>CP092864.1:148176076-148425528 GCA_030710605.1 Cordylochernes scorpioides
ACCTTGAAATATATATGGTGTTTGCTCAGCAGTTTCCATTGTACTGCAGAAAAAACCAGAACGAGTTCTCATTAAAAAGTTGACTCTTCTTTTTCTTTTTTCTTATCTCCACTCAATCACATTAGGGTGTCAAGCTTGTAAAGCTTGTTGATGGTGTCTGCTGGAAAAGAGAAGAGCTCATCAATGGATGAGTCAATACAGTCAATAATGTCTTCTTTCTTATCTCCACTCAATCATATTAGGGTATCAAGCTTGTAGAGCTTGTTGATGGTGTCTGCCGGGGATGAGTAGACCTCATAAATGGATGAGTCAATACAGTCAATAATCTCTTCTTCTTTCTTAACTCCATTCAATCATATTAGGGTATCAAGCTTGTAGAGCTTGTTGATGGTGTCTGCCAGGGATTAGTAGAGTTCATCAATGGATGAGTCAATACAGTCAATAATGTCTTATTCTTTCTTATCTCCACTCAATCATATTAAGGTATAAAGCTTGTAAAGCTTGTTGATGGTGTCTGCTGGGGAAGAGTAGAGCTCATCAATGGATGAGTCAATACAGTCAATAATGTCTTCTTCTTTCTTATCTCCACTCAATCAAATTAGGGTATCAAACTTGTAAAGCTTGTTGATGGTGTCTGCTGGGGAAGAGTAGAGCTCATCAATGGATGAGTCAATACAGTCAATAATGTTTTCTTCTTTCTTATCCCCACTCAATCATATTAGGATATCAAGCTTGTAGAGCTTGTTGATGAGGTCTGCCGGGGAAGAGTAGAATTCATCAATGGATGAGTCAATGCAGTCAATAATATCTTCTTCTTTCTTATCTCCACTCAATCATATTAGGGTATCAAGCTTGTAGAGCTTGTTGATGGTGTCTGCCGGGGAAGAGTAGAGCTCATCAATGGATGAGTCAATACAGTCAATAATGTTTTCTTCTTTCTTATCCCCACTCAATCATATTAGGATATCAAGCTTGTAAAGCTTGTTGATGGTGTCTGCCGGGGAAGAGTAGAGCTCATCAATGGATGAGTCAATACATTCAATAATGTCTTCTTCTTTCTTATCTCCACTCAATCATATCAGGGTGTCAAGCTTGTAAAGCTTGTTGATGGTGTCTGCCGGGGAAGAGTTCTAGGAAATCTTATTTTTAAAATTGTTTGAAGTTAGAAAAGCTGTCAGAAAAGAATCATTAGAAATTTTAAAGATTGTGAAAATATGTATTAAAATTTTGTTTCCATTGATATAAGTTACATTTTTATTAAAATTATAAATTAATTGAATAATAAAACATTTATTATGCTTCAAATTCATTTATATTTGTTTTCCAGTTCCCTCCCACAGTAACTGGAGATCAAATTGAATGAATTTAATGCTTTATAATCGTTATCATATAATTAATATATTTAAAGTCATAGGAAATATATTCAGTAATTCTATCATTTGTTTTAGTATAAGAGTAGAATATAAGTTGTTGGTTAGATTAATTGGAGAAGTTTGAAGTTTCAAATTTATAATTATATTTATTATTGCTTAGGTATTTGTGTATTGACAGCCTATTGTAAAACTTTACTGTTTTGTATTTAAAACCATTGTTTAAATACTCTTTATTAAGATTTTTAATGTCTTTAATAAAGTTTGTTTTAATGTTGTTGATTCTATAAAATCTTAAAAATTGACCAAAATATATGCCTTTGCAGCAATTTGATGATATGTTGGAATTGACATTACAGAATTTAATAATTTTAAAATTATAACAA
Organism: Cordylochernes scorpioides; assembly: GCA_030710605.1. Classification (NCBI taxonomy): domain Eukaryota; kingdom Metazoa; phylum Arthropoda; class Arachnida; order Pseudoscorpiones; family Chernetidae; genus Cordylochernes; species Cordylochernes scorpioides. The sequence goes on from CP092864.1 coordinate 148,177,833, forward strand.
TTTCTTTTGTCATATGTTCCAATTGACTTGTTTGCAATGTTTATATTTAAGTCTAAAAAGTTAACCTCCTTGTTATTAGTTATCTTTTCATTATTTTTAAGTTTCAAATATTTAGGGTATATTTTGTAAATGACATTATTGAATTGTGGGTTATTCAAGATAATGATGTCATCTACATAGCGGAACATATGCCAATTTACATCATTCTGTAGGAAGGACTCTCTTTCATACCAAAAAAGTAATAAGTTGGCTAGTAGAGGACTGGATGATGTTCCCATTGGAACACCTTTAGATTGAATGTATATTTTGTTTTTAAAATTAATATAATTAAAGTTTAAGAAGGGTTCAAGTAATGTTTTTGCTGTTTTGTTATCTAATTTAAATGTTTTGTATTTGTTGTGAATAATTTGAATATGGAATTATGCGATTATTCTTTTTTGGAACCAAAACTCCAAAACATTTTAAATAGAGGATATAAATATATACCTCAGATCAAACACAATTTCAATAATACAATTAAATCTATATTAAAAGACATCGATATATTCATTAATAAAACTAGTATAAAACACAGAATTCCTGAATTTACTTTCCTAGAATGGAAATATAAATTAAGTAAAGAAATAAAAAACTATTATAACAACACACTAAAATACACAAACCCTAATGAATCTGAAATTAATTCCTAAAAAGACAATTTTGAAAACTTACAAAAAGATTTTATCATATGTCCAATAGATAAATGTTCAAATAATTTATCTATTATATGTAAAAACTTATATCATGACCTTCTAAAAAATGAAATTAATAACAACAGTAAATACACTTTCATAAAAACAACTGAAACTAAAATCAAAAAAGATATTAAAAATGTAGAAAACACACTAAAAATCATTAATTACAACAAAAACACAAACATACCGAAATTTTATATTATTCCTAAATTACATAAAACACCAATCTCATTTAGAACAATCACATCAGGAATAAACTCAGTCATAAAAAACATAGATTTAAGACTAGCTTCAACACTTCAATTCATAATAAATAAAATAACTAACAAACATAATTATAAATTCATAGATTCTAATAAAAAAATCATTAACTTCCTAACAAATAACCTACAAAAGATCAATACAGTTCATACATTTGATTTTGAAGATCTTTACTCTAACATACGTTTAGAAGACCTTAATAATAAAATACACAGCTTAATAAATGAATTCATTAATGATAAAACATTCCATATTCAAATTATTCACAACAAATACAAAACATTTAAATTAGATAACAAAACAGCAAAAACATTACTTGAACCCTTCTTAAACTTTAATTATATTAATTTTAAAAACAAAATATACATTCAATCTAAAGGTGTTCCAATGGGAACATCATCCAGTCCTCTACTAGCCAACTTATTACTTTTTTGGTATGAAAGAGAGTTCTTCCTACAGAATGATGTAAATTGGCATATGTTCCGCTATGTAGATGACATCATTATCTTGAATAACCCACAATTCAATAATGTCATTTACAAAATATACCCTAAATATTTGAAACTTAAAAATAATGAAAAGATAACTAATAACAAGGAGGTTAACTTTTTAGACTTAAATATAAACATTGCAAACAAGTCAATTGGAACATATGACAAAAGAAATTGTTATAATTTTAAAATTATTAAATTCTGTAATGTCAATTCCAACATATCATCAAATTGCTGCAAAGGCATATATTTTGGTCAATTTTTAAGATTTTATAGAATCAACAACATTAAAACAAACTTTATTAAAGACATTAAAAATCTTAATAAAGAGTATTTAAACAATGGTTTTAAATACAAAACAGTAAAGTTTTACAATAGGCTGTCAATACACAAATACCTAAGCAATAATAAATATAATTATAAATTTGAAACTTCAAACTTCTCCAATTAATCTAACCAACAACTTATATTCTACTCTTATACTAAAACAAATGATAGAATTACTGAATATATTTCCTATGACTTTAAATATATTAATTATATGATAACGATTATAAAGCATTAAATTCATTCAATTTGATCTCCAGTTACTGTGGGAGGGAACTGGAAAACAAATATAAATGAATTTGAAGCATAATAAATGTTTTATTATTCAATTAATTTATAATTTTAATAAAAATGTAACTTATATCAATGGAAACAAAATTTTAATACATATTTTCACAATCTTTAAAATTTCTAATGATTCTTTTCTGACAGCTTTTCTAACTTCAAACAATTTTAAAAATAAGATTTCCTAGAAGAGGGAAGGTTACTTTTAGAACAATGTTGGCGGGTCCCTGGCAGACAGATGTTACATCCACACATGTGCGCTGTCTCTAGGGAGCGGCAGACGCCACTTTGAATAAGTAAGTAAACAACCTCCTTCTATGTTATCTAATATTAATTTAATTATACAGTTTAATGATCGAAGAGAAATCAATCCATAATGAAGTAAGGGTGAAATGGGATGTGGTATTTTCATCTGAAGAGCCCTGGTACCACAGATTTCTCTCTCCAATAGATTTTCCAATCTCCTTTTGTGTAATGTCCTGGTCTACCATTAGGGTTCCAAAAAATAATTTCTAATAGGCAAAGATTTAAAATATGTTTATCTATCCTTAACTAGGCAAAAACATTATATCATATTATTCTTACTCTTAGGAAAAAAAAATCTAAAATTATATAGGAAAAAAAATTATATAAAAAAATTACAAAACTATTAATTAACTAAAAAAATACTAACACCCTTTCAATTCTCTACCTGTTTGAAATAAAAGTGTATGGTTCTTTCTTTATCTCTTTCCTCTCTTTTACTTGACAATGTACAATGTTGGACAATGAAGAACACACTTTAATTAGAAATCACATCCCAAGTTTTACCAACAGGGAAATCATTTTTATTACTGAAAAGGAAATAAAGGATTTGTGCTCGAATCTTAATATCAGAAAGGCTCCTGGTCCAGATAACGTGAGTAATTATATGATTAAGCACTCATTATTATCAATCCTACCCAGTTTAGTCAAACTCTTTAATGAGTGTCTGGTGCTGGGTTACTATCCTGAAAGCTGGAAACATTCGGTATTAAAAATTATTACGAAACCGCAAAAAGCTGACTACGAAGCAATTAATAGCTATCGCCCAATTTCACTAACATCAAATTTCTCAAAAATATTTGAAACGATCATTAAAAATAAAATACTCAATTATTATAATCATAATAACTTACTGAGCCATAGACAACATGGATTTACGAAAAGAAAATCTACAATAACGGCATTGGACAAAATAACCGAGACCATACTGAAACACAAACAAAACGAATTGGTTGCATTGATTGCCATTGATATAAGTGGTGCATTTGATAATGCGTGGTGGCCTGCCTTAATAAAAAGAATGGACGAAGACCACGTCCCAGCAGTTCTTATAAAAATTATCCAATCATTTTTAAATCGGAGAAGAAAAACAAGTCTCACCTTCTCGAATACAACAATTTCGAAATATTTATCAAAGGGATGTCCTCAAGGCGGACCATTATCACCTTTATTGTGGAATATAGTCCTGAATGATTTGTTGATCAACTTCGCATCCCCAAATTCTGAAATAATCTGTTATGCGGATGATGTTTCGATTGTTTGCTGGCACAAGACCATAGAAGGGTTAAAAAATGAAACAGAAAGAACTTTAAATTATGTAATACAATGGTGTACAAGAAATAAGCTAAAGCTAAGCCCGGAGAAAACCGGCTTAATACATATGCACGGCAAACAAAATATTCCAATGGGAACTCCAAATTTCATAATAAAACCAGTGGAAGAGGTAAAAATTTTAGGTATAAAATTTTCTAATCACAGAATTAAGTCAAAAATTAACTTCACACCCCACATTAATGATATTCTTTGTAAAATCAACCGTATGAAAAATCTTTTGTTTTCGCTCTGTGGGAAGATGTGGGGATTGGATGCTAAAAAAAGATTAATTTTATATAAAACTCTTTTCAGGCCAATACTAACCTATGGATCTGAAATATGGTATAAATTTATTAATAAAAGAAGTAAGCAAAGATTAAACTCTCAGCAATATCAGATTCTTCTTTGGGTAGTGAGAGCCTATAAAACGACCTCATCAAATTGTATTCATAGTTTGGCAAAAATACCTATTCTCACAGATCAAATAGAATCGTTGATAATAAAATACGATTTGGCCAATTTATCAAAAGAAGAAATTAATGTATTCAGACCGCATGCCCCGACTATAATTCATAACTACATAGAATCAAGAATGGCTGAAACAATAGCTAACACTAATGAAACATTCAGAAAATTTTTCCCATTTGGAATTCCTTTTTATTTTCGTCCGAATTTTTATAACTCACAGTTCGTCACGGGTCATGGTAATTTTGGAGAATTTCTGTCGAAAATCGGGGCAACGGATGATCCTAGCTGTTTCTGTGGAAAAGAAAACCAAGACTCAATGCATTTATTGATGGAATGTCCGATATTCCACAGCTACAGAAGTAATCATTTTTATCCCATCGAAGAGGTTTGCGAATTTGTATATAACAAAGACACTTATGTAAAATTCAATAATTTTTGTAAGTTCATTTTGGATTTTCTCTTCTGTTTAGGAAAACCATAGTTTCAGTTTTAATTGTGTTTTTAACCGGTTATTGTGTTGTATATACTGAATTGTATATAGGTTGCTAAAATAATTTATTTTGGATTTTCTCTTCTGTTTGAGAAAACCATCGTTTCAGTTTTAATTGTGTTTTTAGTCGGTTATGAGTTGTATATAGGTTAATAAAATAATCCATTTTGGATTTTCTCTTCTGTTTTTAGAGTGCCATCGTTTGAGTTTTAATTATGTTTTTAGTCCGGGTATTAAATTGTATAAAATGAATTGTATATAATCTACTAAAATGTATTTAGGCGCAAGTATCCCGAGCTGGGATATCGCGTCCGATATGTCAAATAAAATAAAATAAAAAATCATTATAAATCTCTTCTTTATTCCTATTTATTTTAAGAGTATGTCTAAATGACGGGTAAAAGCCGATGCTAAAAGACGTTACGTTATTAAATCTTCTTTTCTTGTTAAATTTTCTTTTTATTTTTCAAAAAAATTTTTTTTTCTATCTAAAATAAAAACATATTATTCTAACATATAATTACTTTTATTACATTTTTCTCTCCTAAATAAGATATAAATATAATACATATAAACAACTTTTTAATCTCATCTAACTTAAACACAAAAATAATTATCAACTTTTATCTTATATATATATATATATATGAAAAATTAGTACAAATGTAACATTGTACTGGGAGATGCCTTTTTCTTAATATATATATATATTTATTAAATTATTACTATTTTACCTTGATTTGAAGTTTGACAGAATTGTTCTGGGATGTCTTCTGTTGATACTGTTCTTATGTTTGGATATGAGGGATTCGAGGATTTCTGACTTGGATGGTATATTACAGTAGTGACAGATTTTCTAGATTGAATGTATGGTCTGTATTTGTGATATGTTGGTATATTAGTGATCTTGGGTCTTTGGTTTTTATATTGTATATGTGTTCTTTTATTCTGGTTTCTATTTTCTGCTGGTTTCACCAACATAAATAGATTGGAAATCTAGACACGATATAGAATGTCTTCTGTTGGGGATTCTGATTTATTGATGATTTAGTGATTTCTGAGAATGTTTCCTATTGTTCTAGGGCTTCACATCCAAAGAGCCGCATGTCTCTCGCAAGCCGCAGTTTGAAGACCCCTGGTCTAATAATTGGTGAATGGTATGAAGACAAGGACAGTGCTATTGCTGGTGAAAGATGGTAGCCGATAATAGGTCTCAAAATGTTTATGAAACTAACCGTGGATATATAAAGTAACTAGCGGATGTACCCGGCTTCGCCCAGGTTTTTCTCGAGGGAATGTTTGAAGTCTAGTAATAAGAAAATATACTACACCTAAAAACTATCAGAGAAAAGAGAAACCACGGAAAGTGAACAGAAAAATGCTTACAATGGATGTTATGTTTACGATATCAAGTTAAATAAAAACAAAGATAAAATTTGCATATGTTGGTCACTATAAATTTGTATATTTGTTAGGCGAAATTAGAAACATGATAAAACAATTGGGTATTTAAAAACAAATGTAGAAATAAAAGTTGAAGTATAATAAACAATGTTAAAGATTAGTTTTAATTATTAATCAAGATTGTGTGTGAATATGTGAGAAAGATGTAATATCGTTGTTGTTTTCTTGGCCGACTGTTTTACATATGGTGTTATCTTGAAATTGCTTGTTTTAAATATTTTTTAGATTGAGATTATTAGCTAGTATGTAAAAAAATTAACTCTGTTGAAATTTAATTTTGTATTTATATATAAATAAAATTAACTCTGTTGATTTTTTTTGTATATAATCGATAACAGCGAAGTTACGCATGTTAATGTTAGGAAATATATTTTGATGTTAAGCAAAACCTGCTCCATCTCGTTTTACATAAATGTTGAAAATTTGGTTGAAATTGATGCATTGTAACGAAAGTTTTTAGTGATGTCCACTTATGAAATTTCCATTTTATTAATATAGATTTATAATACAATATAATATAATACGGCTTATATATGATTGTAAAACGACATTTGAAATACTATCCCGCATGTGTTTCTTTTCAACGAAAATTCAAAATTTATTTCAAGGAGAAATAACGATTATTTCTAACCTTTTGGATGAGGTATGAAAGGGTGAATTGTTCTAATTCCAATTTAATTTTCTATATCTCTTTTTATTAATATCTTGATCGGTAAATACTTGTTTGGCTTTTTAAACAAGAGATTTATCACCTGTCTTTTTATGTTTTTTTTTTTTGCTTATCCCTAGTACACGTGGTATAGGCCATGATAATCATGGTAGGTAGAAGTAGGCGACTGCTTTTACTGTAAGTGCACCACATGTCTCCACATGTGAAAAGCAGTTCGACTTTGCACTTACAAATGTGTCATAGCCCCGTTTGGTTACATGAACTCGCTGGTGGGGTTGGACTTTTGGAAGATTCAGGGGCTTTTTTATCAGAAAAAAGTGCCGGATGCGGGAATTGAACTCGGGTCGTAGCGGTCGATTACCAACTGTTTAGACCATCCTCCATCGACCCCCCTCTTTTATGTAATACTGGCCGAATGACCCGGGCAACGCCCGGGTTTTACCCGATTAAAATGTTTTTATTCAAATAATATTCGTTACAATTATAAATTGGAGCCGTGGATGTCACTCTTGTGAAATGTCCCGCTCCAAACTTTGTGTGTTTTTAAAATATAAAAATAAAAATGTAAATTTTTACAACGATATTTGAAAATTGTATTATTTTGATTTTTTTATATAGATATACTGTTAATTTGATATACAGTGGTACCTCGACATACGAGTTTAATTCGTTCCGCAACCTTGCTCGTATCTTGAATTACTCGTATCTCGAAGCAAATTTCCCCATACAAAAGAATTGAACTACCATTAATCCGTTTCAACCTCCAAAATGTCACCCCAGTTATTTTTGTTATGTGGTTTTAAATAATAAAAACGTATTTATAAATATCAAATATTTATTGCACAAAAACAAAAAGAGAATCTAAAGAAATAAATTAGATATCCTCACTGGTCTTTGCCTTTTTCGCTACATTTTTCTCGCTTTCACCTGTAGGCCGTTTAGAAAAAAACATGTCCAAGGAGGTTTGTTTCTTCCTCCCTCTCAGAATGTTCGGAAGCACGCTGCTAACTGATCGTGATGGCGCGACTGCGTGTTACTACCTGTTGTGTTTTAACTTTAAAAGCACACAAAATATAATAAACTTGAATTTGTTTATTCAAGTCTCAAAAAACAAAGCTTTGCATATAGAACAAATAATAATGAAGAAGAAGCGAGAAACATTTTAGGAAAGGCTAAAACAAAACAAAAGTACTGGTCAAAAAGAAACATTTAAAATCACAGATTAATATCTTCAACACTACCGAACCGAACTCGTATCTCGAATTTCGCTCGTAACTCAAAGCAAAAAATCACTTGCTTGTCGGCTCGTATCTCGAAAAACTCGTATGTTGGGGCGCTCGTATGTCGAGGTACCACTGTATACATAAAATGATAGCAATTGATTTCTTGCCCCTACCTTGTCATTACATCACTTAAGGTCACTCTCCAATCCCGTCGCGCCGTGTGAGGGCTCCACGTGGTTGTTTACTTCTCTAAGTTACCGCAGTGAGGCGCTGGTTGCGAGTGAAATAGGAAAATTTTGTTGATAATTTGTTAATAACTCCAAGGATATTCGAGATAGAAGACTGAAAATATGTCTATAAGTTTTTCCAGATTCAACTCTATATACTGTTAAAAATTCAGCCAGATTAGTTATGTATTGTGGACGTGTATAGCCGACAAACATACATACATACATACACTGACTATATTATATTATCGCGTTGAAAAAATAGATGCAAGAAGAGGTAAACCTAACCGAACTTTATTCTCTCTAACTGTCTACCTTAAATTTTCCATAGGATTATTCAAATAATAATCTATATATATTTACCATGTGTATATAATCTTTCTCCATTTTTACCCCTTTGTATATTTCCCACTCTCATGGGTTTCTTCGTCTTGTAACCCCAAGGAGAATCCTCTGTAAGACCTGTGTGTCTTAATAAAGGTTTTTGTGTGTGTATATAGAAATATGACATAATTAAAGACTTATAAATACAATCTAAAAATTATGCAAACAAACGAACCACGCTACAATTCTATATACAGTTACGAGCGTCATTCTTCATCTCCTTTTCGTCTCTGTCACCGTTTGCTTTTTTTTTTTGGAATGGCGTTCTCCTATTGGTTGGCTACGATCACGCCACCTTTGCCCCCCCATCATGCCCCCCCACTCGCTTTTGCGTTTTTGTAACTATTGTGTTGGAGCGGGTCGCTCCTTAAATAAATGCATATATTAGTTAATAACTAAATGGAATCCTCTCTTTCTTTTTCCCAGTAAGAGACGCCTACGGAAGCCAACAGTACATAGACAGATAAAGCACATAGGCTATAGTTATTAACTAATATATGCATTTATTTAAGGCGCCAAATTTATAATTGTAACAAATAGTATTTGAATAAAAACATTCAATCGGGTAAAACACGGGCGTTGCCCGGGTCATTAGGCTAGTAAATATATAGGGATAGGATTGTTGGAATGTTAAAATTGAGATGTATCCCCCACAGTATGTTGGCCATTTCAGAGTACTTACAGACAACGTGGAAGATCCGGCCCTTGTCTAGGGGAGCAGGCACCCCTGGGGGCACCTCGTCCACCATACAGAGGTACTCCCCGGCATCGCGGGGCCTCGGCACTTGCAGCGTGAGCTTGGGGCCTTTAGGAGGCCACGCCAGGTGTTCTCCGGTCAGCAGGATCCCGTTGTGGAACCTTCATCACACGCCACTTGTTGCTACCGAGGCTTCTACTGCTGTGCAAAAATTGAGCAAAAAACAATACACCTATCCCCCGATTTACACGGTACTTGTTTTACACGTTTTCGCTTTAACACGGTTTTCCAAATAAGTTTTTTTTTTGTTTTCATCGCACTATACTAAAATGCGATATTCTACTCTATACTACCTATGTTGAAAAGAATATTGGGAGGCTCTGATTCATGAGGGGGCGAACACCTATTCAGATTTGACAGTTTAATATACACCTATCCCTCGATTTACACGTTTTTCTCAGGAACGTATCTACCGTGTAAATCGGGGGATAGGTGTATTTAATATTCTTAGTTTTTAGCGGGAAGAATGGTGCTTATTAGTTAAGTGATCTCCCACGTTATTGGACCAATGTGGCCATGTTTGTACATAAAAGAAGGTTGAAACGGAATGTGTGGAGTGGTAATCGTGTGGAGACGTCGTTCTCTGTGATCTGGTGATCTCCTCGCATACCTGTGTAATCCCAGACCGCTCCATATCAACGCTACAATAAAAGATAAGTACCGTTTTGACGTGACAACGTCTTAAATTAGGTTGCGGCTGGGAGTCACTTATGAAAAAGTGTAACGCCCGGTAACGTTACGATGAGTCACCGAACGAGAGTGCTGCGCGCGCAGCGCTAGAGAATTAGGCGCATTGAATCGGCGCATGCTTGTCTCTGTCTTTGTCTTTCTCGAACGTTCTTGGCGTTGGAAAAACAAGAAAGCGTCATAATACAAGTTCACACGTGTGGTTAAAGTATCGTCAGCTGTGTCTGTAGTGAAAATGTGGAGTGCTTAGATTCGTCATTTACAACAACTACAACAATAAAGGTAAATAATTGTACACTGATATTTCATTATCGTAAACTATGATTGATTGATTAATTGTTAGATTGACACAAAAGTTGAGAAACTGAGTTTATAGGTTATGTCATACTATTGATAAATGTTGATAGTGTTAAGTAAATTATTAGTTTAAAATTAATTAATTAATTAATTATTATTTTACAAATTTTAAATAGTTTCAAATTTATTTAGCAAAAATTTGAACCTTCGATCTGAATAAATGTTTTGATTTTCGAATTGATTCTTTAAAATTACAAATATTAAGAAAAAGTGGCAGATATAAGAAAACTTTATTTTTTTTTTAATATAACAAACCGTAAGTTTTTATTCACTCCTTTTGTTGTTGTTGTTCTCTTGAGCGTACGCTTTTCGAATATATAATAATACATAATAAAATTATTTTATACATAATACAAAGACATACAGTTAAACCTGTCTATAGCGCTCCTTCTTGGGACTCACCGAAATAGGGTGCTATAGAGAGGGGGGTGCTATAGACAGGTCACTTTTAATGTAAATCGCATCGTACTACGTATTTAAAATCGGGTGCTATAGAGAGGGGGTGCTATAGACAGGTCACTTTTAATGTAAATCGCATCGTACTGCGTATTTAAAATCGGGTGCTATAGAGAGGGGGTGCTATAGACAGGTCACTTTTAATGTAAATCGCATCGTACTACGTATTTAAAATAGGGTGCTATAGAGAGGGGGTGCTATAGACAGGTCACTTTTAATGTAAATCGCATCGTACTACGTATTTAAAATAGGGTGCTATAGAGAGGGGGTGCTATAGACAGGTCACTTTTAATGTAAATCGCATTGTACTACGTATTTAAAATAGGGTGCTATAGAGAGGGGGTGCTATAGACAGGTCACTTTTAATGTAAATCGCATCGTACTACGTATTTAAAATAGGGTGCTATAGAGAGGGGGTGCTATAGACAGGTCACTTTTAATGTAAATTGCATCGTACTACGTATTTAAAATAGGGTGCTATAGATAGAGAGGCGCTATTTAAACGGGGCGCTATAGACAGGTCACTTTTAATGTAAATCGCATTGTACTACGTATTTAAAATAGGGTGCTATAGAGAGGGGGTGCTATAGACAGGTCACTTTTAATGTAAATTGCATCGTACTACGTATTTAAAATCGGCCGCTATAGATAGAGAGGCGCTATTTAAACGGGGCGCTATAGACAGGTCACTTTTAATGTAAATCGCATCGTACTACGTATTTAATATCGGGCGCTATAAAGAGGGAGTCGATATTTAAAGGGGGCACTATAGACAGGTCACTTTTAATGTAAATCGCATCGTACTACGTATTTAATATCGGGCGCTATAAAGAGGGAGTCGATATTTAAAGGGGGCGCTATAGACAGGTCACTTTTAATGTAAATCGCATCGTACTACGTATTTAAAATAGGGTGCTATAGAGAGGGGGTGCTATAGACAGGTCACTTTTAATGTAAATCGCATCGTACTACGTATTTAAAATAGGGTGCTATAGAGAGGGGGTGCTATAGACAGGTCACTTTTAATGTAAATCGCATTGTACTACGTATTTAAAATAGGGTGCTATAGAGAGGGGGTGCTATAGACAGGTCACTTTTAATGTAAATCGCATCGTACTACGTATTTAAAATAGGGTGCTATAGAGAGGGGGTGCTATAGACAGGTCACTTTTAATGTAAATTGCATCGTACTACGTATTTAAAATAGGGTGCTATAGATAGAGAGGCGCTATTTAAACGGGGCGCTATAGACAGGTCACTTTTAATGTAAATCACATTGTACTACGTATTTAAAATAGGGTGCTATAGAGAGGGGGTGCTATAGACAGGTCACTTTTAATGTAAATTGCATCGTACTACGTATTTAAAATAGGGTGCTATAGATAGAGAGGCGCTATTTAAACGGGGCGCTATAGACAGGTCACTTTTAATGTAAATCGCATTGTACTACGTATTTAAAATAGGGTGCTATAGAGAGGGGGTGCTATAGACAGGTCACTTTTAATGTAAATCGCATCGTACTACGTATTTAATATCGGGCGCTATAAAGAGGGAGTCGATATTTAAAGGGGGCGCTATAGACAGGTCACTTTTAATGTAAATCGCATCGTACTACGTATTTAATATCGGGCGCTATAAAGAGGGAGTCGATATTTAAAGGGGGCGCTATAGACAGGTCACTTTTAATGTAAATCGCATCGTACTACGTATTTAATATCGGGCGCTATAAAGAGGGAGTCGATATTTAAAGGGGGCGCTATAGACAGGTCACTTTTAATGTAAATCGCATCGTACTACGTATTTAATATCGGGCGCTATAAAGAGGGAGTCGATATTTAAAGGGGGCGCTATAGACAGGTCACTTTTAATGTAAATCGCATCGTACTACGTATTTAATATCGGGCGCTATAAAGAGGGAGTCGATATTTAAAGGGGGCGCTATAGACAGGTCACTTTTAATGTAAATCGCATCGTACTACGTATTTAATATCGGGCGCTATAAAGAGGGAGTCGATATTTAAAGGGGGCGCTATAGACAGGTCACTTTTAATGTAAATCGCATCGTACTACGTATTTAATATCGGGCGCTATAAAGAGGGAGTCGATATTTAAAGGGGGCGCTATAGACAGATTTAACTGTATAATAAAACACATTACAAAAACATAATATTGGTATTTCAATTTTTTTTTTCAAGTGTTTACGAACTTTGTGGGACAACCTTGTATATAAAAAAAAAAAAAACAAAGAAAAAAATAAAAGATAAAAAGATCAGGTGTTGAAATCAATATTAAAAATGGCATATCCTGACCAGGAGCACATGTGCTTTACATTGGGTTGGTCAAATATCAGGGAACAGGCTAAATCAATGTTTAGTTGATTTCTGTTCCACCAGATGACGCTCTGCCTTCTGTAAAGCACATGTGCTCCTGGTCAGGATATGCTTTCTTTATTTTTAATATTAACCTTGTATATATATACAACTTCTTCTGTAACATCAATACACGCTCCAGAAGTCCTGATCACATCAAGTGATAACAAATAGACACTTCGGACAGTTAAAGTTTTATACTAAATTCGAAAAATCACCCCAAGAACGCCCTTGAAACCTCAGAACAATTTTTTAATGCCTTGCCAAAGGCTTTATTTTTATTTATTTCTCCTAACGAAGACAAAAGATTTTTGTTGAAACGTTGAAAAAATAAAACTATAACTTGCTGAAGTGTCTATATTTTTTTTACAGAAATAGTTGAATAGATTAAGAAAAAGGCATCTCCTTATCGTGCAACTGAAAGTTGCTGATGGCTTGCGTCATCTATCGGAATAAATATCAACTATTCGTTGGTTTTTAATTATTCCAGAATTGGCCAAATACCCATTCTTGATTAATCATCAGCATCATCAGCAACTTTCATTTGCACGATAAGGAGATGCCTTTTTAAAATAATGTATGCACCTTATCCCAGTACAATATCACATTTGTACTGTTTTTTCACAGTTAAATAGTTGTTTCCTAATTTTTTTTCGGTTCGATAAACAAAATCATGGTTGAAATTATCTGAACCATGAAATTATATTCACGCACGCAATAATTAATGATTTCACTTTATTCATTTTTTGTAAAAGGATCATTTTTTTTGTCGTTAATAATCTACCCGTTAAAGAGAAAATTTTGCTCTAAAGTTTTGAAACTCTCAAAATAAAAAAATGAAACTCTGTGATCAAAATATAATTTTCTTCATTCTGACAAAAATGACAAAAGTTACTTTTACGGGTTATCCCACAAAAGGCAATAAACTAGGGCCTACAGTAAGAGTAACTTAATACACAGAAAAACGTACACTCAAGAGTACAACACCAACAACAAAAAGGGGGTAAATAAAGAAAACTCACAATTTGTTGAATAAAATAAAAACAGTACTTATCTTTTATTTTCATCGTTGATAAGGAGCGGAGCGGGTTACACAGGTATGCGAGGAGATCACCAGACAAGCACACAGAGAACGCTTTAAACGTCTCCACTCTATCACCACTCCACGACTCCTCGCATTCCGTTTCAACCCTCTTTTATATACAAACATGGCCACATTGGTCCAATGACGTGGGAGTTCACTTAACAAATAAACTACATTGTTCCCGCATAACTAAGAAAACTGCTATGTTTTTCAAATAATTTGACTATTCGAAATTTTTTTTGGGAGGTAACTATATAGCTCTCATAGTGTAGAATTATTGGATGGAAGTGCATGTGATATATACAGTACAGTATTTGCCAGTACAGATAGATAACAAATCTTCTTCTTCTCTCTTAACTCCACTCAATCATATTAGGGTATCAAGCTTGTTTGACAACCATCATGACTGGGTGAAGTAGATGCATCTGTCTTTGTTATTAAGACTGGGAGCACTACTCAGTGGCAGGCCGACTTAGCTCCAAAAGAAATGGCCGCCTCTGACATGAGGAACAGACACCATGTGTAGCTGTTCCTAACATGGAGTACAAACGCTGCTCATCCTGTATCCCTGGAGACCTTACAGGGTACTATCAGCCGGGCCAGCTGAGCCTAGGTTTTTTAGTGAGTTTGTTACTGTTCCCCCTCCTCCTTTTTCATCCGGGCTTGGGACCGGATATATAACAAATGAAAATATTAAAAAACGAATGTTTCCATTTGTTATATATAGATGGCGCATTATTGCTTTGTATTAATTATACCTAACTTGTCCTTATTGTTTGCGGAAGAGCATTGCTCGATGCAAATATTTAAATGTAATTCTACTGTCCTATAAGCTTATGTCCATAGTTTGCTTGAATACCATTTCTAAGATACCACCCTTCAGTGAAGCATATAAAAGCAGAATGATCCAATACATTATTAGAGCTCTAAAAAACGTTCTGGTAGATTAAATTGGCGAAACCGCTAGGAGGGTTCACCATTGATGAGCTAAGCCCTCCCAATATATTGTCGCGGAGATAAATAAAGCAAGGGCAAATTTGGGAATAATTAATTTATTATAAAGGTGGGTATTTACCTTTTAGTTCTCCAATAAAATTATTTACAAGATGTATTTATAGGGAGAGAGAGAGATGATAAAAACAACTTATACCCTGGTAAAGATAATAATGATGAGCGGTGTCAGCCACCGTCTCGTTTTCCTTATTTACAGATCAGCTTCTGAGAACCGCTCACACCTGTGGTCCCCCTCCCCCCAGGGTCCAGGGATGATTGACAGGTGTCCCATCTGGATGGAGCTTCTTGACAATATATTTTCATCGCAGTAAGTACAGTAGAAGTTTGATTTATTTGTGAAAAGAAACATTCGCGTCTTAATGTTTTCATTTGTTATATATAGATGGCGCATTATTGCTTTGTATTAGTAAAGAGACAATATGGTTTTACAGGCTACTAACCAAGCTGTATGATATTCGAGCCCAAAAATGAATGTAGCAAGCAGACAAACCACAATACACTATATCAAAGTACCAAGGTGCTGCACGCAACCAAGGTGGTTCAAAAAAGGTCAGTTTCCCCAGGCCAGGGAATATAAGAGAAAGACAGCTGTTGATTAGATAAAAAGATAAATATTTTAATTATTAGTATAGATATAAAAGTTGCCATATTTACAGTATATAATATAAAACAACACTTGAAGTTACACCGCATGAGTTTCTTTTCAATGAAAAATCAAAATTTATTTCAAGGTGAAATATTGACTATTTCTAACCTTTTTGGATGAGGTATGAAAGGGTGAATTATGAAGAGTAATGATGAACGAGAAAATAAAAGTGTCCAGGGATGGGAATACGTCCAGGGTAGCCTAGTGGACATGACATCTGCCCGGTAAGCGGAACATTGTGGGTTCGATTCCCATCCCTGGACACTTTTATTTTTCCGTTCATCATTACTCTTCATAATTCACCCTTTCATACCTCATCCAAAACGGTTAGAAATAGTCAATATTTCACCTTGAAATAAATTTTGATTTTTCATTGAAAAGAAACTCATGCTGTGTAACTTCAAGTGTTGTTTTACAATCACAGGCCGCAGTGTATTATATTGTAGGACAGGTATAGTACTTTCCAGTACAGTTATAGTACTTTCCAGTACAGGTATAGTACTTTCCAGTACAAATATAGTACTCACCATTTGAAGGTGACCTCGGGAGCTACGTTTTTCATACACTCCAGGGAAAAGGCCACTCCGGGCTCCAAATGTAAGGGCGGGCTTGCCTTGGGAACCTCTGAGCACAAAACAGACAGAATTGTTGTCGTAAACATTAAAATGTTCCATTACAGTAAGGACAATAGAAGTTGTTTTATTTTAAAAAAAGAATTATACGCGTCTATAATAGTTTCGAATTTTGATAACAGATGGCGCGCTAATGCATCATAATATAATTGTTCTAATAAAAGACACAAATTGAAGTTTGCGGAAGAGCGATTGTTCGAAACATATTATATATTTATAAATGTATGTAATTCTACTGTCCTCAAAGCTTATGTCCATAGTTCATCTAAAATACCCATTCAAAGAGTCTAGCAACAGTATCACTATATCAGTATAAAGAAAGACAATAGCTAATGTATTAAGAAAAATCAATAAGTGGTGTGAAAGTCGTAAATTAAAATTGTCAGATGAAAAAACAAAAATATTATATTTATATAAATGCAATAGCGATATAATAGTCTCAGGTAGCAAGTTAATTAAACCGGTTGAAGAACTTAAGATCCTAGGAGTGACTATTAAAAATCACCGAGTCAGAAGCAAACTGGACTTTACGCCTCACGTTAATGAAATGATCATAAAAGTAACTAGAGCTAGTGGATACCTATTTGGCCTGACAAAGAAAGCATGGGGTCTAGACTTTAGACGAAGACTGATATTGTATAAGACATTATATCGAAGTACAATTACTTATGGTTATTCAGTATGGTATCCATTCATAAACACAAAGTCTAAGGACAAACTAAATTCTCTTCAATATAAAATATTAAAACATTGTATACAGGCCTACAGTACAACATCATCGGACTGTACACACATACTTGCACAAGTCCCCAAACTTACTGATTATATTGAATCTAACATGTTGAAAACCGAAATAAATTACAACCGATTTGACTCTTCAAGTAGGAATATAATTTCTAATTATATAAGGGAAAAAATGCAGAAATACTATGAGAAGACTAATACCATTTTCAAGTCCTTCTTCACTGACTCCCAAATACCCAAATATGTCAAGCCAAATTTTTACAGTGTCCAATTTTTTACTGGACACGGTAACTTTAGATCATATTTGTACAAAGTCAGAAAGACGGATTCGCCTAAATGCTCATGTGGTGCAGAAGAAGAAAATCCTGTACATATTCTAACGGACTGTCGACTTGTAGAGGACTTGAGAGTCAAAAATCAAATAAATATAAATTGTCTAAATCAAATAGTTAATAATAGATATATGTATATAAATTTTAATAGATTTTGTAGAATGTTTTTTAGTAATAGATAGCCTGGGCTGTAATAACTGATATATAGTTATATGCTGTAAATAGCTCTAAATTTCTGTTCTTATCTGTGATGTTCACTAATATTCATTATAGGGTAATTAAATCGTTAACTAACTGACAAATATGTTAATAATTTCTATTATATAATAACTAAAATCATATTAATAATTACTGTAAATAAGCTCCCAAACTTGTGTATGCCTGCAAATATCCAAGACGGATATCGCGTGCTTTGTAAATGATAATAAATAATAAAAAAAAAAAAATCACTATAAAAGGAAGTTCCAAAAATGCAATATTTGATCCTCGTGGTCACTATTTTTGCCGCCTTGGGGCTTCGGGCTCTAGGTGTGCTTGGTGCGTCCTTGGTTCCTTCGCAGGCGGCGCGCTGTACCAGATTCGGCGGGCTGTTTGCACGTGTCGTCTAGATGTTGTCCTGTCTAATTATGTGCCTTAAAAAGCTTACCTGAAAGCTTGTAGAGGCGGAATAATAGTCCCCAAAAATGCAATATAACAGTGGTATGGTAGATTAAACTGGCGAAAACGCTGGGAGGGTTCACCACTGATAAGCCAGGGGCCCTCCCATTAATTTTTCCATTGCAGTAAGGGCAGTAGAAATTTTTTATTTTCAAAAAAGAATCATACGCGTCTATAATAGTTTCGAATTTTGATAACAGATGGCTAATGTATCATAATATCTTATGTATAGAAATAATTTTGATTGATTTAATCATTGCATATAAAAATATGCTACCCAATGTTGATTAAATGTGGTTGGCCATTGATAATCCTTTAATTTGCCTGAAGAATCTGTCTTTGAAAATGAAATAACTAGGAAAAAAGAAGAAAAAAAAACATCTTCTTACCGTACAACTGAAAGTTGCTGATGGCTTGCGCCATCTATTGGAATAAATATCAACTATTCTCGTTGATAAAGAATGGGTATTTGGCCAATTCTGGAATAATTAAAAATCAACGAATAATTGATATTGCCACGTGGAAAATTAGGGAAGACAAAAATTCAGGATGAGACAACAATTTATTTCAGGAAATAACAAACTATGAATGGTAAACAAAAGATAAGCCACGAGGGAAATTTACAGAGTAGCAAAATATACACTGCGTGACATTGAAAATGGGACACCAAGAAATAGTGGCCAGAAAGTGATGAAACTCGGCAGACAGAGAGAGACAGGGACGAACAATAAGTGATCTTTATTTCAAAATGATAGTCATAATACAGAGCGAGAACGGCGTCGGCTTAGTAGCAAGTAGGACCACCGCGGACGGCGATGCACGCAGCAACACGTCTAGGTAGAGAGTCAATCAGAGTACGGGTGGCGTCCTGAGGGATGGCTCTCCATTCCCTCTCAACCATTTGCCACAGTTCGTCTTCTGAACGCGGCTGTGGCAAGGCATGCAAACGGCGTCCAATGATGTCCCAGACGTGCTCGATTGGTGAGAGATCAGGAGAGTACGGTGGCCAGGGAAGCATCTGTACATATTGCAGAGCTTGTTGGCTAATGCGTGCAGTGTGCGGTCGGGCGTTATCCTGCTGATAAAGGGCATTGGGTACCCCCTGAAGGTAGGGGAGTGTCACCGGTCGCAGCACATCATCAACGTATCGTTGGGCCGTCATAGTGCCCTGAATACGAAGTAAAGGTGATCTGGAATCATACGCGATTGCGCCCCAAACACTGATTCCACGTTGTCGCACGGTGGGGCGTTCCACAATTGCTGCCGGATTGGACCTTTCTCCACGTCGACGCCACACGCGTACACGGCGACTATCACTGGACAAGCAGAAACGCGACTCATCTGAGAACACGACCCTGTGCCATTCCGTCATCCACGTCGATCTAGCCCGGCACCATTCCAAACGTTGGCGCCTATTCGGTGGGGTCAATGGCAGTCTTCTTAGCGGACGGCATGAGTGCAAGCCATTAGCAACCAATCGACGGGAAATGGTTCTTGTCGAGATGGAATGATCTAGGGTGTCTTGCACATGTTGCAGGATGGCGGTAAAAGTGGCTTGTGGGGCCGCCACTGCTTGTCGAAGGATACGCCGAACCACACGTGCTGACGTCACTCTGGTTGCACCGACATTCCTATAAATTGCCACATTTCCTTGTTCCAACCATCTTCTCCACAGTCGGTGCACCGTGGACGCACCAAGGTGTGTATCAGCTGCGATTTGACGTATGGACCAACCTGCCCTTTTCAGTCCGATCACCATGCCCCTCGTAAAAGCGTCTGTCTGCTTGAACTGCCTCCGTTTACGATGACCTGGCATTCTCTGTTATTACACGTGTCTTTTGACACAAGAACAAAATTTCTACAATGATTTTCCTTGAAGAAATAACGACATGAATACTGTCCTTTCTGCAAGTTCCTTCCCTTATATCTTACTCCATGTGCGCACGAGTGCCGCGCATTTTACATCATTTGCATAACTCGGTTAGGCGCGTCTACCCTGAAATTTGCATATTTTCTCGCCACTATTTCTTGGTGTTCCATTTTCAATGTCACGCAGTGTAAACATAAAAATGACCACTCTGTTAATAAAATTAATAAATACTTTGTTACAATATTTATTCCGATAGATGGCGCAAGCCATCAGCAACTTTCAGTTGCACGATAAGGAGATGCTCTTTTATTTTTTTTTAATATATGAACCTTATCCCAATACAATATCATATTTGTACTATTTTTTCGGGGGTCGGTGGAAGGATGGTATAAATCGTTGGTTTTCGACCGCTACGACCCGGGTACGATCCCCGCATTGGGCACTTTTTTTTCTGATTAAGAAAAAATGATCCAATGACCTCGATTCTTGCAAAAGTCTAACCCCACCAGCGAGTGCAAGTAACAAACCGGGGCTGTAGTACATTTGTAAGGGCAATGTCGAACTGCTTTTCACATGTGTAGACATGTGGTTCACTTACAGTAAAAGCAGTCGCCTACTTCTACCCACCATGATGATCATGGCCTGTACCACGTGTACTAGGGATAAGCAAAACTGCTTTTCACATTTGTACACATGTGGTGCACTTACAGTAAAAGCAGTCGCCTACTTCTATCCACCATGATTATCATGGCCTGTACCACGTGTACTAGGGATAGGCAAAACTGCTTTTCACATGTGTAGACATGTGGTGCACTTACAGTAAAAGCAGTCACCTACTTCTACCCACCATGATTATCATGGCCTGTACCACTATTTTTCATATGAAATAACTGTTCTAAACAAAGTTTTGTTATATCTACAAGCGCTGCTTTAGAGAGAGGAAGAACTATTTTTCTGAGTGGATTTCAAAAATGATTGGAAGGCCAGGAGATTCTGTGGGATTGAGATGTAAAGACATTCTTCATCAGGTTTCTTACGTGTTTTAGTTCAAAACACAAATATCCTCAATAAATAAAAGCGAGTGTACACTCGAAATATTGGAATAATAAAGACATTTTAAAATACAATATATGCATATTTACTAAATATATACTAATACAATGATGCACTAGCGCGCCATCTGTTATCAAAATTCGAAACTATTTTAAAGGCGTAAGATTCTTTTTGATATTAAACAATTGATTAAACAAAACACTGATGAGCCAGGCCCTCTCATTAATTTTTCCAATGCAGTAAGGGCAGTAGAAATTGTTTAATATCAAAAAGAATCTACGCCTTTAAAATAGTTTCGAATTTTGAAAACAGATGGCGCGCTAGTGCATCATATTATAAATGTTCTAATAAAAGAAACAATTTGATATTTGCGGAAGAGCAATTGCTCGAAGCATATTATATATTTATAAATGTATGTAATTCTACTGTCCTCTAAGCTTATGTCCATAGTTCTTCTAAAATACCTATTCAAAGAGTCTATCAACAGTATCACTATAAAAGGAAGTTCCAAAAATGCAATATAACAGCGGTATGGTAGATTGAACTGGCGAAACCGCTGGGAGGGTTCACTACTGATGAGCTAGGCCCTCTCATTAATTTTTTTTCATTGCAGCAAGGGCAGTAGAAATTGTTTAATATCAAAAAGAATCTTACGCCTTTAAAATAGTTTCGAATTTTGATAATGTCTTTGTATTATGTATATAGTAATTGTAATATGTATTATTATTTATTCGCCGTAATAATATTATTCGCCAAGTAATAAGAAAAACACAAACTTTTGAGACAACCTTAAATTTAGCAACTCTCCGGTAAAAATACATCTCTCCATAAAAACACACTTTATCTCTGCAACTAGGTATATCATGGAACAGCGTTGAGGGATCAGGGGGTGGGCCAACCTAGCGCAGTTATGTCACCAAGTCTAATGCTCGCCAAGATTTCAAGGAAAGCGTCACTTGGAATTCTGCCAGCAGTTTCAATTAGAACAGAAGAATAGAAAACCTCTGGTGTAGTCAGTGCCGTTAGACATAAGTCTAGTTTCTGTATAAATACCATGTATATATGTTATATAAAAATATTTTATTTAAAATTATAAATTCATAGATTCAAATACTCTGCTAAATCGACCGCTAAATTCCCCTATATAAACTCATTGTTGTTGTTTCCCGATGGCCGGCTCAACCCTTTTATACATTATGTAAATAAGTTTTTCATTTTTTTTATTCTTACGCCTTAAGCAAGGCAGTACTTTTATCAAACTATGTTTTCTATATTCCAAAAGCTCAATTAAAGCTATTTCTAATCTTTACTATTTTATTATACTTTCAAGATTTTTGTCACGACTGCATTAACATAGTATAATCTCAACAATTCCAAAATCATCAGAAAATCATCATTTTTTTATTTTATAACATATATATGATGTTTATTTATAATACAATATAATGTGGCTTATATTTGTAGAACGAAATTTGACAATTATACCACAAATGTTTCTTTTGAACGAAAAATCGAAATTTATTTTAAAGAGAAATAACGATTATTTTTATCCTTAAGGATGAAGTATGATAGGATGAATTGTGAAGGGGGTAATGATAAACGGAAAAATAAAGTGTTCAGGGATGGGAATTACTCTTCACAATTCATCCTTTCATACTTCATCCCTAAGGTTATAAATAATCGTTATTTCTCCTTAAAATAAATTACGATTTTTCGTTCAAAAGAAACATTTACGGTAAAATTGTCAAACGTCGTTCTACAATATAATGTTTACTCGTATATTGTAATAAAAAGTTAAATGCTAAAAAGATGTCCAAGTTGATGAAGAGAACCATTACCAATTTATATAGTGGTTAACCTTTATCCAAATTCTCTTAAACTGGTGTTGTGGCTCTTTTTTTTTTGCCACCACCATTACGTTTCATTACCAAGCCGAAAAATCTATATATACTCTCTCCATTACCTTTTTTATGTTTAGGTTTGCTGAGAAAGGGTTTGTCCGAAAGCTACTTTATACATTTAATAAAAAAGAGTTGCAGCGTTTTATATCTTTTTGTAATTTGTCGAAAAACGTCTGTGATAATGAATATCAATGATTAGTTTAAATTTATTCCGATAGATAGCGCAAGTTATCAAGAGATGTCTTAATTAAACCACACTTGATTCCAGTACAATTAACTTTAACTTATTTTCATAATCAGCCTCATTAAACAATAAAACACAAAGGAGTAAGCCTGAAAATTAACGATCAAATCAAGATACTCGGAGTATCTTTCTCCGATAACAAAAGAAACAAAAACAAGATCAACTTTTCAAGTCACATAGAGGATTATAATTAATAGGCTAATCCCTTAATAGAATGTTAAAAAATCAATAAGCTTGAGGGATGAGTATCTTTAGCAAAATATTTATTTCAAGCTTTCGGGCTCGACCGCCCTTCGACAGGAAAATTTTCCTGTCGAAGGGCGGTCGAGCCCGAAAGCTTGAAATAAACATTTTGCTAAAGATACTCATCCCTCAAGCTTATTGATTTTTTAACATCACATAGAGGATATTGTAGCTCAATCTAACAGAATAAAGAACATTCTTTTCTTAATTTGTAAAATTTCTTGGGAATTTAATATAAGGAAAGAAGTAAAATTTAAAAATCACTCATACGATCGAAAGCCACTTATGAAATCGAAATATGGTATCCATATATTTCTATAGGTTCTTTACAGAAGCTTCATTCTCTACAACATAATATTCTTATCTCAGTGATACATGGAACCACATCATACGAATGTTCACACCTCCTTTCACATGCACCTTTCATAAAATACTATCTCTACTATAAAATGTGAACTGAAAAAACAAAATTTACCAAGAGAAATACTTACAACAATGTAAGACGAAGAAAAATAAATTATTGTGAATCATTTGTATCAATCCATTCATAATACTAATTACACAATTCACACTATTTTCCAAACGGAATTCCTACACAGTTCCATCTAAATTTTATAGTCACTCCATTTGTCACATCACACGGCCAGAACTACTTACATAAAAGAGGTCTTTCAGAAACACCAAATTGTTCCTGCGGAGAAACTGAACAAACTTCACCTTATCTACGACTGTCCGAACTTTACAGAAGTGAGATTGTTCCCTGATCTAAATGATTTAACTCTCTTACATCAGCCACTTTGTCTATATACATTTTATGAACTCTGTCGAATAATGCATGTAAATATCTAAATATTTAATTCTAAATTCTAATTTATTTGTTGTTTTGTTTGTTTGCTCTGTAATAGGCGCAAATATTTCAATATCGCGCCTGTGAGTGGTTGATTACAACAACAACAACAACAACAAAGCCTTTATTTAGGGCCTCTCGCCCTATACAGGATTCGCCAGTTCACAAGGGATGGGAAGAACACTGTGTTCCGGGATATAATCCTGTGGAATATCGCTATATACCTATTCTTTGATATTTCATTAATTAGTGCCGGAAATGAAGGACAAAGTTGCCCCGTTTTATCATTTAGTTTTCGTCTTTCCTCAGACAGAGCAGCACAATCAAATAAGTAGTGCAACATCTCCATTGTTATTCCTTATCCACAGAAAGTACATTTCAAGTCTTCACCCCTCATTAAAATCAGATGGTGTTCTCTGAAAAAAATTGAAAGGGTTCTAAATTGCGCGATTAATCTGATGACAGGAAAAGGGAGTTCACTTAAGAAATATTCTTCGGTGGTAAACGTTGTATATATGTCTCTATAGTGGGAATATAACTTTGATTGGGTTATTCTTGTTAAGTCATTTTGTATTGTTTGCTCTATCGCAGTTCTCAATATGTGTGGTTGAGTAATGATAAAATAAAAATATATAGACCTCATTATAGACCTGGTATAAGGATGATGATGCACTATTGGTACTTTTTGGCATCATGGTGATTGTTATAATTAGCAGAAGATATATAGCCTGCTAATCAGAGTTCGAACAAGCTTGTCATAAAAGAGCTCTACATGTTGTTTGTCAGCTAACAAGATCGATGGTAGAATCAACTTACTCGGGATCTCAATGAGCGGCTTGACGGTGACATGGTGAGATTCTCGGCTATTGCGATCACAGCGGTAGTCGCCTTCATGGACTCCTGTTTGGACTTCAGGGATCCTCAGCTGGAGGATCTTCTGCCCTGGGGGACCTGTGGACTCCGATGTGCGACCCCCAAGTACCCGACTGCCTCCCACCGTCCACAGTCCAGGGTTAAGATCCCGTAGACGACATGTCAGCTTCAACTCGGATCCTTCCAGTACCTCGGTAGGTCCCTCGTAGTACACGGGATTGTTGCCTGCCACACACGGGATTGTCTTACAGCACTATTTGGTAACACGCATTGGAAATAATAATTATATAAAAAAAAATTGTTCACTTCTTTATCTCTTTCTTACTTTGCTTCTTGGATCCTGCAGTCGAGTATTTTGTAAGACTTTGGGTCTTAATGGGGGCTTTTGTTGTTATGTTGTATATATGTATGTGTATGTATATATCATACTTACATAATCTTTCTTTTTCTTCTTCTGTATATTCCCCACTTTCACAGGCCTAGCTCTCTTGTTATCTCGGGGAGAATCCTCTATAAGACCAGTGTGTCTTAATAAAGGCTTTTGTGTGTGTGTGTGTGTGTGTGTGTGTGTGTGCATTGGAAATAATACTTTAAAAATAGCCAATTAATTAGACATTTGACAAAGTAATTTTATTGACATCTTGTCAATACATGCAAAAGTGAACAATCTACACTATTGTAAGTTGGAAGTTGGTTTGTTAACTATATAGCTACCTCAACCAATAGTTCAACTCCCGACGTTTCAGTGACAATTTTGACAATTAAAACATTTTTATAAAATTAAAGAATTTAAAAGCAGAATGTTTCTTTTATACACAATACAAATTTCTACTGCCCTTACTGCGATGAACAAATATGTATTGGGAGGGCTTGGCTCATCAGTGGAGAACCATCCCAGCGGTTTCGCCAATCCAATCCACCAGACCGCTTCTCAGAGCTCTAATACTGTATTGGACGATTCTGCTTATATACGCAGCACTGAAGGATGGAATCTCAGAAATTGTTTTCAAGAAAACTATGGACATAAACTTATAGGACAGTAGAATTACATTTAAATATTTGCATCGAGCAATGCTCTTCTGCAAACAATAAAAACAAGGTCAGTTAGACATAAATTAACACAAAGCAATAAAGCGCCATCTATACATATAAAATTAAAGAATTTAAAAGCACGAATGTTTCTTTTAATTTGTATTATGTATAAAAAAGAAACATTCGTGCTTTTAAATTCTTTAATTTTATATGTATAGATGGCGCGTTATTGCTTCGTGTTAAAATATTTTTATTGACAACTCTTTTCTTATTTACATTATGAAGAGATTAGGAAAGGATTATTTACAATGAAGATGATGTTCTTCCCAATCGCGATAGGATCCGCCTCCAGGCGATGATGGGGTCCTCGATGTTCTCATGCATCCCGACCTGGACGAAGTATCGATGGATTCTTGATTTGGCCGATACGAGAATGGTCAGTTCGTCTTCTATCAGGTCTGTCCCGAAGATCCAGGACTGCAGATCAGGGGGATCTTCTTATGATGGTGAATGCCTCCCGGACGAGGAACCTGACGTTTCAGTAAATTCCTGCCACTATCTTCAGGGGAATTATTATTTTGAATAGAATTGTCTTCAGTAATAGGTCTCGGGTAATATTCAGCATCGATGAGAAATTAAGACGTAGACGTCCAGGATAGTGGTAAGGTAAAAACGTGATAACCTGGAGTTATGGCCCGGGGTGACATTTCATTTGATAGCTAGACTTCTTTCGTTGTCATCCACGGTACCTTTACAGCATGGCGATGCCCAGTTGTATCTTTCATATATAGCGACATCTTGTTAATTAAACGAAAAAACATGGTGAAGGAAGACGAGTTTCTTTTATTGATGCATAGGTGCAAGCTTTCGGGTAAAAACCCTTCAACAGGCGAGAAATGAAGCGCGACTTATAAAGACTATGGTACAAATGGTAGGAAGGAATAAATATATATAAAAAATAAAGTTTTTAAACTATTTATATATGTTAATATTAACGGACATTACTGTATTTAAATATTAACACATATATAAATAGTTTAAAAACTTTCTTTTTTTATATATATTAATTCCTTCCTACAATTTGTACCATAGTCCTTATAAGTCGCTCTTCATTTCTCGCCTGTTGAAGGGTTTTTAACCGAAAGCTTGCACCTATGCATCAATAAAAGAAACTCGTCTTCCTTCACCATGTTTTTTCGTTTAATTTCAAATCAGGAAGAATTCTTTATCAATATCGACATCTTGTGCTTACATTTGTGCAATTTAGTGTTCGACTGGCCCTTGTAAACATTTTCTACTTTGCCTTTGTGCTTGTCCAAAATTGCCCTATCCAGCATGATTGTTCGTTTGGAGTTTGATAAGCAGACATCGCCAAACATCTCAGGATCTGGGCGAGATAAGGCGACAATTAAAGGGAACTTGACACAATATCCTGCAGGAAGTTATCAGCCAACTCTATCAATCTATGATTCCCGATTTTGCGTGTCATCCATACACAGGAGCCATGCTAATCTTCTCTGTATCCTTACAATTTTAGTATATATACCGCCGAACAAGCGAGGAATATGGTGTCACATAGACAGACCTCCACAATCGGTGAAAGAGTATGATGGCATAAACAGTCTTACAAACGGATAAGGAGTACAATGGCCTACACAACCCCCTACAATCGGTAAAAGAGTATGATGGCATAAACAGTCTTAGAAACGGATAAGGAGTACAATGGCCTACACAATCCCGTACAAACGGACAAAGAGTATGATGGCATAAACAGTCTTAGAAACGGATAAGGAGTACAATGGCCTACCCAATCCCGTACAAACGGACAAAGAGTATGATGGCATAAACAGTCTTGCAAACGGATAAGGAGTACAATGGCCTACACAACCCCCTACAATCGGTAAAAGAGTATGATGACATAAACAGTCTTAGAAACTGATAAGGAGTACAATGGCCTATACAATCCCGTACAAACGGACAAAGAGTATGATGGCATAAACAGTCTTGCAAACGGATAAGGAGTACAATGGCCTACACAACCCCCTACAATCGGTAAAAGAGTATGATGACATAAACAGTCTTAGAAACTGATAAGGAGTACAATGGCCTACACAACCCCCTACAATCGAGAAAAGAGTATGATGGCATAAACAGTCTTAGAAACGGATAAGGAGTACAATGGCCTACACAATCCCGTACAAACGGACAAAGAGTATGATGGTATAAGCAGTCTTAGAAACGGATAAAGAGTACAATGGCCTACACAATCCCGTACAAACGGACAAAGAGTATGATGGCATAAACAGTCTTAGAAACGGATAAGGAGTACAATGGCCTACACAATCCCGTACAAACGGACAAAGAGTATGATGGCATAAGCAGTCTTAGAAACAGATAAAGAGTACAATGGCCTACACAATCCCGTACAAACGGACAAAGAGTATGATGGCATAAACAGTCTTAGAAACGGATAAGGAGTACAATGGCCTACACAACCCCCTACAATCGAGAAAGGAGTATGATGGCATAAACAGTCTTAGAAACTGATAAGGAGTACAATGGCCTACACAACCCCCTACAATCGAGAAAAGAGTATGATGGCATAAACAGTCTTAGAAACGGATAAGGAGTACAATGGCCTACACAATCCCGTACAAACGGACAAAGAGTATGATGGCATAGACAGTACCTACAAACGGATAAAAGTACAATTTCATACACAACCCCCTACAATCGAGAAAAGAGTATGATGGCATAAACAGTCTTAGAAACGGATAAGGAATACAATGGCCTACACAACCCTCTACAATCGGTAAAATAGTATGATGACATAAACAGTCTTACAAACGGACAAAGAGTATGATGGCATAAACAGTCTTACAAACGGATAAAGAGTACAATGGCCTACACAACCCCCTACAATCGGTAAAAGAGTATGATGGCATAAACAGTCTTAAAAACGGATAAAGAGTACAATGGCCTACACAATCCCCTACAATCGGTAAAAGAGTATGATGGCATAAACAGTCTTAAAAACGGATAAAGAGTACAATGGCCTACACAATCCCCTACAATCGGTAAAAGAGTATGATGGCATAAACAGTCTTAAAAACGGATAAAGAGTACAATGGCCTACACAATCCCCTACAATCGGTAAAAGAGTATGATGGCATAAACAGTCTTAAAAACGGATAAAGAGTACAATGGCCTACACAATCCCCTACAATCGGTAAAAGAGTATGATGGCATAAACAGTCTTAAAAACGGATAAAGAGTACAATGGCCTACACAACCCCCTACAATCGGTAAAAGAGTATGATGGCATAAACAGTCTTAGAAACGGATAAGGAGTACGATGGCCTACACAATCCCGTACAAACGGAAAAAGAGTATGATGGCATAAACAGTCTTAGAAACGGATAAAGAGTACAATGGCCTACACAATCCCGTACAATCGGTAAAAGAGTATGATGGCATAAACAGTCTTAGAAACGGATAAGGAGTACGATGGCCTACACAATCCCGTACAAACGGAAAAAGAGTATGATGGCATAAACAGTCTTAGAAACGGATAAAGAGTACAATGGCCTACACAATCCCGTACAAACGGACAAAGAGTATGATGGCATAAACAGTCTTAGAAACGGATAAAGAGTACAATGGCCTACACAATCCCGTACAAACGGACAAAGAGTACAATCTTATACACAAACCCCTCAAATGGAAAGCGAATATGATATTATAATAAAAAGTTGCCTACAAACGGACAAAGGGTATGATAGCATAAACAGCCACAGATAAAGAGCATGCAAGAGCCAAATTACGTCAGACAAGATCTATTTCTATACGGGCCTTCGTACCTCGTCATCGAATGAAGTCGTTGGCTGGTTCACTCGCCCCTCACTTTGTCTTAACATTCTCTCTCGACATTGTTTACGCTCGCTTCTTTGTCAAATTGTCACAGCAACAACAGATGACCTTTTCTGATCAAGGATATCACGATAGAAACTGTGGAACAATCCAATTTATATTGTAATTTATTGAGATACTGAACAACACAATTCATAACCACAGAGATATATCGATACTAGCCTTTCAGACAAGCTGGTATTATAACTTATCAAAATTCGAAACTTTTTTAAAGGCGTAAGATTCTTTTTGAAATTAAACAATTTCTACTGCCCATACTGCAATCGAAAAATTATAGGGAGGGGCTGGCTCATCAGTGGTGAACCATCCCAGCGGTTTCGCCAGTTTAATCTACCCTACCGCTGTTATATTGCATTTTTGAAACTTCCTTTTATAGTGATACTGTTGGTAGACTCTTGGAATGGAATTTCCATTGCAGTAAGGGCAGTAGAAATTGTTTAATTTCAAAAATAATCTTACGCCTTTAAAATAGTTTCGAATTTTGATAACAGATGGCGCGCTAGTGCATCATATTACAACTTATGTTGCTTAAAAATAAATTGCCTTAATAGCTACTTGTCTTATTCTTACACAAGCCGATGAAGACGCTACATGCTCGCCCTTCAAGTACTTCAACAATTCTTCAATGTTAAATTTAATATTAAACAATTTCATCAGAAACATCTCTGATGTTTGTTGTCTTCATTTGAGAAACTTATAGAGAATAATAATGTGCATTTATTTCATATTTTGTGGGGAGAAGTCCGACCAAACCACTGGACCCTTGAAATATTCGACCAAATTCTGGTCCAAGGTGACTAACATGGCAACGGTACAACAAAAAATAATTAGTAAAGAATTTTTCCTGAAAGTTTAAAAAATTATCAACCGAAACTCTGGATATGATTAACCAAGCATTTCCAAACGACACCCTATTTTTGAGTTGTTAAAATGGCAGTACATTGTTGCATAAATTTTAATGCGCCCTACATTCATTCAAAATATTCTATGATATTTAATATTTATTTAAAACAGATTATTTAGATTATCATCACTCCTTTTTATAGTTTCACTTCTTTTGTAATATTTTATTGTACCTATATCTTGATTGGTTATTGGAGCGAGAGAGGACCTAGGCTGTGGATCACGACCTACGAGGAATAATAAATAAACACAATAACTTTTATATACTTTTCTTTATTTACTTTAAGTATGGAAACCCGCTCGGTGTATAACACCAAGAAGGAGGAAACCAAGGTCGACGACTCTGCAAAACTGCAACTTGGTGCAACAATATCAATTGAAGATGATCTTAATTAAGGTCGTTTTATTCTTCAAGGGAGACTGAAATAAGCCAAAAAACAGATAATTGATCAATGAAGATTCTCTATTCACTTTACCAGATCTGGAGGAAGAGGAAAACACCACAAAAACAATGATTGGAAATACCAGGAAATTTTCCTTATGTTACCTGTGCCGGATCTAAACCTGTGAGGACATGTTGGAAATGAAAGAAAGGAATTGAAGAATCTACGGCTATATCCTGAAACTCAGAATCAATCCGCCGAGGTCAGAGATCCGATCTATAAAAGTTGTTCAAATTCAAAATCAAAGCAATTCAGATCAACTAGGCAATAGTTCGCATGAGTATCTTCCAGAAAACACAACATTCAACAAGTATGTTCAAACAATCTAGGAACTTTAAGAGAAGAAATTCAGAAAATGGCCAACAATTGGGAAAATTGATTGAACACCCGTCACATTGAAAATTTAGCCTTTTTGTCAAAATGGTATTGAAATCTTGCATCAATCATCCTATTCCCTGGATATAGCATCTAATGATCTCTTCCTAGAAGACATTGAAACACTAGTGGTAATATTTAAAAATCTAATTATAAGGTTGTCCCAAAAGTTCGTGTTTTTCTTAAAATATTGTTAATCTTATTACTTGGCGAATATATAATAATACATAATACAATTACTTTATACACAATACCAAGACATTATTCATAAGGGCGAATATATAATAATACATAATACAAAGAAATTATACATAGCGACGAATTATATTATTACGGCGAATATACAATAAAATACATAATACATCTCCCGTAAAGATTCGTTATAAAAATAGTTGTTTATGACCCCGTGTTGATTGATGGCGTGCGAGATGTTGAGAAGCGATTTGAAGGCGATTTTCTTACATTTTTCAATTTCACAATTTTAATACATACCTATTTATAAGATTTAACAAAATTTAAGAGTTAAGATTTTATGTTATAAAATAAATGAAGCTTCCAGGGTTAAGTTTCTTGTGTTTTATGTGTTTTTATTGCTATTATTAAAGGCTCTATTGATGTTTATTTTATAACACACATTGGGATTGTCCGAGTTATATATATATTGTCAAGTAGCTCCATCCAGATGGGACACCTGTCAATCATCCCTGGACCCCGGGGGGACCACAGGTGTGAGGGGTTCTCGGAAGCTGATCTGTAAATAAGGAAAACGGGACGGTGGCTGACATTAGGATTATCTTTTAACTTGGGGTAAGTTGTACTCTCTCTCTCTCCCTATAAATACCCCTTATAATAAATTAATTATTCCCGAATTTGCCAAATTTATCTCCGCGACAATATAAAGGTTTAAAAATACAAATATATTTCCTCACAATGAGCTTCTTTTTATTTACAAAACGCTAGCTTTCAAGTGATTATCGCTCTTCAACGGGCTTAATAAAACATCGACTATATCCTTCTTTCAAGAAACATATATCCAAGTAAAAAAACATTGTAAGATATAGTCGATGTTTTTCATTAAGCCCGTTGATGAGCGATTATCACTTGAAAGCTAGCATTTTAAAATAAAAGGAAACTCATTGTGAGAAAAAAATTGTTGTATTTTTAAATGTTTTTTACAATTTTATTATAGATAGAGAGAGATGGAAATTTTGCCGGGAGGAAATTGATCTATTGAAACATAGGGTGCCTCTCAGGTCAAAATAAACATTAAAACTTGATGTCATCGATTGACTGTCGCCACAAACTAGCTGTCTCGGGTCGTTGACAAAGCCACAACACCAGCTTTGGTAAACAGAGAACCTTTCAGTTAGATGGCGTCTAGTTTTGACGTCTACTTTGACGGGAGAGTCGCTCTATGCTTCTATAGTTGAATAGAAATGTATATAAAGGTTATTTTAAATATTCAAAAAATGGCTCTGTTATAGCTTTCAAGGCACTTATAAATTTGTAAGATATCTTATTTAAACGCGTTGAGTATTTTGTGATACTGTCAATTTGTATTTCAGGGTTGTTTTTTTAGAAGGAATGCATGAGAAGTTAGTCGACCTCATTTGTCGAACTGGCCCTTCATCTCTGACATTATGGTCTTTCACTCCACGGCAAGAGGGATCTACCTCTCACCCGTTCTCAGGAGTTACCTGAGCCTCATTTTCATTGCCAACCAGTATATTTTTTGTTGACATTATTAGGGTGTGTGTGACCTTTTCATAATCCCACCGCTGCCACCATGTTTGCCAGGATGCGAAGATGAACAATTATTTATATTTATTTTAAGAGAGGGAACTTCCTAACTTATGGCTTATTTATCAATTATATATTTACAGCCTAACTCGAGCTGTCTCTATGCAAAACATAAACAAACATGATGATACAGAAAAAGGCATCTCCTTATCGTGCAACTGAAAGTTTCTGATGGCTTGCGCCATCTATCGGAATAAATATAAACTATTCTCGTTGATTTTTAATTATTCCAGAATTGGCCAAATACCCATTATTGATTAATCAAGAAAAAATGATGATAAACCTTTTTTTTTTAATTCTATGAATTATTTACAGTTACATCACATACTTTGTAAGAAAAAGTTGTTTATAATTTGAATCTCTTGTAATGACACCTAGGCACGGTCATGTCTACTTGCGTCATATTTTGTCTTTTTTTCACTTAACATCATTGTTAACATCAAAAGATGAGATTTGCGTAGAATACTTCTGTGAAGCACAAATCTCTTATATATTTTAATTGCCTTTGAATAAAAATATCTCTTTCATGGCAGATTTTGTTCCCACGATTAAGCATGGCATATAGCCAGCTTCCTGAAAAATTGGAAGAATAAAACTAAATCTATCCAAAATGACCTTTTTTAACACTTTCGACTCGAAGGACGCGAATTTGCGTCCTTGATTTTCAAAATTAAATATAAAATCGTCGGCGGCCGACACGAATTTGCATCTACCAGGTTCTTGTCTCATAACTTCTTATCTTTCTTGAGTTTTTATTTATTTATTATTTTAAACAACTCGATTTTCATACGGCCCAGTGGACCATGCAACTGCGGAATCGTCCGTCCTCAAAATATTAAATAATAAAGATAATTCGAAAGATAAGATCCTCTGAAATATTAATAATAATAGAAAACGGCTTCCGAAGATAAGTTACTGGCTTTATTTTTATATTACCTCAACTCCGCCTTTGCCGGTCCCAAGCCCGAATGAAAAAGGAGGAGGGGGAGCAGTAACAAGCTCACTAAAAAACCTAGGTTCAGCTGGCCCAGCTGATAGTACCCTGTAAGGGCTCCAGGGATACAGGATGAGCAGTGTTTGTACTCCATGTTAGGAGCGGCTGCACATGGCGTCTGTTCCTCATGTCAGAGGCGGCCATTTCTTTTGGAGCTGAGTAGTGCTCCCAGTCTTAATGACAAAGACATTCTACTTCACCCAGTCATGATGGTTGTTAAGTCTCAAACTTTACAAGCTTGATACTCTAATATGATTGAGTGGAGATAAGAAAGAAGATATATTATCTCAATCCTTTGGGTATTAAAATACTTCTACAGAACTATATGACAAAAAATGAGTGTTTTATCATATACTTCTGTAGACGGGTTTATAATACTCGAAAGCATGAGCGAATATATATTTAAAAAGCAAGAAATTATCTTTGTAAACCGTTTATTATTATTATTAATCAAAACTATAAGTAGTGCCGATAGTCTTAACATGGGATGGAATAGTAACCAAATATAACAAACAATACAGGAAGGAAATAAACATAAGAAAAAGGGACTTTGCATATATTCAATCCCTGGTGCTAAAAAAGACGATGGAAATTATCTCAACAGAAAATAAGAATGAACCTCACGATAAATTACAGAGAAATAAAGAAACGGAAGCCATGGATAGATTGTTGGAACGATGTAGGGAGCTGGCATGTGATGACGAGGAAGGTGGAACACCGGACATGGAGCACAGGGATACGACGACCATAGAAGAGATCCAGGAGAACGACCTAGAGCAGATGACAGGAGACCTGACAGACAAGAATGGATCAAGGCCAGGGGACCATCTTATTGAGGAGCCACTAGTAGAGGCCATAGAAAGACTGCTGGAGAGCTGCAGGACATCAGGGGACCATAACGGCAAGGGCCACAGCACTGACCAGGAGTCAAGATAGCAAATGTAAATATCTTTGTTTACTTTTACTGTTGTCATTTATTGAAGTTTTAAATAAAAATATGTAAATAGACTGACCATTCGCTACACTTTTTAGAGAAAAACTTGTAACCTTTATGAAAAATAAATTATTTTATTGTTATTATTTGTTGTATATATATTAATTAATTGTTACCACAGAGTATGTGTAAGCGCACAGTTAAATAGGCGCTAACCGAAACAAAAAAGTTCCTTTGTTTTAATATTAGTTTCCCTTTTATATTTTGTTCTCTCTCTTGTAAATCAATAAATATAATGTTTAATTAATAATTATTGGAATCAGTTTCATTAAATATTCTAAGCAAAGTCAACATTATTAATCAAAACTATATTAAAATTTAGTGGTATATGTATTTTCAACGTTGTAGATAATATTGTTTCTAGATTAGCTTGCTTTTTTTAAGCTTTTATTTAACTTGCTTTCCTGCCTGTCTGTCTGTCCACAAATCTTGTAATCAATTTTAATATACTTTTTGAGCACGTAGGAATCTGAAATTTGGTACCCTTTTCAGACCCCGATGACAATGCAAGTCGACAAATTTTCAGCCTTCTGGGTTGTCAGGATGGCCGGAAATTTGACAAATTTCCAAATTTCCTTTCAAATTTTGTAAATTAATTTTAATATTTCTCTAGATCACATAGAAGTATGAAATGTTTAACACTCACTCAGTTCAATGAACAATGCAAGTGGACAAATTTTCAGACTTCTGGGTGGTCGGAATGGCCAGGAATGAACAATTTCTATATTTCTTTTTTAAGTCTTGTGTTACGCCCCTTACATTGACCAATCCGCCGCGAGCTGGCCTGCCTTCTATTTAAGGCCTAACCCCCAGTGAACCTTTGATTCTAAGTTTTGTAAATTCATGACTAGAAACTAACTAAATAATTAATAATTAAAAATACATTTTAAAAAAAGCTTTTATTTAAATGCACTAAAAAGGAAAAATAAAATATTGTGACTTCTGTCATTGAGCAATTAGATGTATCTGAGTGAAAATAAAAGCGGCGGGGGACCATCATATTTAGAGAAGAGATAAAAATATAACAAACATTTATAAAAATCAGTTGCTACATATTAAATCACATTAGGTTCGAAATTCATGATGATGGTCCCCCGCCGCTTTTATTTTCACTCAGATACATCTAATTGCTCAATGACAGAAGATAACATATTTTATTTTTTCCTTTTTAGTACATTTAAATAAAAGCTTTTTTTAAAATGTATTTTTATTTATTAATTATTCTCTTAATGCTGTACATTACTATTAGTGAGTCACAAGTAGTCGAGTTCTGGTATAACAATTCTAATGCAATTTTACAGTTAAAGTAGACACAACTATCATGGCCCTGATTCTATCCTGGGATAAGTAAAAAAGAAATTCGAAAAAGGACAAGAATAGAAGAAGGGAGGGGGATATCTAGGGCAGAAGAAAACGTGGCTAATAATGGCGGGAGATGGTAGCAGCCATTGTTGTGTGATCGTCTGCTTAATCATTTTAACGAATATCAGATTGAAAGAAACCAAGAACTTTGATCTAGATCTTTTCTTTGAAGTGGTCTTTGGTGTCCTGGCATAGAAATACGTTTCTACTGGGCTCTAGATTTTTATATATATATATTATATATAAAAAGATTTTCTTAGGTTGTTGAAGGGTACATGAGTATGTTTTTTGATATTGCTTTGTAGTCGTTCAAAAATATTAATAAAATAAAGGTTGAATCATAATTTACTTTAATTAATATGATAACATAATTGATAATGAAATAATACCTTGACGGCGGGTAGTAAAAGAAAACAAAACTATTTACATAATTACATATGGTTTGAGCCGGCCATCGGGAAACGACAACAAATGGTTATATAAACAGAAAGCGCGACCTCTTATTGAATCTATGAAATACATATTTAAAATAAAATAACATTTTAAATAATACCTTTATATAACATATATATACAGTGCGGCAAATAATTTTTAAGACTCGCGCTAGATAAAGGCCAATAGCAGAGCCAGTTATGAAATTGCGCATGCGTATATATATTCGAAGCCTTATCTAGCGCGTGGCTTTGTTTCAGCCATTTTGGTTAACTCTTTAAAAACATACAGGCGATTTTTGAA
The DNA here is from genome assembly GCA_030710605.1 of Cordylochernes scorpioides. NCBI lineage: Eukaryota > Metazoa > Arthropoda > Arachnida > Pseudoscorpiones > Chernetidae > Cordylochernes > Cordylochernes scorpioides. The sequence goes on from CP092864.1 coordinate 148,215,808, forward strand.
AAGTAAAATTTTTTGTTCGTCGGAATTCTGAGATGGAACAGAGAGCGGTCATTAAATTTAATGCAAAACTTGGTAGAAGTGCATCGGAAACATATATTTTGATGAAGCAAGTTTATGGTACGTTATGTTTGAGTAAATCAAATGTTTTCATTTGGCACAAACGTTTTTCGGATGGAAGAAATACGCTAGAAGATGATAAGCATACTGGACGACCAAGTTCTTCAAAGACACCAGAAAGTATAGAAAAAGTGCGAGAATTTGTTGAAAACAATGATGGCAGAGGTTTTACACATCAACAAAGAAACGATTCGAACCATTCTGCATGAAGATTTAGGTAAAACTAAAGTCTGTACTAAATTTGTTCCACACACTTTAACGGGCGAGCAGAAATCAGTGTGAATTGCACATTGCAGGGACATCATTTCTGCCTATGAAAATAATTCAAACTTCCTGAAATCAATTGTTACGGGTGATGAAACATGGTGTTTTCAGTATGACCCAAAGACAAAGCGCCAAAGTGCCGAATAGAAGTAAAAAAACTCTCCACAAGCCAAAAATACGCGAAAAGTGCCATCAAAAATCAAAACAATGCTGATTACCTTTTTGATAGTAGAGGTATTATCCACAAAGAATTTGTTCCCGCTGGACAAACTATTACTGGAGAGTATTATTTAAACGTTTTGAAACGTTTGATTGCTAGAAATCGTCGCATTCGTGCAGAATATCGCGATGAAGACAGTTGGTGTTTGCTGCATGATAATGCACCGAGTCACTCATCACTCACTGTTCGTCGCTTTTTGGCCAAAAATAACGTCTGTGTGTTGAATCATCCTCCGTACTCGCCTGATTTAGCACCATGTGACTTTTATTTATTCCCAAAAATAAAATTGAGGTTAAAATCTTGTTTTTTTTATGATATCCCGACCATCCAGAGAGCTGCGACGAGCACTTTGGAGGCGATTCCTCAAAGTGGCCTGCAAGAGGCATTTAATTCCTTATTAAATCGTTGTAACATATGTATTGAATCCGGAGGGGATTATTTTGAATAAAAAAATAGTAGAAATTGAATTAGCTTGTTTCTGTTTTATTTTACAAACCCATTCTTAAAAATTATTTGCCACACTGTATACATGCCATCACCATCTCCTCAGCGGCGATCTACGTATTCTTCGTATATCACGAAATACGTGGTGTCGCTGGAGACCCACTGGTGATTCTCCACCAAACTCTGCAGCGGTGTTAGAGACGCCATTTTATTGTACATAGTATCATACATATATATAATTATCTTTTTTAAATAGTACAGACTGTGTACTTTGCATATATTGACAAGATGTCAATACAATTATTTTAATTGTCAATTGTCTAGATCCGCCTTTGCCGGTCCCAAGCCCGGATGAAAAAGGAGGAGGGGGAGCAGTAACAAGCTCACTAAAAAACCTGGGTTCAGCTGGCCCGGCTGATAGTACCCTGTAAGGACTCCAGGGATACAGGATATGCAGCGTTTGTACTCCATGTTAGGAGCAGCTGCACATGGTGTCTGTTCCTCATGTCAGAGGCGGCCATTTCTTTTGGAGCTAAGTCAGCCAGTCACAGAGTAGTGCTCCCAGTCTTAATGACAAAGGCAGATGCATTCTACTTCTCTCAGTGTGGAGATAAGAAAGAAGAAGAAGATATATGCCTATAATTTCTGTCTCCATATACTGCAATATGCTCATGTCATAAAGTACCTTTAATTTACCGTAGTGTCCTGATAATTGTCATAATTTCTGTCTCCATGTCTCTGTGTCCTGATAATTGTCATCATTTCTGTCTCCATGTCTCTGTGTCCTGATAATTGTCAATATTTCTGTCTCCATGTCTCTGTGTCCTGATAATTGTCATCATTTCTGTCTCCATGTCTCTGTGTCCTGATAATTGTCAATATTTCTGTCTCCATGTCTCAGTGTCCTGATAATTGTCATCATTTCTGTCTCCATGTCTCTGTGTCCTGATAATTGTCATCATTTCTGTCTCCATGTTTCTGTGTCCTGATAATTGTCATTATTTCTGTCTCCATGTCTCTGTGTCCTGATAATTGTCATCATTTCTGTCTCCATGTCTCTGTGTCCTGATAATTGTCATCATTTCTGTCTCCATGTTTCTGTGTCCTGATAATTGTCAATATTTCTGTCTCCATGTCTCTGTGTCCTGATAATTGTCATCATTTCTGTCTCCATGTCTCTGTGTCCTGATAATTGTCATCATTTCTGTCTCCATGTCTCTGTGTCCTGATAATTGTCATTATTTCTGTCTCCATGTCTCTGTGTCCTGATAATTGTCAATATTTCTGTCTCCATATCTCTGTGTCCTGATAATTGTCATCATTTCTGTCTCCATGTCTCTGTGTCCTGATAATTGTCATCATTTCTGTCTCCATGTCTCTGTGTCCTGATAATTGTCATCATTTCTGTCTCCATGTTTCTGTGTCCTGATAATTGTCAATATTTCTGTCTCCATGTCTCTGTGTCCTGATAATTGTCATCATTTATGTCTCCATGTCTCTGTGTCCTGATAATTGTCAATATTTCTGTCTCCATGTCTCTGTGTCCTGATAATTGTCATCATTTCTGTCTCCATGTCTCTGTGTCCTGATAATTGTCATCATTTCTGTCTCCATGTTTCTGTGTCCTGATAATTGTCATTATTTCTGTCTCCATGTCTCTGTGTCCTGATAATTGTCAATATTTCTGTCTCCATGTCTCTGTGTCCTGATAATTGTCATCATTTCTGTCTCCATGTCTCTGTGTCCTGATAATCGTCATCATATCTGTCTCCATATCTCTGTGTCCTGATAATTGTCATCATTTCTGTCTCCATGTCTCTGTGTCCTGATAATTGTCAATATTTCTGTCTCCATGTCTCTGTGTCCTGATAATTGTCATCATTTCTGTCTCCATGTCTCTGTGTCCTGATAATTGTCAATATTTCTGTCTCCATGTCTCTGTGTCCTGATAATTGTCATTATTTCTGTCTCCATGTCTCTGTGTCCTGATAATTGTCATCATTTCTGTCTCCATGTTTCTGTGTCCTGATAATTGTCATTATTTCTGTCTCCATGTCTCTGTGTCCTGATAATTGTCATCATTTCTGTCTCCATGTTTCTGTGTCCTGATAATTGTCATAATTTCTGTCTCCATGTCTCTGTGTCCTGATAATTGTCATAATTTCTGTCTCCATGTCTCTGTGTCCTGATAATTGTCATCATTTCTGTCTCCATGTCTCTGTGTCCTGATAATTGTCAATATTTCTGTCTCCATGTCTCTGTGTCCTGATAATTGTCATCATTTCTGTCTCCATGTCTCTGTGTCCTGATAATTGTCATCATTTCTGTCTCCATGTCTCTGTGTCCTGATAATCGTCATCATATCTGTCTCCATGTTTCTGTGTCCTGATAATTGTCATTATTTCTGTCTCCATGTCTCTGTGTCCTGATAATTGTCATCATTTCTGTCTCCATGTCTCTGTGTCCTGATAATTGTCATCATTTCTGTCTCCATGTCTCTGTGTCCTGATAATCGTCATCATATCTGTCTCCATGTTTCTGTGTCCTGATAATTGTCAATATTTCTGTCTCCATATCTCTGTGTCCTGATAATCGTCATCATTTCTGTCTCCATGTCTCTGTGTCCTGATAATTGTCATTATTTCTGTCTCCATGTCTCTGTGTCCTGATAATTGTCATCATTTCTGTCTCCATGTTTCTGTGTCCTGATAATTGTCATTATTTCTGTCTCCATGTCTCTGTGTCCTGATAATTGTCATCATTTCTGTCTCCATGTCTCTGTGTCCTGATAATTGTCATCATTTCTGTCTCCATGTCTCTGTGTCCTGATAATTGTTATTATTTCTGTCTCCATGTCTCTGTGTCCTGATAATTGTCAATATTTCTGTCTCCATGTCTCTGTGTCCTGATAATTGTCAATATTTCTGTCTCCATGTCTCTGTGTCCTGATAATTGTCAATATATCTGTCTCCATGTCTCTGTGTCCTGATAATTGTCAATATTTCTGTCTCCATGTCTCTGTGTCCTGATAATTGTCAATATTTCTGTCTCCATGTCTCTGTGTCCTGATAATTGTCAATATTTCTGTCTCCATGTCTCTGTGTCCTGATAATTGTCAATATTTCTGTCTCCATGTCTCTGTGTCCTGATAATTGTCATTATTTCTGTCTCCATGTCTCTGTGTCCTGATAATTGTCAATATTTCTGTCTCCATGTCTCTGTGTCCTGATAATTGTCAATATTTCTGTCTCCATGTCTCTGTGTCCTGATAATTGTCAATATTTCTGTCTCCATGTCTCTGTGTCCTGATAATTGTCATCATTTCTGTCTCCATGTCTCTGTGTCCTGATAATTGTCATCATTTCTGTCTCCATGTCTCTGTGTCCTGATAATTGTCAATATTTCTGTCTTCATGTCTCTGTGTCCTGATAATTGTCATCATTTCTGTCTCCATGTCTCTGTGTCCTGATAATTGTCATCATTTCTGTCTCCATGTCTCTGTGTCCTGATAATTGTCAATATTTCTGTCTCCATGTCTCTGTGTCCTGATAATTGTCATCATTTCTGTCTCCATGTCTCTGTGTCCTGATAATTGTCATCATTTCTGTCTCCATGTCTCTGTGTCCTGATAATTGTCAATATTTCTGTCTCCATGTCTCTGTGTCCTGATAATTGTCATCATTTCTGTCTCCATGTCTCTGTGTCCTGATAATTGTCATCATTTCTGTCTCCATGTCTCTGTGTCCTGATAATTGTCATTATTTCTGTCTCCATGTCTCTGTGTCCTGATAATTGTCAATATTTCTGTCTCCATGTCTCTGTGTCCTGATAATCGTCATCATATCTGTCTCCATGTCTCTGTGTCCTGATAATTGTCATCATTTCTGTCTCTGTGTCCTGATAATTGTCATTATTTCTGTCTCCATGTCTCTGTGTCCTGATAATTGTCATCATTTCTGTCTCCATGTCTCTGTGTCCTGATAATTGTCAATATTTCTGTCTCCATGTCTCTGTGTCCTGATAATTGTCATCATTTCTGTCTCCATGTCTCTGTGTCCTGATAATTGTCATCATTTCTGTCTCCATGTCTCTGTGTCCTGATAATTGTCAATATTTCTGTCTCCATGTCTCTGTGTCCTGATAATTGTCATCATTTCTGTCTCCATGTCTCTGTGTCCTGATAATTGTCATCATTTCTGTCTCCATGTCTCTGTGTCCTGATAATTGTCATCATTTCTGTCTCCATGTCTCTGTGTCCTGATAATTGTCAATATTTCTGTCTCCATGTCTCTGTGTCCTGATAATTGTCATTATTTCTGTCTCCATGTCTCTGTGTCCTGATAATTGTCATCATTTCTGTCTCCATGTCTCTGTGTCCTGATAATTGTCATTATTTCTGTCTTCATGTCTCTGTGTCCTGATAATTGTCAATATTTCTGTCTCCATGTCTCTGTGTCCTGATAATCGTCATCATATCTGTCTCCATGTCTCTGTGTCCTGATAATTGTCATCATTTCTGTCTCCATGTCTCGGTGTCCTGATAATTGTCATCATTTCTGTCTCCATGTCTCTGTGTCCTGATAATTGTCAATAAAGCGTAAAAATTCTTCTTGATTTCTTTCGTTTCTTGTATATTTGATGGTGAAAATTGAGGATCTGTAAAGTCATCAGCTTTATTATCGCGGTTTAACGTAGGAGTTTGATCAGAATTTGTCTCTTTTGTTGATATAGGAAGCATTCCGTTTAATTCTGATGTATTTCTCTTTATCTAAAGAGACAAGGGTCGCCTCTCCCGTCAAAATAGACGTCAAAACCAGACGCCATCTATTGACCGGTTTTATTGACCGGATTCGGTCAATAGATGGCGTCGGGTTTTGACTTCTATTTTGACGGGAGAGGCGACCCTTGTCTCTTTAGATCAATATCCTCCCGGCAACATTTCCATCAATATTTTAGTCATAGATTTTGCCCAGCCTCGGTCAATAGATGGCGTCTGGTTTTGACTTCTATTTTGACGGGAGAGGCGACCCTTGTCTCTTTAGATCAATATCCTCCCGGCAAAATTTCCATCTATATTTCTCTTTATATTTGACATATAATAACCTTTTAAAATTACAAAATACATTTCTCACAATGAGTTTCTTTTTATTTCAAAACGCTAGCTTTCAGGTGATAATCACTCTTCAACGGGCTTAATAAAACATTGACTATATCATACAAGAACCAACCTGCTGAAGTCTCACGACACCCCAATTGGATTAAAGCTCCCTAACCTGAACCAACCCTCAACTCTCTCAGCCCCAAATCCTGAGCACGCCCACTCTCATCTATCTATCTATCGCCATCTGGAAACATAGCCCTTTCTTCCTTCTCAGCATGTGATACCTGGCATCTTTCTCCTACAAGTTCACTTCAAAGGGACCAACCCGAGATAATGGAAATGGCCATTCTCCCTCCAAACCTCTTCAATATTTTCCCTCTCTCGACTGATCTTTTGGCGGAGAAATGAAAAAAAATATTTTATAATAAAAAGTATATATATATATATCTTACAAGAAAAATTTACAAAGACATACGCGCGCAGTGTGGATATTTACAATAAATTACAAACCAATTTAAAATTTCAGTTATAAATATCCACGCTGCGCGCGTATGTATTTGTAAATATTTCTTGTAAGATATAGTCGATGTTTTATTAAGCCCGTTGAAGAGAGATTATCACTTGAAAGCTAGCGTTTCGTAATAAAAAGAAACTCATTGTGAGAAAATATTTTGTAATTTTAAAACTTTTTTCACAATTTCATCACGAATAGTAACCATTGTTACTATAGGTGTTTCATTGTTATGATTTTTTAAATTACCATTGTTATTACTAATTGGAAACACTGTCGTATCAACATTTCTATTATTAAGAAAAAGGCATCTCCTTATCATGCAACTGAAGGTTGGTGATGGCTTGCGCCATCTATCGGAATAAATATCAACTATTCTTGTTGATTTTTAATTATTTTAGAATTGGCCAAACGGACGCGTTTCGGGCTGTTGGCCCTCATTTTCACATTGTGTAGCGGTCTCACGCAATTCTGGCCTTAACTACCCGTTTCATGATTTTTCAGGATGCCTGAATGACCAGTTTTTTGGTCGTTGAGGTACAGCTTGCACTACGCTGATGAGGGCCAACAGCCCGAAACGCGTCCGTGGTTAGCTTTTCTTGATTAATCAAGAATAGGTATTTGGCCAATTCTGAAATAATTAAAAATCAACGAGGATAGTTGATATTTATTCCGATAGATGGCGCAAGCCATCAGCAACCTTCAGTTGCACGATAAGGAGATGCCTTTTTCTTAATTTATGCACCTTATCCCAGTACAATATCAGATTTGTACTATTTTTTCACATTTCTATTATTATTGCTGCATGCGCTATTTGTTTTTGCATAAAGTACTTTTTGCCTATCTTCTATCTTGTTTATTACTGATTGAAATAGAATAGATTTAGAACATGCCTCTATAAAGAGCTTACTTTTAATGGGGTAGACACAATCTGGCTTAGTGTTAGTTACCAAGAGCTTCAATCGGGTAAAATGTTTGATGTTCTATCGATTCTTGCAACAGATTGCTTTAATTGTTATAAGAGAGATTCTTTGTTTTGACAATTGACAATTAAAAATAGAATAAATTTAGAACATGTCTTTATAAAGAGCTTACTTTTAATGGGGTAGACACAATCTGGCTTGATGTTAGTTACCAAGAGCTTCAATCGGGTAAAATGTTTAATGTTCTTACCGATTCTTGCAACAGATTGCTTCAATTGTTATAAGAGAGATTCTTTGTTTTGACAATTGACATCTAGTCAACAGTAGGGAGAAGGTTTACAGCCATTTTTAAAATAGGGAGAAATATATACAACAGACGGAGGTACGTCTGGATTTCATCAGGAGTTTAAAGCCGCCTTGAGTTCGGAGAGGCCGTTGCGAGTTATGAAATCCATTTTCTTTGTTTTGGCCTCCTGATATAGCGTTCCATTGAAATTTATCATCATCTTTTACATCTCTCTACTGTTGATATAACAGATTCTAAAGATCCATTTGAAGATTAGGCTCTAATCAAAAGAAATATGTTTTTTTTTATCATCAAAAACATTCTACCGCAGTCTATTTCCGTTGACTTAGCAGTCATTTGGTCAAACTTGTTTTGTTTTAATCGTAGATTCCAAATTTGTGTTTGTGAACGAATCTCTTTAAATATCTCAAATGTAATACAGTTAAACCTATCTATAGCGCCCCCTCTTGGGACTCACCAAAATAAGATGCTATAGAGAGAGGGTGCTATAGACAGGTCACTTTTAATGTAAATCGCATCGTACTACGTATTTAAAATCGGGCGCTATAGAGAGGGAGGCGCTATTTAGAGGGGGCGCTATAGACGGGTTTAAATGTATCTTGAAAAAGGATGTAGTTCATTCAACTGAAGTATTGATAAATTAATTATTTTCGATTTGATATATATCTTTATAATCAAAGTATATAGACAAAAAAAGGAATGGAATCTTTAAATTATTGTTCTATAGATCTTCTATGCCAAGGCATCTCGCACGGCATGTTACGACAGTAGGGAAAATTCTGACTGAAGACCGTTTGGAAATAGCAAAAACTCAAATGGACGGATTATTAAATTTTAAAAGTTAATAAAATATACAGTACAAGTTTTAAATGCTTGGAAATTCTTTGAATTTGTGTGGCCGTGTTCTGACCTTTTTGTTAAAAAAAAATCCATTCTCAAGAATCATCTTTGAAACTTTCTCATAATAAGTAATAAATGTTGTTAATAGTAAATTGTAAAATCTATATTGAGGAAAAACAAAGGTACAAGTAATAAATGCTTTAAATCTTGTATACATTTGATGAATATTAAAAGGATCAACATTTTTAAATAGCTGGTCGTAAGATGGGATTGGGGGAGGTTTTGGGATATCTTGGGGTGGGGCCGGGGGTTGGAGAAGGCTAGCCATTGTAGAACACTCACCGAGAACGGCGGGCAGTACCGCCACGAGCCAAACCAGAGCAGCCGCCATGGAGAACTGAGCTAAAGTTAGCTCGCTGAGCCAGGAATATCGCCGCCTTCCTCCCCAGCAGTCGTTGCGGCCTCTTCCCCAGTGATGTTTCCTATATGACCGACGTAACAACCACGCATCGTCCCCAGCGATGTTTCCTAGATGACAGACGTAACAACCACGCATCGTCCCCAGTGATGTTTCCTAGATGACAGAAGTAACAACCACGCATCGTCCCCAGCGATGTTTCCTAGATGACCGACGTAACAACCACGCATCGTCCCCAGTGATGTTTCCTATATGACCGACGTAACAACCACGCATCGTCCCCAGTGATGTTTCCTAGATGACCGACGTAACAACCACGCATCGTCCCCAGTGATGTTTCCTAGATGACAAAGTAACAACCACGCATCGTCCCCAGCGATGTTTCCTAGATAACCGACGTAACAACCACGCATCGTCCCCAGCGATGTTTCCTAGATGACCGACGTAACAACCACGCATCGTCCCCAGCGATGTTTCCTAGATGACCGACGTAACAACCACGCATCGTCCCCAGCGATGTTTCCTAGATGACAGAAGTAACAACCACGCATCGTCCCCAGCGATGTTTCCTAGATGACCGACGTAACAACCACGCATCGTCCCCAGCGATGTTTCCTAGATGACAGAAGTAACAACCACGCATCGTCCCCAGCGATGTTTCCTAGATGACCGACGTAACAACCACGCATCGTCCCCAGCGATGTTTCCTAGATGACCGACGTAACAACCACGCATCGTCCCCAGCGATGTTTCCTAGATAACCGACGTAACAACCACGCATCGTCCCCAGCGATGTTTCCTAGATAACCGACGTAACAACCACGCATCGTCCCCAGCGATGTTTCCTAGATGACAGAAGTAACAACCACGCATCGTCCCCAGCGATGTTTCCTAGATAACCGACGTAACAACCACGCATCGTCCCCAGCGATGTTTCCTAGATGACAGAAGTAACAACCACGCATCGTCCCCAGCGATGTTTCCTAGATGACCGACGTGACAACCACGTATCGTCCCCAGCGATGTTTCCTAGATGACAAAGTAACAACCACGCATCGTCCCCAGCGATGTTTCCTAGATAACCGACGTGACAACCACGCATCGTCCCCAGCGATGTTTCCTAGATGACAAAGTAACAACCACGCATCGTCCCCAGCGATGTTTCCTAGATGACCGACGTAACAACCACGCATCGTCCCCAGCGATATTTCCTAGATGACCGACGTAACAACCACGTATCGTCCCCAGCGATGTTTCCTAGATGACAAAGTAACAACCACGCATCGTCCCCAGCGATGTTTCCTAGATGACCGACGTAACAACCAGGCATCGTCCCCAGCGATGTTTCCTAGATGACAGAAGTAACAACCACGCATCGTCCCCAGCGATGTTTCCTAGATGACCGACGTAACAACCACGCATCGTCCCCAGCGATGTTTCCTAGATGACCGACGTAACAACCACGCATCGTCCCCAGCGATGTTTCCTAGATAACCGACGTAACAACCACGCATCGTCCCCAGCGATGTTTCCTAGATAACCGACGTAACAACCACGCATCGTCCCCAGCGATGTTTCCTAGATGACAGAAGTAACAACCACGCATCGTCCCCAGCGATGTTTCCTAGATAACCGACGTAACAACCACGCATCGTCCCCAGCGATGTTTCCTAGATGACAGAAGTAACAACCACGCATCGTCCCCAGCGATGTTTCCTAGATGACCGACGTGACAACCACGTATCGTCCCCAGCGATGTTTCCTAGATGACAAAGTAACAACCACGCATCGTCCCCAGCGATGTTTCCTAGATAACCGACGTGACAACCACGCATCGTCCCCAGCGATGTTTCCTAGATGACAAAGTAACAACCACGCATCGTCCCCAGCGATGTTTCCTAGATGACCGACGTAACAACCACGCATCGTCCCCAGCGATATTTCCTAGATGACCGACGTAACAACCACGTATCGTCCCCAGCGATGTTTCCTAGATGACAAAGTAACAACCACGCATCGTCCCCAGCGATGTTTCCTAGATGACCGACGTAACAACCAGGCATCGTCCCCAGCGATGTTTCCTAGATGACAGAAGTAACAACCACGCATCGTCCCCAGCGATGTTTCCTAGATGACCGACGTAACAACCACGCATCGTCCCCAGCGATGTTTCCTAGATGACCGACGTAACAACCACGCATCGTCCCCAGCGATGTTTCCTAGATGACAGAAGTAACAACCACGCATCGCCCCCAGCGATGTTTCCTAGATGACCGACGTAACAACCACGCATCGTCCCCAGCGATGTTTCCTAGATGACAGAAGTAACAACCACGCATCGTCCCCAGCGATGTTTCCTAGATGACCGACGTAACAACCACGCATCGTCCCCAGCGATGTTTCCTAGATGACCGACGTAACAACCACGCATCGTCCCCAGCGATGTTTCCTAGATAACCGACGTAACAACCACGCATCGTCCCCAGCGATGTTTCCTAGATGACCGACGTGACAACCACGTATCGTCCCCAGCGATGTTTCCTAGATGACAAAGTAACAACCACGCATCGTCCCCAGCGATGTTTCCTAGATAACCGACGTGACAACCACGCATCGTCCCCAGCGATGTTTCCTAGATGACAAAGTAACAACCACGCATCGTCCCCAGCGATGTTTCCTAGATAACCGACGTAACAACCACGCATCGTCCCCAGCGATGTTTCCTAGATGACCGACGTAACAACCACGCATCGTCCCCAGCGATGTTTCCTAGATGACCGACGTAACAACCACGCATCGTCCCCAGCGATGTTTCCTAGATGACCGACGTAACAACCACGTATCGTCCCCAGCGATGTTTCCTAGATGACAAAGTAACAACCACGCATCGTCCCCAGCGATGTTTCCTAGATGACCGACGTAACAACCACGCATCGTCCCCAGCGATATTTCCTAGATGACCGACGTAACAACCACGTATCGTCCCCAGCGATGTTTCCTAGATGACAAAGTAACAACCACGCATCGTCCCCAGCGATGTTTCCTAGATGACCGACGTAACAACCAGGCATCGTCCCCAGCGATGTTTCCTAGATGACAGAAGTAACAACCACGCATCGTCCCCAGCGATGTTTCCTAGATGACCGACGTAACAACCACGTATCGTCCCCAGCGATGTTTCCTAGATGACAAAGTAACAACCACGCATCGTCCCCAGCGATGTTTCCTAGATGACCGACGTAACAACCACGCATCGTCCCCAGCGATGTTTCCTAGATAACCGACGTAACAACCACGCATCGTCCCCAGCGATGTTTCCTAGATGACCGACGTAACAACCACGCATCGTCCCCAGCGATGTTTCCTAGATACCGACGTAACAACAACGCATCGTCCCCAGCGATGTTTCCTAGATGACCGACGTAACAACCACGCATCGTCCCCAGCGATGTTTCCTAGATGACCGACGTAACAACCACGCATCGTCCCCAGCGATGTTTCCTAGATGACAGAAGTAACAACCACGCATCGTCCCCAGCGATGTTTCCTAGATAACCGACGTAACAACCAGGCATCGTCCCCAGCGATGTTTCCTAGATGACAGAGTAACAACCACGCATCGTCCCCAGCGATGTTTCCTAGATGACCGACGTAACAACCACGTATCGTCCTCAGCGATGTTTCCTAGATGACAAAGTAACAACCACGCATCGTCCCCAGCGATGTTTCCTAGATAACCGACGTAACAACCACGCATCGTCCCCAGCGATGTTTCCTAGATGACCGACGTGACAACCACGCATCGTCCCCAGCGATGTTTCCTAGATGACCGACGTAACAACCACGCATCGTCCCCAGCGATGTTTCCTAGATGACCGACGTAACAACCACGCATCGTCCCCAGCGATGTTTCCTAGATGACAGAAGTAACAACCACGCATCGTCCCCAGCGATGTTTCCTAGATGACCGACGTAACAACCACGCATCGTCCCCAGCGATGTTTCCTAGATGACAGAAGTAACAACCACGCATCGTCCCCAGCGATGTTTCCTAGATGACCGACGTAACAACCACGCATCGTCCCCAGCGATGTTTCCTAGATGACCGACGTAACAACCACGCATCGTCTCCAGCGATGTTTCCTAGATAACCGACGTAACAACCACGCATCGTCCCCAGCGATGTTTCCTAGATGACCGACGTAACAACCACGCTTCGTCCCCAGCGATGTTTCCTAGATGACCGACGTAACAACCACGCATCGTCACCAGCGATGTTTCCTAGATGACCGACGTAACAACCACGTATCGTCCCCAGCGATGTTTCCTAGATGACAAAGTAACAACCACGCATCGTCCCCAGTGATGTTTCCTATATGACCGACGTAACAACCACGCATCGTCCCCAGCGATGTTTCCTAGATAACCGACGTGACAACCACGCATCGTCCCCAGCGATGTTTCCTAGATGACAAAGTAACAACCACGCATCGTCCCCAGCGATGTTTCCTATATAACCGACGTAACAACCACGCATCGTCCCCAGCGATGTTTCCTAGATGACCGACGTAACAACCACGCATCGTCCCCAGCGATGTTTCCTAGATGACCGACGTAACAACCACGTATCGTCCCCAGCGATGTTTCCTAGATGACAGAAGTAACAACCACGCATCGTCCCCAGCGATGTTTCCTAGATGACCGACGTGACAACCACGTATCGTCCCCAGCGATGTTTCCTAGATGACAAAGTAACAACCACGCATCGTCCCAGCGATGTTTCCTAGATAACCGACGTGACAACCACGCATCGTCCCCAGCGATGTTTCCTAGATGACAAAGTAACAACCACGCATCGTCCCCAGCGATGTTTCCTAGATGACCGACGTAACAACCACGCATCGTCCCCAGCGATATTTCCTAGATGACCGACGTAACAACCACGTATCGTCCCCAGCGATGTTTCCTAGATGACAAAGTAACAACCACGCATCGTCCCCAGCGATGTTTCCTAGATGACCGACGTAACAACCAGGCATCGTCCCCAGCGATGTTTCCTAGATGACAGAAGTAACAACCACGCATCGTCCCCAGTGATGTTTCCTAGATGACCGACGTAACAACCACGCATCGTCCCCAGCGATGTTTCCTAGATGACCGACGTAACAACCACGCATCGTCCCCAGCGATGCTTCCTAGATGACAGAAGTAACAACCACGCATCGCCCCCAGCGATGTTTCCTAGATGACCGACGTAACAACCACGCATCGTCCCCAGCGATGTTTCCTAGATGACAGAAGTAACAACCACGCATCGTCCCCAGCGATGTTTCCTAGATGACCGACGTAACAACCACGCATCGTCCCCAGCGATGTTTCCTAGATGACCGACGTAACAACCACGCATCGTCCCCAGCGATGTTTCCTAGATAACCGACGTAACAACCACGCATCGTCCCCAGCGATGTTTCCTAGATGACCGACGTGACAACCACGTATCGTCCCCAGCGATGTTTCCTAGATGACAAAGTAACAACCACGCATCGTCCCCAGCGATGTTTCCTAGATAACCGACGTGACAACCACGCATCGTCCCCAGCGATGTTTCCTAGATGACAAAGTAACAACCACGCATCGTCCCCAGCGATGTTTCCTAGATAACCGACGTAACAACCACGCATCGTCCCCAGCGATGTTTCCTAGATGACCGACGTAACAACCACGCATCGTCCCCAGCGATGTTTCCTAGATGACCGACGTAACAACCACGCATCGTCCCAGCGATGTTTCCTAGATGACCGACGTAACAACCACGTATCGTCCCCAGCGATGTTTCCTAGATGACAAAGTAACAACCACGCATCGTCCCCAGCGATGTTTCCTAGATGACCGACGTAACAACCACGCATCGTCCCCAGCGATATTTCCTAGATGACCGACGTAACAACCACGTATCGTCCCCAGCGATGTTTCCTAGATGACAAAGTAACAACCACGCATCGTCCCCAGCGATGTTTCCTAGATGACCGACGTAACAACCAGGCATCGTCCCCAGCGATGTTTCCTAGATGACAGAAGTAACAACCACGCATCGTCCCCAGCGATGTTCCTAGATGACCGACGTAACAACCACGTATCGTCCCCAGCGATGTTCCTAGATGACAAAGTAACAACCACGCATCGTCCCCAGCGATGTTTCCTAGATGACCGAAGTAACAACCACGCATCGTCCCCCAGCGATGTTTCCTAGATAACCGACGTAACAACCACGCATCGTCCCCAGCGATGTTTCCTAGATGACCGACGTAACAACCACGCATCGTCCCCAGCGATGTTTCCTAGATAACCGACGTAACAACAACGCATCGTCCCCAGCGATGTTTCCTAGATGACCGACGTAACAACCACGCATCGTCCCCAGCGATGTTTCCTAGATGACCGACGTAACAACCACGCATCGTCCCCAGCGATGTTTCCTAGATGACAGAAGTAACAACCACCGCATCGTCCCCAGCGATGTTTCCTAGATAACCGACGTAACAACCAGGCATCGTCCCCAGCGATGTTTCCTAGATGACAGAGTAACAACCACGCATCGTCCCCAGCGATGTTTCCTAGATGACCGACGTAACAACCACGTATCGTCCCCAGCGATGTTTCCTAGATGACAAAGTAACAACCACGCATCGTCCCCAGCGATGTTTCCTAGATAACCGACGTAACAACCACGCATCGTCCCCAGCGATGTTTCCTAGATGACCGACGTGACAACCACGCATCGTCCCCAGCGATGTTTCCTAGATGACCGACGTAACAACCACGCATCGTCCCCAGCGATGTTTCCTAGATGACCGACGTAACAACCACGCATCGTCCCCAGCGATGTTTCCTAGATGACAGAAGTAACAACCACGCATCGTCCCCAGCGATGTTTCCTAGATGACCGACGTAACAACCACGCATCGTCCCCAGCGATGTTTCCTAGATGACAGAAGTAACAACCACGCATCGTCCCCAGCGATGTTTCCTAGATGACCGACGTAACAACCACGCATCGTCCCCAGCGATGTTTCCTAGATGACCGACGTAACAACCACGCATCGTCTCCAGCGATGTTTCCTAGATGAACCGACGTAACAACCACGCATCGTCCCCAGCGATGTTTCCTAGATGACCGACGTAACAACCACGCTTCGTCCCCAGCGATGTTTCCTAGATGACCGACGTAACAACCACGCATCGTCCCCAGCGATGTTTCCTAGATGACCGACGTAACAACCACGCATCGTCCCCAGCGATGTTTCCTAGATGACAGAAGTAACAACCACGCATCGTCCCCAGCGATGTTTCCTAGATGACCGACGTAACAACCACGCATCGTCCCCAGCGATGTTTCCTAGATGACCGACGTAACAACCACGCATCGTCCCCAGCGATGTTTCCTAGATGACAAAGTAACAACCACGCATCGTCCCCAGCGATGTTTCCTAGATAACCGACGTAACAACCACGCATCGTCCCCAGCGATGTTTCCTAGATGACCGACGTAACAACCACGCATCGTCCCCAGCGATGTTTCCTAGATGACCGACGTAACAACCACGTATCGTCCCCAGCGATGTTTCCTAGATGACAAAGTAACAACCACGCATCGTCCCCAGCGATGTTTCCTAGATGACCGACGTAACAACCAGGCATCGTCCCCAGCGATGTTTCCTAGATGACAGAAGTAACAACCACGCATCGTCCCCAGCGATGTTTCCTAGATGACCGACGTAACAACCACGTATCGTCCCCAGCGATGTTTCCTAGATGACAAAGTAACAACCACGCATCGTCCCCAGCGATGTTTCCTAGATGACCGACGTAACAACCACGCATCGTCCCCAGCGATGTTTCCTAGATGACCGACGTAACAACCACGCATCGTCCCCAGCGATGTTTCCTAGATAACCGACGTAACAACCACGCATCGTCCCCAGCGATGTTTCCTAGATGACCGACGTAACAACCACGCATCGTCCCCAGCGATGTTTCCTAGATGACCGACGTAACAACCACGTATCGTCCCCAGCGATGTTTCCTAGATGACAAAGTAACAACCACGCATCCACCCCAGCGATGTTTCCTAGATGACAGAGTAACAACCACGTATCGTCCCCAGCGATGTTTCCTAGATAACCGACGTGACAACCACGCATCGTCCCCAGCGATGTTTCCTAGATGACCGACGTAACAACCACGCATCGTCCCCAGCGATGTTTCCTAGATGACCGACGTAACAACCACGCATCGTCCCCAGCGATGTTTCCTAGATGACAGAAGTAACAACCACGCATCGTCCCCAGCGATGTTTCCTAGATGACCGACGTAACAACCACGCATCGACCCCAGCGATGTTTCCTAGATGACCGACGTAACAACCACGTATCGTCCCCAGCGATGTTTCCTAGATAACCGACGTAACAACCACGCATCGTCCCCAGCGATGTTTCCTATATGACCGACGTAACAACCACGCATCGTCCCCAGCGATGTTTCCTAGATAACCGACGTAACAACCAGGCATCGTCCCCAGCGATGTTTCCTAGATGACAGAGTAACAACCACGCATCGTCCCCAGCGATGTTTCCTAGATGACCGACGTAACAACCACGTATCGTCCCCAGCGATGTTTCCTAGATGACAAAGTAACAACCACGCATCGTCCCCAGCGATGTTTCCTAGATGACAGAGTAACAACCACGCATCGTCCCCAGCGATGTTTCCTAGATAACCGACGTGACAACCACGCATCGTCCCCAGCGATGTTTCCTAGATGACAAAGTAACAACCACGCATCGTCCCCAGCGATGTTTCCTAGATGACCGACGTGACAACCACGCATCGTCCCCAGCGATGTTTCCTAGATGACCGACGTAACAACCACGCATCGTCCCCAGCGATGTTTCCTAGATGACCGACGTAACAACCACGCATCGTCCCCAGCGATGTTTCCTAGATGACCGACGTAACAACCACGCATCGTCCCCAGCGATGTTTCCTAGATGACAGAAGTAACAACCACGCATCGTCCCCAGCGATGTTTCCTAGATAACCGACGTAACAACCAGGCATCGTCCCCAGCGATGTTTCCGAGATGACAGAGTAACAACCACGCATCGTCCCCAGCGATGTTTCCTAGAAGACCGACGTAACAACCACACATCGTCCCCAGCGATATTTCCTAGATGACCGACGTAACAACCACGCATCGTCCCCAGCGATATTTCCTAGATGACCGACGTAACAACCACACATCGTCCCCAGCGATATTTCCTAGATGACCGACGTAACAACCACGCATCGTCCCCAGCGATATTTCCTAGATGACAGAGTAACAACCACGCATCGTCCCCAGCGATGTTTCCTAGAAGACCGACGTAACAACCACACATCGTCCCCAGCGATATTTCCTAGATGACCGACGTAACAACCACGCATCGTCCCCAGCGATATTTCCTAGAAGACCGACGTAACAACCACACATCGTCCCCAGCGATATTTCCTAGATGACCGACGTAACAACCACGCATCGTCCCCAGCGATATTTCCTAGATGACCGACGTAACAACCACGCATCGTCCCCAGCGATGTTTCCTAGAAGACCGACGTAACAACCACACATCGTCCCCAGCGATATTTCCTAGATGACCGACGTAACAACCACGCATCGTCCCCAGCGATATTTCCTAGATGACCGACGTAACAACCACACATCGTCCCCAGCGATATTTCCTAGATGACAGAGTAACAACCACGCATCGTCCACAGCGATATTTCCTAGATGAACGACGTAACAACCACGCATCGTCCCCAGCGGTATTTCCTAGATGACCGACGTAACAACCACGCATCGTCCCCAGCCATATTTCCTAGATGACCGACGTAACAACCACACATCGTCCCCAGCGATATTTCCTAGATAACCGACGTAACAACCATGCATCGTCCCCAGCGATGTTTCCTAAATAACCGAAGTAATAACCAAATATAACTGCTTCGATAAAACGAACTTTTTCTAATTTAAGTATGCTTACACTCAGTTCCTATTGGGCGTTTTCCCCCCAAAAAATAATTTTTGGACCGATTCAATCATTTTATTTAAAGAAGAAAAAAGCTACATGTGCAATTTCAAATTCAAACCCAAGGTATTCATCCTTTTGCCATTTTACTATCAACAAACCAATTTATCGATCCCTTTTCAAACCCCAATCGAGGAGGAAAGAAAAATCCGGAAGAGGGCAAAATACGGCAGTAAGAAATTTCCGTTCCTCGCGTGCCTATTGGTATATCGATTAAGTTTCTGGATTGCCTCATTAAACAAGGAGTGAAAATGGTGAAGGTCCTTTTCTTTTTTTATATTGCTTTTTTCGTGAAAATAAGTGAAGGACATAAACCATCCGTATATTCCCACATAAATAATATCTCTTCTTTTAGTCTTTCTCTCTCTCGGGAACAAGGACTCCTACATTGGCAAAAGGCTGTTCGACTTCAGGGCAAATTGCGACATTGAACTAGACGACACCCAGTGGGATTCGTCTGATACAAATAATTTTCAATTATTTTGTTCATATACATTTTCTCTATATAAACTTACCCTTATATAATATTTTATATGTACGGTTAATAAACGTGTATTCAATCTCAATCTCTTTCTTCAATATGGAATAATAATAAAAAATTGAAGCATTCGTTCCAGCGTTTGTAGTTATCTATTGAGTTTAAAAATAGCTAAAAGTAAGTGATTCTGACAATGTCACGTTCCTATTTGGTCTTCCACGATGGCATATCTTGCTAAAAACTGTCCCCATAGCTAACATCTCATTCAACACTCACTAAAATTGTACACGGCTTAAAGCACAAGCGCTTTTTAGGATGCAAACACGGCTTGATTCACAAGCGCTTGAAGAAATGATTTTTTTTTTCAAATTACCAGGAAGGTCGACTCAATTAATTTCGATTATTTAGTTTTTAAATAAGTTTAGAATGGTGGTGAGAAATTTAGAATAAAAATCATAGAATTATATTCACAAATTCTTTTATTAATTTAGCCTTTCATCCTAGCGTACTTGAGCTCATGAGGCTTCATACGGTTGTTTGGTGGTGAACAGGCGCAAGTATAGACACTTTCATTAGGACATCAAAGGTATAAAAGATGAAGTGATTCTTAGAGAGAGTTCCAGTACTTGTTTTAAAATAAAAATATAAACACCAGCAATACATTTCTTTATATAATAAAAGGATTTAAAAGCGCGAATGTTTCTTTTATACATAAAACGAACTTCTACTGTCCTTACTGCGATGAAAAAAATATATTGGGAGGGCTTGGCTCATCAGTGGTGAAACCATTCGCGCTTTTAAATCCTTTTATTATATATATAGATGGCGCGTTATTGCTTTGTGTTAATTTATGCCTAACTGGCCTTGTCTTTATAGTTTGCTGAAGAGCATTGCTCGAAGCAAATATTTGAATGTAATTCTACTGTCCTATAAGCTTATGTCCATAGTTTACTTGAAAACCATTTCTAAGATTCCATCCTTCAATGTAGCATATATAAGCAGAATGACCCAATACAGTATTAGAGCTCTGAGAAGCGGTCTGGTGGATTAAATTGGCGAAACCGCTGGGAGGGTTCACCACTGATGAGCCAAGCCCTCCCAATATATTTTTTCATCGCAGTAAGGACAGTAGAAGTTCGTTTTATGTATAAAAGAAACATTCGCGCTTTTAAATCCTTTTATTATATATATATAGATGGCGAGTTATTGCTTTGTGTTAATTTATGCCTAACTGGCCTTGTCTTTATAGTTTGATGAAGAGCATTGCTCGAAGCAAATATTTGAATGTAATTCTACTGTCCTATAAGCTTATGTCCATAGTTTACTTGAAAACCATTTCTAAGATTCCACCCTTCAATGTAGCATATAAAGGCAGAATGATCCAATACAGTATTAGAGCTCTGAGAAGCGGTCTGGTGGATTAAATTGGCGAAACCGCTGGGAGGGTTCACCACTGATGAGCCAAGCCCTCCTAATATATTTTTTCATCGCAGTAAGGACAGTAGAAGTTCGTTTTATGTATAAAAGAAACATTCGTGCTTTTAAATCCTTTTATTATATATATATATATAGATGGCGCGTTATTGCTTTGTGTTAATACATTTCTTTATTCAGGCAAAGTGAAAGCCTTTAGGATCTTTATAATCCTTCTACGGGCATAGATTGCTATGCCTGTGGAAGGATTATAAAGACTCGAAAACTTGTACTTTACACCAATAAAGAAACACATTGCTACTGTTTATATTCGTATGTTCTATCAACTTATAGCTATGTCTGTGGAAGGATTATAAAGACCCGAAAACTTGTACTTTGCACCAATAAAGTAAACACATTGCTACTGTTTATATTCGTATGTTCTATCAACTAATAGCTATGTCTGTGGAAGGATTATAAAGACCCGAAAACTTGTACTTTACACCAATAAAGAAACACATTGCTACTGTTTATATTCGTATGTTCTATCAACTAATAGCTATGTCTGTGGAAGGATTATAAAGACCCGAAAACTTGTACTTTACACCAATAAAGAAACACATTGCTACTGTTTATATTCGTATGTTCTATCAACTTATAGCTATGTCTGTGGAAGGATTATAAAGACCCGAAAACTTGTACTTTGCACCAATAAAGTAAACATATTGCTACTGTTTATATTCGTATGTTCTCTCAACTTATAGCTATGGCTGTGGAAGGATTATAAAGATCCGATAACTTGTACTTTACACCAATAAAGAAACACATTGCTACTGTTTATATTCGTATGTTCTATCAACTTATAGCTATGCCTGTGGAAGGATTATAAAGATCCGAAAACTTGTACTTTACACCAATAAAGAAACACATTGCTACTGTTTATATTCGTATGTTCTATCAACTTATAGCTATGCCTGTGGAAGGATTATAAAGATCCGAAAACTTGCACTTTACACCAATAAAGAAACACATTGCTACTGTTTATATTCGTATGTTCTCTCAACTTATAGCTATGTCTGTGGAAGGATTATAAAGATCCGAAAACTTGTACTTTGCACCAATAAAGTAAACACATTGCTACTGTTTATATTCGTATGTTTTCTCAACTTATAGCTATGTCTGTGGAAGGATTATAAAGATCAGAAAAATTGTACTTTACACCAATAAAGAAACACATTGCTACTGTTTATATTCTTATGTTCTCTCAGCTTATAGCTATGTCTGTGGAAGGATTATAAAGACCCGAAAACTTGTACTTTGCACCAATAAAGTAAACACATTGCTACTGTTTATATTCTTATGTTCTCTCAACTTATAGCTATGTCGGTGGAAGGATTATAAAGACCCGAAAACTTGTACTTTGCACCAATAAAGTAAACACATTGCTACTGTTTATATTCTTATGTTCTCTCAACTTATAGCTATGTCTGTGGAAGGATTATAAAGATCCGATAACTTGTACTTTACACCAATAAAGAAACACATTGCTACTGTTTATATTCGTATGTTCTATCAACTTATAGCTATGTCTGTGGAAGGATTATAAAGACCCGAAAACTTGTACTTTGCACCAATAAAGTAAACACATTGCTACTGTTTATATTCTTATGTTCTATCAACTTATAGCTATGTCTGTGGAAGGATTATAAAGACCCGAAAACTTGTACTTTGCACCAATAAAGTAAACACATTGCTACTGTTTATATTCTTATGTTCTCTCAACTTATAGCTATGTCTGTGGAAGGATTATAAAGACCCGAAAACTTGTACTTTGCACCAATAAAGTAAACACATTGCTACTGTTTATATTCTTATGTTCTCTCAACTTATAGCTATGTCTGTGGAAGGATTATAAAGACCCTAAAACTTGTAGTTTGCACCAATAAAGTAAACACATTGCTACTGTTTATATTCTTATGTTCTATCAACTTATAAGCTATGTCTGTGGAAGGATTATAAAGACCCGAAAACTTGTACTTTGCACCAATAAAGTAAACACATTGCTACTGTTTATATTCTTATGTTCTCTCAACTTATAGCTATGTCTGTGGAAGGATTATAAAGACCCGAAAACTTGTACTTTACACCAATAAAGAAACACATTGCTACTGTTTATATTCTTATGTTCTCTCAACTTATAGCTATGTCTGTGGAAGGATTATAAAGACCCGAAAACTTGTAGTTTGCACCAATAAAGTAAACACATTGCTACTGTTTATATTCTTATGTTCTATCAACTTATAAGCTATGTCTGTGGAAGGATTATAAAGACCCGAAAACTTGTACTTTGCACCAATAAAGTAAACACATTGCTACTGTTTATATTCTTATGTTCTCTCAACTTATAGCTATGTCTGTGGAAGGATTATAAAGACCCGAAAACTTGTACTTTGCACCAATAAAGTAAACACATTGCTACTGTTTATATTCTTATGTTCTCTCAACTTATAGCTATGTCTGTGGAAGGATTATAAAGATCCGATAACTTGTACTTTACAACAATAAAGAAACACATTGCTACTGTTTATATTCGTATGTTCTATCAACTTATAGCTATGTCTGTGGAAGGATTATAAAGATCCCGAAAACTTGTACTTTGCACCAATAAAGTAAACACATTGCTACTGTTTATATTCTTATGTTCTATCAACTTATAGCTATGTCTGTGGAAGGATTATAAAGACCCGAAAACTTGTACTTTGCACCAATAAAGAAACACATTGCTACTGTTTATATTCTTATGTTCTCTCAACTTATAGCTATGTCTGTGGAAGGATTATAAAGATCCCGAAAACTTGTACTTTGCACCAATAAAGTAAACACATTGCTACTGTTTATATTCTTATGTTCTCTCAACTTATAGCTATGTCTGTGGAAGGATTATAAAGATCCT
This sequence comes from Cordylochernes scorpioides, assembly GCA_030710605.1. Classification (NCBI taxonomy): domain Eukaryota; kingdom Metazoa; phylum Arthropoda; class Arachnida; order Pseudoscorpiones; family Chernetidae; genus Cordylochernes; species Cordylochernes scorpioides. The sequence continues at coordinate 148,239,921 of CP092864.1, forward strand.
AAACTTGTACTTTACACCAATAAAGAAACACATTGCTACTGTTTATATTCGTATGTTATATCAACTTATAGCTATGTCTGTGGAAGGATTATAAAGATCCGAAAACTTGTACTTTGCACCAATAAAGTAAACACATTGCTACTGTTTATATTCTTATGTTCTCTCAACTTATAGCTATGTCTGTGGAAGGATTATAAAGATCCGAAAACTTGTACTTTACACCAATAAAGAAACACATTGCTACTGTTTATATTCTTATGTTCTCTCAACTTATAGCTATGTCTGTGGAAGGATTATAAAGACCCGAAAACTTGTACTTTGCACCAATAAAGTAAACATATTGCTACTGTTTATATTCTTATGTTCTCTCAACTTATAGCTATGTCTGTGGAAGGATTATAAAGACCCGATAACTTGTACTTTACACCAATAAAGAAACACATTGCTACTGTTTATATTCTTATGTTCTCTCAACTTATAGCTATGTCTGTGGAAGGATTATAAAGATCCGATAACTTGTACTTTACACCAATAAAGAAACACATTGCTACTGTTTATATTCTTATGTTCTCTCAGCTTATAGCTATGTCTGTGGAAGGATTATAAAGACCCGAAAACTTGTACTTTGCACCAATAAAGTAAACACATTGCTACTGTTTATATTCTTATGTTCTCTCAACTTATAGCTATGTCTGTGGAAGGATTATAAAGATCCGAAAACTTGTACTTTGCACCAATAAAGTAAACACATTGCTACTGTTTATATTCTTATGTTCTATCAACTTATAGCTATGTCTGTGGAAGGATTATAAAGACCCGAAAACTTGTACTTTGCACCAATAAAGTAAACACATTGCTACTGTTTATATTCTTATGTTCTCTCAACTTATAGCTATGTCTGTGGAAGGATTATAAAGACCCGAAAACTTGTACTTTGCACCAATAAAGTAAACACATTGCTACTGTTTATATTCTTATGTTCTCTCAACTTATAGCTATGTCTGTGGAAGGATTATAAAGATCCGATAACTTGTACTTTACACCAATAAAGAAACACATTGCTACTGTTTATATTCTTATGTTCTCTCAACTTATAGCTATGTCTGTGGAAGGATTATAAAGATCCGATAACTTGTACTTTACACTAATAAAGAAACACATTGCTACTGTTTATATTCTTATGTTCTCTCAGCTTATAGCTATGTCTGTGGAAGGATTATAAAGACCCGAAAACTTGTACTTTGCACCAATAAAGTAAACACATTGCTACTGTTTATATTCTTATGTTCTCTCAACTTATAGCTATGTCTGTGGAAGGATTATAAAGACCCGAAAACTTGTAGTTTGCACCAATAAAGTAAACACATTGCTACTGTTTATATTCTTATGTTCTATCAACTTATAAGCTATGTCTGTGGAAGGATTATAAAGACCCGAAAACTTGTACTTTGCACCAATAAAGTAAACACATTGCTACTGTTTATATTCTTATATTCTCTCAACTTATAGCTATGTCTGTGGAAGGATTATAAAGACCCGAAAACTTGTACTTTGCACCAATAAAGTAAACACATTGCTACTGTTTATATTCTTATGTTCTCTCAACTTATAGCTATGTCTGTGGAAGGATTATAAAGATCCGATAACTTGTACTTTACACCAATAAAGAAACACATTGCTACTGTTTATATTCGTATGTTCTATCAACTTATAGCTATGTCTGTGGAAGGATTATAAAGACCCGAAAACTTGTACTTTGCACCAATAAAGTAAACACATTGCTACTGTTTATATTCTTATGTTCTATCAACTTATAACTATGTCTGTGGAAGGATTATAAAGACCCGAAAACTTGTACTTTGCACCAATAAAGTAAACACATTGCTACTGTTTATATTCTTATGTTCTCTCAACTTATAGCTATGTCTGTGGAAGGATTATAAAGATCCGATAACTTGTACTTTACACCAATAAAGAAACACATTGCTACTGTTTATATTCGTATGTTCTATCAACTCATAGCTATGTCTGTGGAATGATTATAAAGACCCGAAAACTTGTACTTTGCACCAATAAAGTAAACACATTGCTACTGTTTATATTCTTATGTTCTCTCAACTTATAGCTATGTCTGTGGAAGGATTATAAAGATCCGATAACTTGTACTTTACACCAATAAAGAAACACATTGCTACTGTTTATATTCGTATGTTCTATCAACTCATAGCTATGTCTGTGGAAGGATTATAAAGACCCGAAAACTTGTACTTAGCACCAATAAAGTAAACACATTGCTACTGTTTATATTCTTATGTTCTCTCAACTTATAGCTATGTCTGTGGAAGGATTATAAAGATCCGATAACTTGTACTTTACACCAATAAAGAAACACATTGCTACTGTTTATATTCGTATGTTCTATCAACTTATAGCTATGTCTGTGGAAGGGTTATAAAGACCCGAAAACTTGTACTTTGCACCAATAAAGTAAACACATTGCTACTGTTTATATTCTTATGTTCTCTCAACTTATAGCTATGTCTGTGGAAGGATTATAAAGACCCGAAAACTTGTACTTTGCACCAATAAAGTAAACACATTGCTACTGTTTATATTCTTATGTTTTCTCAACTTATAGCTATGTCTGTGGAAGGATTATAAAGATCCTAAACTTGTACTTTACACCAATAAAGAAACACATTGCTATTGTTTATATTCGTATGTTCTATCAACTTATAGCTATGCCTGTGGAAGGATTATAAAGATCCGAAAACTTGCACTTTACACCAATAAAGAAACACATTGCTACTGTTTATATTCGTATGATCTCTCAACTTATAGCTATGTCTGTGGAAGGATTATAAAGATCCGAAAACTTGTACTTTGCACCAATAAAGTAAACACATTGCTACTGTTTATATTCGTATATTTTCTCAACTTATAGCTATGTCTGTGGAAGGATTATAAAGATCAGAAAACTTGTACTTTACACCAATAAAGAAACACATTGCTACTGTTTATATTCTTATGTTCTCTCAACTTATAGCTATGCCTGTGGAAGGATTATAGAGACCCGAAAACTTGTACTTTGCACCAATAAAGTAAACATATTGCTACTGTTTATATTCTTATGTTCTCTCAACTTATAGCTATGTCAGTGGAAGGATTATAAAGACCCGATAACTTGTACTTTACACCAATAAAGAAACACATTGCTACTGTTTATATTCGTATGTTCTATCACCTTATAGCTATGCCTGTGGAAGGATTATAAAGATCCGAAAACTTGTACTTTACACCAATAAAGAAACACATTGCTATTGTTTATATTCGTATGTTCTATCAACTTATAGCTATGCCTGTGGAAGGATTATAAAGATCCGAAAACTTGCACTTTACACCAATAAAGAAACACATTGCTACTGTTTATATTCGTATGTTCTCTCAACTTATAGCTATGTCTGTGGAAGGATTATAAAGATCCGAAAACTTGTACTTTGCACCAATAAAGTAAACACATTGCTACTGTTTATATTCGTATATTTTCTCAACTTATAGCTATGTCTGTGGAAGGATTATAAAGATCAGAAAACTTGTACTTTACACCAATAAAGAAACACATTGCTACTGTTTATATTCTTATGTTCTCTCAACTTATAGCTATGCCTGTGGAAGGATTATAGAGACCCGAAAACTTGTACTTTGCACCAATAAAGTAAACATATTGCTACTGTTTATATTCTTATGTTCTCTCAACTTATAGCTATGTCAGTGGAAGGATTATAAAGACCCGATAACTTGTACTTTACACCAATAAAGAAACACATTGCTACTGTTTATATTCTTATGTTCTCTCAACTTATAGCTATGTCTGTGGAAGGATTATAAAGATCCGATAACTTGTACTTTACACCAATAAAGAAGCACATTGCTACTGTTTATATTCTTATGTTCTCTCAGCTTATAGCTATGTCTGTGGAAGGATTATAAAGACCCGAAAACTTGTACTTTGCACCAATAAAGTAAACACATTGCTACTGTTTATATTCTTATGTTCTCTCAACTTATAGCTATGTCTGTGGAAGGATTATAAAGACCCGAAAACTTGTACTTTGCACCAATAAAGTAAACACATTGCTACTGTTTATATTCTTATGTTCTATCAACTTATAGCTATGTCTGTGGAAGGATTATAAAGACCCGAAACCTTGTACTTTGCACCAATAAAGTAAACACATTGCTACTGTTTATATTCTTATGTTCTCTCAACTTATAGCTATGTCTGTGGAAGGATTATAAAGATCCGATAACTTGTACTTTACACCAATAAAGAAACACATTGCTACTGTTTATATTCTTATGTTCTCTCAACTTATAGCTATGTCTGTGGAAGGATTATAAAGATCCGATAACTTGTACTTTACACCAATAAAGAAACACATTGCTACTGTTTATATTCTTATGTTCTCTCAGCTTATAGCTATGTCTGTGGAAGGATTATAAAGACCCGAAAACTTGTACTTTGCACCAATAAAGTAAACACATTGCTACTGTTTATATTCTTATGTTCTCTCAACTTATAGCTATGTCTGTGGAAGGATTATAAAGACCCGAAAACTTGTAGTTTGCACCAATAAAGTAAACACATTGCTACTGTTTATATTCTTATGTTCTATCAACTTATAAGCTATGTCTGTGGAAGGATTATAAAGACCCGAAAACTTGTACTTTGCACCAATAAAGTAAACACATTGCTACTGTTTATATTCTTATATTCTCTCAACTTATAGCTATGTCTGTGGAAGGATTATAAAGACCCGAAAACTTGTACTTTGCACCAATAAAGTAAACACATTGCTACTGTTTATATTCTTATGTTCTCTCAACTTATAGCTATGTCTGTGGAAGGATTATAAAGATCAGAAAACTTGTACTTTACACCAATAAAGAAACACATTGCTACTGTTTATATTCTTATGTTCTCTCAACTTATAGCTATGCCTGTGGAAGGATTATAGAGACCCGAAAACTTGTACTTTGCACCAATAAAGTAAACATATTGCTACTGTTTATATTCTTATGTTCTCTCAACTTATAGCTATGTCAGTGGAAGGATTATAAAGACCCGATAACTTGTACTTTACACCAATAAAGAAACACATTGCTACTGTTTATATTCGTATGTTCTATCACCTTATAGCTATGCCTGTGGAAGGATTATAAAGATCCGAAAACTTGTACTTTACACCAATAAAGAAACACATTGCTATTGTTTATATTCGTATGTTCTATCAACTTATAGCTATGCCTGTGGAAGGATTATAAAGATCCGAAAACTTGCACTTTACACCAATAAAGAAACACATTGCTACTGTTTATATTCGTATGTTCTCTCAACTTATAGCTATGTCTGTGGAAGGATTATAAAGATCCGAAAACTTGTACTTTGCACCAATAAAGTAAACACATTGCTACTGTTTATATTCGTATATTTTCTCAACTTATAGCTATGTCTGTGGAAGGATTATAAAGATCAGAAAACTTGTACTTTACACCAATAAAGAAACACATTGCTACTGTTTATATTCTTATGTTCTCTCAACTTATAGCTATGCCTGTGGAAGGATTATAGAGACCCGAAAACTTGTACTTTGCACCAATAAAGTAAACATATTGCTACTGTTTATATTCTTATGTTCTCTCAACTTATAGCTATGTCAGTGGAAGGATTATAAAGACCCGATAACTTGTACTTTACACCAATAAAGAAACACATTGCTACTGTTTATATTCTTATGTTCTCTCAACTTATAGCTATGTCTGTGGAAGGATTATAAAGATCCGATAACTTGTACTTTACACCAATAAAGAAGCACATTGCTACTGTTTATATTCTTATGTTCTCTCAGCTTATAGCTATGTCTGTGGAAGGATTATAAAGACCCGAAAACTTGTACTTTGCACCAATAAAGTAAACACATTGCTACTGTTTATATTCTTATGTTCTCTCAACTTATAGCTATGTCTGTGGAAGGATTATAAAGACCCGAAAACTTGTACTTTGCACCAATAAAGTAAACACATTGCTACTGTTTATATTCTTATTTTCTATCAACTTATAGCTATGTCTGTGGAAGGATTATAAAGACCCGAAACCTTGTACTTTGCACCAATAAAGTAAACACATTGCTACTGTTTATATTCTTATGTTCTCTCAACTTATAGCTATGTCTGTGGAAGGATTATAAAGATCCGATAACTTGTACTTTACACCAATAAAGAAACACATTGCTACTGTTTATATTCTTATGTTCTCTCAACTTATAGCTATGTCTGTGGAAGGATTATAAAGATCCGATAACTTGTACTTTACACCAATAAAGAAACACATTGCTACTGTTTATATTCTTATGTTCTCTCAGCTTATAGCTATGTCTGTGGAAGGATTATAAAGACCCGAAAACTTGTACTTTGCACCAATAAAGTAAACACATTGCTACTGTTTATATTCTTATGTTCTCTCAACTTATAGCTATGTCTGTGGAAGGATTATAAAGACCCGAAAACTTGTAGTTTGCACCAATAAAGTAAACACATTGCTACTGTTTATATTCTTATGTTCTATCAACTTATAAGCTATGTCTGTGGAAGGATTATAAAGACCCGAAAACTTGTACTTTGCACCAATAAAGTAAACACATTGCTACTGTTTATATTCTTATATTCTCTCAACTTATAGCTATGTCTGTGGAAGGATTATAAAGACCCGAAAACTTGTACTTTGCACCAATAAAGTAAACACATTGCTACTGTTTATATTCTTATGTTCTCTCAACTTATAGCTATGTCTGTGGAAGGATTATAAAGATCCGATAACTTGTACTTTACACCAATAAAGAAACACATTGCTACTGTTTATATTCGTATGTTCTATCAACTTATAGCTATGTCTGTGGAAGGATTATAAAGACCCGAAAACTTGTACTTTGCACCAATAAAGTAAACACATTACTACTGTTTATATTCTTATGTTCTATCAACTTATAGCTATGTCTGTGGAAGGATTATAAAGACCCGAAAACTTGTACTTTGCACCAATAAAGTAAACACATTGCTACTGTTTATATTCTTATGTTCTCTCAACTTATAGCTATGTCTGTGGAAGGATTATAAAGACCCGAAAACTTGTACTTTGCACCAATAAAGTAAACACATTGCTACTGTTCATATTCTTATGTTCTCTCAACTTATAGCTATGTCTGTGGAAGGATTATAAAGATCCTAAACTTGTACTTTACACCAATAAAGAAACACATTGCTACTGTTTATATTCGTATGTTCTATCAACTTATAGCTATGTCTGTGGAAGGATTATAAAGACCCGAAAACTTGTACTTTGCACCAATAAAGTAAACACATTGCTACTGTTTATATTCTTATGTTCTCTCAACTTATAGCTATGTCTCTGGAAGGATTATAAAGATCCGATAACTTGTACTTTACACCAATAAAGAAACACATTGCTACTGTTTATATTCGTATGTTCTATCAACTTATAGCTATGTCTGTGGAAGGATTATAAAGACCCGAAAACTTGTACTTTGCACCAATAAAGTAAACATATTGCTACTGTTTATATTCTTATGTTCTCTCAACTTATAGCTATGTCTGTAGAAGGATTATAAAGACCCGATAACTTGTACTTTACACCTATAAAGAAACACATTGCTACTGTTTATATTCTTATGTTCTCTCAACTTATAGCTATGTCTGTGGAAGGATTATAAAGATCCGATAACTTGTACTTTACACCAATAAAGAAACACATTGCTACTGTTTATATTCTTATGTTCTCTCAGCTTATAGCTATGTCTGTGGAAGGATTATAAAGACCCGAAAACTTGTACTTTGCACCAATAAAGTAAACACATTGCTACTGTTTATATTCTTATGTTCTCTCAACTTATAGCTATGTCTGTGGAAGGATTATAAAGACCCGAAAACTTGTACTTTGCACCAATAAAGTAAACACATTGCTACTGTTTATATTCTTATGTTCTATCAACTTATAGCTATGTCTGTGGAAGGATTATAAAGATCCGATAACTTGTACTTTACACCAATAAAGAAACACATTGCTACTGTTTATATTCTTATGTTCTCTCAACTTATAGCTATGTCTGTGGAAGGATTATAAAGATCCGATAACTTGTACTTTACACCAATAAAGAAACACATTGCTACTGTTTATATTCTTATGTTCTCTCAGCTTATAGCTATGTCTGTGGAAGGATTATAAAGACCCGAAAACTTGTACTTTGCACCAATAAAGTAAACACATTGCTACTGTTTATATTCTTATGTTCTCTCAACTTATAGCTATGTCTGTGGAAGGATTATAAAGACCCGAAAACTTGTAGTTTGCACCAATAAAGTAAACACATTGCTACTGTTTATATTCTTATGTTCTATCAACTTATAAGCTATGTCTGTGGAAGGATTATAAAGACCCGAAAACTTGTACTTTGCACCAATAAAGTAAACACATTGCTACTGTTTATATTCTTATATTCTCTCAACTTATAGCTATGTCTGTGGAAGGATTATAAAGACCCGAAAACTTGTACTTTGCACCAATAAAGTAAACACATTGCTACTGTTTATATTCTTATGTTCTCTCAACTTATAGCTATGTCTGTGGAAGGATTATAAAGATCCGATAACTTGTACTTTACACCAATAAAGAAACACATTGCTACTGTTTATATTCGTATGTTCTATCAACTTATAGCTATGTCTGTGGAAGGATTATAAAGACCCGAAAACTTGTACTTTGCACCAATAAAGTAAACACATTGCTACTGTTTATATTCTTATGTTCTATCAACTTATAGCTATGTCTGTGGAAGGATTATAAAGACCCGAAAACTTGTACTTTGCACCAATAAAGTAAACACATTGCTACTGTTTATATTCTTATGTTCTCTCAACTTATAGCTATGTCTGTGGAAGTATTATAAAGACCCGAAAACTTGTACTTTGCACCAATAAAGTAAACACATTGCTACTGTTTATATTCTTATGTTCTCTCAACTTATAGCTATGTCTGTGGAAGGATTATAAAGATCCTAAACTTGTACTTTACACCAATAAAGAAACACATTGCTACTGTTTATATTCGTATGTTCTATCAACTTATAGCTATGTCTGTGGAAGGATTATAAAGACCCGAAAACTTGTACTTTGCACCAATAAAGTAAACACATTGCTACTGTTTATATTCTTATGTTCTCTCAACTTATAGCTATGTCTGTGGAAGGATTATAAAGATCCGATAACTTGTACTTTACACCAATAAAGAAACACATTGCTACTGTTTATATTCGTATGTTCTCTCAACTTATAGCTATGTCTGTGGAAGGATTATAAAGACCCGAAAACTTGTACTTTGCACCAATAAAGTAAACACATTGCTACTGTTTATATTCTTATGTTCTCTCAACTTATAGCTATGTCTGTGGAAGGATTATAAAGACCCGAAAACTTGTACTTTGCACCAATAAAGTAAACACATTGCTACTGTTTATATTCTTATGTTCTCTTAACTTATAGCTATGTCTGTGGAAGGATTATAAAGATCCTAAACTTGTACTTTACACCAATAAAGAAACACATTGCTACTGTTTATATTCGTATGTTCTATCAACTTATAGCTATGTCTGTGGAAGGATTATAAAGACCCGAAAACTTGTACTTTGCACCAATAAAGTAAACACATTGCTACTGTTTATATTCTTATGTTCTCTCAACTTATAGCTATGTCTGTGGAAGGATTATAAAGATCCGATAACTTGTACTTTACACCAATAAAGAAACACATTGCTACTGTTTATATTCGTATGTTCTATCAACTCATAGCTATGTCTGTGTAAGGATTATAAAGACCCGAAAACTTGTACTTTGCACCAATAAAGTAAACACATTGCTACTGTTTATATTCTTATGTTCTCTCAACTTATAGCTATGTCTGTGGAAGGATTATAAAGATCCGATAACTTGTACTTTACACCAATAAAGAAACACATTGCTACTGTTTATATTCGTATGTTCTATCAACTCATAGCTATGTCTGTGGAAGGATTATAAAGACCCGAAAACTTGTACTTTGCACCAATAAAGTAAACACATTGCTACTGTTTATATTCTTATGTTCTCTCAACTTATAGCTATGTCTGTGGAAGGATTATAAAGATCCGATAACTTGTACTTTACACCAATAAAGAAACACATTGCTACTGTTTATATTCGTATGTTCTATCAACTTATAGCTATGTCTGTGGAAGGGTTATAAAGACCCGAAAACTTGTACTTTGCACCAATAAAGTAAACACATTGCTACTGTTTATATTCTTATGTTCTCTCAACTTATAGCTATGTCTGTGGAAGGATTATAAAGACCCGAAAACTTGTACTTTGCACCAATAAAGTAAACACATTGCTACTGTTTATATTCTTATGTTCTCTCAACTTATAGCTATGTCTGTGGAAGGATAATAAAGATCCGAAAACTTGTACTTTGCACCAAAAAAAAAAACACATTGCTACTGTTTATATTCGTATGTTCTATCAACTTATAGCTATGCCTGTGGAAGGATTATAAAGATCCGATAACTTGTACTTTACACCAATAAAGAAACACATTGCTACTGTTTATATTCTTATGTTCTCTCAACTTATAGCTATGTCTGTGGAAGGATTATAAAGATCCGAAAACTTGTACTTTGCACCAATAAAGAAACACATCGCTACTGTTTATATTCGTATGTTCTATCAACTTATAGCTATGTCTGTGGAAGGATTATAAAGATCCGTTAACTTGTACTTTACATCAATAAAGAAACACATTGCTACTGTTTATATTCGTATGTTCTATCAACTTATAGCTATGTCTGTGGAAGGATTATAAAGACCCGAAAACTTGTACTTTGCACCAATAAAGTAAACACATTGCTACTGTTTATATTCTTATGTTCTCTCAACTTATAGCTATGTCTGTGGAAGGATTATAAAGATCCGATAACTTGTACTTTACATCAATAAAGTAAACATATTGCTACTGTTTATATTCGTATGTTCTATCAACTTATAGCTATGTCTGTGGAAGGATTATAAAGATCCGATAACTTGTACTTTACATCAATAAAGTAAACACATTGCTACTGTTTATATTCTTATGTTTTCTCAACTTATAGCTATTTCTGTGGAAGGATTATAAAGATCCGATAACTTGTACTTTACATCAATAAGGTAAACACATTGCTACTGTTTATATTCGTATGTTCTATCAACTTATAGCAATGTCTTTGGAAGGATTATAAAGACCCGAAAACTTGTACTTTGCACCAATAAAGTAAACACATTGCTACTGTTTATATTCTTATGTTCTATCAACTTATAGCTATGTCTGTGGAAGGATTATAAAGACCAGAAAACTTGTACTTTGCACCAATAAAGTAAACACATTGCTACTGTTTATATTCTTATGTTCTCTCAACTTATAGCTATGTCTGTGGAAGGATTATAAAGACCGAAAACTTGTACTTTGCACCAATAAAGTAAACACATTGCTACTGTTTATATTCATATGTTCTCTCAACTTATAGCTATGTCTGTGGAAGGATTATAAAGATCCTAAACTTGTACTTTACACCAATAAAGAAACGCATTGCTACTGTTTATATTCGTATGTTCTATCAACTTATAGCTATGTCTGTGGAAGGATTATAAAGACCCGAAAACTTGTACTTTGCACCAATAAAGTAAACACATTGCTACTGTTTATATTCTTATGTTCTCTCAACTTATAGCTATGTCTGTGGAAGGATTATAAAGATCCGATAACTTGTACTTTACACCAATAAAGAAACACATTGCTACTGTTTATATTCGTATGTTCTCTCAACTTATAGCTATGTCTGTGGAAGGATTATAAAGACCCGAAAACTTGTACTTTGCACCAATAAAGTAAACACATTGCTACTGTTTATATTCTTATGTTCTCTCAACTTATAGCTATGTCTGTGGAAGGATTATAAAGATCCGATAACTTGTACTTTACACCAATAAAGAAACACATTGCTACTGTTTATATTCGTATGTTCTATCAACTTATAGCTATGTCTGTGGAAGGATTATAAAGACCCGAAAACTTGTACTTTGCACCAATAAAGTAAACACATTTCTACTGTTTATATTCTTATGTTCTCTCAACTTATAGCTATGTCTGTGGAAGGATTATAAAGATCCGATAACTTGTACTTTGCACCAATAAAGTAAACACATTGCTACTGTTTATATTCTTATGTTCTCTCAACTTATAGCTATGTCTGTGGAAAGATTATAAAGATCCGATAACTTGTACTTTACACCAATAAAGAAAAACATTGCTACTGTTTATATTCGTATGTTCTATCAACTTATAGCTATGTCTGTGGAAGGATTATAAAGACCCGAAAACTTGTACTTTACACCAATAAAGTAAACACATTGCTACTGTTTATATTCTTATGTTCTCTCAACTTATAGCTATGTCTGTGGAAGGATTATAAAGATCCGATAACTTGTACTTTACACCAATAAAGAAACACATTGCTACTGTTTATATTCGTATGTTCTATCAACTTATAGCTATGTCTGTGGAAGGATTATAAAGATCCGATAACTTGTACTTTACACCAATAAAGAAACACATTGCTACTGTTTATATTCGTATGTTCTATCAACTCATAGCTATGTCTGTGGAAGGATTATAAAGACCCGAAAACTTGTACTTTGCACCAATAAAGTAAACACATTGCTACTGTTTATATTCTTATGTTCTCTCAACTTATAGCTATGTCTGTGGAAGGATTATAAAGATCCGATAACTTGTACTTTACACCAATAAAGAAACACATTGCTACTGTTTATATTCGTATGTTCTATCAACTCATAGCTATGTCTGTGGAAGGATTATAAAGACCCGAAAACTTGTACTTTGCACCAATAAAGTAAACACATTGCTACTGTTTATATTCTTATGTTCTCTCAACTTATAGCTATGTCTGTGGAAGGATTATAAAGATCCGATAACTTGTACTTTACACCAATAAAGAAACACATTGCTACTGTTTATATTCGTATGTTCTATCAACTTATAGCTATGTCTGTGGAAGGATTATAAAGACCCGAAAACTTGTACTTTGCACCAATAAAGTAAACACATTGCTACTGTTTATATTCTTATGTTCTCTCAACTTATAGCTATGTCTGTGGAAGGATTATAAAGATCCGAAAACTTGTACTTTGCACCAATAAAGAAACACATTGCTACTGTTTATATTCGTATGTTCTATCAACTTATAGCTATGTCTGTGGAAGGATTATAAAGATCCAATAACTTGTACTTTACACCAATAAAGAAACACATTGCTACTGTTTATATTCTTATGTTCTCTCAACTTATAGCTATGTCTGTGGAAGGATTATAAAGATCGGAAAACTTGTACTTTGCACCAATAAAGAAACACATTGCTACTGTTTATATTCGTATGTTCTATCAACTTATAGCTATGTCTGTGGAAGGATTATAAAGATCCGATAACTTGTACTTTACATCAATAAAGAAACACATTGCTACTGTTTATATTCGTATGTTCTATCAACTTATAGCTATGTCTGTGGATGGATTATAAAGACCCGAAAACTTGTACTTTGCACCAATAAAGTAAACACATTGCTACTGTTTATATTCTTATGTTCTCTCACCTTATAGCTATGTCTGTGGAAGGATTATAAAGATCCGATAACTTGTACTTTACACCAATAAAGAAACACATTGCTACTGTTTATATTCGTATGTTCTCTCAACTTATAGCTATGTCTATGGAAGGATTATAAAGACCCGAAAACTTGTACTTTGCACCAATAAAGTAAACACATTGCTACTGTTTATATTCTTATGTTCTCTCAACTTATAGCTATGTCTGTGGAAGGATTATAAAGATCCGATAACTTGTACTTTACACCAATAAAGAAACACATTGCTACTGTTTATATTCGTATGTTCTATCAACTTATAGCTATGTCTGTGGAAGGATTATAAAGACCCGAAAACTTGTACTTTGCACCAATAAAGTAAACACATTTCTACTGTTTATATTCTTATGTTCTCTCAACTTATAGCTATGTCTGTGGAAGGATTATAAAGATCCGATAACTTGTACTTTGCACCAATAAAGTAAACACATTGCTACTGTTTATATTCTTATGTTCTCTCAACTTATAGCTATGTCTGTGGAAAGATTATAAAGATCCGATAACTTGTACTTTACACCAATAAAGAAACACATTGCTACTGTTTATATTCGTATGTTCTATCAACTTATAGCTATGTCTGTGGAAGGATTATAAAGACCCGAAAACTTGTACTTTACACCAATAAAGTAAACACATTGCTACTGTTTATATTCTTATGTTCTCTCAACTTATAGCTATGTCTGTGGAAGGATTATAAAGATCCGATAACTTGTACTCTACACCAATAAAGAAACACATTGCTACTGTTTATATTCGTATGTTCTATCAACTTATAGATTATGTCTGTGGAAGGATTATAAAGACCCGAAAACTTGTACTTTACACCAATAAAGTAAACACATTGCTACTGTTTATATTCTTATGTTCTCTCAACTTATAGCTATGTCTGTGGAAGGATTATAAAGATCCGATAACTTGTACTTTACACCAATAAAGAAACACATTGCTACTGTTTATATTCGTATGTTCTATCAACTCATAGCTATGTCTGTGGAAGGATTATAAAGACCCGAAAACTTGTACTTTGCACCAATAAAGTAAACACATTGCTACTGTTTATATTCTTATGTTCTCTCAACTTATAGCTATGTCTGTGGAAGGATTATAAAGATCCGATAACTTGTACTTTACACCAATAAAGAAACACATTGCTACTGTTTATATTCGTATGTTCTATCAACTTATAGCTATGTCTGTGGAAGGATTATAAAGACCCGAAAACTTGTACTTTGCACCAATAAAGTAAACACATTGCTACTGTTTATATTCTTATGTTCTCTCAACTTATAGCTATGTCTGTGGAAGGATTATAAAGATCCGATAACTTGTACTTTACACCAATAAAGAAACACATTGCTACTGTTTATATTCGTATGTTCTATCAACTTATAGCTATGTCTGTGGAAGGATTATAAAGACCCGAAAACTTGTACTTTGCACCAATAAAGTAAACACATTGCTACTGTTTATATTCTTATGTTCTCTCAACTTATAGCTATGTCTGTGGAAGGATTATAAAGACCCGAAAACTTGTACTTTGCACCAATAAAGTAAACACATTGCTACTGTTTATATTCTTATGTTCTCTCAACTTATAGCTATGTCTGTGGAAGGATTATAAAGATCCGAAAACTTGTACTTTGCACCAATAAAGAAACACATTGCTACTGTTTATATTCGTATGTTCTATCAACTTATAGCTATGTCTGTGGAAGGATTATAAAGATCCTATAACTTGTACTTTACACCAATAAAGAAACACATTGCTACTGTTTATATTCTTATGTTCTCTCAACTTATAGCTATGTCTGTGGAAGGATTATAAAGATCGGAAAACTTGTACTTTGCACCAATAAAGAAACACATTGCTACTGTTTATATTCGTATGTTCTATCAACTTATAGCTATGTCTGTGGAAGGATTATAAAGATCCGATAACTTGTACTTTACATCAATAAAGAAACACATTGCTACTGTTTATATTCGTATGTTCTATCAACTTATAGGTATGTCCTGTGGATGGATTATAAAGACCCGAAAACTTGTACTTTGCACCAATAAAGTAAACACATTGCTACTGTTTATATTCTTATGTTCTCTCAACTTATAGCTATGTCTGTGGAAGGATTATAAAGATCCGATAACTTGTACTTTACATCAATAAAGTAAACATATTGCTACTGTTTATATTCGTATGTTCTATCAACTTATAGCTATGTCTGTGGAAGGATTATAAAGATCCGATAACTTGTACTTTACATCAATAAAGTAAACACATTGCTACTGTTTATATTCTTATGTTCTCTCAACTTATAGCTATGTCTGTGGAAGGATTATAAAGATCCGATAACTTGTACTTTACATCACACACACACACACACACAAGCCTTTTTATTGGGGCATCCAGCCCTATACATGATTCCCCTCTTCAAGATTTAGCAAAGGAAGATATTTCGAAAGTAAAAACTAGAATACAGGAAGTAATAAGGAAAAAGAAAAGCGAGAAGAAAGAAAAAAAAACAAACAAAAATAAATATAACCATATATACAAAAAAAATAAACATACAGAGCAAAAGGAACCATACATGATTAAATATTTAAATTAAAGTACCAATGTTTAAAATATGTCAAGGCTAGGATATCATTGAGAGGGCTAGTGTTGAATCAGCCGCATTCAATCTTCGTTTTCTTCCTCCAAGCAAACCACGACATTCGGCGCATCCATTGTTCTCCAACGGACATTGACTGCGGCCTTGTAGAATTTATATAAACCGAGGGAGAGACCCTGATCAACCATCAGTGTGTTCATCCAGCTGCAAATTTGTTGGCAGTCAGGTTGAGACCAGGGTAAGTCACCCAAAATTTCTTTCCTCTGTTTTTCTAAGCAAGAGCATCCAAATATTATATGCATAATTTCGTCTTGGATTCTGTTTTTACACAGATCGCAAGTTAGAGTCAAATCAATTTTCCAGCGATTTGAACGATTTTCTGGGAAGATCGTCCAAAGGAGTCTCAGTTGTGCAAAAAATCTTTTAATTGCTAGAGGAATAGTTGTGAATAAATATCGTTCTGCTGTTATTGAATTTTTTAGGTATTTGAAGTGACTGTAATGTGAAGTATTTAGGATTTTCGCCATGTCGTTTTGGATGCTTTGTTCGGTTGCTATTCGAATAATACCAGGGACTTCAGTCATTAATGCAGCGTAATCCGGACAACCCTTCAGGAACGAAAAACCGTTTGAGTCTAAAATGGTTGACAGGTTTTCGACAAAGGTTAAACCAGCCCTTTGATTGCTGTGTAATGTCCAGAGGTGTGACAAACATGCCCGGGGCAACCTACTCTCTTCCATTTTCATAATCCTCACCCAAAATCTCAGGACCTGTTTAATTATGATAACTTCCTGTGATACTCGTCCACACTCCATTCTTAGCATAAAGCCCGGAGTATACTTTGGTAAATTTAGGTAGCGTCTTAAGAAAATATTCTGAACCTGATCAACTACCTTTACTTGGTTGAGTGCCCAGCAGGGTGCGGCGTATAGCATGTGAGGTAAGACCGTCGAATCAAGTAATCTCATTGCCGCATTTAGAGAGTTCATCTTGGATTTTGTCAGAACTTGCCACACAGCGCCAATTGCTGCCAGGGCTTTGCCCTTGTAGTGTGACGCTACCTTGTTTAGTGAATTTCCACTTGTAAGCGGATATCCCAAGTATAGATATTTCGTAGTAACAGACAGTTGCCTCTCACCCCAAAACCATTTGTCATTTTGTGCTAATCGACCGCCGTTTCTGAAAACTACAATTTTTGACTTATTTTCATTCAGGGTTAATAAATTTGTTTCAAAATATTTTCTTAGCATATTGATTTTTATTTGAAGGTTATTTTTGGATTCTCCAATCAAGACAATATCATCTGCGTATAGTAGAATATGAACATATCCGTAATTTGGGAGGTATATTCCCGGTAAATCTGAATTATTGTAGAGACCGATCAAATCATTTAAAAAAAGTATAAATAAATAAGGTGACATCGGCTCCCCTTGTAAAACTCCCGAACGCACCTTTATTGGCGCAGTGAATGAATTATTCCATCGCACTACCGCTGTCATATTTGTGTAATAATCTTTAATTAAGTTAACAAAACGGTGGTTAAGACCTGCATCTACCAGTTTTCTCCATAATAATGAGTGGGGCACTGTGTCGAAGGCTTTTTTCAAATCCACGAAGAACATGTAGCATTTTCTTCTCTTTCGGCTTAGAGTCATTTGAATCAGGGATAATAGAGTGAATATATGGTCTTGACAAGAGTGGGCAGCCCTGAATCCCGCCTGATTCTCAGGAACTATATTTCTCCTTTCGATCCAACTGCCTAGACGAGATTTGAGTATTGATGTAAATAATTTTGCTATATTGCTTAAGAGCGCAATGCCTCGATAATTAGAGGGGTCGTCTGGATCACCATTCTTAAAAATTGGTTGAATAACTGATTTTAACCATGTTGTCGGAAATTCAGACGTTCTCAAAATTCTATTAAATATATCCTTTAAGGAAATTAAATAATCTTTTGGGAGGGCCTTTATTGCTTCATTCATTATGTCGTCAAAACCAGTCGCCTTGCCATGCCTTATTCGAGAAATTTCTTTGCTTATTTCATTAAGAGTTATGCATTTAGTTAGCTCATTATCTGTATTTAGGAAAGTCATAGTAACGGGTTCGTAATCTGGTATTGATTCTGTATCCATGAGTTTATTGTAAAATTGCTGCCAGTCTGATATTGAGATATTGCCCTGTGTATAGTTTCTTTTTCTGAAGCGAGCTATTGTTTTCCAGAATTCACTTGAATCGTATGTATTATTTAATTTTTCTTGTATTTCACAAAAATAATTTTTCTTTTTATTGTTCAAAATCGATGTATAATTGTTCCTTGTTTTAACATATTCCAAACGATCTATATCCCTATTAGATTTGATATATTTTGTTAGAGTTGCTTTCATAATCTTTTTCGCTATGTAACACTCATGATCAAACCAAGGCTTCGACAGTAAGTTATTCGCTTTTGTTTCAATTTGCATACCATTTTGTACCATTGCGCTTTTAATCTGATTAACCATGTTGTTCATTATATTCTCAATCGAGTTATTCCAAAATCCATAAGTTCCTCCTAAGTCCTCTACAAATAGCGTTGCTCTTTCGGGAAACCAAATCGGGTTCGACACTTGTTTCGGTCCCCATCTCATATCCATTTTTATAATTAGAGGTAAGTGATCTGAGTGCGGTAAACCCTCGATGTATAGGTCATGTACGTAACCTAACAGCCCATGGGAGACAATACAGTAATCTACCACCGAGGATCCCCGTGCTGATATATATGTGTAGTTACCACTTCTGTCACCCCTTGTTCTGCCGTTCAATATTGTAAGAGTATTATTATCCAATCTATCTATGAATTGTTCTGAATGCGTAGATATTACAGGATCTTTAGAAGTGCGTCTAGTAGTTAAGTAGCAAGGAAGATGTAATGTATTATGAAGAATTCCCATTGCACCCGTTCGTGTATTCAAGTCACCAGCCAGTAAAACTTCATATCCTTCAACTATTTTCCCTTCTATTTGGTCGAGTAAATCTTTGCAGTTGGTCAAATAGTGTTCGTTTGGTGGCAAGTAAGCAAAGATCATACACACTCGCATTTCACCGTCCAACCTCAGACAGATCATAATCCATTGTTTTCCAATTTCAGTCCTTTCAATCTTGTCTTTTATAGCTTCTCGAATCCCAACAATAATTCCCCCCGATGATCTACCCTTCTTGTGGTCTCTCTGAGCAAGTGATTCATAGAGATGAAATCCTGTTGGTTTAATCTTCAGGTGTTGATCCTTCCATGTTTCTGTGAGTGCAAAAATGCTGCATTTTTCTAAATGTGTGAATAGGTCGAATTGCAGCAACATCCTTTCCAAACCATTAACATTCCAACACAGCACTTGTGTGTCGTCTTTGAACGAAAAACAAGATTGTCTATTTACAGTAGTTTGCGCATAAGTATTTTTATTTACAGAGGATTGTGGATTTGTCAGTGGCTATTACTTTACATCAATAAAGTAAACACATTGCTACTGTTTATATTCGTATGTTCTATCAACTTATAGCTATGTCTGTGGAAGGATTATAAAGATCCGAAAACTTGTACTTTGCACCAATAAAGTAAACACATTGCTACTGTTTATATTCTTATGTTCTCTCAACTTATAGCTATGTCTGTGGAAGGATTATAAAGATCCGATAACTTGTACTTTGCACCAATAAAGTAAACACATTGCTACTGTTTATATTCTTATGTTCTCTCAACTTATAGCTATGTCTGTGGAAGGATTATAAAGATCCGAAAACTTGTACTTTGCACCAATAAAGAAACACATTGCTACTGTTTATATTCTTATGTTCTCTCAACTTATAGCTATGTCTGTGGAAGGATTATAGAGATCCGAAAACTTGTACTTTGCACCAATAAAGAAACACATTGCTACTGTTTATATTCGTATGTTCTCTCAACTTATAGCTATGTCTGTGGAAGGATTATAAAGATCCGAAAACTTGTACTTTACACCAATAAAGAAACACATTGCTACTGTTTATATTCGTATGTTCTATCAACTTATAGCTATGTCTGTGGAAGGATTATAAAGATCCCAAAGCTCTCACTTTGCACGAACAAAGAAACACATTGCTACTGTTTTGGTAAACCTTATACCAGCTCAATCAACACTCATCAAATTTATGCACGGCTTGCTTCACAAGCGCTTATTAGAATGCAACATTTTTTAAAATTACCAGGAAGATTGAGAGACCCAATTAATTGCGATGATTTAATTTAAAAATAAGTTTAGGAGCCTGTAAAAGTTTTCGAATAAAAAGTCGTAGAATTTTATTTTATCCTTTCTAGCAATTTTCTCTTTTAATGGAATAGTAAATGCTTTATTCCAAAGGAAGAATGCTTCAGACAATATTGTCAAGTAGCTCCATCCAGATGGGACAACTGTCAATCATCCCTGGACCCCAGGGGGGGGGACCACAGGTGTGGGGGCTTCTGGGAAGCTGATCTGTAAATAAGGAAAACGGGACGGTGGCTGACGCCGTTCATTAGGATTAACTTTTAACTTGGGGTAAGTTGTACTTTCTCTCTCTATAAATACCCACCTTTATAATAAATTATTTATTCCCAAATTTGCCCTTGCTTTATTTATCTCCGCGACAATATATTCATGAAGACAAATTAGACTGACCATTTCACTTGAACGTTTCCATTCTTCGGTAATCCACAAAAGCTTTTATGTATGTTACCCAACTTGACTTATCAGAGTTCAACTAACGTGAAATTTTGCTGATCTCTGACCTTGCTAGACATATGACATTGCCAATGTGGTGGAATGACACACACTGTCGATTTAAGATAGTCTTGATTCTATATCTCGAATCCTGTATTGTTCATATTTCAATAGCCTCCGAACTTTACACAATACCAACACTAACATTGAGTGCAAGTAACCAAACAACGTTCTGGAACCTTGTAAATGCTAAAATTGGATTACAATCTAAACGTGTTGACATTTGGTGCACTCACAGTAAAAGGAAGTCATTAACTACCCACCATGATTATCATGGCCTTTACAACAACGTATATATATAATCAAGTTTTTAATTAAAAAGGCATATATTGGATCAAAATATAATTTATTTTACCAATATATCAGTTAACCGAACGCCATATATTGGTAAAATAAATGATATTTTGATCCAATATATGCCTTTTTAATTATATATATATTTATGCATTGCTCTATTTTCAAAATATAATAAAAAAAGTGTAAAAACAAAACCAACAGATAATCAAATGGGGGTAAAAGCATTTAACTCTTAAATATGATTAATTAGAAAATAGCACAATTAGATTATGTAGTATATTTCATGACGTTAAATGTCAATACTCCACATTCCGGAGCAACTTCTGTACACTCCATGAACCCGGGTTAAGTAAATAAACGCTAATACTCCACAATGTCATTAGTAGTTTTCTCTACCATCCTTGCAGGACCTATATGTGGAAATAAAATTCCCCAGACTCCATTTGCTTACAAGTGAACTCTACGATATCTAGTGCTATCTATCGGTAGAAATTTCAACTAAGATTTATTTTTTTATTTCATAGATATCAATTTCATACACACAAAGTATTTTACTCTAAAAGACGAACGTTATCTTACCTCGAAAAGCAGCCAAAAATGCCACAACTAAATTTTTCATATAAAATTGTTCCGAAGATGCGTTTTGAAGAAAGCGCTTTACAATAATAATAATAAAAAAATCTGCCATGATTCCATCTTTAAATTTGATCAACCCTTAATAAGATGTGTTAACTGTAGCACCACGACACCGATAGCATATATATGTTTTATTAAAATATTATTCTATTTAAAATTATATTTCAGAGATTCAAATACTCTGTTAAATAGACCGCCAGAGGTCATGCTTCCCCTATAAAAACTTGTTGTTGTTCTTTCCCGATGGCCGGCTCAAAACCTTTGTACATTATGTAAATAATCTTTTGTTTTTCCTCTTTCTACTCGCTTTAAGCCAGGCAGTACTTCAACGAATTATCTTTTTTATATATTCCTTAAGCAAAAAATAATAAGAATTCAATATATCAATCTAATATTCCAAAGTCAACAGCAGAAATCATTCTTAAATATAACATATATATATAACTAAAAGTATATGCCCTAAGTAGTCAATAAGTATACAAGAAGTAGACAAGAAAAAATATTCAAAATGTACATAAGCACTGAACGGTTTTGAGAAATGTCTTTTTGTCTCAATCTCAATGACGGGAAAATCTCAATTTGTACCCTATAGTGTGAGTATATCTCCGGTAGAGGAAAAGTAACGTTATAATGGAATGGCTAACACAAAAGAGGACAGACTAATTCAAGGATAAACTTTCGAATTCATTATAGTCATCAAGAAAGACACTCTCTTGTCCTTAAGGAAGATATCGACCCAAAAGTCGTAAAATACAAATATACTGTATTAGACTAACGGCATAGACATAAGAAGGTACTGGCAAACCACTTGTGGAATAATGGAGTCCACTTCAGGGCGTCGGCTCGGGTGACTGTAAACAAACAAGCCCCTGCTGCGCCCGCCGGCAAATAAAGAGGGAGGAGAGCATCCGGCCAGCCGCCAACAAAGGACTAGAACATGGCCTGGTCTGCTACCGACCAGTTGGGTGTTTCCTCTGTCCTCTTAAGATGTATTAAATAAAGTTAGTTTGAAGGAGACTTTTACCCTCTCCTTTCTGCTATTTAGTGATCTTATTTAAATCCTTGCAACAGTCCACAAAAGAATCATCACTACGAATTCTTCTACCGAACTCGCATCAGTGTTTTGTGAAACGATTACCCGACATTTCTTCACACCACTATTGTATCAAGCACTGCTGAGAAAACAATAAGGAAAAATATCTAATATTCAACTTTCTATTTTATTTTTAGATCTTATGTGTGGAATGAGAATCAAGATGGAAACTCTTGGGAGTTGTGAAATGATTTTTTCAGCTATTGTTCAAGTTCGAGTTAGAAATTCGCATATTCAGATTCCTATTTGAAACCTCTAAAATCTACTTAAAACCGTCGCGAGCACATTTCCTCATATTTAAGTCCTAATCCCCAGTTCTAACGATTAAAAATATATATTTCATTTAACTTGCTTCCTTTTTGTCTGTCCGCGAATATTGTAATCATTTAGTAGGTAGAAGTCTAATTTTTGTACACCTATTTAGAAATTGATGACACTTCAGGTTGACAAATTCTCAGATGGACGACCATCAGAATTCGATGAGGAACATCTAAAGGCCCTGTTGAAGGAAGATGGTCGCCAAGCAACCCGTGAGTTGGCCGAAAAAAATGAAATGTAGTGCTGTGATCATCTTCAATCAATAGGTTTTTCTCAAATACTTGGAGCTTGGGTGCCTCACGAGCTTAATGAAACCAACAAAGAAAATCGCCTTCAAATCGCTGCTCAACATCTCGCACGCCATCAATCAACACAGGGCCATAAACAACGATTTTTATATCGAAATGTTACGGGAGATGAGTAATGGTGTCTATACGTGAATATGAAGCAAAGAGTGGGTGGCTCCAGGAGATACGCCGAAGCCAAGAATAAAGTAAGATCTCCACCCACAAAAGGCTATGATCTGCGTTTTTTTTTTGGGACTGCGAAGGTGTGCTGTACTGGGAAATGATAGAAAGGAATGCCACGGTCAACAAGGACCTATACATTGCCCAATTGCACCGCGTGAATGAGGCTATTCAACAGAAAAGACCCGATCGACAAGGTCAAATCATTCTCCTTCATGATAACGCTAGGCTGCATGTTGCACAAGTCGTCAAAGCCACCCTTCAAGAGCTCGAATGGAAGTTCTACCGCACCCGCCGTACTCTCCGGACCTTGCACCAACCTATTACCACTTTTTCCGCTCCATGTCAAACCATATGAGAGGCACTACCTTCGATGATGAAGAGGACTTCAAAACCTGGCTCAACAACTTCTTCGACACCAGACCGGGCGATTTTTGGCGGAACGGCATCAACAAACTAGTCGAACGTTGGGAGGAGGTCGTAAATAATAACGGAGAATACATAATTGATTAATTAATTGTTATAATTAATGTTTTTTGTCTAAATTATCGAATAAAACCGAACGAACCTTCTTTACAACCCAATAGTTGGTTAAAGTGGTCGGTAACGGACTAATTTCCGAAAATCCTTTCAAATTTTTAAATTTAATTTTAATATGCTTCCAGACCACATGGAAGTCTTAAATTTTAACACTCGCTCAGTCCAAATACCATTGCAATTGTACAAATTTTTAGACATCTGGCTGATCGGGGAAAACTTTTGGAAGTAGTGACTTGAATTCTTCAGTGTTTATTCAAGACTTCAAAGCAAGATGGAATCCAAATTTTCAGGTTCTTATATGAAACCTCTTTGGAATAAAAAGCAAAAATGTTATAAATTTTAAAATATCTATTTATTTGTTATAATTAAGTAATTTGTTTCCAATATCATTATGTACACATTTATATTTAATTAACCTATATATAGGTCACCCAGCCTGCCAGTCTTAAACATCTATTGAATTGTATCAAATCTTCCCAAAAAGATCTCTTAGAAAAACCCCAGGACTATAATAGAAATGCTGAGAAAATGGGACCTAATGGAGATCGTTTAAACGACCTGAGGAATAAGCTACAACAACATATAAGGTCACAACGTATATAAATATTGATATGGGCCAACAAGTAACCAACCGATGGTACACGTGACAATTAAAAATATTTTTATTTTTGTTTATTTATTTTTTAATCAGAGAAATTGCACCACAGAGATAATGGATATAAATTGTATTTGACCATTGACCACCGTTTCGCGGCAATGCGGTAAATACAACGTGCCAGTTATGGTTTACCCTTCGACCTTTTGGACTTTAACTGGCGACTGAAAGATGTAACAGCTATAACCCCTCCTACGGCCACATCGACGAGAATCGGACAACCGCATTGCGAGACCGGACCATGAACCCAGCACTGGAACGGACCTTGGTGACCATAATCCACCAAGACAACGCACTGCAGAAATTAAATAAACCGGGTTTTACATCCCCACATTCAGTCTCATCAATATATATATAGGGATGAACCTTTAACAAGGGAGGTTTAGAAATGTCGTTCTAAACCCGTTTGAAAAACGGGATAATGATCTAGTTCATAATATACATCTAGGTCATATGTAGAAGTCTGGTATTTTATAGGCTATTTCATTTCTGCTAACAATGCAAGTTAAAAAATTTTCAGACTTCTAGGTGACCGTCGTGTTATGGAATGTTGTTGTTGTCGTGTCCAAAGAAGAGTCTCAGATGTCTCCATGCATCTCCAACACAGCAGTAGCAATATCCACTATCTTGGGTGTGTAAAGCTGCTGCTCTGGGTCTAAGTCAATTTTCAGCAAGGCTGCGGCCATTGCTGGGTATGAGAATATGTGGGTAGGTGTTAGTTCTACACCAGAACAGTTGTTACATGTCCTATAGGTTCTTGTGCCATCTGGATGTATTGTCATTCTTTCATAGTATTTTGTTCTAAGTCTTGTTATAGTTTTTGTCAGTTTTCTCTCAGAGTTTATTTCAAATATTTGATCTTTTCTTATTTTTTGTTATGGAATAGATTCTAGAATAGAAATTGTATAGTTCCTTTCAAATTAACCTGTTTCTGTGGTGTAAAGAGCGGCCAGCATTCTATAAAAATGTGTTCGGGAGTAGACTATTACCTAAGTTTTCTTTCAATTTTTGTGATCGATTTTTGATATAATCACAGACACTATAAAAAAGTATTAAATTTGGTATACTCTGTTGACTTTGCTTAGAATTATTAATGAAACTGATTCCAATAATTATTAAATAAACATTATTATTATTTGAATAATCCTATGGAAAATAAGAAAAAAAATTGGAAATATGGGTATATTCCTTAAAACAGAAAGAGCAAAGAAAATTAATTACCTGATGTTCTGGAGTTTATTTAGAGAAGTTCTGGATTCTCAATTTGGTTGATGGTTGAAGTCACTGATAGAGGTTATTGTGGTGAGGCTCAGCTACTGCCTGGTCATCTTCTCCAGGCTGTCGAGTCTGGAAGGTTCTGAAAAAACTCACACTGGTCTATCTCTATCAATGTAGAACTCTTGGGGTCGGGGTGTAGCAGCCCACATGGGATGGTTGTCAGTAGGATTTCCTGGTCAGTGGTGAGGCCCCTGTAGCATGCCATCTCCTAGATGTCCATGGAGTTGTGGGTCAGTTGTAGATATTCCCTGTTTCTGTATGGTCTGCGTGTGTTTTTGCTACAGTAGTCAACTGTCTGTCAGAATTAGGCCTCGTTTAACTGGAGATTTTATCGTAAATAAAGAGGCTGCCTGGCCGGCATTCATATTTCTTCAAATAAAAGACATTTCGGCCAGAGAATAAATTCTAACGCTTTGCCTAATGTTTTAATTTTTGTTCGCTCCTGACGAGGACAAAAGATTTTTGTCGAAACGTCGAGACAATAAAAGATTTACTGGCCGAAGTGTCTTTTATTTGGAGATTTTATGATAGCCTTCCTGCCACAACACTTTCACACATATAGTTGTGTTCCTTTTTTTGTTGTTAATTCTTCCCTTTCAGCAAGCATCGCTTCATTCCTATTTAAATTTATTTAGGCCACTAACTATTGTCAACTGTTTGTGTTAAAGTTTGTCTTCCGCTTCCTTCAACAAATCTAATTTCTATATGAGAAACTTACTATTCAATATTTTCTCTTTACAACATATTGTAGGTGACACCATTTTGCATATTTTGCATAAAAGGATTGAAAATCTGAATGTTTACATATTCACAAATCCCTCTATCATATAAATTTCATATTGAAGAAGGAATCAAAGTTTACGGTGACGTGTTTCTCTTATTTATGCTGTACGAGCTCGTATAATCGGCAAGCTTTCGGACTTTGACGTCCTTTAACAGGCAATTTTCAAAGCAACTAGAGTCTGGTATATATATATACTAGACGAATGACCCGGGCAACGCCCGGGTTTACATGATTAAATGTATTATTCAAACACATTAAACATGTGCCCGTTGGCTGCCAGCGAGTAAATGTCTGCGCCCGTTGACTCCCGGCGAGCAAGTGACTGCTCCCGTCGGCTGCCGGCGAGCAAGTGGCTTCCCGGCGCATGCGCGCGCACAGGGAAGCCACGTGCTCGCAGGCAGCGAATGGGCGCGCCCCGCCATCAGATCCACCGCGTTCTAGAGGGCGCTGCTCGTGAGCTATTTAGAATAATTTGAATATATAGTTTTAATAATTGATTTATATATTTTTAAAATAGCCTTTCGTCATCCCCGTTATTTTTACCTATGTATGGAAATTTTGGTTTGAATTAGTGAACTACTGCGAATTTGTATACTGGACATACAGACCAACAAACATACAAACATTCATTTTTTTATATATATAGATAGAAGATATGTAAATATTAACATAATTAGACATTTTCTTAAGCAAATGAATGATTATTATACAAAAATATGTTTATCTATGTAAAACCAATTAGTTTTGAGAAAAGGATGTCTGCCATATAATGCATGGAAAGACAAAAGCCATCTGAAAACCCTCAGACAAAGAAGGTCTTGGAAACTTGGGAGGTTAAATTTTTTCAAGGGTAGGAAACATCTTGGGTACTATTATTAGGGTACTATTATTTGAGTGTCAAATTATATTGACAAATATTTGCACGCTTATCTTATCCTATTTCTTTAGTGCGAAGAACGTTGTTTTTATCAGATAAGTAAACCGAACTCTCAAGCATTCTAATTGGACGAATGTGGCCATGTTTGTATATAAAGGGGGTTTAAGGGAATGCGTGAGGCCAGTGTGGTTAAAGGTTTTGTGTAGAGACGCTTATAGTGTTCTCTTCGTATTTTTTTATCCGTGTCTGGTGATCGCATTCCCTGTGTAACCCCGGTCCGATCCCTACCTAAGCAGCAATAAAGATAAGTACTGTTTTTTATTTTATTTTATTTAACAAATTGAGAGTTATTATTTACTGTGAGTGTGCGCTTTTTGTGCGTTTAGTTACTATTACTCTAGGCTCTAGTAATTTGCAACTTTTTGTGTTAACCCGTAAATAGTAACTTTTGTCATGAGTACTATATTATCTTCTAGTTTCTTGGATTTTGCCTGTTGAAGTACGTCATAGTCATAAAGCTTGCCGATTATACCGCATGAATAAAATAAAGTTGTCGCCGTAAACTTTTATTGCTTCTTCAAGATGATGTCTGGTGATTCCTTCACTTGTAATCTAAATTTCATATCTTCAGCATATTGTCTTTTTTTACGTTATAAAATTTATATCCAGTAGTATGTATATAAACCTTTTACAAAGCAAAACACATTATAATTTCGAATATATTAGTCAGAAAATTATTTCGTTCAGAGAAGATTCACAAAGAAAACATCTAACTCAGGAAAAAGAGAAAGGATCAATGTTATCGTAATATTTATAACGTTTGATTTGCTCTAAATAAAACTTCCAATAACAAACCACACAAACTACATGAATTTTTTATAGTTAGATATTTGGTGGTGTCAAACCTCCCTTTGAAAATTAAACGATTTATAGCCCGTCAAAGGATTCTATGGCTATTTTTCCGCGAGGATATCACGGGATTTTGGAACAGCGACCCTTTAAATTGCTACTTCTGCAATGCTCTCATCCAAGACAATTTGGTCCATTATCTATTCCATTGCCCATTCCTACAGGAAAAGAGACTGGAAATTCGCGAAATTTCGGGTCCAACTCACTATAATGAACAACATGTATATAAAAGTTTTACTACTCTCCTGCTGGATAAAACATTTGTTTATAAATATTTAAAATTTTCAAGGCGATTGATAAAATGAGGGAAGAAGTGCCCAACTCCACAGACAACGGCTGATTGCTCCCCCTCCCCTCTAAATTGATTTTTCTCCTCACTCATGTACATATATAACCTTTTAGGGGAATCTCCTCGTAAGATAATAGTGTCTTAAAGGTTTTTGTTATTGTTGTTGATATATGTTGGTGTACTTGGATTAACTACCCACCAAGATTATAATGGTACACGCATTCCATATGTCTACTAAAGACTAAATTAATTGAAAATATTAACACATTTATTGTTTTGAACTTGTGATAAACCATCTCTGGACTGGTTTAAAAAATCAAATTTGAAAATTCTAGTGAAAATATTTTTATAAAGAGTTAATTACTGGACCACACCTGTCTGAGAACAGAGTCTCGTGGCGCACGCGTCCATCTAAAAAAATAACAAAGCAACTTCCTTGTTCAATTTGTTTTTCTAAAAGGCCGTTTTCAAAGAGAGAGAGAGAGAGAGAGAGCAGAGAATATACTTTAAGTTTTATTTCAAATTGGAAAAAGTACAAATGATACGCATGAATAGATTAGAGAAGCTTTTGGAAATGCTGCTTTATCTCGTTCAAGAACCTTTGAATGGTTTTGCACACTTTCAAAAAGGTTGGGAAGAGGTAAACGATGATCAACATATAGGGCGTTCAAGATCATTACGTTGCGAGGAAAACAATCTCAAAATAAAGGAATTAATCGAAAAGCTAACAAAAGAATTTCTATTGAAGGCCTATCTTGACAGACAGAGCTATCTTTAGGACCTTGTCGTCAAATAGTAAAAAATGGATTGAACATAATCTGGACATCTTCAAAATTTGTTTCCTGAATTCTAATAAAGGAACAAAAGAAGGTTATGAAGGAAGTTTGCTAAAAAATGTCTGACCTTTTTGGAAGAGTGAAAATCATTCAAAAGTTCTTTAATGGATAAAGCAGGATTACCAAAAGCTAACACCGCCTTTGCCGGTCCGAAGTCCGTATTAAAAAGGAGGAGGGAGAGCAGTAACAAGCTCGCTAAAAAACCTGGGCTTAGCTGTCCCTGCTGATAGTACCCTGTAAGGGCTCCAGGGATACAGGATGAGCAGCGTTTGTACTCCTTGTTAGAAGCGGCTAGAAATGGCGACTGTTCCTCATGTCAGAGGCGGCCATTTCATTTGAAACTAAGTCCGCCTGCCACTGAGTAGTGTTCCCTGTCTTAATGACAAAGCCAGATGTAGTCTACGCCACCAGTCATGATGATGATAAGAAAGAAGAAGAAAGCAAAAGCTTCTTCAATCAATTTATACACATCTCATTAGCACATTTTTCAATTTATAACAAAACTAATGCAAATTCTATGCTCTTTGAAAATGGCCATTTAAAAGATTGATATAAGAACAGTATGAGGAAGTTGTTTTGTTTTTATTTTACATCGACGCGTTGCCACGAGATTCGTGCACTCAGTCAGGTTTAGTCAAATGTCCAGTATTTAACTGTGTATAAATACTTTTTTTCTTTATTCTTATCTTCAATTTTTATTTTTTAACCAATCCAGGATATTAATAAAAGCACTCGTATATAAATTACATATATAATTTTAAAAAATTTTAAATTCTCAAAGCGGGGATATTCAGTATAGCTTTGCGATTTAAATTGAAATATCAATATTTTCATCAATTTTAGAGAACCTTTTTGGGATATCAAGAGAAAAATTAAGTAGGAATAAAGATAAGTGATGAGTGGTAAAATAATGTAGATCTTCTCATTTCCTATTTGAAGGCCCTTATTTTCGATTGCCTTTATTCATTCGAATTTTTATTAAAACAGCAGATATATTATGATCAGAATAATTGAAAATTTGCACATCTTTTACTGTTATTTAAAGTTTATTTATTGAAAAGAAATGTCTCTCAAATATATGTCATAATTTGTATAATTAGATGCCAACTAATCCAATATATGTATGAAATGTATGATTTGTTTCAATAAAAGAACAAAGGAAACACTGGAGGACAGAAAGGCCTAGACAGAAAGGCCTAGAAGCAAGGCCTAGAAAAGAAGGCTTAAGAGTTAGCCCAACCATTAGCAAAATTACACCCAATTTTATTATCGCGGAACTAATAAAAGTTGAGTTGAACGAACTACTACTTCCTGGTCAAGCTGGGACATGTCTTGAGACAAAAGAAGTAGCGTGGACCAACCAGAGAGTAGCACCTTAAAAGTCAACCAATAGGGAACCGCCACGTCACACTTTTCCACCAATGGGAAGTAAGAAAGGTCTTCGTGTTAAATCGAGAACCAAGGATTGTCAGTAGTTATTTCGATCCCACCGAGATAGCACCTATAGTTGTCGCTTCGCTCCCACCGAGATAGCATCTAGTTGGTCTTTCGATCCCACCGAGATAGCACCTATAGTCTTCACTTCGCTCCCACCGAGATAGCACCTACAGTCTTCACTTCGAGCCCACCGAGGTAACACCTGCTCTAGAGACCTCCCCCGTTCATCCTTATCAGCTAAGTCAATCACCGCCATGTGATCAGATAGTTAATAGACAATCCGCCCCATCTTCTCCAAAGCCTTTCTTTCCTCCGACCAGTTGCCTTTTATTTCAACCCATCAAGTGTCCTGGCTTATTTCCCCTGTGTGTAAACCTTACCACTCAGCCACCACGACTGCGCCACCACCTCAACAATCATCAACCCCAAGAGTAAGGTTTCCCCGCATAGAATATTACGATATATATATATATTTAAATTATTAAAATCTACATATATATATATATGGTAATTTAAAACAACAACCTCATATGGTGTAGATAACTTATAACAAGCTTGCCATGTTGTATATAGAAACACATCTATAAATAATTATGCGCATGATTAATCTGTGTCTTTACATCACCCTATGTAATGTAATTTGTACAAAGTGGATAAATAAATAAAATCTGTAATAGATTTAAGAGTTGAGCTAAAGCAGAGATCGAGCATAGTATTACCAAAACAACAGTCTAAAGATGGAACTCATAAATCAGGTAGATTCACAATTCCCACGACAGGCCACCCACACTGTCACATGTGGTGGAATGCAGAGACCCCTCTCACACCTGGACAGGTAAAGGCGCCTTTTCTCAAACGCCCCTGTCACATAAGGTCACCCCGTCTTTAACCTATAAATCATCACCTTACAGGGACTTGACAGTTCAGTCAGTTCAGTACAGTTTAGTTTAGTCCACCCTTAGTGCAAGCCGCGTCGGTCGTATGTTATGTCGATCTCATCCAACATGTAGTTAGGAAGAACTCGTCTATCTCCATCTTTTCGCTCCTAGCTCAGCTTTTATCTGTTAACGGAACTTTCTTATTGCAATTGTGTCTTCGTTTTTTGTGTGGATATCCCCAGCTTTCCACTCTGCCTCGACCACGACTGCCTGTATTTTGTGAGAACTTTTAAAGGTCTTCCAAGGTGCAGAGAGGTACTGGAAAACTCTACATCCTGACTGTTCCTCTCGGTCAACACAGTACAACAAGAGCTACCAGGACTTCAACTTTTATTACAGAAGTCGACAGGATACTACAAGTCGACAACACAACCAAACTTCAACTTTACATTACATGAGTCGACAGGATGACCAAAACGAAGGATGACACAACGAAGAGGTAAGAAGACTGTTCAGATAGGAAGCGAGAAAGAGCGAAGATGGAGGAACAAGCCCGACCATTCCAACGAAACGTCCAAGCAATCTCTCCCCAAGATATTTACGGAAGAAACGCCGCCCCAACGGACTTCCGCATACCCGCTAACCGATCGCCAACGTCGGGAGCAAGCTGACCGCGCCAACGACAGCCCCGAAATTCCCGCAAGTCATGGAAACCAAGCAGCGATGTACCCAAACCCTGTGAGAAGTTCTTCACCTTCGACCTGACATCGTCGAGACAATGCTCAAGGCAACAACCTGCAAATCAACTTCACAAAATCTACAAGCTTCTACAAGTCCAACATGGAGCGACTTCCACGTCAACAGGAAAACAACCAAAGAACACGTCTCCTGATTGAACTATCTTCAAAACTGTAAGTTTCAAAACCTACCTTAACTTTATCCTCAAGTTCAAAACTTGATTCCCCATAAATTTTGTATTTATATTTTCACTTTAAGCATTTTAAATTCAATTTTTACCTTTTTTATACCATTTTTAATTCAATTTTTAATTATTTTTACATTCTTAATTCAAACTTTAGCTTTTTTATATCATTTTTTAGTCAATTTTTAAAACCTTGACAATCTCATGTATCAAATTTACTTTAATTTTTAATCAGATTAAAATTTCAAGTTATTACTCTCAATTTTACTTTAAAAAAAAAATTATTATAATTATTTTTTAAAAAATCTCATTCATCATAATTCTCAACTTATTTTTGTTTTACTTATTAGTTATCTTTATACCAAAAGACCAATATCTTTATCAATTCTTAAAATGTGGTAATGTTCACCATTTTAAGTAAGCGCCCAATTCAAATTATTTGTAACTCTCACGACATTGCCCTTTTATAAGAATCATTTTAACTACCATAATCAACGATTTAAAAAAGTATGTTCAAATTCAAATATAAATTAATCACAGCCTTCCAAAACGATTACAATCGTTAATATTCGAGGATAAATACACTCCCTCGTCTTTTCCTTTTACATGCATGGTTGGTCATCAACACATTTCTTTCAAAAAACGTTACAACACTCTCACACATCACTTTCTCCAATTAGCAACAATTTTTAGTGCGCGACTTAACACACAAATCCAATTTCGAGCTCCACTTAGCTCTATATCATCGCCACAATAAAATAATTTCACATTAAGTGTGCCACATCCACTAACAGTCAAATATTCTCTCGATGTGTTTCATACAACAACCACCCATGACTTTATTAAATTTGTTATTCATGGTGAAACAGGTTAGATTTGTACCAAACTAAGACTTCACGTGACACCTTTATATTCACATTTCTCACTTCGTGTCACAGTGCCACACCACAAAACTTTTTCACTTTTCAGGCCAAAGACGCCTTCACCACGCCTGTGACACCACAATTCATCCCAAAACGTGTCCACGTCGAAAGTCATATCTTTCACTCACTTCTGGCCTGAAATCATCGTATAACATTTTTTACTAAGTCTTAACACTTACGAACACCGAGAAGATCATATCTTTCAATTATAACAGTAAATTGCCAACCTCGACAAAAGAGAGAGAGAGAGAGAAAGTCAGTTTCAAGTGAATCTCAGGCCTGGAGAACCATCCCACATGTGTGACCACCCCAAGAATGGAATTTCCGTGAGGAAAAGGAAGTGGACGCCCTTTTTGACGTCACTCCCTTAGTCACTACTATCTTTTGAGAATATCTTTGGACATGCCCTCTCTCCCCCCCCCCCCCTCAAGGCAGATCATCTTGACCGCTAGCTTCATGACGCCATTTTGAACACATGTGTCACACTACTCATTTAGATTTCCTCGAGAATCTCA
Organism: Cordylochernes scorpioides; assembly: GCA_030710605.1. NCBI lineage: Eukaryota > Metazoa > Arthropoda > Arachnida > Pseudoscorpiones > Chernetidae > Cordylochernes > Cordylochernes scorpioides. The sequence continues at coordinate 148,274,810 of CP092864.1, forward strand.
CAAATCTCACCAACGAGATATCACAACACAACATACTTTAAACATTTTACATGTTAATTGATAACACCAATTAAAACAATTTGGTTAAGTCTTATATAGACTTTTTAACGCGAAAGAGAAATCATTCTCTACATACCAGCATTGAGGACAAACGAAAAGATCATTTCACATATTCCCAGTTTCAGAGTCATAGAAACACCGATGTTACCAAAGGGATATAATCTAGTCACACACCACAACTGTAACTTTTCGTCAAAAGAGACAATTTTTGTTCAATTTTACACTACTTAAAATTTATCCAATCATTAATAACCTTCAATTATATTATAAATTTTGTATAAAATCTTGAATAATTATTCTTATTCTTACCTTTCAATTATATAAACAATTTTTTTAATCCATCATTTAAAAAAAAAACCTTTAATCAAATTTACTTTTATTTTTCATGATATTATTTTAGTATTGTAAAACATCTAATTGTTTCAAAAAATATTTTTATTTTATTATTTATTATATATTTTATATATTACAGGTTTAATTTTGTCCACTTACACTTTTTGTACCCGCAATCATATTTCTATATTTCTATTCACTATATTTTATTTGTTTAAATACCTTTATTATCTGACAAAGTTTATCATCCACTATCGGGCATCTACAACAATCGTTTTCAACAATCATATTCTTTAACCAATCCCCTATATTTTTCATCACTATCTTTTCAGTCATTGCGTCACAACAACGTAGAAAAACGACAGCACTGCTTGACAATTTATTTTTTGATTTCGTAATTTTCTCTTTGAGAACACCGTTCCCCAGACTTACCAATCCAAACTTCTGGTCTGAACATGCTTCAAGAGTTTATTTCATTTCATCCGCAGAGCAAATCACCAACGCATTCACAAAGCGTTCACGTTTTTCAACTTTCAACTTTTTTTTTCAGCTCTAGCGGACCACATTCAACCTTTGATTTCGAGTCAAGTCAGATCACCTACTGTCGCTACAATTCTACTTATCGCATGGCTCTATTTCACTCCTTTCTCAATCATATTAATAAGCAACTTTTCTTCAACAACTTTTAACCCAATAATCCTAAAATTGTGACAAAACACTGTAACCCTTATATAGGATCGCAAGTGAAACATTGCCAAGGAAGACAGCTCAAGTCTATATCCTCGCTTTGCACCTGGATCTGAGTATTTGGTTTACATGAGCACTTCTAACAATTACATATTCTTCAACAACTTTTCAACCCAATAACACTACAATTGTGACAAAGCACTGTTACCCTATACAGGATCACAGGTGAAACATTGCCTAGGAAGACGCTCAAGTCCATATCCTCGCTTTGCACCTGGACCTAAGTATTTGATTGCATGTGTAAATCTCACAATTGCTTATTCTTTAACTACTAACCCTGTCCAACGCCCACCAATATTCTCTTAGAATGTGAATTTTTATGTCATCATTTTATTTTAATCATCTTTTTTGTTAATCAAACACAATGTCATTTTTATTTCACTTTTATATATCCAACAAATATCATCTTGTTATAGCCCTTTTTAACCCTCACAGTTTAAATTAATTAAAAGAAATTTTAATTACTTACCTGTGTTAGAGAGGCTTTACCCGCCTAAACCCGGATAAACCCTTTCACTCCCGGGGCCCATCTATGGTAATTTAAAACAACAACCTCATATGGTGTAGATAACTTATAACAAGATTGCCATGTTGTATATAGAAACACATCTATAAATAATTATGCGCATGATTAATCTGTGTCTTTACATCACCCTATGTAATGTAATTTGTACAAAGTGGATAAATAAATAAAATCTGTAATAGATTTAAGAGTTGAGCTAAAGCAGAGATCGAGCATAGTATTACCAAAACAACAGTCTAAAGATGGAACTCATAAATCAGGTAGATTCACAATTCCCACGACAGGCCACCCACACTGTCACATGTGGTGGAATGCAGAGACCCCTCTCACACCTGGACAGGTAAAGGCGCCTTTTCTCAAACGCCCCTGTCACATAAGGTCACCCCGTCTTTAACCTATAAATCATCACCTTACAGGGACTTGACAGTTCAGTCAGTTCAGTACAGTTTAGTTTAGTCCACCCTTAGTGCAAGCCGCGTCGGTCGTATGTTATGTCGATCTCATCCAACATGTAGTTAGGAAGAACTCGTCTATCTCCATCTTTTCGCTCCTAGCTCAGCTTTTATCTGTTAACGGAACTTTCTTATTGCAATTGTGTCTTCGTTTTTTGTGTGGATATCCCCAGCTTTCCACTCTGCCTCGACCACGACTGCCTGTATTTTGTGAGAACTTTTAAAGGTCTTCCAAGGTGCAGAGAGGTACTGGAAAACTCTACATCCTGACTGTTCCTCTCGGTCAACACAGTACAACAAGAGCTACCAGGACTTCAACTTTTATTACATATATATATATTAAAAATAAAGAAGGCATCTCCTGACCACAAGCACATGTGCTTTTTAGATGGCAGAGCGCCATCTAGTAGAGTAAAAATAAACTAAACGTTTATTTAGCTTACTCCGAGATATTTGGCCAACCCAATTTCTTGATAAATCAATTATATTAGTGATATAATATAAATTATATATATATAGGTTTCCTGGGTCACTCCGCTCCAACAATAGGCACTTTAGATAAAATAATTTTACTCTAGGTAGGATGTCTAGGAGCCTGGCAGGGCTGATTTAATCGGACTCGGCCGAGTAATCTCTAAAAGAGGGTGGAGGCTGACTCGAGCGACCCGATGTTGGAGCTCTGTTAGAAGAGTGGTATAGGCCTCCTGGGGAACCCGCCACTATAAACAAAGGGTAACGCGCCAACGGCAGTACCTCCTGGGTGGTGTGGAAATTATGCCAAATAAAAAAAAAGGTTATTACATCTACACAATTAAATAAACCTGAAAATATTGATACAGATGAAAGATTCAAGACTAAAAATTTATGATATTATAGTATGCTATCTACTTTAATCCTCATAATAAAATAAATTTTCTTTACTTTTAAAATTTTGATATAGTTTTTTTTTTATTTTGCTCATCCCTAATATACGTGGTACAGGCCATGATAATCATGGTGTGTAGATGTAGGCGACTGCTTTTACTGTAAGTGCATCACATGGCTACACATGTGAAAAGAAGATTATAGTGCCACACATATCTAAAATGACTAATGTGAAATCTAATTTCTCATATGCCAGAAGTTCATAGACCACCACTCTTCTGGTGATTATATTGCTATAATAACTCATCTCTGCAATCCAGTTTTCTAATGTCGTGAAGCTCCAGGCATAATGAGAATGTTTACACTCTCTTCCGATTTCACCAGCCTTGATATCCCTTACTGGAGAGAGCATAAATGTCGAATTACTGTCGACTCTCTGTCGAATTGTGTGGTTGGGTGGATGGATTGATGGGTTGGTGGTTGTGGTGGCGCAGTCTTGGTCGGGTGACAAAGGTTCCACAGGGGAAGAACGAACACACCTGGATGGGGTAGAATAGGATCTGCGATAGAGAGAGAAAGTTTGGCGGAGATGCCTGACCTTTCACATGATGGAGCGGACACTACCTTGGTTGGAGCCTATGTTGAGCACACCTAGCTCGTAGCACGATCACCTACCTTCTTTTTAATTGCTTGTCCGAGATAATCATCACCGACTCTCTCGACTTATCATTGGTTGAAATCCTTCCACGTGCTATCTAGTGATTCACTATTAATTTATCATGCTTAAAGGTGATTGGTTATTAATTTGTCATGCTTAAAGGTGATTGGCTCAGCACCTCCATTGTCGCCATGATTGCAATCCTCCAGGAAGAAGAAGGCCTTTGAACTTAAGTTTTATGGGTCCAGGGCAGTGACCTTTACTTCCTGGATGATGCAATCCTGTACTTTGTTCTTTCCCATCTCGCGAGGCCTAACTTTTATTAAACCTTTAGACGATACATTATACATAGATTGTGGTGGGGTTACATAATCCTATATACAGATTATCACATATATATATTGTTGGATGAGGCGCCCCACAGCACTCAAATCTAATGAAAATCATTTGCCAAAATACACAGTTGAGTTCTTAGAATGGAATAGTTTTAAATGCATGAAAATAAGCAATGTATTGTAAATAAAAGAGACAAATTCGGATCTATATACGAAATTATTTCAATATTTCAGGCATAAGCAGCATGCTTGCCTTTTAAAATGAAAACAGTCTCATTGTGAAAAGGTTCATTGTTATGCGAATTTTCGAAACAGCATATATGAAGGATTTTCTTAGACAAATCTCCCTGGATGTGTTGCTCTATTTGAGTATTTGTTAAAGCTAACCTAGTGATGACATGGTTCTCCTGGCCAAATCCAATGACTTCGTCCATTCCTCCGGACTCTATGATCCGTATCTTACTGTTCGAGTGCTGTCTTCAGCAACCCCATTGTGTCTAAACTGGTGAGTGGCTTGCTTTCACACAAAACTTATTCCTTTACCTGCATCTGTAGAACTCTCAGGATATTCAGAAAAAGGTTTTAAAGTGATTTAACCACGTTTTGGACAGTTTTACTGAAACCTTGTAAGGATGGAAGACAATATTAGCGGCCGTCAACCACCTCCCCCCCCCCCCCCCCCTTAATGATAAGCAAAGAGCCTGAACCAATACAGATATTGTGAATAGAAGATATTTAACCTGGGTAATTTAGCAATTATTGCTTCTTATTTCATCTTCAAAGCTTATAGAATGGGCTTATCCGCAGAAATAGTATTGCTTTCACCTCATTCCGCGTCACTTTTGATTTGAGCATGTTACTATCTTAAATGATATCAATGATTCCCCTGTGCAAGAATTACAGAGGTTCATTGAGTGGTATGAATGAAGGAGCAAAGAAAGAATTTGGGCATATCCTGCTCTTTTTCTATATTTTTTCACACTCACTTCTTTTTTTATTTTTTGAAAAGGTGCCCAATTTTAGGATCATACCCTTCCCCCTTCCATCTTGTTGATTGGGAAGCAAAGAAAAAGACAATAGTGAATATAGGAATATCTTAACAGTAAAGACAATGACTTCATGATATTGTTTTCTTGTGATAAGTCATTATTTGGAATCTATCTGACTAAACATGGCAAGGTATAATACAAAGTCACAGTAATATTTAGGTTCTTTATGTGTATAACTGTTTTTTTACTAGAAACATTTTTTTCCTTTAGAATAATAGAAATGTTTTTTTTACATAAACCCCGATATGAATAAATATACACCTATCCCCCGATTTTCACGGTACTTGTTTTACACGTTTTCGCTTTTACACGGTTTTCCAAATAAGTTTTTTTATCGCACTATACTAAAATGCGATATTCTACGCTATACTACCTATGTTGAAAAGAATATTGGGAGGCTCTGATTCATGAGGGGGGCGAACACCTATTCAGATTTGACAGTTTAATATACACCTATCCCTCGATTTACACGTTTTTCTCAGGAACGTAACTACCGTGTAAATCGGGGGATAGGTGTATTATTGAATTTGATACCATGTTACCATGTGAATTTGATTATTCTTTATATCTAGAAAAGCTGGCAATCCACCCACTTTAGAAAAAAAATGCGCTACCAATTCTGATCCATATAAAAAAACTACTACAAATCTATTATTCCAGGTAAAGAGTTGGATACACTTCTTACATTTCATGGTTGATTCTACTGAAGCCTATTCTACAGAACTACTTGACCTTTTTTATATTTAACTGGACGAATGACCCGGCTTCGCCCGAGAATTCCCCCATTGCAATTTTCTTCATACTCTGAAAGTACATCAATAATAAATAGTAGAAGTGCCATAGAATAACAATACAGAAGTAACACATAAAACACAGACAAAAAGTGTGTAATGGCAAAAATTGTATTATATTAGTGTTTAGGTATTTGATTTAATTATTTTTTGCAATCCATTTAGTTGTTTCAAAATCAATATAGTTTAAATAGATGGCAGCTTTTCCACCCAACCCCCGAGGTACCCCCCTCAGCATATTAACCCTTGAAATTGCCTGAGTTGAGTGAGTGACTGCGATGCCCATCTTCTCAGTAAGAATAAGAAAAAATGAATCCAAAATACTGGCATGTAAATATTTTTCTGTAAAAAAAAAATAATAAAAGAGCACATGGAAATTAGGCAAACATATGTGTTTGCAAATGATTGCGACTGCATTTTAAACGATTTTTTAAAAAGATATTAAAAAACAAAGGACAGAACAAAAATTAATTTCAAAAAAACGAAAGCCATTATTTTCATACAGTAACGCTAATTTTGTAAAGACTTTTTTTAATTGCATTGTGTGCACTTACCGTAATTTAGTAATATAAATTTCTATCTCAATACTTTTGTAAAAAAAAGTAACACTCGTATAAAAAGATTTCAAAAAAGTACGCAAACAACTTGAAAAAAAAAAAATTCAAAACGCTCATTGGTCGCTTAATTGGCCTTGTTTTGTTACTTCGTCTCGTATTTACTCCGAGTAAAAAAATACGGGCCTGGATTTGATACTACCTCACCATCAGTCGAAGAATATTCAGTACTCTGTTAAAAAAAATATTTTTGGGAATCATTAATTTATTGAATGCGAGTTGGTGATACTTTTTCATAAATGATTTAACTTGTTGCTTGGCTTGAACTAGAGTCAAATCGCAGCAATCAAACAAGACGATGATGAGGAACAGAAGTGAAGTAACAATTTTGGGTTTAAAAACACTTTCAAGTTTGTATTTGAAATTCTTTCTCACATTAAGTCTATGTATTTTTGAAAAACTAAGAAAATTAAAGTTTTTTTAATTGATATTGAACTGCCAGTAATTTTCTATATAGAGATGGTGATCTTAATAAATTAAAATAAAATTACAAATAAGTATTCAAGATAATGTACCCATCTGCGTTCGTCTATCTTGGTCTCACCTTGGGTAGAATTCATATTTATTTATTTAAAAAGGGTGTACCTGTGGATCTTAAAACATTTAAAGAAAAAATGTTTTGAGAGATTACTTTCTTTTTATCAATTTATTGCCCAAAAGACTTAATTTATAAATGATTGTAGATCACGTGGAATTTTATTCTGAAATAATTTGTAGATTACTTTTATTTCTGTGCGATGAATTGATAAAAAACGAAGTTATTCCTCGAAATACACCTATCCCCCGATTTACACGGTAGATACGTTCCTGAGAAAAACGTGTAAATCGGGGGATAGGTGTACACAGAAATAAAAATAAAATGCATTGACAGGTTAAAATATGTAGTCAGCACATAAGCTCGGGATTCCTCGTGAGATGTGTACACAGCGCATGTGTTCAATCACAGTAGCATTTAGTATAGTGCGATAAAAACAAAAAAAAAACTTATTTGGAAAACCGTGTAAAAGCGAAAACGTGTAAAACAAGTACCGTGTAAATCGGGGGACAAGTCTATATATATTTTTTTAAATTTCCCCCATAGATACAGATTCGCCCTGTTTTATAAATATATTCAATGAATCAGTTTTTAACTCAAAATTCTATTTATTGGGCTAACACTTTAAATTGGGGGAAATAACAGGTGATTAAATTTTCAAGAAATTTGGAGGTGTAGATTCTGATAAATCAGTACCTAGAAAAACCACCTCTGGCAATAACAACACTTATACACCTGGGTATTGTGTCAAACAGATATTGTATGACACGTACAGCTTCTAATGCATCTTGAACGTGTCACAGTTCAATGACAGTAGTGGCTGGAATATGGTGACGACCAAGACGCTCGGAAGCCATTGACCAAACGTTTCCTATTAGTGACAGATCAGGAAAACTTGCTGACCTGGGCAGCAGCTAAATATTTTCTGTATTTAGGAATGTTCATACAATGCTGGAAACATGCAGCCATGCATTATCCTCTTTAAACGTAGCGTTGTTGATAATCTCTTATGGTTCAGACAATGAAACAACAAATAACAAGTTTACTTACAGCTGAAGTGGTTTTAAAGAATTAGGCGATTTTACCTTTTAAGAAAGTATTTTAAATTTATTATTTTCAAAGAGAGAGAGAAAAGAACATTTAACAATTTACATTACAATTACTAATTTGGTAAAACAAAACACTCCTTTGTTGTCGTTTTTATATTACAGTGTTGTCAGTCTAAAAGTATTTCAAGATCATTGATTTACTATTCTTCTTTTTTTCCTACAAGCGTTTCAAAGGCCTCAAATAAAAGGTGATGCCACAGGCCTTAACATAACAGAAATAAAGCAGGAACTGTTCAAAGTGCCGTGAATATAGTGACTGAGGAGACGTATATCCAGTGTCCCCCCGCCCCATACAATCATTCAAGGTGATGGGACAGTTTGAAGATGTCGAATGAAATTTTACAATGTGATTTTTCCACGATTACGCCATACATGGATGCGGTCATTATGGTGCTGCAAACAGAACCAGGATTCGCCTGAAAACACAATGTCACGCCTCTTACACATGGGTTCATTGTTGAATACACCAATAAAGGCATTCCTGTCTGTGATGTAACACAATGGATAGCCAAAGCCATGGTCGCTGAGCTGATAGTCCATACTGCTGTAAACGTTGTTGAACTGTTTGAGCAAACAGTGGTGGTGGTAGTGCTTATCTCCATGGTTAAACCAATTCCTGAAGTCCACTCCTCTCCAATTTTGCGATGATAGCTATTGGTCTGGAAAATAGATTCTCTATTGTCAGTTCTGAGCATGATATGTTCTGGAGAATCTTCCGCACTATTGCATTTCAAGTAGTTATTGAAAGTTTTTTTTGTCCATTTTGAAATTTTAGGGTTCTTATATGGCCATTTCATTGTCTTGCTAAAGCTGTTGATTTCTATTGAGTTTTTGAATTTCTTCTAATTGTTTAAATGATTTGTACCAGTGATGATTTGGAGCAAACAGTTTTTGACTTTAAAACAACCCCATTTCTTGACTCAATACTCTTGGTGGGGCTGTGCCCATGTAGATAGCATGTCGTTATTCTCGGTTGTTAGCTAGCTTCTGAGATTCAATACATCGTTTGGTTGGACCACCCTGAACCCATCAATTCCGTAATCTGCTAAGAATCGTGAAATCTCAACTGATGCGAAAAACAAAACTGCGGTATGAAAGCCGAAAACCTGTTAGTTAACAATTCTATCTCTATCAAACTCATAAACGTGTTGGCAAGCATTTCTCTTTAACGCATAAGGCATCGCAATAACTTTTCACAATGAATCAAATTTTCAAATGCACTATCTATGAGAGAGAGAGAGAGAGAGAGAGAGACAATTGACAATTGAAACACTTTTATTGACGTCTAGTCAATTTTTAAAAAATGATTATGATAAAAGTAATGAATAAATAATGGGAATTTACAATGATTTTAGGAGCTAGGGAGGCTCCACCACCTTGACAAGGTTCTCCTCCAGACAAGGAGGGGGTCTTCTTGGACTCCCCGCATCTCCAGGCCCAGGAAGTGCTTGTAGATGCGGGTCTTGGCGGACGCCATGATGGCCAGGGCGTCGTCCTCCAGGTCAAGCCCGAAGATCCAGCTCTGCAGGTCAGGAGGCCGTTGGATGATGGTGAAGGCCTCCAGGATGACAGGCCTGATCCGACTGCAGGACCAGTAGCGGTGGGCCAGAGACAAGTCTCCGGACCCACAGGCGATGCAGGACTCCCGGGCTGAAGCCGGATGTGCTGGATGGGGAAGGGCGTGCAGGGCCAGCCGCACGGCAACGTCAGCATTGTGCCCCGAGAAGGCGCAACGCCGGAGGGAAGACCAGCTGATGGAGATGGGGATGCTGACGTGGGGGAACCACCGTCCGAACAGCTGGGTAATGGGCAGCGCAGCCAAGCGCGGACGCTCAAGCAAGCGGCGGGCTGTGCGGGTGGTTAGGCGCTGGAAGGCAGTGGTCCGCCAGGCTGTCGACGCGATAATGTCCCCGGGCATTCTGGGTTATCAGGCGTGTGCAGAAGCTCCCCAGAGCAGCGACGTCCGTGAGGGCGCCACGCGTAGCGATGGTGATGTTTGGAGCAGGCCCGGTCAGTTCTCCGATGCGCCAGCCCAGCCATCTTGTAGGAGCCAGGAGCTCAGGAGGCCGCAGGAAACGGCAGTCGCCCACGACCCGAAGAGCCCGGAGAAGTGCAGGTTGTAAGATCCGGTGGTTTAGATCTAGGATCTCCGCGGCAGACTCGAAGAGGTGAAGACTCCGACGACGCCGCGGGGGAAGCCAGATGCCAGGAGTGGACGCAGGAGTCAGCCACATCCCGCTCTCAGCGAGCCAAGAGTGAGCGTTACGGCCTCCACGCAGTGCTGCCTGGACACCCTTAAGGCACGACAGCCGGAGCTGAGTGCCCACGTCGAGAAGTCCCATGCCTCCCACAGAGATCGGCCGCGCCAGGATGCTACTGGGAAGCCATGAGGTTCGATCGTGCCCCCACACGAATCGAGCCAATCTTGCCTGCAGTCTTCCGATGGTGGTCTCGCTGGGAAGGTAGGCCTGGAGATGATAGTAGATGGCCGAGAGCACCAGGCTATTGGCCGCTTTTGCTCGACCAGCAAGTGAGAGACCGCGGACAAAGGGGGACCACCTAGCAATGGCTCGCTCCAGCAACTCTTGCAGGTGTTGATCTTGAGCCGAAGTTCCCATTCCAGGAGTCACTAAGGTCCCTAGAATATTGATTTTCTCCCTGTTCCAGGAGATTGCCAACGGGGAGTCAGTGCGGTTCCTCCATCTCCCGCACCAGAGACCCTGGCTCTTACCGAAGTTGACTCTTATTCCTGACGCACGCCTGAAGTCCTCGAAGATCTTCCTGACGACCTCCAGCTGCCCATCCTCGCGGATAAGCAGGACGATGTCGTCGGCGTACGCCAGGACATTATCCCGGCCAAGTAGCTGTTCCAGGCGTAGCAGGAGGGGCCCGGTGGAGATGGTAAAGAACGCTGCGCTGGCAGCGCATCCCTGCCTCACTCCGTTGAGCATGTGGAACAGAGGAGTTCTCCCTATCCCCTCAATCCTCGCCGCAGCCTCGGCCCCAGCGTAGAGCAGAAAAACCCACCCCACGAAGACTGGCGGCAGACCGACGGAGAGAAGAGTGGACACCAGGAAGCCTCTGTCCAGCGTGTCAAACGCTGACTCCAAGTCGATGGCGACGACTGCCAGTGGGGCTTCATCTCTGCAGGCAGTGGCAACTTCATCAGCTACGCGGGCTATGTTCCAGGCTGGTGTTCTACCTGGAACGGCGTAGCTCTGGCATTCAGGTACGATGTCTCGGAGATGGGGTCGCAGTCGCCAGTAGAGGACCCCGCTGAGGACTCTGTAGTCCGTCGTTGGCAAGGAGAGGGGTCGAAGTCCTGCTAGGCCCGGACCACCGTGCGGTTTTTCTATCAGGGACATTTCGCTGCGCCGCATGGAAGTGGGCAGAGCCCCGCAGAGCTGGGACGCCTCGAAGACCCGACGGAGTGCACTCGCGAAGTAATCCTCAAAACCCCTGAAGAGCTCGCAGGGCAAGTCATCCCACCCGGCCGCTTTCCCAGTTGGCAGACGACCGATGGCAGCAACGATCTCTTCCTCGCCGATCCCATAGCGGTGGAGAGGATCGCTTTCCTCAATGGTGACCCTTAGAGTAAAACCCCGCAGGAAGCCATCGATGTCCTCCGGTGAGCACGAAGGATGGGAAAAGCGCTCTTTCAGGTTGACGAAAGCCAGTTCTCTCACCGCTGGTCCCGTAATCATTCGACCTGCGCTGTCGTAGAAAGTATTCGACGACGTTCCCCTGCGACGAAGACGAAGGGCGCGCCCGAGGTCCAGCAGGGAGGGATAGTCCGAGTAGATGGAGACATCTTCGAGCTTGGCTTGAACATATTTTCTCGCCCTCGAGATGTAGTCGTCGTCGTTATTGCGCAGGTCGTGGAGTGACTTGATGGCGGAGGCCAGATGCGCCTTAATATGTCCCCACCTCCTCCAGATTTCCGCATTCCGCATGTCCTCGATGTTTCCCAAGGCCTCGTCAAGAAGCGTTTCTACTGTCCCAACGACTAGCCTCGATCGGAGCATGCTAGCAATGCACGGTGGTCGAGGTTCTGAGGCCTCGCCGGTTTGGAGGAGGACCGCACGGTGGTCGGAGTTCTTGTAGTATAGGCTCCAGTATCGGGTGACGTGGTTGGAGAAGCTTGATGGTATAAGCACTCGATCCAATCTGCTCGCATCCACCCGGCTTCCGCAACTGGAGATCCTTGTTGGTAGGTGCGTGGCGTCGAAGATAGCTGCGGCGTCTACGAGGTTGGCCCGGTCCAGGAGCTCCCCAAGGGCTTCGACGGAACCGGACGCAATGTCGCTCGCAGACTCCTCGGAGATATTGAGGTCCCCAAGGACCCACGCGTCTTCATTGACAGCAGCAGCTGCGATGACCTGTAGCTGCTGTAGCCGCTCATCAGGAGCATGAGAGAGGTGGCAGTTGACAAATGTCGCCTTTGATCCCCGGATGGTAACGTCAAAGGCGGCGATCTTGCCAGGGGACAGGACCTGTTGTCCGATGACCTGGACGCCGGAAGAGAAGATGCAGGCGAGGCCGGATCCTCTGGCGCCAGAAGCTGGAACAACTGCTGCTCTGTATCCCAAGCAGAGGTCCTCAACGCTGTCCAGGGTGGTGACATTGGTTTCTTGAATGAAAGCGATGTCAACTGCGTGCTGTTTCAGGAAACAGCACAATTCAATGCTCCTGTGTCGAGCGGCAATGCCGCGCACATTAAGGCACGCAAGGCGGAAGCTCTTGCGCGCTTCTTGTCTTTGTTCTGATGTCAGATAGCCGCTTGTAAAGGGCTGACTTGGAGCTTCCAAGTCCCTTTATCAACTTTTCATTGAAGGTGTGCAGCCCCAGACTTTGTTCTGCGCTGAGCTTTCCCAGGAGCAGCCTTAGATGAGGAAGGGAGACGATGGCCTGTTTCACTTCCTCTTCCTTCAAGCCTAAGAGTGTAACCTCTTCAAAGAATGATCCTGGGAGGCGCTCGAGGAGGGTGTCAAGCTGTAGTTGAGTCGTAGACCCGGCCTTGGGAGACAAGGATCTAGATCTATCCTTGATCTTGTGATGGCTAGAGTTCTCGACTCTGTTGATGTTGAGGTCTGTCTGGGTGGAGGTTTCCGGGGTCCTGGTGGTGGGCTCAGTCTCGAGAGCTATATCCTCTTGAGCAGGTGGCGCGGAGGATGTCTGTGCCGGGGCAGCCACTGGCGGAGGGTGGGAGAATGTTGCAGGTGGCGAAGCAGCTGCTGTGGTGTTAGGAGCAGGCGCCGTGGTTTTAACACTGCTCGTCTGGCTCAAGGGTTGGGTGGTGCTTGTCTCCCGGATGATCCGGGGACAGTTCATTTTTTTGTGTCCCATTCTGTAGCACTTGGAGCAACGGAAGCCGTACTCCAAGTAGGCCAGTGCAGAGCCGCCCTTGGCAGTCACAATGATCTTTTTAGGAAGATCTGTGATTTTTTTTCCATTGTTCATGAGAATGAACGCAGTTTTTTTGAGGTCCAGCCAGGTGTAGCCGCCGGAAGAATTCACGGTAGGGGCGATGGAGACTACCTGACAGTAAGGCCTCAGAGTCCTGATGATATCGGCGTCCTCGATTATAAATGGGAGACCGCTGATGGTGATTTTTTCTGCCTTCTTTTGGTAGGGAAGGGCTTTAAGGAGGGCTCCCTTAATCATCAGACCATCCTCTAAGATCGTCTCCGCCATATCAGGCCGCTCGAAGCCAACTAGGATCTGTCCGGAAGCTTTTCCTATCTGTACAACGCAGCCTTTCCCCAGTTTATTTTCCAGAGCCTTGATGTAGTCTACTTGGGTGAACTCCGGGGAGAACTCCAGATAGGTCATCTGGTCATAGGTTCCGGCAGCTGCTTTGCTCCGACACTGAGCCAGCATTTGCCTCGAGACCTTTATTTGCTCGATGGTGTTCCTAGGGCACGATGGCTGGCGCGGCGTAGTGCTGTCCCGGGTGGTTTTCGTCTGTCGAGATGGACCAGGCAGAGACTGACTCGCCCTTTCCGAAGGAAGCAGACACTTTCTCTTTTTGGGTTGTTCAAAATTTTCATCGTTTTCGACGATGTCGGCCCAATTCCGGCTTGATTGAGGGAAATTTGCATTTCCGCCGCTTGTCACGGGCAGTTTTGCATAATTTTCTAATGTTTTAGAATTTGTAGAATTCTTCTTAGAAGTAATTTCCGCCAAAATCTCGGCATTCGCTGGAGATTTATCGCCGGAAACAACACCATCATGCTCCCCTTCGCACTGGCCATCCGCCAATACGGAAAACACATTACCTAACTCCATCTTCTCGCCCTCCATCGCCGAAGAACGCGGAGCTCGCGCACCGCGTGGCCGCACGGCCGAGAAAGAGAGAGAGACAATTGACAATTGAAACACTTTTATTGACGTCTAGTCAATTTTTACAAAATGATTATGATAAAAGTAATGAATAAATAATGAGAATTTACAATGATTTTAGGAGCTAGGGAGGCTCCACCACCTTGACAAGGTTCTCCTCCAGACAAGGAGGGGGTCTTCTTGGACTCCCCGCATCTCCAGGCCCAGGAAGTGCTTGTAGATGCGGGTCTTGGCGGACGCCATGATGGCCAGGGCGTCGTCCTCCAGGTCATGCCCGAAGATCCAGCTCTGCAGGTCAGGAGGCCGTTGGAGGATGGCGAAGGCCTCCAGGATGACAGGCCTGATCCGACTGCAGGACCAGTAGCGGTGGGCCAGCGACAGGTCTCCGGACCCACAGGCGATGCAGGACTCCCGGGCTGAAGCCGGATGTGCTGGATGGGGAAGGGCGTGCAGGGCCAGCCGCACGGCAACGTCAGCATTGTGCCCGAGAAGGCGCAACGCTGGAGGGAAGACCAGCTGATGGAGATGGGGATGCTGACGTGGGGGAACCACCGTCCGAAAAGCTGGGTAATGGGCAGCGCATCCAAGCGCGGACGCTCAAGCAAGCGGCGGGCTGTGCGAGTGGTTAGGCGCTGGAAGGCGGTGGTCGTCCCGCGCACCACGATTGCGTCCGCCAGGCTGTCGACGCGATAATGTCCCCGGGCATTCTGGGTTATCAGGCGTGTGCAGAAGCTCCCCAGAGCAGCGACGTCCGTGAGGGCGCCACGCGTAGCGATGGTGATGTTTGGAGCAGGCCCGGTCAGTTCTCCGATGCGCCAGCCCAGCCATCTTGTAGGAGCCAGGAGCTCAGGAGGCCGCAGTTAACGGCAGTCGCCCACGACCCGAAGAGCCCGGAGAAGTGCAGGTTGTAAGATCCGGTGGTTTAGATCTAGGATCTCCGCGGCAGGCTCGAAGAGGTGAAGACTCCGACGACGCCGCGGGGGAAGCCAGATGCCAGGAGTGGACGCAGGAGTCAGCCACATCCCGCTCTCAGCGAGCCAAGAGTGAGCGTTACGGCCTCCACGCAGTGCTGCCTGGACACCCTTAAGGCACGACAGCCGGAGCTGAGTGCCCACGTCGAGAAGTCCCATGCCTCCCACAGAGATCGGCCGCGCCAGGATGCTACTGGGAAGCCATGAGGTTCGATCGTGCCCCCACACGAATCGAGCCAATCTTGCCTGCAGTCTTCCGATGGTGGTCTCGCTGGGAAGGTAGGCCTGGAGATGATAGTAGATGGCCGAGAGCACCAGGCTATTGGCCGCTTTTGCTCGACCAGCAAGTGAGAGACCGCGGACAAAGGGGGACCACCTAGCAATGGCTCGCTCCAGCAACTCTTGCAGGTGTTGATCTTGAGCCGAAGTTCCCATTCCAGGAGTCACTAAGGTCCCTAGAATATTGATTTTCTCCCTGTTCCAGGAGATTGCCAACGGGGAGTCAGTGCGGTTCCTCCATCTCCCGCACCAGAGACCCTGGCTCTTACCGAAGTTGACTCTTATTCCTGACGCACGCCTGAAGTCCTCGAAGATCTTCCTGACGACCTCCAGCTGCCCATCCTCGCGGATAAGCAGGACGATGTCGTCGGCGTACGCCAGAACATTATCCCGGCCAAGTAGCTGTTCCAGGCGTAGCAGGAGGGGCCCGGTGGAGATGGTAAAGAACGCTGCGCTGGCAGCGCATCCCTGCCTCACTCCGTTGAGCATGTGGAACAGAGGAGTTCTCTCAATCTCCTCAATCCTCGCCGCAGCCTCGGCCCCAGCGTAGAGCAGAAGAACCCACCCCACGAAGACTGGCGGCAGACCGACGGAGAGAAGAGTGGACACCAGGAAGCCTCTGTCCAGCGTGTCAAACGCTTACTCCAAGTCGATGGCGACGACTGCCAGTGGGGCTTCATCTCTGCAGGCAGTGGCAACTTCATCAGCTACGCGGGCTATGTTCCAGGCTGGTGTTCTACCTGGAACGGCGTAGCTCTGGCATTCAGGTACGATGTCTCGGAGATGGGGTCGCAGTCGCCAGTAGAGGACCCCGCTGAGGACTCTGTAGTCCGTCGTTGGCAAGGAGAGGGGTCGAAGTCCGGCTAGGCCCGGACCACCGTGCGGTTTTTCTATCAGGGACATTTCGCTGCGCCGCATGGAAGTGGGCAGAGCCCCGCAGAGCTGGGACGCCTCGAAGACCCGACGGAGTGCACTCGCGAAGTAATCCTCAAAACCCCTGAAGAGCTCGCAGGGCAAGTCATCCCACCCGGCCGCTTTCCCAGTTGGCAGACGACCGATGGCAGCAACGATCTCTTCCTCGCCGATCCCATAGCGGTGGAGTGGATCGCTTTCCTCAATGGTGAACCTTAGAGTAAAACCCCGCAGGAAGCCATCGATGTCCTCCGGTGAGCACGAAGGATGGGAAAAGCGCTCTTTCAGGTAGACGAAAGCCAGTTCTCTCACCGCTGGTCCCGTAATCATTCGACCTGCGCTGTCGTAGAAAGTATTCGACGACGTTCCCCTGCGAAGAAGACGAAAGGCGCGCCCGAGGTCCAGCAGGGAGGGATAGTCCGAGTAGATGGAGACATCTTCGAGCTTGGCTTGAACATATTTTCTCGCCCTCGAAATGTAGTCGTCGTCGTTATTGCGCAGGTCGTGGAGTGACTTGATGGCGGAGGCCAGATGCGCCTTAATATGTCCCCACCTCCTCCAGATTTCCGCATTCCGCATGTCCTCGATGTTTCCCAAGGCCTCGTCAAGAAGCGTTTCTACTGTCCCAACGACTAGCCTCGATCGGAGCATGCTAGCAATGCACGCTGGTCGAGGTTCTGAGGCCTCGCCGGTTTGGAGGAGGACCGCACGGTGGTCGGAGTTCTTGTAGTATAGGCTCCAGTATCGGGTGACGCGGTTGGAGAAGCTTGATGGTATAAGCACTCGATCCAATCTGCTCGCATCCACCCGGCTTCCGCAACTGGAGATCCTTGTTGGTAGGTGCGTGGCGTCGAAGATAGCTGCGGCGTCTACGAGGTTGGCCCGGTCCAGGAGCTCCCCAAGGGCTTCGACGGAACCGGACGCAATGTCGCTCGCAGACTCCTCGGAGATATTGAGGTCCCCAAGGACCCACGCGTCTTCATTGACAGCAGCAGCTGCGATGACCTGTAGCTGCTGTAGCCGCTCATCAGGAGCATGAGAGAGGTGGCAGTTGACAAATGTCGCCTTTGATCCCCGGATGGTAACGTCAAAGGCAGCGATCTTGCCAGGGGACAGGACCTGTTGTCCGATGACCTGGACGCCGGAAGAGAAGATGCAGGCGAGGCCGGATCCTCTGGCGCCAGAAGCTGGAACAACTGCTGCTCTGTATCCCAAGCAGAGGTCCTCAACGCTGTCCAGGGTGGTGACATTGGTTTCTTGAATGAAAGCGATGTCAACTGCGTGCTGTTTCAGGAAACAGCACAATTCAATGCTCCTGTGTCGAGCGGCAATGCCGCGCACATTAAGGCACGCAAGGCGGAAGCTCTTGCGCGCTTCTTGTCTTTGTTCTGATGTCAGATAGCCGCTTGTAAAGGGCTGACTTGGAGTCTCCAAGTCCCTTTATCAACTTTTCATTGAAGGTGTGCAGCCCCAGACTTTGTTCTGCGCTGAGCTTTTCCAGGAGCATCCTTAGATGAGGAAGGGAGACGATGGCCTGTTTTACTTCCTCTTCCTTCAAGCCTAAGAGTGTAACCTCTCCAAAAAATGATCCTGGGAGGCGCTCGAGGAGGGTGTCAAGCTGTAGTTGAGCCGTAGACCCGGCCTTGGGAGACAAGGATCTAGATCTATCCTTGATCTTGTGATGGCTAGAGTTCTCGACTCTGTTGATGTTGAGGTCTGTCTGGGTGGAGGTTTCCGGGGTCCTGGTGGTGGGCTCAGTCTCGAGAGCTATATCCTCTTGAGCAGGTGGCGCGGAGGATGTCTGTGCCGGGGCAGCCACTGGCGCAGGGTGGGAGAATGTTGCAGGTGGCGAAGCAGCTGCTGTGGTGTTGGGAGCAGGCGCCGTGGTTTTCACACTGCTCGTCTGGCTCAAGAGTTGGGTGGTGCTTGTCTCCCGGATGATCCGGGGACAGTTCATTCTTTTGTGTCCCATTCTGTAGCACTTGGAGCAACGGAAGCCGTACTCCAAGTAGGCCAGTGCAGAGCCGCCCTTGGCAGTCACGATGATCTTTTTAGGAAGATCTGTGATTTTTTTTCCATTGTTCATGAGAATGAACGCAGTTTTTTTTAGGTCAAGCCAGGTGTAGCCGCCGGAAGAATTCACGGTAGGGGCGATGGAGACTACCTGACAGTAAGGCCTCAGAGTCCTGATGATATCGGCGTCCTCGATTACAAATGGGAGACCGCTGATGGTGATTTTTTCTGCCTTCTTTTGGTAGGGAAGGGCTTTAAGGAGGGCTCCCTTAATCATCAGACCATCCTCTATGATCGTTTCCGCCATATCAGGCCGCTCGAAGCCAACTAGGATCTGTCCGGAAGCTTTTCCTATCTGTACAACGCAGCCTTTCCCCAGTTTATTTTCCAGAGCCTTGATGTAGTCTACTTGGGTGAACTCCGGGGAGAACTCCAGATAGGTCATCTGGTCATAGGTTCCGGCAGCTGCTTTGCTCCGACACTGAGCCAGCATTTGCCTCGAGACCTTTATTTGCTCGATGGTGTTCCTAGGGCACGATGGCTGGCGCGGCGTAGTGCTGTCCTGGGTGGTTTTCGTCTGTCGAGATGGACCAGGCAGAGACTGACTCGCCCTTTCCGAAGGAAGCAGACGCTTTCTCTTTTTGGGTTGTTCAAAATTTTCATCGTTTTCGACGATGTCGGCCCAATTCCGGCTTGATTGAGGGAAATTTGCATTTCCGCCGCTTGTCACGGGCAGTTTTGCATAATTTTCTAATGTTTTAGAATTTGTAGAATTCTTCTTAGAAGTAATTTCCGCCAAAATCTCGGCATTCGCTGGAGATTTATCGCCGGAAACAACACCATCATGCTCCCCTTCGTACTGGCTATCCGCCAATACGGAAAACACATTACTTAACTCCATCTTCTCGCCCTCCATCGCCGAAGAACGCGGAGCTCGCGCACCGCGTGGCCGCACGGCCGAGAGAGAGAGACAAACCTGATTTTCAATTTCTTATTTCCAATATATTTTAGGTGTCCCCAGCGGCGCCTATTTTGCATAAATGGGTTTAAAATCTGACCAATTGAATATCAAATTCCTATATCTATCATGTAAATTTTATATCTTTAGCTTGTTGTCTTTTTGTTGTAGGAATTTTAATATTTACTAGTGTGTATATAAAATTTTACAAAGCACAAACATAAGTTTGAATATATTAGTCAGAACAATATTTCTTCCAAAGAAAGATTTACATAGAAAGCATTTATATATTAGTAAATTAAATTTAATTGCCATCTATCGTTAAAATTTTACACAAATGAATTTACTGGCAATGAGCTTCTTTTAAATATCATCAAATATTATCTCTACAGACCTTACTCCAATTATATGAGTTATTGAATGAGAGGGCTTGGTTCATCATTAGTGAACCCTCTCAGCGGTTTCGCCAAATTAATCTCTAGACCGCTCTACTATTGTATTGGATTGGTTTGGAGTATACCCTGTATTTTCTATGGAAGGCAGCTTAGGGGTGTTTAGTGAACTATGTACATAAGCTTATATGTCTTTAGAGGAACATACATATAATTTCAAGGTATTGCATCGAGCAAAGCTCTTCCGCATTCAATAACTCATATCATTGCAGTAAGCTCTGTAGAGATAATATTTGATGATATTTAAAAGAAGCGCATTGCCAGTAAATTTATATGTGTAAAATTTTATAGAAAGAATTTTATTCATGAAAAAGATATAAGGAACAAGCTCTACAAGTAATATCGAGTTTAATTTATCCAAATTAAGCTTTCAATCAAAACCAAACTACGACTTATTGAGATATGTGATGGCACTTGTATTTAATCAATAACTACCCTCTAGGATTATTATGGCATGCCGTATGTCTACTTAAGACTAAAAATAATTGATAATAATATTGTATTTATTGTTTGGAGGGCCTTTAGATATATTATATAGCTTTTAAATTTATATAAATTAATTGTATAATTAGAATTTTAATTGGAATTCTCTCAAAATGGATATTGAGTTGTTGGTAGCTTTCCGATTTAAAAGTCAAATTTTTGTCAATGTTAAAGAAAATGTATGGGAAATGCAGAAAAATATTAAGAAAGAATGATTGGTAAAATGATAGTAAAGTACATCAATCTCATTCTAATTTCCTATGTGAGGGTCGCTGATTTTCTAGAGCCATTATACTTATTAATCCAATGATCAATCATTTTTCAAAACATTGTATCAAATTATAGACAGGATAACTTGTATAAAAAAATTCAAATTTATACTATTTTTTAAAGTGTATTCCTTGTAACAATAATTTCTTAATATATTTATATTTAAAATCTATATATTAGTGATTTAATATAAATTAGGTTTCCTGGGTCACCCCACTCCAACAATGGACACTTTAGAAAAATAATTTTACTCTAGGATGTCTAGGAGCCTGGCAGGGCTGATTTAATCGGACTCGGCCGAGTAATCTCTAAAAGAGGGTGGAGGCTGACTCGAGCGACCCGATGTTGGAGCTCTGTTAGAAGAGTGGTATAGGCCTACTGGGGAACCCGCCACTATAAACAAAGGGTAACGCGCCAACGGCAGTACCTCCTGGGTGGTGTGGAAATTATGCCAAATAGAAAATTAAAAAAAATAGTACACATACACACAACTAAATAAACTTTAAAATATTGATACAGATAAAAGTTCAATATGAAAAGTTTTTATTAATATAGTATGGGATCTCCCTTTATCGTTATAATTAAAGAAACACATTTCTACACTCAAACTTTTGTCATAGTTTGCTACATATATCAATAAACGACAATCGTTGAAACAAACTTCTTAGAATCTACTAGTTGATTGACGACCATTTCTGGATGTTTTTTGGTGTAAAAATTTCTCTTTAAAATCAAGTTTCATAATGTGGATACCCAGGCAATAGAGAGATGGTTCAAATTCTTCCGATTTAACCATTCTTGATATTTACCTACTCTCTCTGGAGAAAGTTTTAAAAATTATGAAGTAACCCACAAAACTCGGTTCCAGAGTTTTTAATGAAAACAAACAGTTAAGTTCTAAAGTTCAAATGCTTGAAAATAAAACAATGTGTTTCTATAAAAGAGATATGCATCTTCATATATGGAATTATATCAATATTTCAGAGAGTATCATGCTTCCCATTCACAAGACAAATGATTCTATAGTGGCAACGTTCTTCGTTTTGCGAACTTTCTAACCAGCATATATGGTGAATATATTTTTATATATGTATATCATAAATATCTTCTTTGATGAGTTCTGTCAATCGTCATTTACTTGTGGGATGGGGGGAGGCTCTGAATTATTTTTTTACTGCCTTGACCAGATCTCAACTCTCTTTTTTAACGTTTCACTTCCATTCTTCTATCATGCTGTTTACTACACTGTTTCACTACAACCTCTTCAATTTTTGTTCGCCTTCAAACAGGTCTTATCACCTCTCATTGGAGGCTCTTTAATTTCCTTGATGTATCTGGTAACATGAGGCTTGGCAGTCGTCCTAAAGCGCAACGCCAGGACAAGGATCACACTTTGCTTGCGCTGCCACTTCCCCACTTCAGCTTTCTTCTTCCCACTCTCAGTCAGTGCCGACGCCATTAATTGTTCTAGCTGTCCAGCACAGGCGGGTGGTTCTCCACATGATGGCGGCTACATTTCACTGCCTACGATTCTTTCATGTGAGGTTTTTATTTCACCTTGTGAACACTCTGTATCCGTGAAGTACATTTTCAAAGGGTTGGGACCTTTTATATTACGCTTTCGCCGCTTCCTCCCACGACGAGACTGAAGATCGTCGATCTCTACAATGAATGCGTCCACCTGTCCATGCTGACCATATCGTGGTCTTCCAGCACGCATTCTTCCTTGCAAAGGTTGTCGGGGTGGTTTTCTTGCTGGATCAAGTCCTCAGTCAGTTTCCCATTTATTTGTAACCATCTTTCTTTTTCTACAAACTCGAGACCTGGACTTCTTTGCATTTATTCTGCACTGGGCTGTGAACCCATTAAACCTGCTGGGGGTTTTCGGACCTGTGGTAGTCTCAACGTCGGTAGAACTTTTTCTAAGAGGTGGCTGTTTGATCTGCACCTTTTCGGGAAAAGGAATGATTATGATAGGCATACATTATTGGCACATCTTTAGCTTGTATTGCAGACGACGGCGCTAACACATCACAGGCATTGTCTTTGGACTTCTACTGAGCACCCAATGCTCTATCCCGTTGCTGTTTACTGCACTGTTTAACTATGCAAACTTAATTCTATACCTGCATCTGAACAACTCTCAATGTGTTCAAAAACAAAGTTTACTAATTTTCCAATTTATATTGAGGGAAATTTTACTGAAAACCTTGTGTAGTTGTAAGACAATATTGGTGGCTGGGAGTAAATAGAAATACCTCTACTTCATTTATCTCTCTCCTTACACCAGAAGACATCAGAATACGTCCCTTCAATTCAGTATCCTCAGCTTTCTGATCTACAGTAGATGGCTTTGGTGTTACGTAGTTTGTTTCTTTGTGGGCAGGTCTGGATTTGTTCTACGCCATAAATCAGCAGAAGAATAATCAGTACTTTGATAAAATAAAATGTATTTTTGGGAATCATTAATTTATTGATTGTTAGTTGGTCATACGTTTTGCATAAATTATTCAACTTCTGTTGCTTGGCTTGAACTAGAACAAATTCGCAGCAATCAAACAAAACGATGATGAGTAGCAGGAGTGAAGCAACATTTTTGAGTCCAAAAACACTTTCAAGTTTCAAACACTGGTCATAGCTTTAACTTAGATCATCCTAAAGTACTATACCAACACATAAACAATAAGCAGCACAGATTGGTACTAGAGTCTATCATATCATCACAAACAAACAGCATCAATAGGAAAATAGATCTACCGGAAATATATCATATATTATCTCAATAGTTATCCCCTAATATGCTCTGGAGAGTGGTCGGGTTGGAGTGGACCCCCGCTTGGCTTTTCTGTGTTGAGGTGTTTTAAATTTTACTAGTTTTAAACTTTACAAATTTTAAAGTGTCACACTACTTGCATACAGTGAATATCATAATTTTACTTAACTTTTAGCGTATATTTTCCAAAATTTTATCTAAATTTTAAATTTTAAATTCATTTGCATAGTTTTATATTTCATAGTCATAATTCTTATTTCTATTTTAATTATATTTGAAATATCACTTCGCATGTAAATATATGTTGTATATAATGGCTCAAGCGCGCTTATACCCTGTTAGTATAGTCATACTAGCCACGCCTGTCGAAGAACCGAAAGGTTCGAAAGCTAGCTCAAGTATAAATAAAGAAGCTCCTTCGTAAAACTTGTGATTCGTTGTGCAACTTTCAAGTTTGTACTTGATATTCTTTTTTCACATTGTCTATGTATCCCTGAAGAACTATGAAAATCTAAGTTAATGATTGATATTGAACTGCCAAAAATTTTCTATATGGAGATGGTGATCTAAATAAATTAAAATTACAAACAAGTATTAAAATAATGTACTCATCTGCATAAATAATTAAGCCCATGTAGATAGCATGTCGTTCTTCTCGGTTGTTAGAGAGCCGCCGAGATTCAATACATCGTTTGGTTGAACCACCCTGAACTCATAAATTCCTTAATCTGCTAAGAATCATGGAATTTCAACTGATGCGAACAACAAAACTCTCGGTATGATCAACCGAAAACCTGATAGCTAAAAATTCTATCAAACTCAGAAACGTGTTGGCAGGCATTTCCCCTTATTACATAAGGCATCGAGATAACTTTTCACAATGAATCAAATTTTCAAATGCACTTTCTATAAGAGAGAGAGAGAGACAAACCTGATCTTCAATTTCTTATTTCCAATATATTTTAGGTGTCCCCAGCGGCGCCTATTTTGCATTAATGGGTTTAAAATCTGATCAATTGAATATCACAAATTCCTATATCTATCATGTAAATTTTATATCTTTAGCTTGTTGTCTTTTTGTTGTTCTAATATCTACTAGGGTGTTTATATATAATTTTACAAAGCACAAACATGAGTTTGAATAGATTGGTCAAAACAATATTTCTCCCAAAGAAAGATTTACATAGAAAGCATTTGATTCATGAAAAAGATATAAGGAACAAGCTCTACAGTAATATCGAGTTCAATTTATCCAAAAAGCCTTTCAATCAAAACCAAACTTCGACTTGATATGTAAATACGACGAGATAAGGTGGCATTTGTATTCAGTCAAAAACTACCCTCTAGGATTATAATGGCATACCCTATGTCTATTTAAGACTAAAAATAATTTATAATAATATTGTATTTATTGTTTAAAGGGCATTTAGATATATTACCTTTTAAATTTATATAAATTATATAATTAATATTTTAATTGGAATTCTCTCAAAATGGATATTGAGTTGTTGGTAGCTTTCCGATTTAAAATGAAAAGTCAATTTTTTGTCAATGTTAGAGAAAATGTATGGAAAATGCAGAAAAATATAAAAAAAGAATGATTGGTAAAATGAAGTACTTAATCTCATTCTAATTCCCTATGTTAGGGTCGCCGATTTTCTATAGCCATTATACTTATGAATCCATTGATCAATCATTTTTCAAAATATTGTATCAAATTATAGACAGAATAACTTGTATGAAAAATTCAAATTTCTACTATTTGTTAAAATGTATTCCTTGTGTGACAATGTTTCTTAATTTCTATATAAAATAATTTGAAATATACAGGGTGATCCAAAAGTCCCGCACTATTTTAAAAATTAATAACTCCGCGAATATTTGCGCTAGAGCAATGCGGTAAACACCATTGTGTTCAGGATGCAATGGGATTTTTTATGGCAAATAATGAAAAATTCGAAATTGATTTTAGTTACAATTTTATTCGCCAGATGGCGCTCTACCAGAATCAGAGATTCAGCGGCCAAATTGTTTGATAAATTGAAAAATATAACTGATCGGCATGTATTTTTCCTTTTTGAATACCAGGAAAGAACCCTAATAATATCAAATAACAAATTAATAAAAAACCACTTCGCCAAAAGTATGAAGAATTGGTTAACGATTTTCAAATACAATCAGAGATATGTAAAATAGGTAAATGCAAATTAAAACATGTAGCAAAAAGAAAATTGATATTTTAGATACGGTTTGTTTCCGAAGATAATAAATTTCTAATATTTTTAATTCAACTCTCACTCAGTATCGATTATATTTATTTTAATTCATTTGAAAAATATGTATCTATCTCTGATAATTTATTTTACTCTGGAATGCCGTTGTTGTTGTCGTGTCCAATTAAGAGCCTCAGATGTATCCATGTATCTCCATCACAGCAGCAGCAATGTCCACTATCTTAGGTGTGTAAAGCTGCTGCTCAGGGTCTATGTCTAATTTTTGCAAGGCTGCGGCCATTGCTGGCTATAAGAATATGTGGGTAGGTGTAAGTTCCACACCAGGACAATTGTTGCATGCCCTATAGGTTCTTGTGCCATCTGGATGTATTGTCATTCCTTTATAGTGTTTTGTTCTAAGTCTTGTTATAGTTTTTGTCATTTTTCTCTCAGAGTTTATTTCGCATTTTGATCTTTTCTTATTTTTTCGTTTAATTATCTTGTATTTTGACAAAGAATCAGCGTCAAATAATGACATTTGTTCTTTCCTTTGGCTCAACTTTCTGGCTTCCTTTGCCAATTCGAATGCCATTTCATTACCCCTGATCCCAGCATGGGCAGGGATTCATTGTAGAATGCAGTTATTCTCCAATGGTTCCAGTTGGGTAAGTAACGAGGGCTTTCCAGATAGCTGTCAGTTCACAAGTGAAGTTTGACGAAATCTGTCCTGCTCCTTCTTTGATTTTGATGTTTGTTCCATCTTGCAGTATTATGTTAATTCCGGCCCCTCCATTACTCAGGGTAAGGTCTGAAGATCCATCTGTATATGCTGTTGAAGGGCGTGGCCTAGCAATTTTAATCAAGAATTTGTACTATGAGGATATAGCCGTTAATATTACAAACACATTAGACCTCGAAGCCCAAGGTATCAAAGTCTACCTCAATCAAAACAAAGCCATCCACATATACAATATGTATCACCCTCCAAACAATATATTTATTGACGATGGAACAATGGCTCAATTTCTTACAGACAACACTATTATTGTAGGTGACCATAATCCCAAACATCAAATATGGGGATGTTCTACGCCAAACCCAAGAGGCAAAATACTATCAAACATATTTGACGACAATGCCTTCATGTGCTTAAATGATGGAAATCCTACCCATCATTCCTACAAGCTATAATACTGCACAAGCCCTTGATATAAGTTTTTACTATCCTGACATTTTCCACAAATGCAAATAGAAAATGTTGGGACACCTCGTGACCATAATATGCCAAAGTAACCCAGAACCCCACCTAACCTAACCATATCCCACATATGTCCATCTAAGCCACAAACCTCTGGTGATTGCGAGGTGTTGTGATGGAGCCTGAAGCCACCTTTAGCCCTGGCAGCACTGAGCCAGAGACCGAGATCCCCTTCCTGTAATCAAGTCACCTGACCTGTGGTGGATGACCTGGCCCCACCAACACCAGGATAGTCCAAGATGGACTCAGACACCCCTCCCTGGTGATTAAGTCACCTGACCTGTGGTGGATGACCTGGCCCCACCAACACCAGGATAGTCCAAGATGGACTCAGACACCCCTTCCTGGTGGTCAAGACACCTGACCTATGGTGGATGACCTGGCCCCACCAACACCAAGCTAGCCTGAGATGGACTCAGACACCCCTTCCTGGTGGTCAAGACACCTGACCTATGGTGGATGACCTGGCCCCACCAACACCAAGCTAGCCTGAGATGGACTCAGACACCCCTTCCTGTTGGTCGAGCCACATGTCCGATGGTGGCCGACTTGACCACAAGCCAGTCCAAGATGGACCCAGACGCCCCTCCCCTGTAGTCAAGCCACCGACCTATGGTGCTTGACCTGACTCCACCACGAGCCCTGAACCTTTCCCAAGCTGACCCCAAGATGCCCAGATCCTACAATATTAATTGTTTTTTTTTTATTCAATATTTTTGTATTTTTATTTTATTTTTTGTGAATATTTCTTTAATAATTTTATATTTAATTTATTTTTATTATTTTTTTTTAAGATGCCTTTTTAATTTTTTTTTTATTTTCATAGAGAGAAAGGCGATGATAGCTTGGGGGGGTGAGGTCAGCAACACTGGGACAAGGAAGCGGGAGATTGACATTTACATGCTGGAAGATTGACATTTTTGATTGACATTGGGATTTTTATATTTCTTTTTATTAAGAAAAACTAGATTTTTTTTCCGAGAAGAAAAGAAGACTTGGAGTTGCGGAGGGCGAAGGCCGCTAGCTGCGGCCTTGGCTGCCCATTTTTTTTGAATGGTGGACATGGGTGGCTGGGATGAAGAGGTAGGTCGGGGTTAATGGGACTTTGGCACGATAGGCCTTTTTTTTATTTTCTTTTTGTATAAAGTTTGAAACTCCTCCCTTTTAACCTTATTTACAGTTTTTTTTTTTTAATATATATACATTTTTAAATTATATATATGTGTGTGATTTCATTAATTAATATAATAAATAAAAAATGTTGTACATTGAAAGATTTTATTAGTAAAAATAAAAATTTGTCTAATCAAAAAGATTGATTGGTTAATTTCCCCATCAACATAATTGCTAGCCGGCACAGCTTTAGGTCTCTACATGTGCCATAGATGAATAAATTTGTGGTCTGGTTTTCTGCAGCCACTGGCGCCCCAATATATGGACATGTAGAGATCTGGAAATACTAAAAATATATGAAATGCTCTCGAACTCATCAATGTCGCCCGCCGCGGGGCTCGAATTTAGTATATGTTTCATCCCCTATACTTTAGAAATATATACCTAATGAAAAGCCATACTATTTTTAAGTATTGATGAAGTAGTCCACGCATCCTGAGATTAACAGTCTATTATAAATCGTGAATTTTAATTTATGCTTTCCGTTTCACGGGCATTTTATCAGGCAATGAAAGTTATGTTGAGGCGGTGTATACCGCATCTCTCGCCGCTGTCTTTTACGATTCACATTGTTTGTGGCAAAACCTTAATATTATCATTGATTTCTGACATCAAAGTAAAAACGTCTATGGGGATGAGTATCTTTTATTCTGGTCTTCTCGAGCTTTCGAGCTTGTCCGCCCTTCTACAGGAGAAACATATACAATATATCAAGAAAATATAACGTCGCCTGATGCTAAAACTATTATGATTCTATGCACATATATATATATATACATTAGAAAGTTTTGCATATTATTTGTTTTTCTTAAGACATATTTTTTTTGATTAAGGTATTACACATATTCTACTATTGTTTGCTATATTCTATGAATTATCTTATAGGTTAGAAATTCTATTATTTAAGTAGTTTTATAATAGTTATTGGCTATTACATATAAGTTACTTATATTATTGTTGATATTATTAGCTGGTACTAGGATATATTGTGTTATATGTTTCGGGCAAATCTATTTCTATTAATGCTATTGTATTTTCTGAATAATAGAGAATCAATTATAAGCCTTTGATATTTGCTGTTTATGTTATTGTAATGTATTCTAGGTTCTCCTAATGCGAAAGTGTGACCTGTTCCTTTGCAGTATTGGAAAATTAGAGACCTATTGTCTTGATTAATAACGTTGCGTCTATGTTCATATATTCTATTGCTGACTCTCCTTCCTGTCTCCCCTGCGTATTTTGGCTTGGCAGCTGTATACACTCTGACAAGGGAAGGTTATCTTAAATTGATAAATGTGCATTTTTTTTGCCTCAAGTAGAGATTTCCAAGATTCTATTTCTGAAACATTTTTTTTGGATGAAGACAAATAAAACCATCTTGATAGTATTGAATTTTACAGTAAATATTTGCCAGCAGAAGGCATGATGAGATTACATGAAATTTAAACCAGTTATATGCTTAGTATGTTCCTTCAGTTGTAATTTGACACCGTCTTGAAATAAAGAAATTGGACGGTGCGCTATATCTTGATGCTGGATATTTCTGTGTCAGAAAGGTGTAGTTATTCTGTTTAATGAGAATTCCAATAATTATCGAAATTTAGCAGATTATCATTGGGGATTTGAACAACTGTCTTGAAATTTTTTGAACAGCCCGAGTAGATAGAAGAGTCCTAGAGTTAGAGTGGAGAATTAGTAGTACAGACTGACCACTCGACGCAGATAACTCTAGGGAACAATTACTGTGATAATCCGCCGTAGACAAGAAGAACATTGATTCTCAGGATACTCGATAGGCAGAATTTTGAGAATTGATAAAGTCATGGTTAAAGTTTACACAGGCATGTGGGAGTAAAGACAGTGATTTAAAGAGGCAGCCTTGTGTCTTAAATACTTTCAGTGGAAGCAGATGCCACTGCAAATATTCAGGTCTAATAATTTCCAAATTTGAAGTCATGCATGACGGGTTAGCACGGGATTGACGCCTGGACGGGTTTCCACTGGGATTAATCGAGCTTGCGAAAGAACTAGAAGAAGTGTGACATGTCACGCCACTGTACTAAATTAATAATTGAGAAGATTTATGTTGAGCCAACTGAAATTAGTAAAGAATTAAGAGATTAAGGTCTTATTCTTTGAGTTTTACACTAATTTCAATTACGCGATATGGACGGCGTTATAAGTTGGGTGGAAATGATTCGGCCGCAATGGGATGGTCTCCTGGAGGTGGTACGATCAAATACTTACTTATTGAATGCCGGGCGGGATCGCATGAAGCATTAAATGACATCGTGAAATGCTTAAAGAAACACCCTAGAAGATTGGGGATCGACAAAATGACGACATGGAAAATGCTCAACATTGTACATTGGCAGCAAAATGATATCTTGCTATTGTATGGACGACCACTCCTTCCTGAAATGTGCAGCGGATGTTAGTCCCAGAATTAGGTCCTTGAGGCGACACTTTCCTGTGCAGATGACATAAAGACGCATGACAAAACAGCACATGAGCATTTAAACTTGCTTCAATTCCTGCCATTAATTAATTTAGTTGACCAATAGCTATAGAACCGCTGGAGACCTCCATACCCTGTGTGAATATTTTAGTGAGAAATGAGCGATTCAATTCTATGAGCCATGAGGTATCCTGTAAGATCAGAGCTGTACCCCATTCAATTTTTTTTAATAGTAGCCAGTGCGAGATATTTCCAGAATGTTTGTTTCTTTCTCTAACTGTCATATAATTCGGAAACTAGAAAACTACACTATTTTGATACAGTTTACATCTAGCATCCATGTGAACTCAATATGACTATTGAAAGTAGATTGAAGATGAATGAGCGAGCCAACCTAAAGAGAACGAGTTTAATATGCTTACAATCAGTAGTTGAAACAGACTATTCGCACAATTTTGTTATGTTCTCCCCCTAGCTGATCTATGACATTATAGATTTTTTTTTTAACAAGGTGACTACCCCGTCGAGTGTATATGAAGGTATAAAGGTTTAAAGGTCATAGGCTGTTGGAATAATAATACACTAGTAATAATTATAGTTCATTCTGATGTACAATAGAGGCAGTGAGAACAGCGCCCCTACCATCATGGCTAGTTAGTTTCAATACACCCAGAAAGAGCATTGATCTAAGATTACTATCCACCCACATGGATGAACATGTACCTCTCCCATTTCCTTTCCCTTTTGGGCCATGAACCCATCTTTCACCCCTCGGTTCCCTGCCCCCATTAATACATGAGATTCTCTTCTCCAATCCCCACTACTAATCTGGAATATTTCAGACAGCAGACTGAGAGAGAACCATGCACCCTGGAGATGACCCCTCACCCAGCCAGACGCCGTTGCCGTCTGCGCTATACCATTTGGAGAAGTTTGAGGGAAATGGGCTCATACCATTCGACAAGTTCATCCGGGACTTCGAATTGGTCTACGATGTGAAAGCCCTGGATGATTCTAGGAGGAGGATCCTCCTGGACAATCACCTTCGAGGAGCTGCGAGAGAGTTCGCCCTCCAGGCCTCCCAGATCAAACTGGGATACAACGAATTAAAGGAAAACCTGGAACAGAGATTCTCCAGGAGGGCCCCCAAGAGAGAAGCCAGGAAGAAGTTCTTCTCCTGTAGACAAAGGCCCGGAGAAAAGGTTAAGGAATACGCGAACAGAGTGCGGAGCCTTGCCTCAGAAGCCGAGTCAGATGGCCTGAGGATCGACATCACTGAGGTCGCTGATATCTTCCTCACTGGACTCTGTCCAAACCTGTGGCAGAGAGCCCACCAACTCCAGAACGAGTCATGGGAGGTGGTTGTGAGCAGTCTCCACCAGATCGAAGAAAGGGATGACGAGTACTCCAGATGCCAAATGGAAGATTAAGAGGGGAGTGCCAGGAAGTTGAGGGAGTTGACGAGCCAGATGGCCCGGCTGGAATCCAAGTTAAAGAACCTGGAGACGGAAAACCATGACCTGAGGAGGACCCACAGGGAGCAACCCAGGATGAATATGGGAAACAGGTGGGACACCAACCAGGCCAGAGGTTTCCAGCGGAGAGGAGGTTCCGCTCAGAACAACCAGCCCACTATACAAGGGACCAGGCAGGAGAGACCCCGACAGAACCCCAACGGTAGAGCCCCACAAGAACAGCGCAAGGAAGGCCCTCCAACAACAACCAAGGGAGGAGCGCCAAGGGGGTATGAGGGCCCCGAAGCAACGCGGACACCCATCAGGTGCTTCAGATGCGGGGAGACAGGCCACATGGCAAGAATTTGCACAGCCATGACAAAAAAATAGGTCCGGCTTGCCTCAAAGCAGGGAATGGGGGAACTCTAGCCGGCCTACCTGTAATCACTTGTACATTTGTAGATAAAGGTTGGTCTCTGAGTAATAGGACTATCAGACTAATTATCGATACAGGCTCAGAGGCCAACATTGTAAATATAGATTCCTTGGATATTAGCGCTGAAGGTTTGGGTAAACCCACCTTCCTTAAGGGGATTAGTGGGAGTGAGTTAAGGTCACTGGGGAGTGAGTTAATAGAGGTTAGGGCCTATATCAGGGGAAAACCCATCAGGGAAGTAAAAACAACATTTGAATACTGCCATCTAGGTGGGCTAGGCTTTGATGGAATCCTAGGTATGCCAGGATTCAAGGCTCTAAGACTCACTCTCAACCATGATGGAAGCGTCAGATCAGACTTTGAGCAGGTCGAAGAACCGACTAAGTCGGCCTTCCTGTCCTCGTTACAGGCCAGTGAGGTGCCTGTCAGACCACCCAGTATACCTCTACATAAAATCAGGACAGGGGAAGACGTCCTTAGGGCATATAGTCACTGTTTCTGTGACGACATCTCCGATATGGGCGATGGGTCAACCATCATTGCCCCTAAGTTAAAGATACTGACTGGAAAGCCAGTCTATAGACGTCAGTATCCGATCCCAAATAAGCTGGTCTCAAAGGTGAAGGCCTTAGTAGACGAATTGGAAGAAGCTGGAATTATCGAGGGGAGTACATCCTTATGGAATTCTCCCCTATTCCCTGTTGCTAAAACAGACGGCAGCGTCCGCATTACAATGGACCTGCGATTAATTAATGAGGTGACAGAATTCTTCCCGTTCCCAATACCTCGCGTTGAAGACAACCTGCGTGCTTTTGCAGGCGCAAAGGTCTTCAGCACATTGGACTTGACCTCTGGATTTTTCCAGATTCGCATCCCGGAGGGTGATAGAGATTATTTCACTTTCTCTCTGCCCTGGGGGAGATATCGTTTCACACGTCTACCACAAGGAGCGAAGAACTCAGCTCAGATCTTCCAATGGGCCATGAATTTGGTCCTAGGGGATTTGTTGTATAAATGCGTTCGTTTGTACATCGATGATGTCATCGTCTACAGCGACTCTCATGAGCAGCATGTGGCGGACCTTGCCGCTGTACTCGAACGCCTGAGTCGCTTTAATCTAAAGGCTAGGCGTGGGAAGAGTTATTTCTTCAAGGGCTCTGTAGATTACCTCGGTCATGTAATTGATCAGGATGGGATAAAACCCATGTGGGATAATGTCGCGGCTCTCAGGGATTTGAAACGTCCCCACAACATCAGGGGGGTCAGAAGTCTTTTGGGTACTGTAAACTACTACAGGCGCTTCATACCCAACGCAGGTGAACTCCTAGCTCCACTAAGTAACTTATTGAGAAAGGGGCGAAGATTCACTTGGGGTACAATAGAGCAGACAGCCTTTGAGACCATAAAACAAGTACTAACCAGTGAGCCTTTACTGGCTCATCCAATGATAGGGCGACCATTTATCCTCAATACAGACGCCAGTGGAATAGCGGTTGGCGCTTGTCTCCAACAGGAGATAGACGGGGTTGTCAAGCCAATAGCTTACTATAGCAAACGGTTGATAGGCCCCGAAACTCGCTATTCCACAATCGAAAAGGAGGCTTATGCCGTAGTGTTGTCTCTGCAGCACTTTAAACACCTCCTGGCGGGCAGTAAGGTTGAGGTGCATACCGATCACAAACCGATCACTTATAACAAGGGGTCTGATTATAAGAACGCTCGATTGTCTAGATGGGCAGAGATCATCCAAGACTTCAATGTGACATTTGTGTATGTCCCGGGGAAAGAAAACACGGTAGCCGACTTCCTCAGTAGGTTCCCGTGTGAGGATGATCCTGAACCATCACGAGATAAGAGAGTTGTGGCCGCAGTAATTAAAAATCGTGGGCCCCCCTTGATAGATAGTGATCGGACGTGGGAAGGTTTGCTTAAGGACAAGAAATGGGCCCCCTTATTGAAACTAATAGGTGACAGACGGTCTACCGAGACTGTAACTTATAAAAATAAGGATTATAAAATGCACGAGGGTTACCTCGTGTCTAAGAACAGTGGGGGTATCTGGGTGAAGGTGGTTCCGTCAGACATTAGGGAGATGGTGATTAAATATCACCACGACGTTCCGACGGGAGGTCATTTTGGGGTCAAGAAGGTAATGAGAAGGCTGAAGGACGATTATTATTGGCCGGGTATGAGGACACAGGTCCGAA
Source organism: Cordylochernes scorpioides (assembly GCA_030710605.1). NCBI lineage: Eukaryota > Metazoa > Arthropoda > Arachnida > Pseudoscorpiones > Chernetidae > Cordylochernes > Cordylochernes scorpioides. The sequence goes on from CP092864.1 coordinate 148,309,532, forward strand.
ACTATATATACAGATGCGAGGGTTGCCAGCTCTCAAATCAAGGTGTAACCAAGGCTGGTAATGCTCCCCACTTCAGGCCTGGAAAACCATTTGAGCATCTTGCTCTAGACTTCATAGGGCCCTTAGAGAAGACTTCCAAAGGACATTCTAGCATCCTGACCATAGTCGATTTATTTACCAAATTCCCTATTTTAATACCTACAAGAGACCAGTGTGCCAGTACAGTGGTTAAAGCGCTGTTGGAAAGCGTAATTACTATCTTTGGAGTACCGAAAACTATACTTTCGGACCGGGGTTCGGCATTCATTAGCTGTATTTTCAAAGGGATTTGCAAGGCCATGGGGGTAAGTGCAGTGAACACCACTGCTTGGAGACCTCAAAGTAATGGCGCTGTAGAAAGGCTCAACAGAACAGTAATTGAATCTTTGCGTAGGTGTGAGGCAGGTTCTAATTGGGATGACATCTTACCCATGGTAGCTTTAGCTATCAGAACCACTGAACATTCTAGTACAGGATTTACGCCAGCGAAACTCGTCTTCGGACATGAGCTGAGGCTCCCACAACCCTTTCAGGAAGCGGGACAAAGTCCTGTAAGCGAAGATTTGATTGCTCAAACGGCAGCCTTCTACGAGCGGGAACTAACAGAGGAGGTCGAGAAGATAAGAGAGGTAGTAAGGCAAACCTACTTGAATGAACAGGAAGAAGCTAGGATTAAGTTCGAAAACAAAAGGCTGAGAACTTTCAATAACGGGGACTTAGTCCTAGTGGAGAGAATGCATGAGACGAAGGGGCGTCACAAATTTGAGCCAAGGTATGGGGGTCCATATGAGGTACTAAAAAGAGCTGGTGATACTGTATATCTCTTGAAGAATCTAGAAACTGGGAATTTGGATAAATACCATATAGATAGGTTAAAACAATACCATATACCAATTAGGATTTTCCCCACAGAGGAGGAGGAGACTAGTGATGGTAATTCAAGTCAAAGTTCCAGTGATGAAGATCATTGGATTCATCTTACAGGTCCAGCTTATCTCCCTAATAGGTCTGTTAATGTAGTGGTTCCACAAGGGGTGACAACCAGAGCGAACTCAGAAGTAATGAGACGAGGGGAAGTTGACAGAGTTAGTGTGAACAGTTTAACTTTACGCAGGTCTACAAGGGTAAAAAGGCCCACACAGTGTAAATTCTGCTTAGACTGTCGCCTCTAACTAGGATTTTGGAGTGTGTACGGAGAATCAGCTCGATAGAATGAGAAGTTTAGAGATTTCAGCCTTTTTTTTTTTTTTTTTTTTAAACCTTTTTTTTTAAAGTAGAGCTTCATTAGGATTCCTTTTTTTTTTTTAATACAAACTATTTCTTGTTAAAACCCGAGTTTCGAAGACCAATGAGAATAATGTATACCATTGTGAATTAACTATTTAGTGTAAATCTGAAATTTTAGTTATTACCAGGAGTAATAGGTGAAGGAAGGTGTAGGAAATCATAACTTAGAGGGGGGGCTATGTCTAAAACAACAAACCTAATAGGCATCCTATGGCTTGTGTTGGGTAATTCAGAAACCCTATAATCCCTGGCCTTCAGGTAGTAGCTTTGAAATAGGTTTCTAATGAGGACATGAAAGGTCAATCTTTCAGAGTAAAGTTGTGAAGTATAGGGACCCTAAGCCAGGGGTAGAAGTTAAGTAGGCCCAGACTGTAGTTGATCCTTGGAAAGCACTTGAGAATGTTAGTGTTGGGTAGTGAATCATAAACCCTATAAATCCATCTTTCAATAGAGTGCTGAGGTCGGACTACTGCAAAGGGGGCAGACGCACGAGGAAGTAAGAAGAAAGTGACTTCACCCACGGTGGCTAGGGGAATGACTCAATCCGCTTTTATGAGGTGTCACGTTTAATGGTTCTTTATTCGCCCTTATATTTGTGTATGTCTTTATAGAATTGTCGTGAAAAGTCGCTTAGTGTCGAGGCAAGGGCAGTTTTTGAAGTTACACTGATTTTTTTTTGGTAGGTTAGCTTCCAGATTATTTAGAATTGTTAACAATTATTGTTAACAATCATTTATCGAGTATAAAGTATTAGTATATATAGAGCTTGTACAGAGGCATTTTCTTTTGAGTAACCTAGGGCTTTAGTTCCCAACTTGTTTTAATTTTATTATTTTATTTGATTTCACATTGTGTCCTGAAAGATGTTATCATTTGTTAGGATCTATTGATATAGATAAATGAGTATTTTGGCCTTTGTAGCAGCTTTCAACCTTAGTTTGTATGCGTACCGCGAATGATAGGGGGGAGGGTGTATGAATGAATTGGTGCAATGAATGTAGAAAAAGGTTAAAAACTATTATATTGTGAGCCCAAAATACATTAGAATAGGGTTAAAGGACTTTAATAGGATCGATTTTAATTTTATTTTACTTTTTATTTCGAATTTTGTTAGGACCGAGAAGCCTCAAACAGGACAACTACAACTCTATCTATTGTTAGGAAAATATTCGCTCCACTTTGTTAGGTCTCCTTTTAGAGGAGTGCAAATATTGATTTCTTTTATTAGGGTAATGAGTTACTCTATTTCATTATATCAACTTGAATTTTAAGAGTCGTAGATAATGATCATATCTTAATTCTCAGACTGGAAGGTTGTGGGAGGTTATGATCAGACCAGGAAACCCACAAAACTTCTCCTCATTAGAGGAAACGAAGAGGTATAGATTGAATTTTATGCAGGATGGGGGATTTGTTTTAGCCATGCCGTATAGCCTGGGGTATAACGGCGCGACCTTGGGTAACCGATCTGACACCGTAGTTTCGACGCTTTTAGCGTGGCTGGAGCGAGGGTGTTCTAGACGGGAGGTCCTGTAAGATTGGCATGTAGGCAGAGATTGCCCAGTTATTCTAGACGAAGTGTTCCCGTCTATTGAATTTTTTTTGGTACCAGTTTGATCCCCCATAGCTAGCGGAAGTTTCTTCTAATAAAGGATTCGCCCTGCCATACGTTTTGTTGGAATGAATTCGAGTATAAGACCGATTCGAGAAGCAGAATAAGTAATTATTAGGACCTTCAACGAGTTTAGACTCGTTCCATGTTAGGATAAGATTTTAAAGTATTAGTTAACTATAATGACCGCGAACGAGACGCCAGAACAAGCCAGTGAGTCAAAGTTTTAGAAGTGTTGTATTGAGGACAGTAGAATTAAGAGCAGTTATACAGGGAGTAGAATTCTGAAGTAATTTGTAAAAGAACCAAAATTTCAGATTGATAAAAATTCAAACCTATAAGATGTAGATTTATAGGATTCAGGTCAATGAATAGAGAGTATATTAGTAGACGAAAGTAATATGAATTTCTTGGAAGGGGGAGGTAGCTGAACTGTACACACCCCAGAGGCAAGGTAAACGGAGCACACACTGGATGTCAAGGGAGAGAGTCCCATGATTCCTTTCTTCTGACTGCTCTGGGGGCAGCAGTTGTGTTGAGACCATGTGAAGGTCTTTGTCCTCCGCCTGAAAGCCCCGAAGGTGTGAGAAGCTCTAGCTTTGGGCAGCTAGAGGACAAATGGTATAATCCCATGTAAACTAACAAGTACCTGAGTGTCAGTTTGTGATTATAGATTTGGTCTTGAACCTTGAATACCGGTTCAAAAGAATTTTTTTTTTTAAGGTTTATTATAAAAAAGTAGGGTAATTTTTGTGTGTGTTTTAAGGTCATTAAAAAAAAAAAGGAGGTATATATACCTTAAGGTTAAGCTATAGGTTTGGTTTAATATTTCGCGAAGCAGGATTTTTTTTTTTAACAAAGGATGTTTTCAGTTATGTATGGCCATGCGAGGTCAATGTACCGAATAATTTAGGTAGACAACTAGTCTAACCATGTAAAAGGTTTCAGTTCAATTTTTAATCAAAGATTCAATTGGTTTTAACAGAATGAGTTGTGTGTGGGATCAAAGTGTTTTAAATTACTGATTTGAATTACCCTATTAAATATTAGTAGAAAGAAGCGCATTAGATTTGAATTTGTCTTTTCCCCCCTGATACCTTTATGTATTTTAGGACTTTTTTTTTTGGCTGTTACATTGTGAAAAATGCATATATTGGATAATTATTATTATTTGAAAAGGAAAATGAATTGCATTTGCATACGTGTATACCATAATATTTTTTTAATTTGTAGATTTATGATTTTAGAATTTTTGAGTTTTTTTTTTTTTTTTCATCACTTCACCCTAGCACCCAGGGTGGATTTGAGTGATTAATTAATATTTGAGTATAGATATACTATTTTTTGTAGTAAATATTTTCTTTTATGTAATTTTTTTTATTTATTAAGTTTCCTCACTCGGTGTTGGAAATTAATTTTCCTCTTTATTTAGTAAAATTAATTTTTTGGCAGGGAGGATTGTTGGGACACCTCGTGACCATAATATGCCAAAGTAACCCAGAACCCCACCTAACCTAACCATATCCCACATATGTCCATCTAAGCCACAAACCTCTGGTGATTGCGAGGTGTTGTGATGGAGCCTGAAGCCACCTTTAGCCCTGGCAGCACTGAGCCAGAGACCGAGATCCCCTTCCTGTAATCAAGTCACCTGACCTGTGGTGGATGACCTGGCCCCACCAACACCAGGATAGTCCAAGATGGACTCAGACACCCCTCCCTGGTGATTAAGTCACCTGACCTGTGGTGGATGACCTGGCCCCACCAACACCAGGATAGTCCAAGATGGACTCAGACACCCCTTCCTGGTGGTCAAGACACCTGACCTATGGTGGATGACCTGGCCCCACCAACACCAAGCTAGCCTGAGATGGACTCAGACACCCCTTCCTGGTGGTCAAGACACCTGACCTATGGTGGATGACCTGGCCCCACCAACACCAAGCTAGCCTGAGATGGACTCAGACACCCCTTCCTGTTGGTCGAGCCACATGTCCGATGGTGGCCGACTTGACCACAAGCCAGTCCAAGATGGACCCAGACGCCCCTCCCCTGTAGTCAAGCCACCGACCTATGGTGCTTGACCTGACTCCACCACGAGCCCTGAACCTTTCCCAAGCTGACCCCAAGATGCCCAGATCCTACAATATTAATTGTTTTTTTTTTATTCAATATTTTTGTATTTTTATTTTATTTTTTGTGAATATTTCTTTAATAATTTTATATTTAATTTATTTTTATTATTTTTTTTTAAGATGCCTTTTTAATTTTTTTTTTATTTTCATAGAGAGAAAGGCGATGATAGCTTGGGGGGGTGAGGTCAGCAACACTGGGACAAGGAAGCGGGAGATTGATATTTACATGCTGGAAGATTGACATTTTTGATTGACATTGGGATTTTTATATTTCTTTTTATTAAGAAAAACTAGATTTTTTTTTCCGAGAAGAAAAGAAGACTTGGAGTTGCGGAGGGCGAAGGCCGCTAGCTGCGGCCTTGGCTGCCCATTTTTTTTGAATGGTGGACATGGGTGGCTGGGATGAAGAGGTAGGTCGGGGTTAATGGGACTTTGGCACGATAGGCCTTTTTTTTTATTTTCTTTTTGTATAAAGTTTGAAACTCCTCCCTTTTAACCTTATTTACAGTTTTTTTTTTTTAATATATATACATTTTTAAATTATATATATGTGTGTGATTTCATTAATTAATATAATAAATAAAAAATGTTGTACATTGAAAGATTTTATTAGTAAAAATAAAAATTTGTCTAATCAAAAAGATTGATTGGTTAATTTCCCCATCAACATAATTGCTAGCCGGCACAGCTTTAGGTCTCTACATGTGCCATAGATGAATAAATTTGTGGTCTGGTTTTCTGCAGCCACTGGCGCCCCAATATATGGACATGTAGAGATCTGGAAATACTAAAAATATATGAAATGCTCTCGAACTCATCAATGGCGCCCAACGTGGGGCGCCCAACGGAGTCACAAACAAAATGGGAGAAGTTGATTAGTTTCTCTGTCAAACAGAGAGCTTTCTTCATACGGTTGTCACCCTAGATTTAAATGGACTGTGTAGTTTAATAGAGGTCTGGGATATATTCCATTTGACCAAGATTCTAAATGACGTACCCATCTGAGTTGAGAGTATTGTAACAGAGGAATCTAACACATAAGAGAAAACACACCCTCCAGTAGGATCGGGATAGACGAATATTACCCAGTGACCAACTCGTGATTCCAGACTGAATAAGATTGAAAAACTTAACTGAGATACTAAACCTTGAACCTTCAGCGCACAAATATATATAATGTGTTTTCATTTTCTAATTGAATATGTTATTATTTTATATCATATATATTATATTATAATCATATGCTATTCATTTCAACTATTTTATTTCCTTTGATATTCATGATATTAGTAATATTTACCGGCCATGTTGCGATTTTTTTTAACATGTTGTCATGGCTTATTCTTCCCTTAAGGCATGATCTATTTTATCCTTATTGTCTTTTATCCGCCTTACTTGTATAAGTATATATATTTTGTCATCATATATAATTTTGTAGTAGTTTTCTTTATCATCTATCATGGGATGATTTTTATCATATTTAATCACTATCTGCATGATACGTGTTTTCTTCAATATATATATTATACCCATCATATAACATGGAAGGATTCATTTTATCATTACATATTTCGTGCCTTATTTAATAATTACTTTCACAATTTGTTTTCTGTAACCTTTTTTTTTTTATTTAGCAAAAGTCATCATGTCATAGGCTAATCATTATGTATCAAGATATTTCTTTCAGCTAACTATAATTATCCTTTCCTTTGATTGTATATGTATAACTATACCACACGAATGTCTTGATTGGTACTTAAATAAAGATGCTGGCATGTTTTAGGAGTTGGACTAGTCAGTTATTTCTAAACGACTCCTTGGCGCCCAAATTTTTATATATAATATGTAATAGGGAAATGTTCTAACTGTATTGTTAGCAGAAAGAAGGTAGCAATGAATCCAGCACCACAAGAGGCAAGGATGGGGTTGAGAGGACTTACCACAAGGAGGGTCTACTCCTCAAGGCCAAAGAAGAAAGTGGAAGGGTGGTATATATACCCATGAATGGTAAGACAGATGACCTTGCTTACTTCCATACATATGATATGACTGTCCCCCATGAACTATTTTGATAACAGTGTTCTGACAGAATAATAGCACATAAAAACCCCTTTGCCAGGATGCGCAATGCCCACTAATGTTCGGAATAATAAACATCTAGAATGGCATACCATCATTTTGACTAGCCTTACCTTCCCTATAGGTTTCGGTACATCTGGCTTCACCTAGTAATGGAAAATGCATTTTGCTAGAAATGGGCCTGCTTTCATAGTAACTGATGAAAGGCAGATGAATAATGAATAGCACAAACGCATTTGTCCATTACTTGGCAGGGGGAGGATTGTTGGGGCACGTTTTTTTGTAACCATACCCCAACAGAAGGCGTATGTATGATCAAATCAAATGGATACATGGCTTCCCTCCCACATAGACTTACAGACCATTTTTTTTTTGCCCAGAAACTTAGACACTTGGTGACACCAGACTTCCATGCCGAAAGCTGATGCCTGGTAAAGAAGAAGACATCCAGAGACATCCGAGCTGGAAACTGTTGTTTCATATGTACATATATTCCCCTCACCAAAAATTTAGGTAAAGGTGACCAGAAAAAAAAAAAAGGAGAAAAATGGAGAAGGAAGATCTCTAAAGACTGAAACTTATAAAATATCCTTCCAGAGAAAGGAAAGCATCACATTACAGTCCAGGTAAAAAGGGCCTGGGTCAATTTTAGCCAAGACGGGGGGGCGATATATATACCATCCCGAGAAAAAGGGAGGATTGTATTTCAACCCATGTGGAAAGACGGGGGGCTGGAGTCTGAAATCTTACACTACCGCAGGGGTTGTTTCTCTCTTTAGATTTTTTTTGTTTTGGTAATACTATATGTTCTATTTTGAAGGGGAGAGGCCTGGGGCGTCTATGAAATTGATACTGGAGCCGTTGGCCATTTTGATTGGTGTTTCTTTCGGCGAATGAAAATGGAGAATGAGATGATATAAAAGAAGGTTCTTTGCCAAAAGGCGGGATTCGATCGGAGTCGCTCAGTGAGAAGGACGATTTTTAGACGGGCCTGAGACGTAGAGGAGACCAGACCTTGCCGCCGCTTTCGAGAGAAGGTAAGCCCCTTGCCATTATGGCTTAGCCCCCCTCCTTTTTTTTTTTTTTTCGAACAGAAGCTAATCTATTTAGATTCTGAATGGGCCCTAAAGGGCTTTAAGTGACTTAAAAGGAGTGTTAGGGTTCGTATATTTTGTCCCGCTAGAATAGATGGAGATCTAGGTTCCCCCCCCCTTTTGTGTAGTAGACAACCTAGATTTCGCATGGGCCCTAAAGGGCTATAAAGTAACTTCAGGTCACCTCTATCTAAAATTTTACTATGTAAATAGCATATCTCGTCAGTATAGACATGTTCCCAAATTTTAAGATATTTAAATAAATATCTAGAAAAATTTTCTTGTTTCCTCTGTTACCTATTTCATACATAATTTGCCTTATGGTACTACCCCCCACACCTTAATTTCACAAAGTGTACAAATTATAGAACAACCGACTCTGTTGAAATAGAGTTGTGTACTATATCTTTGCTGTGATATATTGACACAGCAACAGTTACAAAATTACGACTTTATTAGGGCTACTTTGAGGGTAATTATCTGTCAGGTTTTAGTGATGTTTGTACTTTTATGTGTTTCAGTGCGTTATTCCATCATATTTACCATTATACAACATTAAGGTCTTGCTGCGGGTTATATACATGGGGTTGTTGGCCTAAATTGCTATATATATATATACTTAAGTAAGGAAACTTTAATAAGTCACATCGTGTATCCTCCCTTTTCATCTATCCAAACCAGGGAACACATCAAAAATATTAAAAAGTTTTGGAAGTGATCATTTGTCTAATTTGATAGAAATTAGCACCAAGACCAAAACTAGCTCAATTAAGAAAAATTCTGGAACTTCAAAAAGGCTAATATGATATCTTTCGAAAACACCATTATTAAAGCAGACAAAGTTTCAATACCAAGAGGTAATATTAAGAAATGGATTCCAAATTATACACACCAGGCAAAAAATATTCAAAGACTTATAACTAAAATAAATGAACTACAAAAAAGTGCACCCAAAACCAAAAATATTGTAGAACTGAACTGAACATTGTGATTGCAAAAATAAAAAAAAAGATTATGCGTAAATGTGAAAAGGAAAAAATTGAAACAAACTTGTGAAAACCTGAACCCAAGAAACCCAAATACAAAACTTTGGAATTGGGCAAAACAAATTGACAGAGTCCAGCCACAAACTGAAAACACAAATATGATTAAGAATACAGATGGTACACCAGCAACTAATGACAAAATTGCTGCCAATCTTTTAGGTAATTCATATCAAATAAGTAGTAAAATCAAGGTTGAAAAAAGGCCCGAAAGATTATTCATGACTGTAAAAAATGTCACCAGCACTCATAATATTTTCCATGAAAAAAATCAATATGAAAGAGCTAGCTTATGCATTAGAAAACACTGACCTAAATAAGACTCCTGGGCCAGATGGAATCCATGGCCGAATGATATCAAACTTGGGCAAAATTGGCAAAGAAAGACTTCTTAATATTTTCAATAACTCCTGGAAAACTGGAAAATTGCCTCAAGACTGTAAAAATGCAACAATAATTCCCATTAAAAAACTTGGCAAATCTGCTGATGACCCAAAAAACTACCGACCTATCTCCCTAACAAATATTTGCTGCAAATTAATGGAAAAAATTATACTCAGACGACTCACCTACCACCCCGACACAAGAAATCTCTTACCAGAAAACAATATGGATTTAGGAAAGGACATGGGACAATAGACCAACTCTTATTTTTCACACAAAAGGTAAAAGATGCACAAAACGAAAAACCAACTAACCACACCATAGCTGCTTTTTAGACCTTACACAAGCTTTTGATAAGGTATGGAAAAACAAGTTAATTACAAAATTATACAAACATTTCAAAATTGATGGAAAAGCTATCACTTGGATAAATGATTCTCTTAAAAATATATAAATCAGGATCAAATATAATGGCACTCTATCTAAAACCTTCAAATTGTACCATGGATTACCACAAGGATCAGTTCTTAGCCCAACTCTCTTCACCCTATTTATTGCAAGCATAGAAAAATAATTTTCACATAAAACCAATATTGGACTTTTCGCTGATGACATTATTCTATGGAGCAGCAGCACCAACTGGAAAAAAGCTGAAAGAGATTTAACAAGACTCTTCTCCACCTAGAAAAATTTGCTAATAAACATAAATTAGAATTTAACCCCCAAAAATCTGAAACCTGTCTTTTTACTACCGATAAGAAACTATACAAAATAAGACCAAATATTATTCTGAAAGAACAACAATTGCAATATAATAAACATCCTAAATATCTCGGCTACACCCTGGATCCAGAAATCAACTCCAGTAAGCATATTGAAGGAGTTGTTAGAAAAGGAAGAGACCGACTAAAAATCTTGAAATATATTTCAGGAAGAGTGGGGAGCTGAAGCAACAACAATAAAATTAACTTACACATCTCTAATGAGACCTATCCTGGAATATGGATATCAAATCTATGGTACAGCATCTGAAACAAATCTAAAATCACTGGAAAGGATACAACTAAGTGCAGCTAGAATTATTACAGGTCTTCGAAAACCCTGCCCTAATGATATTGTACTTTACGAGGCAGACATTATGCCCTTAAAGAATAGAATGAGCTACAATATGCCAAAATATATAAACAAAATCAAGAGTTATGAAAACAAACAAAGAACTTTCAATTACATACTTAATTGGGAATCCAATCTAAGACTCAAAAAAGAAGGCCCTCTCCACCTGGCCAAAAGAAATGGATTTTTAAAATATAAAGTGGAAAAATATTATTTAGCTGAAAAAAATATCTCCATGCGAACCACTAACAAAATGTTATTTTTAATGCCACTTTAAATGAAACCACCAACAGACAATACCAAAATCCAGAATACTTAAAACAATTATCATTAGAAATAATTAATAAAATTCCTAAAAATGCAATAACTATCTATACCGATGGTAGCAGAGATGAGTTGGGACACACTGGCAGTGGCTCTCTCATTAAAAAACCACAAATGGCATTGAGAAAATAAACAGAAGAAACCCAGAATTTTGCTCAGTCTTCAGATCAGAACTTATAGCCATCTATGAAGTCTTAAAATCCATCAGAAACATTAAACATCACGATATATGGATTCTTACTGATAGTAGAAGTGCCATACAACACTTGAGTCACACATGGGAACTTAGAGACAAAGTAAGCAGGAACATAATTGGTTATCTCCAAAAACTCTCAATACCTCAAAAATTCACCTTCAATGGATACTCTTACATGTTAGCATTGAAGGCAATGAAGCTGCTGATGCGCTAGCGAAAAAAGGCACAAAAGAACCCTTGCTACAGAAAAATAAACTTACTTTTTTAAAGAAATAGAAACAGTAGCCAAAATAAACAAGAATTGGAGGATCCCACCTAAGCACAGTTGGTATACCCTAGAAGCAGATGGCCACCCAGACCTTTCGGTCCACAAGCCGGCATGCGAAGCATGCCTTCGCTGCTATTCTGTTCAACTCATAAGCCAAGTAACGGTATCCAAGCTAGTGATTGGACATTGTACCTTGAAACACCACCTCCCAGACAACGTGTCTGGAAGGATTTCTATGCCGGTGGCCTTTAATCACAGCAAAATAGGAAACTATCTACTGTGTCCAGCAGGGACTGCGGGGAGGCAGACCCCGGTCGACTCTGTTCACTCACAGCTGAGGAAAAGCTCAGCTGCCACGTCGTGGGCTTTCTCAAGAATCTTGCTGTGATTTCTCAGCAGCTCACTCTCGATCGCGCCCCTCGCCCTCCTTCTCTCTTCCTGCACACCCACTACCCTTGGACAATCCAAGACGTAGTGGCGTGCATTCACATCCCTTTCTCCACAGACGCAATCAGGATTGCTCTTAATTACAAATCTGTGGAGACTTGGGGAAGAGCCCATGTCCCGGACTACCCTAATGAGTTTGTGGGACATTACCTTACAGAGGTACTTGGGTGTTGTTATCCCATTGAATAACTCTCTCCCCTTCACAATGTTCCTCCATCTGTTCAAACATAAGTCCTGGACGTGCCCCCTGATCCTCCTATAAACTTCTTTCTTGGTCACTGTGGTCCTCAGTGATCTACCTTTTAAGCATCCTGCCTTAGAGATCCTGTCTGCGAACTCATTACCTTCGATGAGGCTGTGTCTCCTAAACCAAGGGAGCACCGGAGCCCGCGTCATCATCTCCAGCTCCTGGATTATTTGATGCGCGAGTTGCCCTTTCTCCAGATTGATGGCGACGAGGGCCGACATACAATCTGAATAGAGGCGGTCCGGGCTGAAGTTCTCGGCACACACTCTGCGGGCTACCCTGATCGCAACCAGCTCGGCTGAAAAGACCTCACTGCTGGTAGTGCGTTATCCCCCTGTGATTCTGAGTGCCGCTGTCCACTGCACTCTCTCTAGAGTAGTCGCCACCTTCTGATCCCTGTTTCGGCGACACCAAGCCCTGGAAGCATATAGCAGGATTGGCTCGACACAGGAGAGGCAGAGGTTCCTAAAAATAGTACCCTCCTTCTCCCCCCCCCCCCCCCCCCCCTGTTGAGAGCCAACCAGGACAGGCCTGCACAACGCCTTCCTGCCTCTCGCCACCATATCCTCCGCCTGGTATTGCCAACCCATCTTGTCATCAATGACCACCCCCAGGATGGTCATCCTATTGATCAACGCTACCCTCCGTCCTTCGATCCCGATAGCCGGCTTGTGTTCCCATTTGATCCCTTTCCTTTTAGTTCTTATGTCCCTAGGCTTAAAGCTGAGGGCTTTAGTTTTGGAGACATTGAACTTAAGGCCAAAGTCATGGGCCCAGTTCGAGAGAATTTGGAGAGAAGTTTCAACACACTTCTCAGCCCTAGCTCTCGAAGCAGCCTCAATGATGAGGAACTGGTCGTCAGCATAGAGAACCAGCCTGGCTCCCTCAGGGAGCTCCTCCTGGAAAACGGTGTTTACCAGGATATTCCACAGAATAGGTCCGCAGCAAGAGCCCTGGGGGCAACCCCTAGCACAGTTTCTTTCCAACTTCCGCCCACCAAAACTGAGGCTAATCCGTCTATCCCTCAGGAAGTCACGTACCAAGCTGCACAAATTATCAGGACAACCCATGTCCATCAAATTTCTCATCAGCTTGTTCCAGTTCATGGAGTTGAACGCGCCATCAATGTCCAGGGCCACGAAAAGAACCCAAGCACCCTTATTTAAGCCCATCTCAACCCCCTCTAACACCTCGTTCAGAGCTGTGGTTGTGGACTTCCCTTCCCTAAAACCATGTTGGAAAGAGGAAAGGAGCTCATTACCTTCTAGCCAGTGCTTCAGTCGCTGAGCTAGTAGGCTATCCAGGACCTTACCTAGACACGCTAGTAAAGAAAGCATACGATAATCATTAGGAGAATTACCCTTTCTACCAGACTTTTCGAGAAGCACTACTCGGGCAACCTTCCATGCCTCAGGAAAAGTACCAGTGTCCAGGCACCTATTGAATAACCTGGAAAGAAGCGATGGGTGCATCCTTACCAGGGCTTTCATGACCGTGTTATCGATCCCTTCGGGACCAGGAGATTTCCTTTTCCCGAACTTGAAAGCCGTCAGTTTCACCTCATTCTCAGAAAAGGGCGGATCTACCAAACCACAAGTGGTCAGAGAGATCTCGTCCTTTGGTTCCTCGTTTCCGAAGTGCCGATCCAAGTTGTTTTTATTTTGTCTTCTGCTTTCGAGCGAGTAGGTCTAGAACACATTCTCTCTGAATTTTCTCATTGTTAGTGGATGAAACAGCACCAGTGATTATTTTGGCCGCTTTTGCTTGAACACTGTCTAGTCTTACTTTTAGTGATGAGCTTGAGGGAGCCCAGACCGGTGTTGCATATTCCATTATCGGCCTTATTAAGGTGGTATATGTTGTTCTGAGAATTCTGGGTTTTGCTCCCCAATTTGTTCCACATAGCCTTCTCAGAATGTTTAGTTTTCTGATAGTTCTATTTGAGGTGTTAATTATGTGTTCTGAAAATTCCAATTCCTCATCAATAATAATTAAAATAATTTTGTTGACATCTTGTCAATACATGCACAGTCTGCACTATTAAAAAAAGAGAATATGCATTATATACACTATGTACAATGAATATGGCGCCTCTTCCAGCGCTGCAGAGTTTGTAGAGAATCGCCAGTGGGTCTCCAGCGACACCACGCATTTTGCGATCTACGATGAATACGTAGATCGCGTACTTTGCCGCTTAGGAGATGGTGATGGCGTGGTCCTCGAGACCAACTTGAAAGATACAGGACTGCAGTATCACACCTAGGTATTATGGATTTCTAATTTTATCAATCATTTGTTTGTTTATGCTTATTTTTTTGTTATATTTATGCCTTTTTTCCTGTGAGTGGAGAAGACGCATAGGTTTGATTTTATTGAGTTTATGGTCATTTGGAGTTCCATTGCTAACTTCTCCAGTCCTCTCATTGATGTGTTCAGTATTTTTTACGATTTTTCTATGCTGCTACTTGTGTGGCATATGGCTATATCATCTGCATAACAGGCAACCTTTGTGTCTTCAGTGAGGTAAGGATAGATGTCGTTAATATATAGCAGATAGAGTAGAGGACTGAGCACAGATCCCTGAGTTACACCAGCCCATGTTCTTCCTTCCTTGGAAAATTCTCCATTGACCCGAACCTTTAACCTTCTTCCCCTTAAGAAGTCTGCAATCCAGATTAAGGTTTTTCTCTTACTCCGATGTTGTGCAGCTTTTCACGTAATTTCTCCCTCCACACTCGATCAAAAGCTGAGGTCATATCAAGGAATATAGCCGTGGTCTTCTTTGGCGGTTTTTCCTGGAAAGAATCTATTATTGATTGACAGAAGTAAAACAGTTGATCAGTCGTACAGTGCTGGGATCTATAGGCAGTTTGGTAGAGGTTTATTTTATTATTGTTAGTGAGCCAGACTATGAGCCTAGAGTGGATAATTCGTTCTGGTATTTTACAAAGTTTGCTGGTGAGAGAAATTGGCCGATAGTTCTTGTATTCCTTGGGATCTTTGTTTGGCTTCAGTATTGGCACTATAATTGATATCTTCCAATTCTTTGGTAGTTTACCAGTTTGCCATGAAATGTTCAGTATTCGTAGGAGTTGATTACTAGCTTTGTCTTCAAAGTGTTTGATCATTTAACCAAAGATTATATTATCTCTTGGTGACCTCTTGGATTTTTTTATTGATAAGTTTAGCTCATTCAGTGTGAAGTCTCTCGAGAAAATATCTTGTTGATGGAAGTTTCTTGCTTGTTCAACTAACTGGTTTATATTATTTTTAGAGTCCTGTCTTCATTCGTATAGTTGAGTATGGAAGTGCTTGAAAGATATTCAGCAATTATGTCAGCCATCTGTTTGTTCTCGTTCGCGCTATTCTATTCATATCGGTTAGAGTATTGGAGGATTGGTGTTGGTGTTGATTGTTCTCTAACACTCTAATCATATTCCAGTGTTGGCTGTCCTTTCTTGGATCCATTTTTTCGCAGAATTCTGCCATTTTTCTTGTTTGCATATCCAAATTTCTTGTTCTATTTTGTGACTAATTTCAATGAGTTCTTTCTGTTTTCTTCTGTTTTATTTTTTTAAGAAGTTCATTGATATTGTCTCTCTCTCTGAAATCACTGCCTCGATGTTGTGGTCCTTCTAGTAAGGTATCCACAGGTCTTTACGTCTACCTCTAGGTATCGATGCTTTTGCAGATTTTGAAATGTTCGAAGAGAATTTTTCCAAGTTTTTGTCAAGCGTTCTGTAATTCAATTTTTCGTTGCACAGTTCTTCAAGCTTTTCTGTGAATTTTTTTCAAGTCGACTTTCCTAAAGTTCCATGTTCTTTTATTCTAATGGACGTTCTCAATTTTGAAGTTTAGGGTTGTTAAAATTGGTCTGTGGTCACTGATTGCACCTCTCATTATTTTCCATTGTATTGTGGGTGCGATGTTGTAATTTATCGCTGTGATGTCTATTGCGGATTCTGTGCCTGTGAACTTAGATAGGTGTTCTCTCCGTTATTTAACGGTGTAAGGTCGAGGTCTGTTAGCATGTCCTCAACCTGCTGACTTTTGTTATCCAGGACAGGTGATCCCCAAATTGAACCTTTGGCGTTAAATTCGCCGAGTATGATTGTGATATCCGAAGACGCTTCACTTAATGTCTCTATTGTGTGTACCCATACAAAATTCAAAGATTTCACGAGCTGAAAGTTGGCGATTTTGATATGCGTCAAGAATTCGCTGTATGGGTTTTCCGGCGAATTGATATTGATGAAAACTGGCTGTCGAATGTTCTGTGGACAGATGATGCTCACTTTTCTCTAAACGGAGAATTTAACATTCAAAACAGCCGCATTTGGGCAACAGACAACCCTAGGATATTTACAGAAATGCCACTTTACCAGCCTAGAGTTACAGTTTTGTGTGGGTTCACTTCTTTTATTATTGGGCCATTTTTCTTTGAAAAATCAATGAAAGAACTTTTAAAACCGTTTTTGTAACTGATGAACGTTATGTCCAACTTTTGAGAGAAAAGGGTATTCCCATATTGCAGGGCAAAAGCACTAAGCGAAATAACATTCATGAAAGATGGAGGACCTCCTCATATCTCCCGAGGTGCCAAACAATTGCTGAAGGATACGTTCTGTGAAAATCGTGTGATAAGTCGCCACTTTATATACCAGTGGCCTCCAAGATCACCAGACTTGACGCCTTGCGAATTTTGTTTATGGGGGTACATTAAATCGTGTGTTTATCGATGCTGGCCTACCACATTGGCCATGTTGAAGGCTTCTATCAGATGGCACGTTTTATCAATTTCAACAGATATGTTATTTAATGCTGTCCATTCTGTCATTTATCGTCTGCAGGCGGTGATTGAGAATGAAGGGTGCCACATTGAGCAAGGATTGTGACCTAATACAAGAGAGAAGGCAGTTACCTCATGTGTTATATAAGCCGCCATGTATTATATTATCTACCAATATTTTGCAGCTCTTTGTGTTGGGATATGGGGATAATAAATTCTGTCCTCACATCTTGACTATCCTTTTTTATTTGTGAACAGTAATTTTTTTGTTTGTCATTTGCTCACATATTATGTCGTGCAAACCAGAGTGTTATAACTTCTCGAATAACACTGGTACACACATTTTTTCCCCTTATGTTTAGTTTTCGCTTTTCGCTCATTAGAAGAAATAGCATAAGGAATATTTTCTGTATACCAGTGTTGGGCATTAAAAAATTATTTTTCAATTAAATTGAAGTGCAATTAACAATTAATCAATTGTTAATTAGAAAAGTGCAATTAACAATTAATTAATTGTTAATTGTGAAAATTACAATTAACAATTAATCAATTGTTAATCTTTAATAAATCATTTTAATTAATATTTGCCCAACACTGCCTGAGATAAAAAGTGTTTTTATTAAATACAACACACCTTTACCATCGTCAGCTGCAGTTGAATGCCTTTTTTCTTTTGCGACAATGACAAATCTGCCAAAGAGTCACAAATTGTCGGACAGCATGTTCGAGAAGAGAGTGGTACTGAAATGCAGTGTTGGGCATTAAAAAATTATTTTTCAATTAAATTGAAGTGCAATTAACAATTAATTAATTGTTAATTAGAAAAGTGCAATTAACAATTAATTAATTGTTAATTGTGAAAATTACAATTAACAATTAATCAATTGTTAATCTTTAATAAATCATTTTAATTAATATTTGCCCAACACTGCTGTATACCAAAAACTTTAGAAATTTTGTGAAAAAAAATAATACAAAATGATTTTACTACCACGTTTTTCAACGCAAAAGGTCGATTTAAAAATTATTTTTATTTGAGGGGAAACATTTTTTAAAATTGTGTACAGTATAATAAACAATGATAACATTTGACAAGCCCATAGGATATTTGGAATAAAGTACGACAAATATATTTTGTCACTCCCCTCTATATTTCATTTGTTGGATCATGACAAATATCCAGTTAAATAGTCAAGGGTCTCCAATTAGTCAAGAAACTACACATTTCTTATAGCAAGAAATCCTTTTAGTAGTGCCATCATAATTTTTGGTACTATATTAACATATCAAAAATTCGTGTATTGATATCAGCAGTATTTTTCAAACATTCAATCTATTTCACAAAACCCCATATAAAATATAAATATTTTTGCTACATGTTTTAATTTGCATTTGCCTATTCTACATATCTCTGATTGTATTTGAAAATCGTTAACCAATTCTTCATACTTTTGACGAAGTGGTGTTTTATTAATTTGTTATTTGATATTATTAGGGTTCTTTCCTGGTATTCAAAAAGGAAAAATACGTGTCGTTCAATTATATTTTTCAATTTATCAAACAATTCGGCCGCTGAATATCTGAATCTGGTAGAGCGCCATCTGGTGAATAAAATTGTAACTAAAATCAATTTAGAATTTTTCATTATTTGCCATAAAAAAATCCCATTGCATCCTGAACACAATGGTGTTTACCGCATTGCTCTAACGCGAATATTAGCGGAGTTATTAATTTTTAAAGTTGTGCGGGACTTTTGGATCACCCTGTATATATTAGTGATTTAATATAAATTAGGTTTCCTGGGTCACCCCACTCCAACAATGAACACTTTAGAAAAATAATTCTACTCTAGGTAGGATGTCTAGGAGCCTGGCAGGGCTGATTTAATCGGACTGGGCCGAGTAATGCCTATAAAATGGCGGAGGCTGACTCGAGCGACCCGATGTTGGAGCTCTGTTAGAAGAGTGGTATAGGCCTACTGGGGAACCCGCCACTATAAACAAAGGGTAACGCGCCAACGGCAGTACCTCCTGGGTGGTGTGGAAATTATGCCAAATAAAAATGAAAAAAATAGTATACATGCACACAACTAAATAAACCTTAAAATATCTTCTGCTTTCTTATCTCCACACTGGGTGAAGTAGAATGCGTCTGCCTTTGTCATCAAGACTGGGAGCACTACTCAGTGGCAGGCCGACTTAGCTCCAAAAGAAATGGCCGCCTATGACATGAGGAACAGACGTCATGTGCAGCCGCTTCCCCACATGGAGAACACACGCTGCTCATCCTGTATCCCTGGAGCCCTTACAGGGTACAATAAGCCAGGCCAGTTGAGCCCAGGTTTTTTACTGAGCTTGTTACTGCTCCCCCTCCTCCTTTTTCATACCTTAAAATATTGATACAGATAAAAGTTCAATATGAAATTTTTTTATCAATATAGTATGAGATATCTGCCTTTATCGTTATAATTAAAGAAACACATTTCTACACTCAAACTTTTGTCATAGTATGCTACATATATCAAGAAACGACTATTGTTTAAACAAACTTCTAAGGATCTACTAGTTCATTGACGACCATTTCTGGTATCTCTTTTGGTGTAAAAAAATCTTTCTTCACAATCAAGTTTCATAATGTGGAGACCCAAGCAATAGAGAGATGGTTCAAACTCTTCCGATTTAACCATTCTTGATATTTACCTACTGGAGAAAGTTTTAAAAATTATGAAGTAACCCACAAAACTCGGTTCCAGAGTTTTTAATGAAAACAAACAGTTAAGTTCTAAAGTTTTAAATGCTTGAAAATAAAACAATGTGTTTCTATAAAAGAGATGCATCTTCATATATGGAATTATATCAGTATTTCAGAGAGTAGCATGCTTCCCTTTCACAAGACAAATGATTCTATAGTGGCAATGTTCTTTGTTTTGCGAACTTTCTAACCAGCATATATGGTGATTATATCAGAAATATCTTCTTTGATGAGTTCTCATAACTAAGTACTGGTGAAAACTAACCTAGTAGTGACATGTGGGTTCTAGGATTTACTGGCCGTGTCAATGTACTTCAGCCAGTTCTCCTTATTGTACGATTTGTCCCTTGTTGGCAGTGATGCTGAATCAGCAAACCAATTGTCTGGAAATTAATGAGTGGCTTACTAACATATTGTTACATTGCACCCAGACGCTGTTCGTGTCCTTTGTCTAATCAGGATTGAACAAAGATACACAAATGAGTACTTATGGTATGCATAAAAGGTTATCACTTTATTATATAAAGGACTGAACAGATGGAGTACAATAAGTGGGAATTTTCTTCCTCGCCGTCAAAAGAATCCTTGGCGCCGTGAATGTCGCTCTAGAAGTCCAGCCAGGACTACACCACCTTGGACCGCTCAATGTCAGGCTCTCCTGGCACCATCCTGCAGGATCATCCATATGCCCAGATGGGAACTCGCCGTACCTTCTACCCTAGATGTCATTGTCACTAGACTGCCCCACATTGTGATGTCCTCTAGATTGGCCGACCGATGCCCACCCCCTGGAAACTGTCAATCGTCACTTACTTGTGTGGGTGGGGGGGGGGGGCTCTGCATTATTTCTTTACTGGCTTGACCAGATCTCTTCACTCTCTTCTTTAACCCTTCACTGCTATTCTTCTATAATGCTGTTTACTGCACTTTTTAACTATACAAACTTAATTCTTCTTCAAAATCAGACACTTCAGACAGTAATTTTTTTTTATTTTCTCAACAAAAATCTTTTGTCCTCGTCAGTAGCAAACAAAAATTAAAACCATTGGCAAAGTGTTAAAAATTATTCAGAATGTTTCAAATTTTGTTCGCTCCTGACGAAAACAAAAGATTTTTGTCAAAACGTCGAGACAATAAAAAAGATTTACTGGCTGAAGTATTTTTAAATTGAAGAACTATGAATGCCGGCCAGGTAGCCTTTATCTTTATGAGAAACTTAATTCTATACCTGCATCTAAACAACTCTCAATTTGTTCAAAAACGAAGTTTACAAATGTTCCATTTATATTGAGGGAAGTTTTACTGAAAACCTTGTGTAGTTGGAAGACTATATTGGTGGCTGGGAGTCAATAGAAATACCTCTACTTCATTTATCTCTCTCCTATATTATTTTCTTAAAGAAATAGAATTTTGTGAATTCGATTGTGAAGATTTTTATTGTAACGTGCTGTTACCTTTAATAACTGTTTACAGAACACTACATCGGGTGCCAGTGACTGTATAAAAGCAGACTACGAATTTATTCTTCCATGGCATGTATAGAGACCTAAAGCTCTACTGGTTAGCAAAAAAAATGTTGAACAGGAAATTGAATCCTCACAGCTAAGTAAATTTTATTTAGACTAGTAAAAAATATTTCAATGTACACATAAAATAAAAATACATATAAGAACTAAAAATCTTTACATGAGTATATATAAAATGTATAAGACCAAATCTAACATAAATAGTGAGTGATGTTTCGGTGACAGTATTGTTACCATCTTTAGACAAAAGTTTTTTTCTTATCCCCTTGTGTAAAGATTACACAAATTCCAAGAGCTCATGCTGCTCAAGCTGTTTTATGATAAGCAGCAGCCTCTCCCAAAAGTCCTGTTTAGTACATCTAATACAAGCCAAAATGTGTTCTGAAGCTGCAGGTGCCAAGCTACATTTTGGGCAAGTGGGGTAGATTTTTTTGTTATTTTCTATCTTTAATTGCTTGAGATGGTCTGTTCTGTTGTCGTTTCTCATCCTCTTTGTGAAAATTAAACAAATTCCATGAGCTCATGCTGTTTGGTGATAAGCAGCAGCCTCTCCCAAAGATCTTGTTTAGTACATCTAATGCAAGCCAAAATGTGTTCTGGAGCTGCAGGTGCCAAGCTACATTTTGGGCAAATGGGGTAGATTTTGATGTTATTTTCTATCTTTAATGGCTTCACTGGCTCAGACAAAAGTACTGAACATATGTATGTAATGCATTCAGTACTTTTGTCTGAAGATGGTAACAATGCTGTGTTACTGAAACGTCGCACACTATTTGGATTTGTTCTTATTATAGACAGCACCAAACAACAAGATTTAGAACAGGCCATCTCAAGCCATTGAAGATAGAACACTATAACCAAATCTACCCCACTTGCCCAAAATGTAGCTTGGCACCTGTAGCTCCAGAACACATTTTGGCTTGCATTAGATGCACTAAACAGGACCTTTGGGAGAGGCCACTGCTTATCATAAAACAGCTGGAGGAGCATGAACTAATGGAATTCATGTAATCTTTACACAAGGGGATAAGAAACAACAACAACAACCTTGTGATAAGGGAAAATTTAGATTATAAACACAAGGTAATAAGACCAAATCCAAATAAATAAATAGTGTGTGACGTTTCGGTAACAGCATTATTACCATCTTCAGACAAAAGTACTGAATGAGAAATTTTACAACAGCATGTTTTAAATAGTTACTGTTATCAAGTATGTAAACAAAATAAGAGATAAGAAGATAGTTTTGTGAGAAACACAGAATATTATTCTTACACTTTGGATTTGGTCTTATTACCTTGTGTTTAAGATTCTACAATGTATTGATGAGACAAAGACAGGGATGTATTACTCAGATGGTTTATTTGGTGCAGTGCTGGACTCTTGGTCCAGTCCAGGAAGGTCTTGATGTTTGGGGTCTCACCAGGCCAGTTGTAGGAGGGGATAGAGTTGTAGCTAAGGCAGGACTTGTTAAACAATTCCGTCACAGTGTATTCCGATCGAGAGACTCAAGATAACTGCACTTTGTATTTAACGCATTGCCGGGAAACGGTGTTCAATGGTCAAATACAATTTAACCCCGTCCTCTCTGTGGTACCGTTTCTCTGATAAGTAATTCAAAGTAATCCAAATAATTTATTAGTGTGTTATAGATTATAATAAAAGAAAATAAGACCTAATCCAAATAATTTATTAGTGTGACACACTGTAAAAGCTCCCAAACTTGTGTATGCATGCAAATATCCAAGACGGGATATCGCGTGCTTTGTACATGATAATAAATAAATAAATAATCTCTGATAAGTAATTAATTAAAATTAAAATAATTTGTACTGCTCCCATGTACTATCGTTGGTTACTTGTTGACACACAACAATATTTAGTTTGTTTATAAAAATAAAAAATACAAGAGACATTTTGGCAAATAACTTTTTTTTTATTGTTAGGATGGCTAGCTAAAACCTGTGGAATGTGTCTACGTTCTAGATGCACTTTTTGCTGGCTAAATTGGTTGAGGGTGTTTGTGTACAAACCACAGAGTTATCCTATCTGTGAATAAACAAAATAAATCCATATTTACAGGGAGAGAAAAAGTTATTTGCTACCGTTTTAGTTTACTTTTAATAAGAATTAAAAAAAAAAAAAGTTATCTAAACTACATTCTCTTCTAATAATTTTTCTAATGATATATAATAGTTTTGTATGATAAAAAATATTTTTTTTTTTAGAAATTAGAAAAAAAAAAACTATGATATAAAATAAAAACCAATCTATTCTAGAATTCCTTTATAATAATTTCAAAGATATTTTTATCAATTATTTCTTCTAAGTTTCCCCAGTCCACTTTTTTAAAGTTGATTTATTATTATTATTATTTTTTAAATGCTCATTGAATTTTTATCTCAATTATTTAAAAAAAAAAATCGCATTATTTTTTCTTTTCTTTAAAATCTCACTGATTTTGTTTTAAAAAAAAAAAACTTTTTTTTTTTTGTAAAAAATAAAATCCATGTTTCAACAATAAAAAAAAAATAACATTTATATTTTATGTAAATATGAAACATTTAAATATATATATGTTGCTAAAAATTTTTTTTCTTCTTTTCTTCTATGAAAAAGAAAAAATAAAAAATATCCAAAAATAAATAGCAACAGGGGTTTTGTTAGATTATAGATGAAAGGCACAATTTTTTTTTAAATCTTGATAGAAAAGATAAGAGAAAAGTGGGTTTTTTAGGAAAAAAAAAAACATTTTATGGCACAAT
Organism: Cordylochernes scorpioides; assembly: GCA_030710605.1. NCBI lineage: Eukaryota > Metazoa > Arthropoda > Arachnida > Pseudoscorpiones > Chernetidae > Cordylochernes > Cordylochernes scorpioides. The sequence goes on from CP092864.1 coordinate 148,333,631, forward strand.
AATTAACAAATCTTATATATTATATAATAGAAGAAGAAAATTTAAAAAATAATAATAATAAAGATTGCACCAATTTATTCAAGAATTTAAAAAAAAAACTAATAATAGTGAAAAAAAAATTCATTTAAATTTTTCAAAAAAAGTTTTTTTTTTTTTTTTGCTGTTGAAATATCACAAATATGCGCTAAGTTTCATTGTCCCATTTTATATAAACAAGAAACATAAAAATAGAGTTTTTATGATTGTTGATAACAATGGAACCTGCAGAGGCACATGTAACAATGATTGCGCTAACACAAAGATTTTTTTTTGGGGGAGTAGAGCAAAAAGGGGGAAAAATTTTAAAGAAAGAGAAAGAAAAAAAATAAAAAGCAGCATGATATGAATTTAATCATTATAACAAATATATGTACATCGTTTGAAAAAGAAGAAGAAAGGGAATAAAGATGGATAACAAATTATATAGAAGTGGTGTTGAAAAAAAGGGGGAAAAAAAAAACAAAGATTGATTCAATGCTGATTTACATTAAATGTAATACTCTTTGGCATTGTAAAAAAACAAAAATATTAAAAAAGCAACAGGGACTAGAGGAAGGCAGTTATCTGCTGGCGGGACTGTCTGGGCAGGATGGTTCATCTTTCTTCTCCATTTCTACCTTCAGGTTCTCAAGGTCCTCATGGCTGCGCAGTTTACCTTCTGTTGGTTCATTCAAGCTTCCAATCAGGAGGAACATATAACAAAAGAGATCCAGGGTATGATAAAGGACAAATTGGATTATAGATAATAATAAAGGAAATAAAACCTAATCCAAATAATTTATTAGTGTGACGTTTCGGCAACAACATTGTCACCATCATCAGACAAAACAATAAATGAGAATTTATTCATTTATTCTTTTGTCTGATGATGGTGACAATGTTGTTGCCGAAACGTCACACACTAATAAATTATTTGGATTAGGTCTTATTTCCTTTATTAGATCCAAGGTAATTTAAAACAGCTTCAAAATTTTAGCCACTTTAGGTTCTTACAGTAAAATTATAACACAAGAATATAATTCAAAACTATTATAGACGCGTAAGATTCTTTTTGAAATTAAACAATTTCTACTGCCCTTACTGCAATGGAAAAAGGGTAGTAGTAATTGTTTAGTTTCAAAAAGAATCTTACGCGTCTAAAATAGTTTCTAATTTTCATAACAGATTGCGCGCTAGTGCATCACAAGAAAATAATGTCTGTGAAAAATAGACACTTCGGCCAGTTGGAGTTTTTTATTTTCTCAACGTTTCGACAAAAATCTTTTGTCTTCGTCAGGAGAAGTAAATAAAAATAAAGCATTTGGCAAGGCGTTAAAAATTGTTCTGAGGTTCGCAAGGGCGGAAATAAATAAATAATAATTATTATATACTAGCGGATGTACCCGGCTTCGCCCGGGTTTTACCCGAGTAAAGGTTTGTCTAACGAATCTCTCGATAAAGTGAACATTTTTTCCCGGTCCCTTGACAAATACTCGATAAGTTGAATAAAATCAATATTAATTGGTTCCATCGGTAATTGGAAGTTAAAGGAATAGTATCTTGCCTTGGAATTGTATCATTATTCTTGTCTCAAATAAATTGCTGTGTCATCCTGAATTTTATCTTTCCTAATTTTCTACATTACAAAATCATCGTATCATCATGATAATATTTAGAGCAGATTGTTGAATTATAACAAATAAATTAGAATATTTATCTTGATTATTTTTAGACGAGAAGTTATTTCAAAAATTTTATTTGCTAGAAACCTTCCCAGTACTATACTAAATAACTTCCCAGTATCATGGCGTTCCAATCAGTGGTTTGGTCAGGCATAAAGGACCCACACTCCTGACCAAGACAAAAGATTTTTGTTGAAACATTGGGAAAATAAAAACCTCTAACTGGCCGAAGTGTCTATTTTTATATAAATATGAATGCCGTCCAGGCAGCCTCTATCTTCAGGACAAGAAAATAAGACCTAATCCAAAACCATAGGGGGCCTCTCCCGTCAAAATAGACGTAAAAACTAGACACTCAATTGACCGTCGCTGCAAACTAGAGGTCCTGTGTCGGTGACAAAACCACAACAGAATCTTTGACAAACTGAGAAGTATTCAACCATGATTTCAGGCTAATGACCCTTGTCAGCATAGAGCTTTTACCAACTAAATTTACTGTATGATGAAGCAAAATTTGGATTATAGATTATGTTGTTGTTGTTGTTTCTTATCCCCTTGTGTAAAGATTACACGAATTCCATGAGTTCATGCTCCTCGTTATTGTGTGTGACGTTTCGGTAACAGTATTGTTACCATCATCAGACAAAAGAATAAATGAGAAAAAATATCACAGGAAGTTCTTAAATAGTACTGTTATCAAGTGTTTAAACAAGATAACAGATAAGAAAAAAAATAGTTTTAAGACAACTTGAAACTAACTTAATTCTAAGAAGAATTTTTCAAGTTGTCTTTAAAAACGATTTTCCCTTATCTTGTTTAAACACTTAATAAAAGTATTATTTAAGAACTTGCTGTGATATATTTTTTAAATTTATTCTTTTGTCTGATGATGGTGACAATGTTGTTGCCGAAATGTCACACACTATTAAATTATTTGGATTAGATCTTATTTTCTTGTATCTATAATCTATAATCCAAATTGTGCTTTATCATAGAGTAAATTTAGTTGGTAAAAGCTTTATGGTGACAAGAACCATTAGCCTGAAATCATGGTAGATACTTCTCAGTTTATTCATAATAAAATTATGAAAAAAAGTTAAAATTACAAAATATTTACTTACAATGGGTTTCTTTTTATTACAAAACGCTAGCTTTCAAGTGAGAATCGCTCTTCAACAGGCTTAATAATAACCTTGACTATATCTTACAAGAAATATTTACAAAAACAATGTAAATATTTGATAAGGCACAATTTGGATTATAGATTATAAAACAAGGTAATAAGACCAAATCCAAATAAATAAATAGTTTGTGACGTTTCGGTAACAGCATTGGTACCGAAACGTCACACACTATTTATTTATTTGGATTTAGTCTTATTACCTTGATTCTGTTGTGGCTTTGTCACCGACACAGGACCTCTAGTTTGCAGCGACGGTCAATAAATGATGTCTAGTTTTAACGTCTATTTTGATGGGAGAAGCCCCCTATGCTTTTATAGTAAAATTAGTTTGTTGAAAATTTTTCTAATCATATAAGCATCATTAGTCAACAAAACAAAGGAAGTTGTACCTTTTTAGCATGTAAATCGGGATTCAGACAATGACCCTCAATTGATACAGAGTGACCTTTATTGAAGACACATGAGATAAACAAGTGTGAACAAAATTTCCTGTCAGCTTAAAAAAAAAATAGACAACCGGCAATATCAAGTCGTAACATTTTTTTATTTTTTTATTTTATTCAAATGCACTAAAAGGGGGGAAATAAAATATCTTCTGTCATTGAGCAATTAAATGTATCTGAGAGAAAATAAAAGCGGCGGGGGACCATCATATTTAGAGAAGAGGTAAAAATATAGCAAACACTTATAAAAATCAGTTGCTACATATTAAATCACATTAATGATAAAGCACAATTCGGATTATAGATACAAGAAAATAACACCTAATCCAAATAATTTATTAGTGAGTGACGTTTCAGCAACAGCATTGTGTGTGTGTGTTACCATCATCAGACAAAAGAATACGTGTTTATTCTTTTGTCTGATGATGGCAACAATACTGTTGCCGAAATGTTACACATTATTAAATTATTAGGATTAGGACTTATTTTCTTGTATCTAAATCACGTTAAGTTCAAAATTCATGATAATCTTCTCCGCTCTTTCATTTTCACTCAGAAACATCTAATTGCTCAATGACAAGATAAAATATTTTATTTTTTAGTGCATTTGAATAAAAGCTTTTTTTAAATGTATTTTTATTAATTATTTCACAACTATTTAAATAAGGGTTGTCTTTTTGTGATGATCCAATCCTTAGTTTAAGTTGAACCTAAATTATCAAAAAGAGGAACAAGTTAGAAGTTTATTATGGGTAGTTACAAGAAGCTCATTTTGTTCTTCTTTTGATAACTCATTCCTTCCAGGTTCTTGTGTTCCACGACACCACTTTACCATCTCTCTCTCTCTTGCTTATCCCTAGTACACATGGTACAGACCATGATAATCATGGTGGGTAGAAGTAGGCGACTGCTTTTACTGTAAGTGCACCACATGTCTACACATGTAAAAAGCAGTTAGATTTTGCACTTACAAATGTGCCAGAGCCCCGTTTTGGTTACTTGCATTCGCTGGTGGGGTTGGGCTTTTGAAAGAATTGGAGACCATTGGAGCATTTTTTTTAAATCAGAAAAAAGTGCCCAATGCAGGAATCAAACCCGGATCGTAGCGGTTGAAAACCAACAGTTTAGACCATCCTTTCACCGACCCCTTCGAACTCGTATGTCGTAAATGTTTAAAGTGGCAATTCTAGGATATTTCTACAATGTAATACTCTTGTTATAATTTGCATATTGTTGTAATTTTGTCTGCAATAATTTGCATCTTATCATGCATTTAATCAGAAAAAAAAAGTGCCCAATGCGGGAATCAAACCAGAGTCGTAGCGCTCGAAAACCAACAGTTTAGACCATCCTTCCAACTGACCCCCTAAATTTCTAATTTTAAATAGAGATGTGCTGTATGTAGTAGTATAGTTACATGGAAGAAAGAAAGTACCTGAGCTGGATAAAGACGATCCCGTTGATGGCATTGAGAAGGTCCAACACGCTGTGCAGGGAGGGTGGCTGCACTTGGATGGGTAGAGGAGTAATCAATCCACCAGCCTCGTTGATCCTGCGCTGCTGAGTCACCGCCTGTTCAGTAAGATGGCGCAGGCACTCCATGCTCTCCTTGGTCTTCTTATGGTGCACCCCCAGTTTGGTCTTGTAGCAGTCGTGGGTCTTCCGTTCATGGCTGAGGGCATTGCGGAAGTCCCCAAGGAAGGATTTGGTCCTGGCAACAAGATGGTGGGCCAGAGCAATCTTAAGGTTCTGCTCCTTGTAGTATCTGGACCAACACCATGATACATCTTACACCAAGATCCTCCAAATCTTGTCTTTCACAAAACTATCCCTCAGCAGAACTGGCTGCTACAGTCCCCAGGTGGCAGATAGGGGAACAACCTTCAGATATGAACACAAGGTAATAAGACCAAATCCAAATAAATAAATAGTGTGCAATGTTTCGGTAACAGCCTTGTTACAATCTTCAGACAAAAGTACTGAGTGGTAATAATAGTAATAAAAATAGATTCAGTACTTTTGTTTGAAGATGGTAACAATGCTGTTATCGAAACGTCACACACTATTTATTTATTTGGATTTGGTCTTATTACCTTGTGTTTATAATCTATAATCCAAATTGTGCCTTATCATAACCTTCAGATATGAAGGTCGGCTGTGAAACAAGCAGAATAACTGACAAATAAGCAGTCGCGGACCAACAACAGTATTGTTAGAAAGAGGAGTAGACCTCTTTAAAAATCCTGAGGTCAACTGACCAGGGTCCTTCCCTCTCCAGTGATACAGAGTAGCTGTGTCTGTACTTGTATTAGAGTCAGTAGCAAAGACTTCCATGTTAGGAACGGCCTCAAATTACAGGAAAAGTCAGGCTTTCACCAAAGTGTGCCATGATCAACGAAAGCTGCACCCCTACAAAAGCTGTTACAGATGCCACCGCAATAAAAGTCGTTAAATTTCTTGTAGAAGGTGTATTTTTTCACCGCAGTAGAGAAACAGCAAGTTTTATAAGAATTGTGCTAAAATGTACTACTAGGGGGTAATTGGGCAGACTTACTTTAAGCTCAACTTGAGGGCATTCTCCAGGAACTGGAGGGCCAGCTGATGTTCCCCTACAGCATGGAGGATAAGTCCTATGTTACTCTGTCACACACTCTTGGGTTAGTTTCCATCGGATGCAATTAAGGATATATGTAAATGTAAATCTTTACAAGCTTGATACCTTAGTGTGATTTGAGTGGAGATAAGAAAGAAGAAGAAAAAGATACATGTAAATAACTACATAGAATATTTTTATGTTTTCAAGTAATCAAGATAAAAAAATGTAGGCCTTGTAAACAATGATAAGGCACAATTTGGATTATAGATTATAAACACAAGGTATTAAGACCAAATCCAAATAAATAAATAGAGTGTGATGTTTCAGTAACAGTGTTTTAACCATCTTCAGACAAAAGTACTTTTGTCTGAAGATGGTAACAATGCTGTTACCGAAACTTTACCCACTATTTATTGGGATTTGGTCTTATTACCTTGTACTTTGTAAACTATTATAGACAGTTTTCTCTTTGGGTGTATCACAAATATTTGTCCTTGGTACTATGGCACTACAACATGGCACTATATCAGTCTGGAACTCCGCCTTTGCCGGTCTCAAGCCCGGATGAAAAAGGAGGAGGGGGAGCAGTAACAAGTTAAAAAAAAACCTGGGCTCAGCTGGCCCGGCTGATAGTACCCTGTAAGGGCTCCAGGGATACAGGTTGAGCAGCGTTTGTACTCCATGTTAGGAGTGGCTGCACATGGCATCTGTTCCTCATGTCAGAGGCGGCCATTTCTTTTGGAGCTAAGTCGGCCTGCCACTGAGTAGTGTTCCCAGTATTAAAACTTCAGCAGCCTGGTTGCTGTGTATGCTCTAACTTCTAGTACATCCCTAACTCAAGATTCTTAGATGTCATTTCAAGAAATCTATGTAACCACGCCCCCTACACTGTTGACGCACAAGACTGGGTGTCTTGTTATTTACCTCAATGTCTCCTTCTAAAGTGACCTTATATCACCCACCCATCCTTGTGTGTGGCCAAATTAAAACTCTGGCAGTCTTGACAAAGGCAGGCGCATTCTACTTCACCCAGGCATGATGGTTGTCAAACAGACATCATCAAGGGTCACAACTTGATACCCTAATATGATTAAGTGGAGATAAGAAAGAAGAAGATGGTTGTCAAACAGACACCATCAAGGGTCACAACTTGATACCCTAATATGATTGAGTGGAGATAAGAAAGAAGAAGATGGTTGTGAAACAGACACCATCAAGGGTCACAACTTGATACCCTAATATGATTGAGTGGAGATAAGAAAGAAGAAGATGGTTGTCAAACAGACACCATCAAGGGTCACAACTTGATACCCTAATATGATTGAGTGGAGATAAGAAAGAAGAAGATGGTTGTCAAACAGACACCATCAAGGGTCATAACTTGATACCCTAATATGATTGAGTGGAGATAAGAAAGAAGAAGATGGTTGTGAAACAGACACCATCAAGGGTCACAACTTGATACCCTAATATGATTGAGTGGAGATAAGAAAAAAGAAGATGGCACTCTGAGTTCTTGTTGTCTTACATCCAATCAAGACGTGGTTCCAAAAAATGGGGAGACTTACATCTAGCACAGCCATATCCGGGTGATTCTCTCCGCTGACCACCAGGCTGAGGTACCTGGCCCGGTAGAGCAGCTTGAGAGCAGTGGTTACCTGGGAGTTGGCAAAACAGTAGAGAGCCAGATGGGTCTGTACAACCATGGTCAGAATGTGTTCACGCAGAGATTGGCTGGGTGATACTTACATATTCTGTAATGGTGGAAGGATGATCAATGCCGTTCACCCTCTCACTCATCAGTACGGCTTTCTGCTGGTAGGACATGGCCTGGAGAACATCCATTTGTGTTAAATACCAAGTGTTAACTCCGCCTTTGCCGGTCCCAAGCCCAGATGAAAAAGGAGATGGGGGAGTAGTAACAAGCTCACTAAAAAACCTGGTTTCAGCTGGTCCGGCTAATAGTACCCTGTAAGGGTTCCAGGGATACAGGATGAGTTTGTACTCCATGTTAGGAGCGGCTGTACATGGCATTTGTTCCTCATGTCAAAGGCGGCCATTTATTTTAGAGCTAAATCGGTCTGCCACTAAGTAGTACTCCCAGTCTTAATGACAAAGGCAGACGCATTCTACTTCACCCAGACCCTAATATGATTGAGTGGAGATAAGGAAGAAGAAGACCAAGTGTTGATGCAACAGACTTCTCACCTCTCCGTATTCCGCAAGGAAGTAGTTTAGCCGGGCCAACATCCGTAGACACTGTGCTATTTCAGGATGGAGAGCTCCGTAGACATTGTTTAGGAGATTGAGGGCTTCCTGGATGAGTTCATAGCCCTCTTTGATGTAGCCTTGGGTGATCTTAGTCTGGCCAGTGTTGTAGAAGTTGTAGGCATCGCTGGCCTGTACACCATTGTCTACGTAAACGGCATGTCCAGTGTATCAAGTAGGTCAACATTAAAATATCAAACATACACAAAAATGTCTTTCTATGTTGTTTCTTTTCCCCTTGTGTAAAGATTACACGAATTCCATGAGTTCATGCTCCTCGAGCTGTTTTATGAAAGTCTTTCTATAGAAACAAAAGGTAAAAGGACCAAATCCAAATAAATAGTGCGACGTCAGATGTCCCATCAACAGGCATCTAAATACTCTAATGTAGATAAGCACCACCACCACCAAATTGGTATAGAAGGGAACCTACCCTGGGATTGATGTGTTTCACCACGGGGAAGATGTTGAGGATATCTTCATTGGTGAAAGTAGGACGAGACCGATGGTTGAAGGTATAATCCCTGAGCAACACCTGGATTCCAGTCTTGAGCAAGATGGAGCGGAGCATGGAGATCTTCTGTATGTTGTACTTGGTGACTACAGCATCTACTCCATCTCCTTCCTCCAGTCCCTCCCACAGGTAGTACGTTTGGAGCTCCTTTCTGAGAGAGGCCCACAGGCTGCTGGGGGTGAGTCCCATCCATTCTATGTCTGAAACATGCTCCCTGGTGAGTCAAACTGACCTTTTCAAGTACAAGGTAATAAGACCAAATCCAAATAAATGAATAATTTGTGACGTTTCGGTAACAGCGTTGTTATCATCTTTAGACAAAAGTACTGAGTGAGAAATTTTACCACAGCATGTTTTAAATAGTTACTGTTATCAAGTGTGTAAACAAGATAGCAGATAAGAAGAAGACACACTTGATAACAGTAACTATTTAAAACATGCTGTGGTAAAATTTCTCATTCAGTTCTTTTGTCTGAAGATGGTAACAACGCTGAAACGTCGCGCACTATTTATTTATTTGGATTTGGTCTTATTACTTTGTGTAAAGCGCTTGTTGTGTTGAAACCATACCTTGGAGATAAAAATTAATATCTATCTATATATATAAAAATCAATGTTTGTATGTTTGTTTGTTTGTTTGTATGTCCGGTATACAAATTCGCAGTAGCTCACTAATTCAAACCAAAATTTCCATACATAGGTAAAAAAAATACGGGGAAGACGATAGGCTATTTTAAAAAATATATAAATCAATTATTAAAACTATATATTCAAATTATTCTACTTAGCTCACGAATAGCGCCCTCTATCAAAGATTAGATTAAATTATGCTGATGCAAACAAATAGATAATGCTAATAACAAACAATTATATAAAAAAAATCTTATCTAAATATATATCACTCGGCTCTCGTCTAGTATTCTATATAAAACAACAAACCATTGTTGCGAGATGTTCAGACTCACCTTTAGTCACTGCAATAGGGTTGTGCTTGTTTCTCCGCTTTCCCTTCTTCTTGTTCTTCATTTGGAGCTGAACACACACACATTGGGAATCTTTGCAACTAGTTTTGGGGGGGAGTCTAAGCCACTCTTAAATTTCTTGTAGCTATAATCTATAATCCAAATTGTGCCTTATTAAGTATGCAATATTCTATAAAATAACCCCTTGCATAAATATTGAGTAAAAACAATCATTCCTCCAGGGAAAAGTGTCTTTTTGAAAACATTTTTATTGTTCTCTAGCCTTCGAGCATGTACGTCCTTCTCCTGTGGAAGGACGTCCATGCCCGAAGGCTAAAGAACAATAAAAATGTTTTTGAAAAGACACTTTTTCCCTGGAGGAATGATTGATTTTACTCAAGTATGCATTATGTTAATCTCTCCAGCTAAAACTTGGTTACAAAGAAAGAGCTGTACCTCCAGGTTTGGCAAATTAAGACAAAAAAAAATCATCCTGTATACCATGGTTTAGGGCATTGGCACTCGTCAGTACAGGGACGGCTTATAATATTCAATGAAAAGATGTTATTCTGTCAAATTTTCCAAACAGGTGATAAAGCACAATTTGGATTATAGATTATAGCTACAATAAAAATAAGACCTAATCCAAATAAATTATTAGTGTGTACTAAAAATGGTACACACTTCTTTAATTCAGTGTGTTTGAATTGCTATAAAGCTAGACTCTTGCCCTCAGAAGCTGGTGGAAGAATGGTCTTAACTGTTGGTTTTCAACCACTACGAGCCAGGTTCGATTCCCACATTGTGCACTTTTTACTGATTTGAAAAAAAAAAATGTTCATTGGCCCCCGATTCATGCAAAAGTCCAACCCCAAGCAAGTAATCAAATGTGCCTCTGGCACATTTGTAAGTGAAAAGTCGAAATGCTTTTCACATGTGTAGACATGTGGTGCACTTACAGTTAAAGCAGTCGCCTTCTTTACCCACCATGATTATCATGGCATGTAACACATGAAATAGGGATAAGCAAAAAAAAAAAAACAGTAAAAGCAGCCACCAACAACTATTCACCATGATTATCCCAGCCTGTAGAATATGCATTATGGATTTAAAAAGGTGGGGGGCCTACCTCTTCTGTGGGCAGGGGAGGAGGGAGATTCTGGCAGGATGAGAGGAGACAGTTCAGGATGTGGCTGACAGCAGCTCCCATGTACAGCATGTCAATCCCCTGGAGGTACGGGGTGCAGATGTGCTTGGCTGCTCTCGTGATCAGCTCCATCACAGCTATCGACTGTCACACACCACTCTATCACAACAAGGGCAGACAGTTGACAGTGGAGTGGCCCTTGGCAGAGTTGACTGCTATAGGGCGCGTCTCCAGGTGGCAGATAGGGGAACAACCTTCAGATATGAAGTCCAGATGTGAAACAAGCAGAATAACTCTGACAAATAAGCAGTCACGGACCACAACAGCAGCATTGTTAGAAGAGGAGAAAGATCTCTTTAAAAATCCTGACTTCAACTGACCCGGTTGATAGGCCTCAGTAAGAGTCCCTCTCCAGGGATACAGAGGAGCTGTGTCTGTACTCATGTTAGAGTTGGCAACAAAGGCGTCTGCTTCCATGTTAGGAACACCCTCAAACTACAGGCAAAGTCAGACTTTCACCAAATTGTGCCTGGATCATGGTGCCATGATCAATGAAAGCTGTACCTCTACACCCCATTCCATACTCATGGAATTCATGTAATCTTTACACAAAGGGATAAGAATTTCTTCATAAGGAGAGCCCTGTAATACAGGTATACAGGATGAGCAGCGTTTGTACTCCATGTTAGGAGCGGCTGCACATGGCGTCTGTTCCTCATGTCAGAGGCGGCCATTTCTTTTGGAGCTAAGTCGGCCTGCCACTGAGTAGTGCTCCCAGTCTTAATGACAAAGGCAGACACATTCTACTTCACCCAGTCATGATGGTTGTCAAACAGACATTATCAAGGGGTCACAACTTGATATCCTGATATGATTGAGTGGAGATAAAAAAAAAGAAGATAAACAGCTCGAGGAGCATGAACTCATGGAATTCATGTAATCTTTACTAGGGATAAGCAAAACTGCTTTTCACATGTGGAGACATGTGGTGCACACACAGAGTAAAAGCAGTTGCCCAGGCCATGATTATCATGACCTGTACCACGTGTACTAGGGATAAAAAGACTATGGATGGTACTTACATGAAGGTAGTCCAGAGTGGGTATGTCTTTCAGAACATCCACCACCTTCCCCAGGTAGCGGATGTTGATGCCTCGAGAGTGGAGGGCCTCAGTCAGTGTGGGGCCATCAATGGGGTTGATATTCTGTTCCAGACATTCCTTCACCTGTGTACACATAATGGTCAGTTTGATGGCACAACTTGGGATACAGACAAACAAATTGATAAGGCACAATATACAGTTAAGCCTGTCTATAGCACCCCCTCTAAATAGCGCCTTCCTCTCTATAGCACCCGATTTTAAATACATAGTACGATGTGATTTACATTAAAAGTGACCTGTCTATAGCACCCCCTCTAAATAGCGCCTTCCTCTCTATAGCGTCCGATTTTAAATACGTAGTACGGTGTGATTTACATTAAAAGTGACCTGTCTATAGCACCCCCTCTAAATAGCGCCTTCCTCTCCATAGCGTCCAATTTTAAATACGTAGTACGGTGTGATTTACATTAAAAGTGATCTGTCTATAGCACCCCCTCTAAATAGCGCCTTCCTCTCTATAGCGTCCGATTTTAAATACGTAGTACGGTGTGATTTACATTAAAAGTGACCTGTCTATAGCACCCCCTCTAAATAGCGCCTTCCTCTCTATAGCGTCCGATTTTAAATACGTAGTACGGTGTGATTTACATTAAAAGTGATCTGTCTATAGCACCCCCTCTAAAAAGCGCCTTCCTTTCTATAGCGTCCGACTTTAAATACATAGTACGGTGTGATTTACATTAAAAGTGACCTGTCTATAGCACCCTATTTTGGTGAGTTTCAAGAGGAAGCGCTATAGACAGGTTTAAGTATATATAAAATTGGTGTATGTATGTATATATGTATGCTTGTCGGCTATACACATCCACAATATGTAACTAATCTAGCTGATATTTTAACAGTATATAGAGTTGAATCTGGAAAAACATATAGGCAAATTTTCAGGCTTCTATCTCAAATATCCTTAAAGTTATCGACAAATTTTCCCTATTTCACTTGTAACCAGCGCTTCACTGCGGCAATTTCGAGAAGTAAAGTTGAGGAAGGATGGACCACGTGGGGCAACAGTGACCTTGAGTGACGTAATGACGGCGTAGGGGCAAGAAATCACTTGCTATCATTTTATGTATATATCAAATTTAAAATATATTCATATAAAAAATCAAAATAATACAATTTTCAAATATCTTTGTATAAATTAACTTTTTCATTTTTATATTTCGCATTTCATTTTTTCGGAAACAATGCTGTTGCCAAAACGTCACACACTATTAAATTATTTAGATTAGGTCTTATTTTCTTGTATCTAAAAACCTCCATCTTTTCACACATAGAGGAAAAAAGAAAAGTCCAGAGTCCAAAATTTTTAAAGCATTTTGTGAATTAAAAAAAAAAGCTATAATGGGTAGGCTTGTGTTGAAAGAAGTTGATAAACTTACAAATTTGGGGATTTGGCGACTTAGTAGGAAGTCTGTTGTCATAGATACAAGAAAATAAGACTAATCCAAATAATTTAATAGTGTGTGACGTTTCGGCAACAGCCTTGTTACCATCATCAGACAAAATATTTTTTTTTAAATGTTATTTGTCTGATGAAAGCATTTTGATAAAGCATTTTGTGGGGGAGGGGAAGCTATAATGGCTATGCTTGTTTTGAAATAAGTTGAGGAACTTACAAATTTAGGGATTTGGTGGTTCAGTAGGAAGTCTGCTGCATCCCTAACAAGTTGCCGTTGTCTAGTCAGACATTCCTGGGAATCCTGAAATATCCATGTGTTAGGTAGGAAATCCTTAGAGTACCGTGGGAACACGTACCGCATGTCTGACACTTGGAGAGTATACGTCTGGGTTGAACTTGATATCAAACTCTGCACACAGCAGTATGTGTGGCAAGTACTGTACATTCAGGGAGTCAGTTCTTCCTACCTGAGTCCTTGAGGGAATTGATAGTCTTGCAGGCAGTTTGGATCACCTCCTTGGTAGCAACCACTGGCAGAACACAGCTTCAAGTTAGTACACATTCAGCTTAGGCAGCATTTCTTAATATTCTTTCTACAGCTATGTGTAAAACACCATTAAGTGCAGTTTATTCTCAATTAAGCTTCAAGTCTAAGAAAACATTTAGTGCAGTTTTACTGCGTCTCAGCTTTAATTGCCCACTTGCCCAAAATGTAGCTTTACACCTGCAGCTCCAGAACATATTTTGACTTGCATTAGACAAACTAAATAGGACCTTTAGTAGAGGCCGCTGCCTATCATAAAAGAGCTCGAGGACCATGAACTCATGGAATTTGTGTAATCTTTACACAAGAGGATAAGAAACAACAACACACAACACAGCTTTAAGAAACCAATTAATGCAGTTTATTCTAGTGTCCCTATTACAGCATTTTGAATATAAGAAAATATTTAGTGCAGCAATCATAGTGTCCCTACTACAGCTTTAATTATAAGAAAGGTGTAGTCGTGCTCTTCATTTTTTTTATTTGTAATATTTTAAAAGTGTTTAAAAACTATATTTTTATTAAATAATGAATATGCAAAATAATAATACTTCACAATGTTTTATTTTAAAATGAATAATAATTTGTATTTTTTTTTTATAACTCTGTGACCTGAAAATATAGAAGTTATATATATATATATAAATGTAATATAAATGTAATGCCTTGATAAAGGTTGGCGTTCAGCCAACCGAAATATTGGCAAAATAAATATTTTATTAAATCCAATATATGCCTTTTATTATTTAAATATATATATATATAGTTAGTTCGTTTGCTGGTAGATGTAAATATTAGCCACCATTTTAATTTGCCAGTTTGTATTTAAATAAAAAATAATTAATTTGATTTAAAAAAAGGCTAAGGCTATTTCTTCAAAACATCTACCACAAAGGTACACCATTAAGTGCAATTTTCAAAATGTTCCTGCTACAGTTTAAGAAAGAAAGAGAACCTATTTAGAACAAAGTGTTTCCTAATCGAGTAATGCAATTGATCAAATATAAAGAAAGGTACCTACCATCAATGGTACCCTTGTTCTCTAGCTGTTCTAGAACAGTCTTGTACTGGTCCTTTTTAGAATCGTCCAGAACATCCATGTTCTCTTCTGGCTTGGCATTCTCTGCCTTGATGGGTTCATCCTCAACTTGAGGTGTGGCCTCTTCCACTTCTTTCACAGCTTCTTCCTGCAATCACTTCATCTTTTAACACATCTTGGCTTGATGCACTAAACAGGACCTTTGGGAGAGGCTGCTTATCATAAAACAGCTGGAGGTGCATGAACTCATGGAATTCATGTAATCTTTACACAAGGGGATAAAAAACAACATATTTTACAACATCTCAAGCTAGATGCACTAAACAGGACCTTTGGGAGAGGCTGCTTATCATAAAACAGCTGGAGGTGCATGAACTCATGGAATTCATGTAATCTTTACACAAGGGGATAAGAAACAACATCTTTTACAACATCTCAAGCTAGATGCACTAAACAGGACCTTTGGGAGAGGCTGCTGCTTATCATAAAACAGCTCGAGGAGCATTAACTAATGGAATTTGTGTAATCTTTACACAAGGGGATAAGAAAGAACATCTTTTACAACATCTCAAGCTAGATGCACTAAATAGGACCTTTGGGAGAGGCTGCTGCTTATCATAAAACAGCTGAAGGAGCATGAACTCATGGAGTTCATGTTATCTTCACACATGGGGATAAGAAACAACATCTTTTTACAATATCTCAAGCTAGATGCACTAAACAGGACCTTTGGGAGAGGCTGCTGCTTATCATAAAACAGCTCGAGGAGCATTAACTAATGGAATTTGTGTAATCTTTACACAAGGGGATAAGAAAGAACATCTTTTACAACATCTCAAGCTAGATGCACTAAATAGGACCTTTGGGAGAGGCTGCTGCTTATCATAAAACAGCTGAAGGAGCATGAACTCATGGAGTTCATGTTATCTTCACACATGGGGATAAGAAACAACATCTTTTTACAATATCTCAAGCTAGATGCACTAAACAGGACCTTTGGGAGAGACTGCTGCTCATAAAACAGCTGGAGGAGCATGAACTCATGGAATTTGTGTAATCTTTACACATGGGGATAAGAAACAACTTCATCTTTTACAACATCTCAAGCTAGATGCACTAAACAGGACCTTTGGGAGAGGCCGCTGCTTATCATAAATCAGCTGGAGCATGAACTCATGGAATTCATGTAATCTTTACACAAGGGGATAAGAAACAACATCTTTTTGACAACACATTGCAAGCATATGGAAGGTACAAGGCCACAGAAATTGTAAAATTCCAATGACTAAATAGTTGCTTGCAGTTCTTTGTGACTTTATATATATTGGGGAGGGAAAAAAAGAAGAGAGAGCCAAGAGATACATGCTACAAAATGGCACTACATCTTTAAATTCAATGATAAGTCATAAGGAAAAAATCTGACATGGTCAAATATGAATTTGTGACTCCTATTACCGAGATTTACGAATTCCTACATCTGATCCCACAACAGATTCCTACATCTACAACTGATAAGGAACCATAAAGATAGTTTCCATCATTCTTGGTACCAAATAGAAAACCCCAAAAAACAGACCCTCCAACTAAACAGAAGGAAGTCGACACAGTTGGCCAGATGGAAATCTGGTCACCTACGCCCTCTAGTCTATAAAGAGGGAGCCAAAAGCTTCCCCATGTGCACTAGGTGCAAAACCGAAGAGGCCACTCCCCAACATATACTAAATTGTATTGGAAAGGACAAAGGATCCCTGTACAGAGAACCAAGAAGAGTTCTTGAACTTCTTTATGAGCACGACCTCCAAGATCTTGTCTAATTTAGACTAATAAAAGGATAAGAAAAAAAAAACGAATTTCTTATTTTTGTAATTGAAGGGAAAATTCCAATTTCAAATGTGAATGGATTTCAAGAACTTTGTGGCTCAGCTGTCAATAGCAATGCACCTGGAGAATAACTTGAGGAAACAACAGATCCATCCTTATTAGGAAAAAACAAAGGGCGATTTCAAGATTACGAACAGGACATCATAGAATGCTCAAATTAAAATTAAAAATCAAAACATTGCCAAAATGCCTCAAATGCGATTCCTAACCAGCCAATCCTGAAAATCTATTGAATTGTATCAAATCCTCCAAAAAAATATCGCTGGGAAAACCCCAGGACTATAATAGAAAAGCTGAGATAATAGAACCTAATGGAGATCGTTTAAACAACTTGAGGAATAAGTAGTAACTCCGCCTTTGCCGGTCCCAAGCCCGGATGAAAAAGGAGGAGGGGGAGCAGTAACAAGCTCGATAAAAAACCTGGGTTCAGCTGGCCCGGTTGATAGTACCCTGTAAGGGCTCCAGGGATACAGGATGAGCAGCATCTGTACTCCATGTTAGGAGCAGCTGCACATGGCGTCTGTTATTCATGTAAGAGGCGGCCATTTCTTTTGGAGCTAAGTCGGCCTGCCACTGAATAGTGTTCCCAGTCTTAATGACAAAGACAGACGCATTCTACTTCACCCAGTCATGATCTCAAGCTTTACAAGCTTGATATCCTGATATGATTGAGTGGAGATAAGAAAGAAGAAGAGGAATAAGTAACAACAACAAAACAGATTCATCCTGCTCCAGACAAGAAAGGAACCTACCTGATTCTTGAGGAATTTGCTAGGCCCAAGCCTCTGGAATTGTTCAGCTGCAACTCGGATGAAGGTCATGTACAGATGACTGAAATACAAAGCTGTGAGATACGTAGGAGAGGATAGGTGGGTGTATAACTACTTACTCATGGAAGGCATCAATCAGCTCCTGACGGAGACAGCACAGCTTGTGCTTGTGGGCCACTGGATAACCCATGGACTTGGCAACTTCTGACGGTGGGTCCTCAGCTGCCCAGACACAATCTTAATACTCCTCTATTACAACTACCTGGTCATCTCTGGTACACCCCCATTCCTAACCAATCTTTTTTTCCACACCCTTACTAGGGAAGAACAAATGGTGATTTCAAGATTAAGAACAGGACATCTTAGAATACTCAAATTTAATAGAAAAATCAAAACCTTCCCAAAAATGCTCCTAATACGATTCCCAACCAACCAGTCCTGAACATCTATTAAATTGTATCAAATCATTCAAAAAAGACCTCTGGGAAAACCCCAGAACTATAATAGAAAAGCTGAGAAAATGGAACCAAATGGAGATTGTTTAAACGACTTGAGGAATAAGCGAAAACAACTACAGTTTACTTAAGTCAATTCCTTCAGAGAAATTGTTATGCAGGAATACCACCTACCCCTGAACTATATATATATTTTTTTAATTTGAAATAATATCCTGTAGTAATCTATATTCCAATGAAAGCATTCTCCAAGAGAAACTTGATGTTAGGTAGGATAAACAGAAATCTGTTTGCAAAGTTAAAGAATCAAATGCAAATCACAACGCCAAAGTCCCTATTCATAGGTTAGAGCCAAGTGCCTATCACAGCTAGAAACACAGCTATCACAGCTAGTTTATAGCACTAGTGCCAATTACATATTGCAGTTAGAGAAAACACTAATAATAAATGGCAGTGTGAAACTTAACAACATAAATATAGACATCATATGGAGGATCTATATAATATATAAGAGTTTAATCTTATATAGAGGGAGTCATCATTATATAGCTTTCAGCCAATGGAGTACAAGAGTATATATCAGGTGAGGACGACAAACTTACTGATGAGGTAGTTGACATCTGGGGGAAATGTCCGCAGGAGGTCCAGGATGTAGTGGCGGCCATCATTACCCACAATTCCCTTAACACCAAACTGGCTGGTTAGCAGTGAAAACAGGATATATGGAATAACTTTTTTTTTTTGTTTATCCCTAGTACATGTGGTAAAGGTCATGATAAACATGGTAGGTAGAAGTAGACGACTGCTTTTACTGTAAGCGCACCACATGTCTACACATGTGAAAAGCAGTTCGACTTTGCACTTACAAATGTGCCAGAGCCTCATTTGATTACTTGCACTCGCTGGTGGAGTCGGACTTTTGCAAGAATCGAGGGCCATTGGAACTTTTTAATCAGAAAAAAAGTGCCCAATGTGGGAATCGAACCCGGGTCGTAGCGGTCGAAAACCAACAGTTTAGACCATCTTTCCACCGACCCCCCTTGCTTTTTTTGTAATTAAAAGAGGTAATTGCATTGCAAAGAACTGGGATATTGAAAGATGGTTTTACCTTGCATTCCACTGATGAATAGAGTTCTACTTCTTGATCTTTTTCATTCAACACTCTGCACAATCCATTATGTAACACGTGCTTGGATATTGGGACAAAGAGAAAATAAATAAAACTTCCAGGGCTAAATGTGGAAAACAGTACAAATGTGATATTGTACTGGGATAAGGTGCATAAATTATGAAAAAGACATCTCCTTATTGTGTAACTGAAAGTTGCTGATGACTTGCGCCATCTATTGGAATAAATATTGAATATTCTCGTTTATTTTCAATTATTCCAGAATTGGCCAAATAACCATTCTTATGTCCTGCTTAAAATTAGAATTTCTAGAATAAAATACTCTATTAAGTTGACTGCCAGACGTCACGGCTTTCCCTATATAAACCTATTGTTGTTGTTTCCTGTTGGCCGGCTCAAATCTTTTGTAATTATGTAAATAATCTTTTATTTTCCTTATTCTACTCGCCTTAAGTCAGGCAGTACTTTATCAAATTCTGTTTTTTATATATCCCTAGCACAATTAAAGCTAATTCTGTTCTAAACTATTTTTGTTGTTTTGTTGTTGTTGTTTCTTATCCCCTTGTGTTGTGTTGTTGTTGTTACCACGACTGCAATATCAAAAAACATATTCATGTATCAAACAAATGATCAATAATAAATAATATTCAAAAATCAGCATTATTATTTTGTTGTAATATTCAAAAGAAACATATGCGATAAAACTTGTCAAACGTCGTTAAAAACTTACTTATGTGGAAGGATCTTAAGGTGTTCTGCAGACTTCTTCAACTGCAAAGACAACAAAGATTTATGTCCAAGAACTCCCAAAGAGCAAATAGACACCACCTACCAGATCCAAGTACTTGGGGCTTGCCACTACGGTCTTGCCAAAATCTACAGAGCCGTAGACAACAGATTGCTCCTGTTCTTGTTCCAGAATACCTGGGGACAAAACAGTTTATAGAAACTGCTGAGAAACATAGTACAGAATACATAGGTTATAAAACAAGGTAATAAGACCAAATCCAAATAAATAAAACTTCAGACAAAAGTACTGAATGATAAATTTTACCAGAGAATGTTTTAAATAGTTGTGATAAAATTTCTCATTCAGTACTTTTGTCTGATAATAAAAATACAAATACAACCTTTCGTAATGAGTTTCTTTTATTATGAACATCACTGGAGCCCACGAGGTGGTGGCCAAGCTGTGGGATGTGCAGTACATGGCCTACGTCAACCAGTCCTGTGACCAGGACTCCCACATTGTCCCCATTGCTGTCGGAGTAGCTCTGGCCGCACTGGTGGTGTTGATTGCCTACACTGTCAGCCGACGCAGGACCAAGCAGAGGGGATACCAGTCCGTCTAATCTCTCAAACCAACGGATCTTTACCATCTCTCTGAAGAGAAACTCATTGTGAAAGGTTGTATTTTTATTTTTATTATTTGTAGCACAAAAAAAAAAAAAAAAATTTTTTCATTTACTTCAACTTTTGTCTGAAGATGGTGACAACGCTGTTACCGAAACGTCACACACTATTTATTTATTTGGATTTGGTCTTATTACCTTGTGTTTATAATCTATAATCCAAATTGTGCCTTATCAGAATCTATAGGTTAAAAATATAACAAATAATTAGAGATATTTAGTATGTAATTGAAAAAAAAAATCATTTTGAAAAATAAATATTTATATGGCTGAAAACACTTCCTTTCAAAGATTCATTACAAAGATGTACATAGTGCTGCTAGAGGGGAACTTTTTTTCTTGGGTCAGATTATAGAAATTGTATATATATAGTTAACCCCTCGCAAGACATGCCAAAGGTTTTACTTCTACCATAAACACAAGGTAATAAGACCAAATCCACATAAATAAATAGTGTGTAACGCTTCGGTAACAGCATTGTTACCATCTTCAGACAAAAGTACTGAATACTATTTATTTATTTTGATTTGGTTTTATTACCCATTCAGTACTTTTGTCTGAAGATGATAACAACGCTGAAACATCATAACACTATTTGTATTTGGTGTTATTACCTTGAGTTTTGATAAGGCACAATTTGGATTATAGATTATAAACACAAGGTAATAAGACCAATTCCAAATAAATAAATAGTGTATGATATTTCGGTAACAACATTGTTATCATCTTCAGACAAAAGTATTGAATGATGTACTTGATAAATTAACACTGTCTGAAGATGATAACAACGCTGTTACTGAAACGTCACACACTATTTATTTGGATTTGGCCTTATTACCTTGTGTTTACCTTGAGTTTTTATAAAGAGTTGAAAGTCCCACAGAGGAAGAAGCCTCACCAGGAATGATGGACTGGGCAGTGACCCGGTAACCACGGTAGTCCACGACCACCGTGCCCAGAGTGTAGATCTTCTCTGGGTCCAGAGTGGCGTAGGCTCGCACTCCTTGTAGATCATTGATGGGGGCAGCATACGCCGCTGCATCTCCCCCCAACTCGCTGTAATGGTCCCTGACGTCAAAGCCAAGAGAGAAAAAGATGTTGTTCCAAATAAACATGTGCATTCTTGAGTCTTCCCCAGGATTGATGGCCACAACATTGCCGTCAATGACTGAAATGGCTCCACGAGTAGCGGCAGCGACAAAGTCACTGTGAACCTTGAAGATGGCTCGCTCCCTCATGAGTCTCTCAGGCAATGTGGACCGCTGCAGTTCCCTCGTGGTCTGAAGCTCTTCATTCCATTCCCTAGTCTGTCCTGGGATATGTTCCTCATACCCCAGCTTCGAACTGAAGGCTTCAACACACAATTGTCATTGTAGTGGTAATGTATTCGCAATATGTTGGCACAAGGTATGTGCAATGTATTTTTTCATCGCAGTGGGGACGGTAAAATTTTGTATTAGTATAAAAGAAACATTCATGCTTTCAAATCCTTTCATTTTATGTGTATAGATGGCACATTATTGATTTGTGTTAATATGCAAGGTATTGGCACAAGGTATGTGCAATATATAAGGTATTGGCACAAGGTATGTACAATATGTAAGGTATTGGCACAAGGTACGTGCAATATACAGTAAAACCCCGCTAATACGAACCCTGGATATAGCGAACCTTCCCTTATAACGAACCCACGGCGATTCCCAATTCCATTCCATTGAAAATACCATCGTTATAACTGTAATGTTCCTCTCTTCGATTAAATAAATAAATATGCTTTATTAAATTAATAAACTAATTTTTATTATATATATTTTTAATGTCAAACGTACACTTTTTAAATAGATTCATAACAACAACAATAATTACAGCCGATGCCGTGTTTGCAAATTGGCGTTTTTTATTCGCAATTTTACCGATCACGCTATCGTATCAACATGTTTCGCGTCCGATTTTTCTGAATTGGATACTTTTGATTCATCCTCAATTGATTCAGAATATACGGATTTTTTTCCTTTGATGGAAATAACGATATTTTAAGACAATTCTTACTTTCAAATGTCACTTTTCACTTTCAAACAACAAGGTATTAGAGGCATTTTTTCAAATAAATATAGTATTGTAGTATTTGAGAAAGATGTTCTAAAATACTCTTATACCTTTCAAATATACAATTAATAATGTTTTGCCTAGGGATTTTGGCTTAATTTTTAAATAATACATAGGTTTATATATAAACATGTATGCTAATGATAAGAAGAACCTATTATCAAATGACTTCTTTTGATATTCAGCATTACTGTAAAGAAATAGGTCAATTTAGGGAATTAAAACAAAGTGACCATTATTAAGTGGCTGCCTTTTCCTGTTTGTATGGCTGTTTTTTAATTATACGGTCTAAAAATTTAGAAAAGTTTTAAAAATGGCCAAACCGTGGCTATAGTGAACCAAAAGCTCTGTCCCATTGGGGTTCACTATAGAGGGGTTTTACTGTATAAGGTATTGGCACAAGGTATGTGCAATATGTAAGGTATTGGCACAAGGTATATGCAATATGTAAGGTATTGGTACAAGCTATGTGCAATATGTAAGGTATTGGCACAAGGCAATACATATGTAACCTACCATCTTCAGCTCTAATGGCATCCAGAGTGTGCTCCATACTGGGAGCAGCCCAACATGTTACTTGGTAGGGGGTGGCCACTCGCTCAAATGGATGCTTCTGGGTCCTCTTCTTCTGAATGAGGGCAAAGTTCCGCTTGAAGGCAGGGCTGAGCTACAGGGACAAGATCTTATTCACCTACTCTACTTTCTATACCATGGAGATCTTACCTGGTTGAGAAGATCAACGAGGGAGTGATAGATCTTTGTGGGATGGGCAGGCTTGGGGTCAAATTCGTAGCCAGATGACCTACACACAGCATTATTTTTGATGAGGTGGCAGGAGTAAGACTAAAGGAATAGGGATCAAACAGGCTTCATTTATTTCTGCTTCGATAAAACGGAGATAGCTTAGGTTTGGGCAAGAAGCCTGCGTCATGTTTTCAGAATAACGCAACTAAAAGAAATACACTCTCATCGGTGATCAATATTTTTTCCATTGCAGTAAGGACAGTAGAAGTTTGCTTTATTTGTGAAAAGAAATATTCACATTTTGGTGTTTTCATTTACATTATTATTATTAGTTTTGAAAAAAGAGCAATCCATAAATTCACATGTGTTAGACATGTGGTGTACTTACAGTAAAAGCAGTCACCTACTTCTACCCACCATGATTATCATGGCCTGTACCACGTGTACTAGGGATAAGCAAAACTGCTTTTCACATGTGTAGACATGTGGTGCACTTACAGTAAAATCAGTCGCCTACTTCTACCCACCATGATTATCATGGCCTGTACCATGTGTACTAGAGATAAGCAAAACTGTTTTTCACATATGTAGCCATGTGGTGCACTTACAGTAAAAGCAGTCAACTACTTCTACCCACCATGGTTATCATGGCCTGTACCACGTGTACTAGGGATAAGCAAAAAAAAAAAGGTACAGGGACTCACTGGTTGACATAGAAACCCCGGGTGGAAGAAGTGATGACAAATTTCTTATCCTCCATTGTGACCACATCCAGATAGAGTAGATCCCCTGTACATACACCCATGTCAAGTAAAGTGGGCAGGGTGAACAAACCTGTGGACAAGATAGGGTCAAAATAATGGACAAGCTGGTTAAAACAATGAATAGACAGGTCAAAATGATCAATATAACAGGCAAGACAATGGATAGACAGGACAAACTAATGGACTGGAAGGTCAAAACAATGGATTGACAGCTTGAAAAAATTAAAAGACTGGCCGAAACAATGGATTGGCAGCTTAAAACAATGGAGAATACACAGGTCAAAACAATTGACAAGACAGGTTAGAACAATGAACAGATGTCAAAACAATGAATTGGCAGGTCAAGACAATGTATAGACAGGTTAAGACAATCAAAAGACAAGTCAAAACAATGGAATATATACAAGTCAAAATAATGGAATATATACAAGTCAAAATAATGGAATATATACAAGTCAAAACAATGGAGAATACACAGGTCAAAACAATAAACAAGCCAGGTTAGAACAATGAACAGAGAGGTCAAAACAATGGAAAACAGACCAAAACAATGGAGAATACAGGCCAAAACAATAAAGAATGCAGGTCGAAACAATGGAGAATACACAGGTCAAAACAATAAACAAGCCAGGTTAGAACAATGAACAGAGAGGTAAAAAAAAACGACAAGGAAGGTCAAACAACTCACCATTCAGCCTTCTTTTTCCTGGAGGTGGGTTCCACTTGCTCCAATCCAGCCACTTAAGGGTTTTAGCAATCTCCTGCAGACCACAGAGCTTGGTCAATGGTCCAAGATCCAATAAAGTGGGAGAGGTCAGACCTTGGCATCCTTGGCCATGGGCTGGAGCAAGGAGAGGGGCGGCTCAGAGGCCCCAGGCAGAATACAGTCTGGGGGAGTGCAGTCCTCTACTTCCAGTCTCCCCTTCTTGTCCAGCACATCCCCCTGGGTCACCACGTTGAGGTAGCTCAGGGACGAACCCTCTGCTCCGTTGTAGGCATTGGACATATCCAGGGATCGGATCAGATCCCAGACATGGCGCACATGGAGCTTGGCTTCCCTCACATTGTAAGGTTCTGCAACCACATCTCTTATTGTTGTAACTTTATAAAATTGATTGTGTTTCTTATCCCCTTGTGTAAAGATTACATGAATTTCATCAGTTCATGGAATGAGGTGTAGGAGTGCAGCTTTCATTGATCATGCCACACTTTGGTAAAAGTCTGAGTTTGCCTGTAGTTTGAGGCCGTTACTAACATGGAAGCCTTTGCTGCCGACTCTAACATGAGTACAGACACAGCTCCTGTATCCCTGGAGAGGAACCCTTGCTGAGGTCTATCAACCGGGTCAGTTGAACTCAGGATTTTCAAAGAGGTTTTTCTCCTCTTCTAACAATACTGCTGTTGGTCTGTGACTGCTTATTGGTCAGAACTATTCTGCTTGTTTCACAGCTGGCCTTCATATATGACGGTTGTTCCCCTATCCGCCACCTGGGGACGCGCCCTGTAGCAGTCAGCTCTGCCGAGGGAAAACTGATTGTAAACAGTACAAGTTGTATATCCAGGGTTTTCTGTTCCACACATACACAGCCTGCCTGTTTTTTTAAATGTCTTTCACTTCCTTTCAAATATTATTACTACTTTTAACTCTGCCTTTGCCGGTCCAAAGCCTGGATGAAAAAGGAGGAGGGGGAGCAGTAACAAGCTCACTAAAAAACCTGGGCTCAGCTGGCCTGGCTGATAGTACCCTGTAAGGGCTCCAGGGATACAGGATGTACTCCATGTTAGGAGCGGCTGTACATGGCGTCTGTTCCTTGTGTGTTTGTAGTACAGCTGTGTGTGCAGGGACTAGAAAGAACGGAGCTGGAACATACCTTCCACTACCTTGAGAACAGAGCCTTCCTTGAGGCCAGGAATGACCTTTAGCTCAGCGTACTTGTCCAGGGTGACTCCATCCAGTTGAAGGCAGAAGCAGGTCCGATGACAAGTGTCCTCCCTGTCCATTAGCAACTGGTGGATTTCTTGGACAATCTCCAGAGTGTTCACCTATGTCACACCATCAGTTATGTCCCTCAGATATTGGACACATTTAAATACAGTACTCTTCCCTCATGATAAAAGTGTGAAATACATTGGATGAAGGCTTTCCTTAAAAACTATGATGTTTTTTTTTTTTTTACTTATCCTTTTATTACGATGCACTAGCGCGCCATCTGTTATCAAATTATAAAACTATTTAAGAGGCGTAATATTCTTTTTAAAATATCCTTTTATTAGTCTAAATTAGACAAGATCTTGGAGGTTGTGCTTATAAAGAAGTTCAAGAACTCTTCTTGGTTCTCTGTATTTAACTCCGCCATTGCCGGTCTCAAGCCTGGATGTAAAAGGAGGGGAGCAGTAAAAAGCTCATTAAAAAACCAGGGTTCAGCTGGCCCGGCTGATAGCACCCTGTAAGGACTCCTATTCTTGGGTTACAGGATAATCAGCAGCGTCTGTTCTCCATGTTAGGAGCGGCTGCACAAGGCGTCTGTTCCTCATTTTAGAGGCGGCCATTTAATACCAGGTCAAAGTCCAAGTTACACCTCTCTGTAGGTGACCTCGGGGAGAGGTGTCCTCTTAACAGAGAGTTGCTAAATACAGTAGAACCTCCCTGTAAAGGACACCTAATTGCAGAGCCTAAATGTCCTTTCGAGAGAGGTGTCCTCTTACCAGAGTAACTGGCATATAACCTATATGGAGTCGTGCATAACTATGATATGTAAATAATTCCTTACCTGAATTTCAAAGTTGTCCAATCCTGGAGCAGAGACCTTGATGGTGAAACTAGAGTCTTGGATGAAGACAAGCTCAGTCTCTGCGGAGGCACCTCCACCATTCTGGTTAGCTGCTGCTGAGTCCTCGATGTTCAGGACAATGTCCTGGTTGCCGTTATGGGCCGGCTCATCTCCGTCAATATCTTCATCAATGTAGCCATTGCTGCCATTGGTGGCCAGAAGGTGGGTGGTGGTGGTGTCTTTGGATGGCATACTCAGGTCATCTTGTGTAGGGGCTGGTGAAGTGCTTCCCTCTTTTACCATCTCTTTCTATCTGCCAACATCACACAGGGTTAGAAACCATCAAACACAGGGCAACAATACAGTAGAACCTCTCTGGACAACATCTAATTGCAGAGCTAAAGTGTCCTTTAGAGAGAGGTGTCCTCTTATCGGAGAGTTGCTAAATACAGTAGAAGGACACCTAATTGAAGAGACAAAGTGTCCTTGCATTGCCCAATTTTAAATTTTTATCAAGAATAAGAACTAAAAATGGAATATTTAAGAATTCTTTAATAAATGGATTATAGATATAAGAAAATACGACCTAATCCGATTAATTTAATAGTATGTGATGTTTTGGCAAAAGCATTGTCACCACCATCCTGTTTTCAGAAAAGTCTTGTATCTATAATCTATAATCCAAATTGTGCTTTATTATAAATAGGTTATATAAAGAAAAACAATTTATATATGAAAATGAATGGTTAATATGTTAATGTACAAATGACCGAATATGCCGATCGCCGATATGCGAATCAAAATATTCCTAGTATCGGGGCCACTGCTAAAAAAAAATCGATATTTTGATAAGAAATAATTCAAAGCTTCCTGATGTACAATGGAAACATGATTAAAGAAGATTTAATGTGAAAAGCAATGCAATGGTTATTCTCTCTTCATTATTAAAATTTTAATTTGGATGAATTTTACCAATATATAGTGTTCAAAAAAACGGGCGGGAGAAGCAAGCACAAGTAAGGGACTACCCTGTAGTACGGAGTCGTGAGCCGCTACGGTAACCGTGAACAGGGAACTCTGAAATGTGGCTGACTAACGGGGCAATGGCATTCCATGGAGTAACACAAGTAAGGGACTGCCCTGTAGTACAGTGTCGTGAGCCGCTACGGTAACCGTGAACAGGGAACTCTGAAATGTGGCTGACTAATGGAGCAATGGCATTCCATGGAGCAACACAAGTAAGGGACTACCCTGTAGTACGGTGTCGTGAGCCACTACGGTAACCGTGAACAGGGAACTCTGAAATGTGGCTGACTAATGGAGCAATGGCATTCCATGGAGCAACACAAGTAAGGGACTACCCTGTAGTACGGTGTCGTGAGCCACTACGGTAACCGTGAACAGGGAACTCTGAAATGTGGCTGACTAATGGAGCAATGGCATTCCATGGAGTAACACAAGTAAGGGACTGCCCTGTAGTACAGTGTCGTGAGCCGCTACGGTAACCGTGAACAGAGAACTTTGAAATGTGGCTGACTAACGGCAATGGCATTCCATGGAGTAACACAAGTAAGGGACTGCCCTGTAGTACAGTGTCGTGAGCCGCTACGGTAACCGTGAACAGGGAACTCTGAAATGTGGCTGACTAATGGAGCAATGGCATTCCATGGAGTAACACAAGTAAGGGACTGCCCTGTAGTACAGTGTCGTGAGCCGCTACGGTAACCGTGAACAGGGAACTCTGAAATGTGGCTGACTAACGGAGCAATGGCTTATTAACTCTGCCAGTTTCAAAACAAAAAGTGTAAAACACAGGTTTAAAACAAAGTCGGCAGAAAATATAATGCTTGGCCATAAGTAATACCAGAGGATTTCCCTTTGATAACAAGAAGGAAAAAAAAGGAAGAATGTCCGAGACTATCTTTATAAAACTCAGTCAGTTTCAAAACAAAAGGTGTAAAACACAGGTTTAAAACAAAGCAAAGTCGGTAGCAAATATTGCTTGGTCAGAAGTAATACCAGAGGATTTCCTTTTGATAACAAGAAGAAGAAGTGGAAAAAAGAGCAGAATGTTCAAGTCCCATCTTTAAAACCTAGTTTCTCGCCGAAATCGCCGTCTATTCGTGACGTGTCCAGTGACAGATGGTAGCAAATATTGCTTGGCCATAAGTAATACCAGAGGATTTCCTTTTGAAAACAAGAAGAAGTGGGGAAAAGAGCAGAATGTTCAAGTCCCATCTTTAAAACCTAGTTTCTCGCCGAAATCGCCGTCTATTCGTGACGTGTCCAGTGACAGATGGTAGCAAATATTGCTTAGTCATAAGTAATACCAAAGGATTTCCCTTTGATAACAAGAAGTGGAAAAAAGATCAGAATGTTCCCATCTTTATAAACCTAGTTTCTCGCCGAAATCGCCGTTGTTTGTCTATTCGTAACGTGTCCAGTGACAGATGGTAGCAAATATTGCTTGGCCATAAGTAATACCAAAGGATTTCCACTTGATAACAAGAAGAAGAAGAAGTGGAAAAAAGATCAGAATGTTCCCATCTTTATAAACTCAGTTTCTCGTCGAAATCGCCGTTGTTTGTCTATTCGTCACGTGTTGTGTCCGGTGATAAATGGTATCTGTAGGACAAGAGCGAGCAACGGAGACACGTGTCGCCTCTACAACGCCTCTAAAAAAAATCCTCTTTTTTTTAGCAGGATACCTGTGATTCCATAATTCTCTAAATGTATCATTAGTTTCAAAACAAAAAGTGTAAAACACAGGTTAAAACAAAGCAAAGTCTGTAACAAATATTGCTTGTTCATAAGTAATACCAGAAGATTTCTCTTTGATAAGAAGAAGAAGAAAAGAGCACAATGTTAAGTACCAGCTTTATAAACTCAGTCTCTCGCCGAGAAATCGCCGTGACGTGTTGTGTCCGGTGACAGATGGTATCTATAGGACAACGGAGACACGTGTCGCCTCTACAACGGAGGAAGAGGGGGGGGGACTTACGTAATGACGACAATCGCCAGGTTGACATTAACAAGACTATCTTTAGCTGCCCGGACGGAGAGAGGGAGGCGTTATAAATAGTGAAGAACACCAAGGTCCCATTCATCCACCCTTACCTCCTTGTTGTTCAAACAGTGCCGTTCTAGACCATCAACTAACCACATAGTATAAGGTCTGGGGAAACCATTACCAATATAGACCTCTTTAAATTAAAGATAATTCTACCAAATATTTGTCTAACTGACCTTGTCTTTATTGTTTGCGGAAGAGCATTACTCGATGCAAATATTTAAATGTAATTCTACTGTCCTATAAGCTTATGTCCATAGTTTTCTTGAAAACCATTTCTGAGATTCCATCCTTCAGTGCTGCGTATATAAGCAGAATCATCCAATACAGTATTAGATCTCTGAGAAGCGGTCTGGTGGATTAAATTGACGAAACCGCTGGGAAGGTTCACCACTGATAAGCCAAGCCCTCCCAATATATTTTTTCATCGCAGTAAGGACAGTAGAAGTTTGTATTATGTATAAAAGAAACATTCGTGCTTTTAAATCTTTTTTTACTTGACCGAAGTACCTTTAATTTGAAGAACTAGGAATTCCAGCCAGGCAACCTCTATCTTTAAGATAACATAGACCTTCCTCTTTGCCTGATTATCGCCCCTACAAAGATAACACGATCTCTTTCTATATTAATAAAATTATAAATAAAAGATGCCATAGAGGCGTGATGCTAATAACTTTAATTTGTGCCGGGATTGTTTATAGATGGAAAGAAATTGGACAAAGGTGTACTCCTCTTTCCTTTGAAAAAAAAAAAGATATTAAAAAGAAAGAAATCGAAGTTACTACCTCTTTACTTCTTTTGCAGCTAAGCAGAACAATACATATACACAAATATATTTTTTGTCATCCTTTTTACCTGGTATCTTGAAAAGGGGAAATACTTGCGCTTTTTTTAAGAGGTAAAGAACCCTTGCCCTATTTTATCGATCGGAATAAGATATTAAAAAACAAAGCAGTGAGGGTGTAATTAAATGTCTGAGTGACTACGCCCTTCTAGGAAGATTTGACCCGCCCTATCTCACACTTCCTACACGGGGTGAAGACGTGACATGTACCCAGGTGTGAGATATATCTGGACAGATGCCAACACCTGTGACAGACAGACAGGGGGGGGGAGATAGCCCTGTGTGAACAGCTTAGTTTGTACCTTCTATTCTTAACTTGCCGCAGTTTGAGCTGGAAATATATTTGCTTGGTATTAATGGTTGAATGCCTTTACGTGCAGCAATAGAGAGCGGAGGGCAAAGAACTTTGAGTTGACTTAGGAAAATCACGTTGTTTGCTGAAACTCAGAATTACGGTAGCCAAGTGAATCGGTATTTCTTTTATATTATGAAAAATGACGAATCCTGTATGGGACTTTGATTCCAGTAAAAGGCTTGTTGCTGCTGTTGTATATAGTCACAGTGTAGAAAATACTATACTATACCTACTACATATATCTCTGTATTCTTAGTTCTCTTCTCTTCAATTACTCTGTAAACTGACGAATCCTTTATAGGACGAGAGGTCGTCAATAAAGGCTTTTGTTGTTGTATATTATGAAAAAGGAATCTCCTTATCGTGCAAATGAAAGTTGCTGATGGCTTGCGCCACTATCGGAATAAATATCAACTATTCTCGTTGATTTTTAATTATTCCAGAATTGGCCAAATACCCATTCTTGATTAATCAAGAAAAGCTAACCACGTACGCGTTTCGGGCTGTTGGCCCTCATTCTTTTTATTTTGTTATCGACTAATAACAACAATACAATCTAAAGTGGCGATGTAATCAAAAACACGAATGCCTTTCCGTGCAGCAATGGAGACGGGGGTCAAAGAACTTTAAGTTGACTTAGGAAAATCTCGTTCAGTTTGCCGAAATTCAGAATTGCGGTAGCCAAGTGAATCGGTATTTCTTTTAATTCAATCAACCAATAACACCGACAACACAATCTAAAATGGCGATGAATTCAAAAACACGAATGCCTTTCCGTGCAGCAATGGAGACGGAGGGGCAGTTGACTTAAGAAAATCACGTTCAGTTTTCTGAAACTCAGAATTACGGTTGCCAAGTGAATCGGTATTTATTTTAATTCAATCAGCCAATAATACCGACAACACAATCTAAAATGTTAGTAATAAAAAAAAACATGGGAATCTATACTTAGTGAATGCATTCTGCAATGAAAACCATTCCAGAATGTCTATTGAGAGAAAAACATTCAAATCCAGTTCCTATTTGAAGATTACTCTGCACGATCCAATCATCTAATTGCCAGCACTCATATAATTGCATTGAGGTGATGATACTTCTACGCGGCACATACCATCATTGTGGGTAGGGGAATTGAGGCTGATGCTTATATTGGAGGTACACATCTTTTAAACAAGGGAAGAATGGTCGAATGGTATCAACCGTTGATTTTCGACTGTTAAGATCCAGGATCGAATCCCGGATTGGACAATTTTTTTTTTCTATTTAAAAAAAAAATAGCTTAAATGGCTTCCGATTCTTGAAGTCCGCCCCACCAGTCTTCTTTCTTATCTCCACTCAATCATATTATGGTATCAAGTTGTGACCCTTGATGGTGTCTGTTTGACAACCATCATGACTGGGTGAAGTAGAATGAGTCTGCCTTTGTCATTAAGACTGGGAGCACTACTTAGTGGCAGGCCGACTTAGCTCCAAAAGAAATGGCCGCCTCTGACATGTGCAGCCGCTCCTAACATGGAGTACAAACGCTGCTCATCCTGTATCCCTGGATTATGAGCTCTTACAGGGTACTATCAGCTGGGCTATCTGAGACCAGGTTTCATTTTAGCGAGCTTGTTACTGCTCCCTCTCTTCTTTTTTTCCTCCGGGCTTGGGACCGGCAAAGGCGGAGTTCGACCCATCAGTGAATGTAAGTAACTAAAAGTGCTCTGGCACACTTATAAGTGGAAAATTCGAACTGCTTTTCGTGTGAAATGGTGCACTTGCAGTAAAGGCATTCGCCAACTACTTACCCATCATGATTAGCATGTCCTGTACCACGTGTACTAGGAGTTGAAACAATTACTATCGCACTTACAAGGTGTCAGATTATCTGTTTAGTTACTCGCTGGAGAGGATAGAGTTGTGAAGATTGATTTATTAAATTGCTGAACAATAGCTTCGATGGGGACTACGACGTAAGAGTTTGAACAACCAGATCAATAATTCTCCCTTAAGTGACACCAACGACTTGGAAAGAGACTGGGAGAGAGGTTAAATTTTCTTAAGCGAATACTTTCCATTATTTATTATTTTATTTCAATTTAAAGCGCTATGTCCCCCTAAGAACACTTGCGCTGTCATACAATAATGGCATTTCAATACCAAATGCTATTATGGTGCACGTAATCATATAAAACGACCAGTTCGAATTATATACATAGCATAGCCAAGATGTCTTTGCTTAACGATTTCATTGAATCTAAAGAAATGAAATATGAAGTAAATAATTTAAATTTAAAAGAAAAACAAATATACAATTTATATGTACCAAGCATAATAACGGATTTTATTGAATTTAAAATGGTTAATTTAAAGAACAACACAAATGAAACTTTTCAAAGCTTCTTCCCTAACAACATACCAAAATATTTCCAACCAAACTTTCATAATTCTCAATTCTTTTCTAATCATGGAAATTTAGTTAACCTAAGTTCGTGGAACGTGCGGCTCAGCCTTCTAATTTGACCAGAATAATGGATGTAGCAATCAGGATGATGGACGATATTACAAATTAGTGCAAAGTTGTTTTTATCCCTTAATGGGCGACACCAATAAACTTTATTATTAAAATGCTGTTTCTTTTTCAGCGATCAGTTTTTGGTGCGTTCGAGAAACCAAACATATTGTAAATGGCACAAATGAGGTGTGTGCGTGTGTAAGTATGCGTGCTGGAAAGGCAGGCTGTAACACCGTCTCAATATTGACCTTGGACCGTGTTATTGTACGCGGCTGTCTGCCTTTCAACAAACACTTAGAATAATTGCTGAGCGTAACCGAAGAAGGGCAACTTGGTAAAAAAGGAGGATATGTACATGTTATATAAAATATTATTTTATTTAAAATTATATTTCATAGATTCAAATACTCTGTTAAATCGACCGCCAGAGGTCACGATTCCCCTATAAAACTCATTGTTGTTGTTTCCCGATGGCCTCTCTGCCAACCACGAGGCAAGATCAATGTCTCGCCCAACTGCCAGAGCTAGAGCTGCAAAGTTCTAGTCCTCTCTTCCTGCCTCCTGACCTCCACGGATCCAATCCGGCCTAACCTGCCTCTTCCCTAACGGAGATCCTGCCCTTAGCCTCTTCAGCCTGGTCATAGTGGTTTTATATATTCCGCTTTACGTGGCCATTGCGGCTCAAAAATCATTTATTTTGGTTAGCAGCCCCGTAAATAAAGATATTTTCTCTTTCCCGATGGCCGACTCAAATCTTTTGTACATTATGTAAATAATATTTTGTTTTTCCTTGTTCTACTCGCCTTAAGCCAGACAGTACTTTTATCAAATTATGTTTTTATATATTCCTTCAGCTCAATTAAATCAATTATTGATATGAACCATTTTTGATACCTAATTTTATTTAAATATTGCCACGACTGCCGAACAATATCGTAAAATACTCATGTATACAAAAATCAAGCAACAGCTAATAATTCTGGATATCCTCAAGATAATCAAAAATCAACAGAAAATCTCATTCATTTTGTTTATAATACAGACACACAAGGCTTTATTAAGACATTCCGTCTAATACAGACTCCTGTTAGAAATGAATCTAAAAAAAATGAGAAGCAGGGGAAGAAACTGAATCCTCGCTCAGAAAAGAGAAAAAGAAGAAAAGGAAAAGAATATCTATGTACAAAAGACTATATACATCGTGCATAGAACACAGTGAAGAAGTAGACTATTGAGTAAATGGTTGCATCTTGTGAAGAAAAAAATATTTCCACATAGTTCAGTTACTTTGTTAGGTCTTTTTTCCTCCTAGCAGTCTTGAAAAAATTAAAGAACTTTAAAATAGCTGACCCATTATCCATCAAGTCTGAAAGAAAGGAATGCAGCGAAAAGTGTGGATGAGCAGCTCTACCGCAAAAAGGAGGATACACCAGATTTGATGGCTATTGAGGAAGACGGGAAGGTTATATTCGAACACAGGTTGCTTCTTGTCAGTATTCCATGAAGTCTCACATTGAAATTTTAGCGGAATAGTCTTGATTTTTTTGAAGAAGACATTTTTCTCAAAAGCAAACGACAGCCAACTTACCTCAGTGCAAAGTATTTTATAAAAATTCGAAACTATTTTAAAAGCGTATGATTCTTTTTTTTTTTTTTGAAATAAAACAATATCTATTGTCCTTACTGCAATGGAAAAATTAATGGGAAGGCCTGGCTCATTAGTGGTGAACCCTCCCAGCGGTTTCGCCAGTATACACATGTGATAATTGCAGTAAGGGCAGTAGAAATTGTTTAATTTTCAAAAAATAATCTTACGCGTCTAAAATAGTTTCGAATTTTCATAACAGATGGCGCGCTAGTGCATCATAATGCGAAGTATTTTAACCAGAGCCATATCAAGTTGAATGGTTTCTTTGTCCCTATATAACTTTTACAAAGCAGTAAGTAGGAACTTAGATTCATCGTTTTCTTCTCCACTACATGGCGATTGATCATCGTGAAGATATCGTTGTAAGTCGGCAATGAGAGAGGAGAATCTGTATAAAACTGGTGACTGTGTATGAGCGATTTTTTAAAGATGGGTCAGAAGGTGACTTCCAAGTTATTTCACTCATTTATATACGC
Organism: Cordylochernes scorpioides; assembly: GCA_030710605.1. NCBI lineage: Eukaryota > Metazoa > Arthropoda > Arachnida > Pseudoscorpiones > Chernetidae > Cordylochernes > Cordylochernes scorpioides. The sequence continues at coordinate 148,369,511 of CP092864.1, forward strand.
AGTCTACCATTGCAGAACAGCGAGCATGCGAGCAGAATTGCCTGCCAACTCGTGATAACAATAAAGACAAGGATCATTCCAAGATATCTTCAGTTGGCTATTCGAAATGACGAAGAGTTGAACAAGCCCCTTTCAGGCGTCACCATTGTTCTTCTCAATATACAAGTTATATTATGGATAAAAATATTTTTTAAAATAAGGGTGTGAATATTTTGTATAGTAACAATAACGCCTATTTATAATATATTGTAAGGGGATCGGTGGAAGGATGGTCTAAACCGTTGGTTTTCGAACCCTACGACCTGGGTTCGATTCCGCATTAGGCATTTTTTTTTCTGATAAAAAAAATGCTTCAATGACCCCCGATTCTTGCAAAAGTCCAACCCCACCAGCGAGTGCAAGTAACCAAACTGAGCTCTGGCATATTTGTAAGTGCAAAGTCGAACTGCTTTTCACATGTGTAGTAAAAGCATTCGCCTACTTCTACCCACCATGATTATCATGGCCTGTACCACGTATACTAGGAATAAGAAAGAGAGAAGAGAGAATATATTGTACCTTAATTCTCGATGGCAGATTCTACTTCTTTATCGAAAGAAGGAAAACTCTTTCTTTCTTATCACCACTCAATAATATTAGGTCTTCATGACTGGGTGAAGTAGAATGCGTCTACCTTTGTCATTAAGACTGGGAGCACTACTCAGTAGCAGGCCGACTTAGCTCCAAAAGAACGGATAACGGATAAATAAGGGGAACTGACTCTCCTCGTTTAGAAGGACAACAATCCATCCAACTTAAGAGAGAAGAATGAAGGCAATATCAGCCAATAGGAGAAGACTCCTCGTTTTGAATCGATATATCGGCAGCACCAAAAAACTACAATCCATTTGGAAGCCCCCCAAATCGATAGATTTAATGAACAAGACAGCCAAGAACTTCGACATCCATTCTGAGCTAAACACGTTAAGGAGAATTTTTCATTCGGTCATGTCAAATTCCTAGACATTATTTGAAATGGGTCAACCTGCCAAACATCACAAAATACACTCATAGACAAAACTTAAGGAAGTTTCATATTTTGATTGATGCGGCTGGTCTTTTTTTTTTTTAAGGCGGCAGAGGCAAATTTTGTTTACACTTAGTTATCTTTAAAAATAAAAAAGGCATATCCTGACCAGGAGTACATGTGCTTTTCAGAGGCAGAGCGCCATCTGATGGAACAGAAATCAACTATTCATTGATTTAACCTGTTTCCCTTATATTTGGCCAACCCAATTTCTTGATAAATCGTGGAGTAGGCTGTACCACTGCGGCCAAAAAGACGGCATATATTGGATCAAAATATCATTCATTTTACCAATATTTCAGTTGGCTGAACACCAACCTTTATCAAGGTATTATAACATATTAATGTGTGCCAAAACTTAAGTTATCTCGTATGTCTTCAATAAAGGTCACTGTAAAACAACACTTGAAGTTACACCGCATGAGTTTCTTTTCAATGAAAAATCAAAATTTATTTCAAGGTGAAATATTGACTATTTCTAACCTTTTTGGATGAGGTATGAAAGGGTGAATTATGAAGAGTAATGATGAACGGAAAAATAAAAGTGTCCAGGGATGGGAATCGAACCCACAATGTTCCGCTTACCGGGCAGATGCCATGTCCACTAAGCTACTGTGTATCAAATATCAGTTATTGTCTGAATCCCGATATACATACTAAAAGGTACAACTTCCTTAAGTTTTGTCTATGAGTGGATATAAACATTCAAATCTCTAATTCCATGTCCTAAGGAAAATATATTTCTTGTTGAATTAAAAGTGTCCCTAGAAGGTAAAGCTGCATTTTAAAATACGTTCCGTTTATATCCTTAAAATGGATTTCCAAATGGATAGCTGTTTAAAGGTTATATACATTCTCAAGTACCAAATTACAATCTCCAGAGCTAGAGTAGATACTGTAGATTTTCACGTAAAGATAGAGGCTGCCTGGCCAGCATTCATAGTTCTTGAAAATAAAGATACTTCGGCCAGTAAATCTTTTATTATCTCGACGTTTCAACAAAAATCTTTGTCGAGAGCAAACAAAAATGAAAAGATTTGGCAAGGCGTTAAAAATTATTCTCAGAATAATTCGCCTTTTTAATCTACAGCTTTTTAAAGCTTTAATACTGTATCGGATGATTTTGTATGATACTGTAGGGTGGAGAGTAGAGCAATGTACTTATTCTGAGAATAATTTTTAACGCCTTGCCAAATGTTTTAATTGCTTCTGACGAGGACAAAAGATTTTTGTCGAAGATTTACTGGCCGAAGTATCTTTATTTTAAAGAAAGATGACTCAATCCAAATGCACACACGCAATCAGATCAATGAGCTCTTTCCCAGTGATATGCATTACCAGACCGTCCAATACCATCTTATCCCGCCAAATGCCGTCGCAGACAGGAATGTGAGACGTGCCAGCCGAAAGAGACGGAAGGGGTTCAATTTTGGCGCTCCGCCGGCCTAAATGTCAAAGAGCGGTCGATTGGCAGGGCAGCCCGTCGGCGGTGGAAACTTTCCCCGGTCGGCTCTCGGCAACTTTTTCTCTCGGCTGTTCAATCTTACAGCATGATGGCAATACAGTTAAACCTGTCTATAGCGCCCCCTCTAAATAGCGCCGCCTTCCTCTCTATAGCGCCCGATTTTAAATACGTAGTACGATGCGATTTACATTAAAAGTGACCTTTCTATAACGCCCCCTCTAAATAGCGCCTTCCTCTCTATAGCGCCCGATTTTAAATACGTAGTACGATACGATTTACATTAAAAGTGACCTGTCTATAGCACCCCCTCTAAATAACGCCTTCCTCTCTATAGAGCCCGATTTTAAATACGTAGTACAATGCAATTTACATTAAAAGTGACCTGTCTATAGCACACTTCTCCACAGCTCACCATCTCTACAGCACTCTATTTTGGTTAGTCCCCAAGAGGGGGGCGCTATAGACAGGTATAACTATACTTAACCGTGCAAAGACTATCTTTAGCGAAGCTGAAAATCCTGGATGAGTAACCATTCAGTTTAGCCGCATGCAATAATAGTTAAGTTAGGTACTTCCCCGGTCGGCTCTCGGCAACTTTTCCCTCGGTTGTTCACTCTTAAGTTTGGCAGCATGATGGCAATACTTAGCCGTGTAGGAAAGATTTGTCTTTAGCGAAGCTGAAAATCGCTGGTCGAGTTGAACACACTAAGTAACCGTTCAGTATAGTCGCATTATAATAATGGTGAAAAAATAAAACAAAAGTAAAACAAAAATAAAATAAAACAAAAGTAAATAAAACAAAAGTAAATAAAACAAAAGTAAAACAAAAATAAATAAAACAAAAGTAAATGAAACAAAAGTAAATAAAACAAAAGTAAATAAAACAATAATAAAATAAAACAAAAGTAAAAATAAAATAAAATAGTACAAAAGTAAATTTGTACTTAGATCAGTTAGATCAATTAAGGGAAAAAAAGGCATTTCCTGATCGTGCAAATGAAAATTGCTGATGGCTTGTGCCATCTATCGGAATAAATATCAACTAATAGCCCGAAACGCGTACGCTTTTCTTGATTAATCAAGAAACGGTATTTGGTCAATTCTGGAATAATTAAAAATCAACGATTGGTTGATATTTATTCCGATAGATGACGCAAGCCATCAGCAACTTTCAGTTGCACGATCAGGAAATGCCTTTTTTTCTTAATAATAGTTAGGTTAGTTACAGCGTATACCACTTAGTTAATTATGATAATTGACTATTATAACCTATTAGATATACACACAGTATTTATACACGAAACGCTATTAAGCATTTTTTTCTCAATTAAAACAAACTTCCTAATGTCTTTACTGCGATGAAAATATATTAGAAGAGTCTGGGGCTCATCACTGGTAAACCCTCCTAGCAGTTTCGTCTTTTTAATCTACAATACCGTTTTTTAGAACTTTAATGCTGTATTGTTGTTGTTGTGTCCAATGAAGAGCCTCAGATGTCCCCATACATCTCAATCACAGCAGCAGCAATGTCCTCTATATTGGGTGTGTATACTGTATTGTTGTTGTTGTGTCCAATGAAGAGCCTCAGATGTCCCCATACATCTCAATCACAGCAGCAGCAATGTCCTCTATCTTGGGTGTGTATACTGTATTGTTGTTGTTGTGTCCAATGAAGAGCCTCAGATGTCTCCATACATCTCTATCACAGCAGTCGCAATGTCCACTATCTTGGGTGTGTATACTGTATTGTTGTTGTTGTGTCCAATGAAGAGCCTCAGATGTCTCCATACATCTCTATCACAGCAGCAGCAATATTCACCATCTTGGGTGTGTAAAGCTGCTGTTCTGGGTCTATATCAATTTAATACTGTATTGGATGATTCATATATAGTTAAACCTGTCTATAGCGTCCCCTCTAAATAGCGCCTTCCTCTCTATAGCGCCGATTTTAAATACGTAGTACGATGCGATTTACATTAAAAGTGACCTGTCTATAGCACCCTCTCTCTAAAGCACTCTATTTTGGTGAGTCCCAAGAGGGGGCGCTATAGACAGGTTTAACTGTATACTATAGGGTAGAATCTTGGATATGGAATTTAATCAAACTTTGGATACAAAATCTCTTAGGACAGATTTACATAATACAATATAATACGGTTTATGATTGTAAAACGACAATTTTACCTCAAATGTTTCTTTTGAACGAAAAATCGTAATTTAAGGAGAAATAACGACTATTTCTATCCTTAGGGATGAAGTATGAAAGGATGAATTGTGAAGAGTAAAATAATCACGTCTTTGTATAGAAAGCGTGATGATAGTTGGGCGAGAAGAGACAACAAAACCTCCATGAGCGACCACCTCCAGGAGACCAAGGTTCTCCATTCTCTGGTATATAAAAAAAGGAAGATTTTTTTTTTAACTCCGCCTTTGCCGGTCTCAAGCCCGGATGAAAAAGGAGGAGCAGTAACAAGCTCACTAAAAAAACCTGGGCTCAGCTGGCCCGGCTGATAGTACCCTGTAAGGGCTCCAGGGATACAGGATGAGCAGTGTTTGTACTCCATGTTAGAAGCGGCTGCACCTGGCGTCTGTTCTTCATGTCAGAGGCGGTTATTTCTTTTGGAGCTAAGTCGGCCTGCCACTGAGTGGCAAAGGCAGACACATTCTACTTCACCCAATCGTGATGGCTCATACATTGATATGCTCTACTCATCCTCAGCAGACATTATCAACAAGCTTTACAAGCTTGACACCCTAATATGATTGTGTGGAGATAAGAAAGAATAAGAAGAGAAGGGTATCAAGCTTGTAAAGCTTGAGACTTTTTATGGTGTCTGCCGGGGATGAGTAGAACTCATCAATGGATGAGTGAATACAGTCAATAAGGTGTTTGGGGTTGCAGGTTGAGAACTCCCAGTCTTAATGACAAAGGCAGACACATTCTACTTCACCCAGTCATGATGGTTGTCAAACAGACACCATCAAGGGTCACAACTTGATACCCTAATATGATTGAGTGGAGATAAGAAAGAAGAGATTTATTTTTTAAAAGTACCGTGTGACGGGAAAACAGATGGTCGATCTTGCCCATACTGGCCCAGCCATCGATGCCAGCCAACGATCCAGCCGCGACGGCCCCAAGTATTTCCTAATTACCCAACAATCGATGCCATTTCTCGGCCTTTTTTACGACTTCTTGGAGCCTTTTCTCTGATCAACCATGCTAACCGGCTTTTCTATTATTAACGTCTGTACTAATATGTAACTCTATGGATAATGTATGTCAAAGGATATTGTTTGAAGTTTATATGTTAATTTTGTAATTATTCTTATTTTTTAATTCATAGACGCATTTTTCTGGCAGACATATTCAATTTTTATCATTTTTATTATTGTTTTTTTTTTTTAGTTAGTTAGTTATCAAATCATTTGCAATTGTAGTTTCTTTTTGTTTTGTTCCTTTTTAAGCAATAAAATATATATAACTAAGGTGTAATATTCAATTCAAGCATATGGAACCAACATCGATTCATTTTTAAAACAAAGCAATACCATAAGCTTATACAACTTTCACTTTTTCATACAGTGCGTGCTACTGTACTAAAATGTAACTCTATGGATAATGTATGTCCAAGGATGTTATCTAGTTTTACTTTTATACCGAATTCCACTTAGGGATAGAGTTCCATAGGATGAAGGAATATAGGCATACATAACAATAAGACTAACGGTAGCTTCCTATCTTCTTCTTCCTTATCTCCACTCAATCATATTAGGGTATCAAGTTGTGACCCTTGATGGTGTCTGTTTGACAACCTTCATGACTGGGTGAAATAGAATGCCTTTGTCATTAAGACTGGGAGCACTACTCAGTGGCAGGCCGACTTAGCTCCAAAAGAAATGGTCGCCTCTGACATGAGGAACAGACGCCATGTGCAGCCGCTCCTAACATGGAGTACAAACGCTGCTCATCCTGAATCCCTGGAGTCCTTACAGGGTACTATCAGCCGGGCCAGCTGAGCCCAGGTTTTTTAGTGAGCTTGTTACTGCTCCCCCTCCTCCTTTTTCATCCGGGCTTAGGACCGGCAAGGCGGAGTTGTAGCTTCCTATGATGATGAAGAATAGCGAAATAACAACAAATGTTGAAACGAGCGAAATTTCAGATTTCTGAGAATATATTTCGATATTTTTTTAAATATCTTGGTATACGACTCAATAGACTCAGAAACTTCCAGTGGATAGAAAGATTCTAGAAGCATACTTCTTGAGGAAGAGCCAATCGGCCCGGTATTGAAGGATACTGATAAAAAAAAATCGATCCAATATAAGCGTTTCTCCCTTAAAACGCTAAATCTTGGGTATCAGACAAAAGCATTATACATGAGAGGGAACACTTCACGATTTTGTGTGTCATCCTTTCGCAGGGGTCATGCTGATCTCTGTATTCTTCCTTATTTTAGTATGTACAAGTACCAGAGTCATCAACAATCAATTCTGTCATCATTTGCTTTTGTGAATGGAATAAATACACAAATATGGCCATTTCTTTTAAGCATCGGTGGTTCAGTGGTAGAATGTTCGCCTGCCACGCGGGCGGCCCGGGTTCGATTCCCGGCCGATGCATTTTTTTTTTTACAATTTTTAAAACTCATTTATATTATTATCTGATATATATAAAAGTCAATGTCTGTCTGTCTGTTTCGCGATAAACACAAAAACTACTGAACCAATTGGTACCAAATTTTGCATGTCGCTTTTTATAAACCCGTATTGCTATTCTATGGCACTTCTACCATTTATCATTGATGTTATTTCAGTATGAAGGAAATTGCATTGGGGGAATTCTCGGGCGAAGCCGGGTCATTCGTTTAGTTTTAGTATATTTCCCAGCGAACAAACGTTCGCTATGAACAATAGGTCAATAGGTGATGCTTGTAGGTTGGGAAAGTGCGTGTGAGGGAAGGGGGGGAGAATGGTGAAACGTTTTTAAGAATAGTAAGCAAAAAAAACCAAAGAGTTTTGGTAGACTGCGCCGAAATCCAGTACCAATTAAGTAATGTAGGAGTGCGTGATGACCTTGGTTTCAGCATCGATGGTCTGTTTCCAAGAATGTCGGCTTGTTCCTCCCTTCCAGCCGTTCAGTATAAACATCACTTTAAATAGAACAAACTTTGTGCTATTCTTGAAGAAAGAACAGAATCATCCCGTCCTGCATTGTATGGTCTTTCGCAGCTGGTATAGCTGAACGCCGAAGTTGAAGTCAAATAGATTAACTTAGGAGATACATTCAAAACAGAAATATAATAAAACTACGGAGGACTACTTACTATCAAACCTCACTTTGAAAATTAAACGATTTATAGCACGTCAAAGGATTCTATGGCTATTTTTCCCCGTGGATATCACGAGATTTTGGAACAGCGACCCTTTAAATTGCTACTTCTGCAATGCTGTCATCCAAGACAATTTGGTCCATTATCTATTCCATTGCCCATTTCTACAGGAAAAGAGACTTGAAATTCACGAAATTTCGGGGCTAACTCACTATAATGAACAACATGTATATAAAATTTTTACTACTCTCCTGCTGGATAAAACATTGGTTTATAAATATTTAAAAATTTTCAAGGCGCGATTGATAAAATGAGGGAAGAAGTGCTCAACTCTACAGACAACGGCTGATTGCTCCCCCTCCCCTCTAAATTACTTTTCCTCCTCACTCATGTACATATACTAGCCGAATGACCCGGGCAACGCCCGTGTTTTACCCGATTGAATGTTTTGATTCAAATACTATTTGTTACAATTATAAATTTGGCGCCTTTAATAAATGCATATGTTAGTTAATAACTATAGCCTATGTGCTTTATCTGTCTATGTACTGTTGGCTTCCGTAGGCGTCTCTTACTGGGAAAAGGAAAGAGAGGATTCCATTTAGTTATTAACTAATATATGCATTTATTTAAAGAGCGACCCGCTCCAAACCAATAGTTACAAAAACGAAAGAGCGAGTGGGTGAGGCATGATGGGGGGGGGGGGGGGGGCAAAGGTGGCGTGACCGTAGCCAACCAATAGGAGGGCGCCATTCCAAAAAAAAAAAGCAAACGGTGACAGAGGCCGATGAGAAATGACGCTCGTAACTGTATATAGAATAACCTTTTAGGGGAATCCCCTTGTAAGACAATAGTGTCTTAATAAAGGTTTTTGTTGTTGTTATTGTATAATAAAACTAGGTCACTTTCTACTTTAAATTTTAAATGTATCGATGCATATTTAGAAGATGTTCATTTTATTTCGAAAAAGTCGGCTTTTAAATATAGAGTTGTGTAAGAGTGGATGGAACAAAAAGGAAAGGATGGGCAAAAAGAAGGATTTCTAAATGTTAGACGGTAGAGTTCTCAATGGCAAGTTGTGCTAGAGAGTCGAGAAATGCGTGCATGAAAGAAAAGATTCCATTGGTTGTGCTAGATGGTTCGAGAAGTGTGTGCACTCTTTTACTCGACTAATTGGCCTTTATAGAATGGTCTTCTAGTCCTACTGACGGCTGTACCATCAATTCTTTCCCTCCATCCCTGACCTGGGGATACTTGTGCTGCAGCTCTGTTGGCTTGCTTGGTTCATTGCCACAGTGCATTTTGATCGTAATCGTTTTCCTCGAGGTTGGGAAGTAACTTTAAACCCGGCTGTATAACTCGAGATATAGGAGGTCGATCTTGTCTCAGCTAGAACCATCGGATAGAGAAGGAAACGTCATATCTCGTGGAATACAAATAAATGGAAGATGTGCTTCATATGGTCGTGTACGTATTTTCCTGCTCTATCCGATGGTTCTAGCTGAGAAAAGATCGACTTCCTATATATCGAGTTATAGAGCCGGGTTTAAAGTTACTTCCCAACCTCATATCTCGAGGAAAACGATTACGATCAAAATGCACTGTGGCAATGAACCAAGCAAGCCGCAAGCCAACAGAGCTGCAACACAAGTTCCCGGGTCAGGGATGGAAGGAAAGAAAGTGTTACGAGAAGTGCGTGCATGAAAGAAAAGATTCCATTGGTGGTCCAACTTCCGCGATGGCAGCAGCGTCTATCCGTAGCGTCAAGGCCACTTGCGTCACTCGCTGAGATAGGACGACAGACAAAGGCTGTCCCATCAATCTACACTCGCCCCTCACTTACCATCTTGAAATACCCCACAGCTTACTATAACGGGAAAGCTGATGGATTGCTTGGCTCAAAGGGAGGAGGATCAGCACAAAGAATACCTTATCTGCTGAAAATACCTCCGGGATGATTATGATGTAAAGGTAGATAGGACGTAAGAACGTTCAATGACTTCTCATCCTAATATCTACGGAAAACGATAGAGGAAATGATCATTTATCCAAAATTTTGTCCATTACCGCCACTTATGTTTAAAAGGTCGATCCTCATATACACCATTGTGGATTCTAGAAGCATACTCCTTTAGGAAGAGCCAATCGGCCTGGTTACGAAGTCGATCAACAATAAATGCTCAAATATACCCAAAAATAACCGAAAATACTTGAATATTTGGAATGAGTAGTCCGCACACAGTGCATAAACAACCAATTCCAAACTTCATTCACAATCAACCTTCACATTAGAGGTAAAAGCAAAATCTGATTCAATTTTTACTTTAAAATGGCCGTCAAATGTAGAGGAACTCTCTAACATCCACTTGGTCTACGAAATTATCGGTAACACGGATGGACCCTTATCTACGGACCCTTATCTTCCTTACGTAAGGAGTCTCAAAATCTTGCATCGTCATTCCGTCTTACCACAATATGTTTTTTATTATTTTTTTAGCGCCTATGTTTTCTTAACGACAACATATTTCATGGGTGGATGCGTAGCTTCATTATTTTTACCCTGTCGAGTTTTCTACCTAAAGGTTGCCTAGAATCTCAGACACTGTAAAAGATAAGCTTAATTTGAAGATATTTTTGACAAACTCAATATTCACAATATGTTTTTTTTTTTTTATTATTATTTTTAGCGCCTATGTATTCTTAACGACATATTTCATGGGTATCCACTCATGAAAGCATAGCTTTCAATTTTTCCACCCTATCAAGTTTTACTACCTAATGGTTGCCGAAAACCTCAAGACACTGTAAAAGATAAGCTTAATTTGAAGATATTTTTGACAAAATCAATATTCACAATATGTTTTTTTTTATTATTATTCTTTACCGCCTATGTATTCCTAACAACATATTTCATGGGTAATCCACCCACATGAAAGCATAGCTTTTATTATTTCCACCCTATCAAGTTTTCTAACCTAATGGTTGCCTAGAATCTAAGACACCGTAAAAGACAAAATCAACCCTTTTTTCATCAGCATCATCAACCCCATACATCTATACTTTTATTATATTTACATATTTTTCTTTTCTCTATTGCAATCCTTTTATATCTATAAAAATGAAATCCAAAATCGATGTTTGTTATCGCGTTGCGCAAAATCTACAGAATCAATCATTATGAAATTCTATATATTATTATATTATATATATCTTTTTAAAAATCTATTCAGTAGAGAGAGTGGATATGTTTGCTCGAAAAATATATTTTATATACGACGACATCGCATGGCGTTTGAAGCTGAGAGCTCTACCTTACCCTACAAGAAATGGAAAAGCTTCCTGCACCGCCTGCGGCGGACCCCCAGATATCCAGCATCGCTATACAGAATGCGCTTTGACGAAACCATTTATCGACAACGCTATTAAAGAATGCCGAAACATCGACCCTCTATACAGGTTCAATCCTTCTAAATTTATCCTCGAAGGGGAAAAGATCGAATTACGTCGCATTTTAAACAGAACAAAATACGATATTTATAAATTTTTCATCAATGTAGATTTTAATTGTACCCCCTCCCCCACTAACTTTTAAAATTGTAACGTCGTTCTTTATGACTTAATAAAAATCGATTTTGTTTCTTGTTTATATAATATATAAATATATAATGTAACGAATATTATTATCATAATATTCTGTGTGTTCCGGAATACTATCAATAATATTCGTTAGGCAAACTTTCACTCGGATAAAACCCGGGCGAAGCCAGGTACACATCCGCTAGTATATAGATATTTACTGTATTTTTCTTTAAAAAAAAAAGAACAAATCAGCCTATGGAATCAATACACACCCTATAGGTAGATGTAGAGACGACGTGTGACAGCTGTGTTTACCTATGGGTGACATGATATGACAATCTCTAAAAAAAGCTGTCTCTCTCTATCTACATTTTTTAAACCAATAAGATTGGTAAGTAATCGGAACAATACATAGACGGGCAGTCAAACAAAGAGTGGATGAAGCAAAACTTTTGTTCTTCACTTTAAACAAGAACTTTGTTGTAAGATTATAAACTCAAAAGGAGTTTCTTCTATAGAAGATGTTTATTTTGCTAGCTTTCAGACATCGTTTTTCAACGGGCGTAAAGACAAGGTGTGATGTGTGCAATTATATAAACGTACATTGAGAGCCAAGATACACCAATACCTCGCTTTGCGTCGTTTCGTTTTGCGTTTTTTCGAAGTTGCGTCGCTGCTTAATTTTTACTTATTTTCACTGTGCGTCGTTAGATTTTCGAAGTTGCTTTGTTTTGAATTCGAGTCTTTAATTTTTTTTTTTCCTAAAATATGGCAACACCTTTGTTTTTGATTGGGCCTTCACATATTTTCACTTTGCGTCGTTTCGATTTGCGTCGTTGTTTTTTTGGAACGTAACCCCGACGCAAAACGAGGTATGGGTGTATACAAATTAGTAACATCTGTCACACCTTGTCTTTACGCCCGTTGAAGAACGATGTCTGAAAGCTAGCAAAATAAGCATGTTCTATAGAAGAAGCTCCTTTTGAGTTAGTAACCTATATAGTTATGGTAATCTAAAGTTGATGTCTACATCCTAACTTTTTTTTTTTTTTTGTATTTAAATATTGCTCAACGCGATTCCCTTAATTCCGAATGGTATAAGACTAGAAATCTAAATAACAAGAAACCATTAACACTTTCGACCCGAGAGACGCGAATTCGCTTCCTTTCCAATATTTTACAGGTACATCAGGTCATCTGACATCCCCCCCCCCCCCCCCCCCCCCCCCCCCCCCCCCCCCCCCCCCCCCCCCCCAACCCAATGATAGATAGACAAGAAGGGACAAGATCCTGGTAGATGCGACTTCGATATTTAATATTATATTTAATTTTGAAAATCGGAAAGGACGCGAATTTGCATCCCTCGGGTTGAAATTGTTAAAAAGACGATTGCAAGAATGAGAACAGGTCATTTTTAAATCAATAGAAATCGAAAACAATAGAGAAAAATCTATCAAGACACTTTCCAAAAATGTAACCAAGATACACCACTTGCAATGAATGTAATAAAGACTTGCCAAAAGGGAATTCGCTACTCATCAAATCGATAAAGATTTACAAGAAGAATTACAGGTTTATTAGAAGATATGCTAAAAGAAACAATGCATTCGGAAGTAAAAAGAACAGATTCAAGGTGAAAGCATAGCTCAGAGTTTACTCACCCAATTTTTACTTTATGTCCAAAGTACTCAGTCCAAGTCCTCATAAAATGTACCGTAATGGCAACAGACCTTGCTAGCAGGTTTATACGAACGGTCTCAAGGCGAAACCTTATCATCAAAGATAAGACACGCCAACCCTCAAGGTATACTGAACCATAATTCTTAAACTATCAGGAAAGAAACCGAAGGACACACTAAAAAAAAAGGGTTCAGGGACAGTTTACAAGCATACGAAAGACAAGAATATCCCAAATGATAAAATTCATTCGAAGTCTTTAGTTGAAGTTTGAAAACAAAATTCTTTAAAAAAGAGGCATTAAGAAAAACGGCTGAAGCTGGTGATGAGCGGGTGATGATTTTCCATGGAGCTATTCTTGGTAACACGAGCTAGTGATTGGGCCAGTCGTATACTCTGCCTTTAACTTTAATTTAAAAGTATCGGTAACTTACAGGACCTGCCCAGAAGTCCTCCTCTACATGGCGGGCGGGAGAAGCAGCACAAGTAAGGGACTGCCCTGTAGTACGGTGTCGTGAGCCGCTACGGTAACCGTGAACAGGAAACTCTGAAATGTGGCTAACGGAGCAATGGCACCTCCCTTTTCCATGGAGCAACATAAGTAAGAGACTGCCCTGTAGTACGGTGTCGTGAGCCGCTACGGTAACCGTGAACAGGGAACTCTGAAATGTGGCTGACTAACGGGGCAATTTGAAGACTTCAGTCGAAGTTTGAAAAACAAATTCTTAAAAAAGAGGCTGAAGCTGGTGATGAGCGGGGAACTCCGGGGAATTAAATCAGCATCATATAGAAATGATTAAGATTACAGTGATGTATGTGGTTAGGGGAACATCCGTCAATGAGGAGGGGGGAGGGAGGTCAATATCTGCATTAATACTTAACTTTTTGACTAGGTCCGTGTGTAGCCTATAATTAGGGCATTGGATTGATGAGGGGTGACAAAAATAAGATTTGCATACCTGTTTTTTCTCCCTTCAGAAACAGGATTTGCACCCTAATTATATAACTTGTCTTTTTTGGGGGTGATGTAAACGATGACACTGTCGTCATGGGATTGTGGCCCATTTCACTTCTGGGCTTAATGGTGAAAACTTTCGATTTCAACAAACATGAGATCGAATCCTCCCAATTAACTTTTTTTTTTGTATGTGTGATTTCAAGTAAAAAACAGAACTATCCACATTGTAAGTACGAAGTTGGATGCTACAAAAAAAAAACAATACATTCGGAAGTAAAAGAACAGATTCAAGGTGAAAAGCATAGCTCAAAAACCGAGTTTACTCACCCAATTTTTACTTTTTGTCCAAAGTACTCAAGTCCTTATGAAATGTTACCGTAATGGCAATAAGTGATAAAACTTACAGTATCACAAATCCACAATAATAATGGACCTGGTTTACTTGAGTTATATAAACAACAACAACAACGTCTGTGCCTATTAAAAGATCAGTTTTTCTGAATGCCAAAAAAAAAAAGAGTAATACTCGAGAAGATTTAAAAAGTTGAGGTGGATGGTATTGATCCAGTGAAGATCGAAAGGCCTGCCAACGACCCCAGGAAATTGGAGGAAAGAATCGATCAATAATGGGTTTATGGCACGACCATTAACTATTCATTCCATGGAGCTATTCTTGGTAACAGTGAATTGGGCCAGTCGTATACTCTGCCTTTAACTTTTGTTTATAAGTATCGGTAACTTCCAGGACCTGCCCAGAAGTCCAACCTATCCTCTACGTTGTGGGCGGGAGAAACAGCACATGTAAGGGACTGCCCTGTAGTACGGTGTCGTGAGCCGCTACGGTAACCGTGAACAGGGAACTCTGAAATGTGCCTGACTAATGGAGCAATGGCATTCCATGGAGTAACACAAGTAAGGGACTGCCCTGTAGTACGGTGTCGTGAGCCCCTACGGTAACCGTGAACAGGGAACTCTGAAATGTGCCTGACTAATGGAGCAATGGCATTCCATGGAGTAACACAAGTAAAGGACTGCCCTGTAGTACGGTGTCGTGATCCGCTACGGTAACCGTGAACAGGGAACTCTGAAATGTGGCTGACTAACGGGGGCAATGGCATTCCATGGAGCAACACAAGTAAGGGACTGCCCTGTAGTACGGTGTCGTGAGCCGCTACGGTAACCGTGAACAGGGAACTCTGAAATGTGGCTGACTAACGGGGCAATGGCATTCCATGGAGCAACACAAGTAAGGGACTGCCCTGTAGTACGGTGTCGTGAGCCGCTACGGTAACCGTGAACAGGGAACTCTGAAATGTGGCTGACTAATGGAGCAATGGCATTCCATGGAGCAACACAAGTAAGGGACTGCCCTGTAGTACGGTGTCGTGATCCGCTACGGTAACCGTGAACAGGGAACTCTGAAATGTGGCTGACTAATGGAGCAATGGCATTCCATGGAGTAACACAAGTAAGGGACTTCCCTGTAGTACGGTGTCGTGATCCGCTACGGTAACTGTGAACAGGGAACTCTGAAATATGGATGACTAATGGAGCAATGGCATTCCATGGAGTAACACAAGTAAGGGACTTCCCTGTAGTACGGTGTCGTGATCCGCTACGGTAACTGTGAACAGGGAACTCTGAAATATGGATGACTAATGGAGCAATGGCATTCCATGGAGTAACACAAGTAAGGGACTTCCCTGTAGTACGGTGTCGTGAGCCGCTACGGTAACCGTGAACAGGGAACTCTGAAATGTGGCTGACTAATGGAGCAATGGCATTCCATGGAGTAACACAAGTAAGGGACTTCCCTGTAGTACGGTGTCGTGATCCGCTACGGTAACTGTGAACAGGGAACTCTGAAATGTGGCTGACTAATGGAGCAATGGCATTCCATGGAACAACACAAGTAAGGGACTGCCCTGTAGTACGGTGTCGTGATCCGCTACGGTAACCGTGAACAGGGAACTCTGAAATGTGGCTGACTAATGGAGCAATGGCATTCCATGGAACAACACAAGTAAGGGACTGTCCTGTAGTACGGTGTCGTGATCCGCTACGGTAACTGTGAACAGGGAACTCTGAAATATGGCTGACTAATGGAGCAATGGCATTCCATGGAGTAACACAAGTAAGGGACTGCCCTGTAGTACGGTGTCGTGATCCGCTACGGTAACCGTGAACAGGGAACTCTGAAATGTGGCTGACTAATGGAGCAATGGCATTCCATGGAACAACACAAGTAAGGGACTGCCCTGTAGTACGGTGTCGTGAGCCGCTACGGTAACCGTGAACAGGGAACTCTGAAATATGGCTGACTAATGGAGCAATGGCATTCCATGGAGTAACACAAGTAAGGGACTTCCCTGTAGTACGGTGTCGTGATCCGCTACGGTAACCGTGAACAGGGAACTCTGAAATGTGGCTGACTAATGGAGCAATGGCATTCCATGGAACAACACAAGTAAGGGACTGCCCTGTAGTACGGTGTCGTGAGCCGCTACGGTAACCGTGAACAGGGAACTCTGAAATGTGGCTGACTAATGGAGCAATGGCATTCCATGGAGTAACACAAGTAAGGGACTGCCCTGTAGTACGGTGTCGTGAGCCGCTACGGTAACCGTGAACAGGGAACTCTGAAATGTGGCTGACTAATGGAGCAATGGCATTCCATGGAGTAACACAAGTAAGGGACTGCCCTGTAGTACGGTGTCGTGAGCCGCTACGGTAACCGTGAACAGGGAACTCTGAAATGTGGCTGACTAACGGGGCAATGGCATTCCATGGAGCAACAAAATAAGAAAAAAACACCAACTTTCAGGAAGTTGGCTAGAGAGTTGTAGACTGTCCATTTCCGTCAACCAAAATTCGGGATCGAATCCCGCATTGGCATTTTTTTCTGAATAACAAACTGCTCCAATATGGCCTCTTATTCTTGTAAAATTCCAACCTCACCAGTGAGTGCATGTAACTTAACGATTGCTCTGGCACATTTGTAAGAAAGTGCAAATGTCGAACTGGTTTCTACATGTGTAAACTACTACCCCATCATGGCCTGTACCACACGTGTACTAGGGATAATAGAGAAAAAAGAAGATAATTAAACTCTTTTAGTGTTTTGAATGAAGTCCTATCCTTTCATTCTTTTCATCATTGTTGTTGAGCATTATTTTCTTGAGATTCGATGGCTGTAGAAGCGAAGAGATAATAATCCGCTTGCTGGAGATGCTCCAACACCGGCAATCTAAAATTGGAATGGATTTGTTTAGTTCCCAACTACAAATCTAAATGGATGGAATCTCTGTTCCTGCGTTGGGATATTCCTTCTCCCAGTCTTCTCAACGTGTACGGGAGCGGATGTGTGTCAAGGCCTTGGCGGAAAATATTTAAGCTAGTCAAAAAACGCCGTTAGAAATGGACGTTAGAATGGAACGAACGAAGGCAGGAAATAATAATACGCTACGAGTGTTGCAACTCCACCGCAACCTGGCTACGGAAGAGCCGGTCTAAAGGTCGTAGTAAGGTCAACGGAAAACACGTCGCTTGAGTTAGCCGGGAGGTTCCCAAAGTAAAGTAGATTGGGGAGAGAAGCTGATTGAGTAAAGGTATTGAAGCATCAGCAGCAGACAGTAGGAAGGAAAGGTGCAGGTCAAGGGCGCTGCAGACAATCGAACGCGGACGCAGCGGAAGGGCAACGAAGTTTCCGGATACCTCGATGCAGGGTCCGAGCGAAGTCCCGGCAGTAACGGAGGTAGGTAGGGGAGGGTCGATACTACGAACGGTGGGAGAGAGGGGAAGACTCACCCGCTAGTAGACCGGCTGGCTTTCCCCGACGTCGGCATGGCGGCGCGGCGGTAGCTCCCACGTGACCTCCCGCCGCTGCACGTGGCCCGGCTTCGACGTGGTTTGCCTCTACTGCTCTCGTCGCCTCCGTATAGAATACATCGGATGGCAACGACGGTAAAATATTATCAAAGACATCGCGCAGGTTTTTCCACCTTTAAATACTCATTTCCCCCAATATATGAACGTTGGTTTGGTTCCGACCTTTGGTATAGAGGACGATTCTGTTATCTAATTAAGTAAGTAAGAAGGATGAATCCATAACCAATTTAACTTTACATATTATTTATTATAAAACAACACTTAAAGTTTCACCGCATACTTCATCCAAAAAAGTTAGAAATAGTAAATATTTCTCTTTGAAATAAATATTGATTTTTTCACAGAAAAGAAACTTATGCGGAGAAACTTTAAGTGTTGTTTTATAATCATACGCCGCAGTCCTTTATAATATATTATTTATTATTAATAGTAATTATACAAAACAAATCTTGGTATATATGTTTACATGAAAACAACAAAAACAATAAACATTATATAAAATAAAAGGAATTTAAAGCGCGAATATTACATAATACATAATATACATACAAGTTCCTTTTCAAACACAAGCTCATCTATAGCCATTGTTACTCTGTGTAATATTCCAACAGATTCAACAGCTCGATAACGAATAATTGAACGAAATTACTACATATATGTACGGTAAAACATATCTGTAAAAGATAACACCTAGTTGCAGTGCCAACGTGTCCTTTAGGGAGAGGTATCCTTTTACCGAAGAGTTATTGAATAGTAAAAATGATCATTTTGATCATGAAAACAATTCCATGCGTCCTCTCGTGGAGGTTCCATGTTGCAATGAATGGCTTCGACAATCGTAAAAATGACCATTTTGATGGTGAAAACAATTCCATGTGTCTTCTCGTTGAGGTTCCATGTTGCAGTAAATGGCTTCGACGATCGTAAAAATGATCATTTTGATGGTGAAAACAATTCCATGTGTCCTCTCGTTGAGGTTCCATGTTGCAGTAAATGGCTTCGACAATCGTAAAAATGGTCATTTTGACCATGAAAACACTTCCATGTGTCCTCTCGTTGAGGTTCCATGTTGTAGTAAATGGCTTCGAGAATCCTGTCCGAAGAACTAGAGCAGCCAGAAGCATCAAGGCCACCGGTATCAGGGCCATGTAGGTAGAGAGAGGAAACGTATCGAGGAGGGGCCTCCGTACATACTCCTCCCTCAGATAAGAAGATCTGATTAACGAGGGATTCCCAAGATTGCCAACCGAATATAACGCTTCGATTTATTCTTAATAGATTTAAACAAATGGCTTTGGGCCAAGTGCAAAACTGTAAGAACATCAGAATGAGGAGTGGATTACTGTCAGAACTTTACGTAAGGAATTAACTAATTAAAGGAGGAGACGACGCTCGGTCAATGGCCGCAATCAATCAAATAGGAGGGATAAGATAATGTGGCTGCGGTAGACTACACAATGCTTTCTTTTGCCCTCTTTTTTGTGCCTTTAGAATCCTTGGAATTTTACCAGTGATTAAGGTACTCAATTTGACTGAGAAGGGCATCAGTAATTTATTATAATACAATATAATGCGGCTTGTGATTGTAAATCGACATTTGAAAATTATCCCAAATGTGTTTCTTTTCAACGAGAAAAATCAAAATTTTATTTCAAGGAGAAATAACGACCATTTCTAACCTTAGCCTAGTTGACATGGCATCTGCCAGGTAAGCGGAACACTGTGGGTTCGATTCCCATCCCTGGATACTTTCATCCTTTCATACCTCAACCCTAAATGGTCGTTATTTCTCCTTGAAATAAATTTTGATTTTTCGTTTAATAGAAACACATGCGGGATAATTTTCAAATGTCGATTTAGTAATTTATTATATTTGGAAAAAACCGATTCCACATAAGTTATAGAAAATACATTTACTGCAACATACACCACTACGAATAGCAATAATCATCTTTATTCTCGTTACATAACCGTAGGGATTCTAAAAAAGAGAAATCGGACAAAATGGCATCTATACAGAGAACTTCCACCACAGAAATTACCCGGTGCTTTAAGGTTGTGGAACTCTCCCAGTTTGTAGAAAGGTGAAAGCCATCCAAAATGAGGAATCTTGTAGCGTCCTCTTATTCTCTTAGCCATGAGAAAGATGTATACTTTCTATTCTTTCCGCAGTTTGAGCTGGAAATATATTTGCTTATTTATACGCGGTTGAATGTCTTTCCGTGCAGCATTGTAGTCAGGTAAAGAACCTTAGTTAACTTAGGAAAATCACGTTCAATATGCCGAAACTCAGAATTGCGGGTTAGCCAATTGAATCGGTATTTCTTTTTAATTCAATGAACCAATAATACCGACAACACAATCTAAAATTATTCAAATTAAAAATACTTCGTCCAGTAAATCTTTATGTTCTCGTCAGGAGCGAACAAAAATTAAAACATTTGGCAGGGCGTAAAATTGTGTACAAAATTTGAAATACCGCGTGAGAACGCCCTTGCAGCCTTAGAATAATTTTTAACGCTTTGCTTAATGTTTTCATTTTTGTTCACTCCTGACGAGGACAAAAGAAATTTTGTCGAACGTCGAGATAATAAAAATATTTACTGGCCGAAGTATCTTTAATTTGAAGAACTATGAATGCCGGCCAGGCAGCCTCTATCTTTATGATATTCTAAAATGGTCACGTAAGAAATACGTATACAAATTACACAAACAAAAGCCTTTATTAAGACAGTCTTATACATGAATTTACCACGGAGTATCTATAAAGAGAGAATATGATTTTACGAGCTACTATCTCTTCTGCAAAAGGAAAAGAATAAAAAGTAAAAGCTTTAATCTGAAGATATGGAAGATGCTACCCACAAATACGGACTCTATCAAACGCTAATTAGAGCTGAGAGTCAATAAGAACAATTCTGTATCAAGCAATAATAGACGGTGTTAAATGTTTCCAATCCACCGTGCCGGGAATAAGAAGTACGTGTCTCCGCAAGTTGAGGCCGGAAACGCCAGTCATGGGACAATAGCTGACGGAGACACCAAGAACAACCCCTTCCTCTCTTGTCGGATAACAAAGCCCCCGATTGACACTCTCTGGGAAACAACGTCTAGTTAATGTTCCCCGCGGTCCAATTGGGAAGATGACAACAACTAATTAATTCCCTTCTCGGATCCTAATTGGATATCCTGGAGTAGCAAATGGGAACACTTTCTAATCATGGGTTGTATAAGCATTGCCCATTTGATCTACAAATTTCTTTATGACAACGTACATTTTTCTGAAAGCCAATTTGAACATTAGGAAAAGAACATGGGAACTCGTGTTTCAATCATGGTTTGTATAAGAGCTGCTCATTTGTTCTACAAGTTTCTTTTATGACAACGTACATTTCTCTGAAAGCCAATTTGAACACAAGGAAAAGAAAACGGGAACACTTTCTTGTCATGGTTTGTATAAACGCTGCCCATTTGTTCTACAAGTTTCTTTTATGACAACGTACATTTTTCTGAAAGCCAATTTGAACATTAGGAAAAGAACATGGGAACTCGTGTTACAATCATGGTTTGTATAAACGCTGCCCATTTGTTCTACAAATTTCTTTTATGACAACGTACATTTTTCTGAAAGCCAATTTGAACATTAGGAAAAGAACATGGGAACTCGTGTTACAATCATGGTTTGTATAAACGCTGCCCATTTGTTCTACAAGTTTCTTTTATGACAACGTACATTTCTCTGAAAGCCAATTTGAACATAAGGAAAAGAACATGGGAACACTTTCTCGTGTTTCAATCATGGTTTGTATAAGAGCTGCCTATTTATTCTACAAATTTCTTTATGACAATGTACATTTTTCTGAAAGCCAATTTGAACATTAGGAAAAGAACATGGGAACTCGTGTTTCAATCATGGTTTGTATAAACGCTGCCCATTTGTTCAACAAATTTCTTTATGACAATGTACATTTTTCTGAAAGCCAATTTGAACATTAGGAAAGAACATGTTAAAAAAGAATCCACAATAAATTCAATAATTTAAAGAGATCATTTAAACATTTTTACAACGATGTAAAACTTTGTGTTAAAGAGTATGATCAAACGTTATAAATAGAAGACTATTCGTTTAAGGAAGAGTTACTTTTATATATATAACGGCAATACAAGCTTTCAACGACAGGTATAACTACGTTACTGACGTTTTTCGAATCTAATCCATATATATATACATACAATGAAGTAGGAAATATAAGACAGATATGCAACAAAAAAAACTGATTTACATAGTAGTTTAAAAAAAAAAATGGATTATTGGTTAATCTTCTTCTTTCTTATCTCCACTCAATCATATCAGGGTATCAAGCTTGTTGATGGTGTCTGGTTCAAATCACATTAATAGGTACCGCTCAGCAAGAGCAACCTAGTTCATGATAATTGAAACAATGAATAATATGTGATGGTTATTCACATATTAAACAAATTTTAACGCGGGATTCAATCCCGGTTTATGACTGTCGGGAATCGAGCGATGGTGATGGTGTCTGCCGGTGAAGAATAGAGCTCATCAATAGATGAGTCAATACAGTCAATAATGTGTTTTGAGGTTGCAGGTTGACACTTAGTACACAGTGGGAAAAACTTGCAACCATTCTGGAAAGTCATTGTCCGTAGATGACCAGACTTAAGTCTGGAAACCAAAGACTGTTCTCTTGGATTATTGGTTGATGCTAATGCTCTATTGAGGTTAGGTGATTACAGTAAATAACAAATTGAGAAGCCGGAGATTTAGGTACGAGGAATTATACGATTATTTCCCGAAATTTCAGAGACTCGCTGCCTACTTCCTCTGTGGTAGAAAGGTGAAAGCCATCCAAGGTGAGGAATCTTGTAGCGTCCTCTTATTCTCTTAGCCATGAGAAAGGTGTATACTTTCTATTCTTGCCGCAGTTTGAGCTGGAAATATATTTGCTTATTTATACGGTTGAATGTCTTTCCGTGCATCATTGCAGTCAGGCAAAAAACTTTAGTTTACTTAGGAAAATCACGCCCTATTTGCCGAAACTGATAAGATGTAGCAATCTTATTTTTTTTTTTTAAAGACAAACTCCAAGCTAGCAAACGAGTTGAATCGGGAGTTTAGAAGAAGGGCAGTCTAATGTATGCTTAGCTTCTCTCAGGAAGGTGTACTCAGCATTATCGATCACCAGGATCTTATCTGGGGATCAATCAATCGCCATAACAACGTCAACAAAGCCATTGTGTACGTTCGCTGCACCGAAGAAGTTTGTAACAATGCGTGTCATCGTTGCGTGGCATTCTACGCGACATTTGGCCTTCCGTCAGGCTAACATTTAAAGTCGGTTGGAATGGTCAACTTTTGGCGTTCTAACAACCAATGCAAATCCAATAAAGAATGCTAAGAGAAAACAGTCGATTGTTTAGAAGGTGTTCATCTAAATGGTTGCTAGGCAACCATGATTGGAAGTTCATAGCAATCATAGTTGATCGATCGTGATTGTTTGCCTTAGTCCATCTTTATTGCCGTAGTTGGCTCAGTAAGAGAGAAACGGGCAGATATTTGATCGAACGTCCGCCAATGGTTTAAAGCTACCATCTAAGGAACTGAACGCCTATAAGCCAGAATCCCACCTATGGATTTAATGAAACTTTTTACTAGCAGACACGTGTTCTTATGATACAGTTACAATTCTTTCGAGGTATACAGTAGACTCTCCTATAACGCGAGTTTTTACAACGCGATAAAAAAAAATTGCGACAAATTTATTTATACAACGCGAATTTTCGTATAACGCGTTATAAAATAAAACAATTTACCCTAACAACATTCGCGTTATACAAGTTTTATTTCGTACAACGCGAATTCCTATAACGCGATTTCATACAACACGGAACACATTAATCGCGTTATAGGAAAGTTTACTGTAGTGTCATTTCTTACTTATATCTACAATAGGAGTCAAGTCTCAAATGGTTGGCATTTCAAGAAGAATTGTCCCAAATATTTGTGTGGCATGTACCATGTATAACGACTTTGAACATAGAAGTATCAAAACACGCTACTAACTGTGATTCCTGGAGATTACAGTTGCAATTCTTTCGAGGTATACCGTCATTTCTTATATCCACAATAGAAGTCAAAAGTCTCAAATGGTTGGCATTTCAAGAAGAATTGTCCTAAAGATTTGTGTGGCATGTATCATGTGTAACGACTTTGAATATAAAAGTATCAAAACACGTTACTAACTGTGATTCCTGGAGCTTAGATATCACCAACTATCCGAATCAAAACAAAGAATGATCTAGACGAGGATTTCGAGGATGAGGTAGAAGACAAGTGCTGAAAGAAACGACGGCCAGAAGAACCCAGCCAGCAGCCACATATAGACAATAAGGTTTATTTTTATATTTGATGAGGCAGAGGATATCTATCCCGCACGCCCTCTTGGAATGTTCTCTCTACATCCAATGGAGGCAGTATTCTTCCTTAGTATTGGTAGGACATACGGCCTAATGATGAGCAAACACAAAGCTTGCCATTTTTATTGAATAAAGAAAATTTTATCGTTTTACAACTTCATTTGGACATTGTTTTTTTAAAGGTTTATAACTTAAGACAAATCAAAACACTTTCACTGTTTCTAATCTTCCACAAAGATTTAACGCTCAATTAGTATCCAAGCAAAAAAAAAAACGCTTAAGATACAAGAGTAGACTGCGACCTAAACAGAGCTCGGCCATCCCCTGACATAAAACATTCATCCCGCGGTAATTCGGGTATTAGTGTAGTGTGGTATAGCGCGGAGGCGAAGGTTTAAATACTTACTTTGGTAAGGTCACTGTGTATCAAATACCTTTCAGAGTTATTGTCTCAATCCAGTTATACATACTAAAAAGTACAACTTCCTTAAGTTTTGTCCATGAGTGTATCTTTCAGAATTATTGTCTGAATCCCGACATACATACTAAAAGGTACAACTTCCTTAAGTTTTGTGCATGAGTGTATCTTTCAGAGTTATTGTCCGAATCCCGATATACATGCTAAAAGGTACAACTTTCTTAAGTTTTGTCCATGAATGTATCTTTCGGAGTTATTGTATGAATCCCGATATACATGCTAAAAAGTACAACTTCCTTAAGTTTTGTCCATGAGTGCATCTTTCAGAGTTATTGTCTCAATCCCGATATACATGCTAAAAGGTACAACTTCCTTAAGTTTTGTCCATGAGTGTAATTAGGAGGGCTTGGTTCATCAGCCGTGAATCCTTCCACCCAATTTGTTCTGTAGTTAGCAACCAAAAAGTCTCCCCAAGAAAAAAAAATGAAGCATTCAAGGAACCGCTCCAGGAAGAAGATTGAAAGGTTGAAGACAGAGATTGAACATCTAGTTGAGAGATGGTGATGTTACAAGACAAGCCAACCATCGGCTGTATGTATGGAGCTTGCTAAAACAATAGATACCTTTATTCTTAGATTGGCAATTGAGACAATGTAGCTGTGTATCCCTTGAGCTCGTTCTAATCTACCATCCAAAATATATTTACAAAACTTTATTGGTCTCCGCGTGTGCAAAAATTATTTAGGAAAATTCATTAATGAATCTAAATATGTTGTTGCTTATTCCTCAAGTCGTTTAAACAATCTCCATTAGGTTCCATTGTCTCAGCTTTTCTATTATAGTCCTGGGGTTTTCCCAGAGGTCTTTTTTGGAGGATTTGATACAATTCAATAGATGATCAGGACTTGCAGGCTGGGAATCGTATTTGGGGCATTTCGGGAATGTTTTGATTTTTTTCCATTAAATTTGAGCATTCTAAGTTCGTAATCTTGAAATCGCCGTTTGTTCTAAATGTACATAGGCAGAGTACAGGCCATGGATGGGTAGGAATTAAAGACGGCTGAGTACACCCCATTCGTCCATACTTGTAGCAGTTCGATTTTACTGTTGGCTCCAAAGTCGCATTGCAACTTGCTGGTGGGAGTTTAAAAGAATCTGAGAATAGTGTTTAATTGAGGTATTGAAACCCGGGAAAACCTTACGGTATACTGAAATAAAGATTCCCGACCTATCTATGGAATACACAAACATCCCAATAAACAGAATTCCTTCCGAAATACCGAGAACTCCGCCTCAATACAATCTACGTCGCCATCCGAGCTCTCTTGTACATGAGTGTATCTTTCAGAGAAATTGTCTAATTCCCGATATACATGCTAAAAGGTACAACCTCCTTAAGTTTTGTCCATGAGTGTATCTTTCAGAGTTATTATCCGAATCCCGATATATATGCTAAAAGGTACAACTTCCTTAAGTATTGTCCATGAGTGTATCTTTCAGAGTTATTGTCTGAATCCTGATAATCATGCTAAAAGGTACAACTTCCTTAAGTTTTGTCCATGAGTGTATCTTTCAGAGTTATTGTCTGAATCCTGATAATCATGCTAAAAGGTACAACTTCCTTAAGTTTTGTCCATGAGTGTATCTTTCAGAGAAATTGTCTAATTCCCGATATACATGCTAAAAGGTACAACCTCCTTAAGTTTTGTCCATGAGTGTATCTTTCAGAGTTATTATCCGAATCCCGATATACATGCTAAAAGGTACAACTTCCTTAAGTATTGTCCATGAGTGTATCTTTCAGAGTTATTGTCTGAATCCTGATAATCATGCTAAAAGGTACAACTTCCTTAAGTTTTGTCCATGAGTGTATCTTTCAGAGTTATTGTCTGAATCCTGATATACATGCTAAAAGGTACAATTTCCTTAAGTGTTGTCCATGAGTGTATCTTTCAGAGTTATATTCTGAATCCTGATATACATGCTAAAAAGTGCAACTTCCTTAAGTGTTGTCCATGAGTGTATCTTTCAGAGTTATTGTCTGAATCCCGATATACATGCTAAAAGGTACAACTTTCTAAAGTGTTGTCCATGAGTGTATCTTTCAGAGTTATTGTCCGAATCCCGATATACATGCTAAAAGGTACAACTTCCTTAAGTGTTGTACAGGAGTGTATCTTTCAGAGTTATTGTCCGAATCCCGATATACATGCTAAATGTACACGGACAGAGTACAGGCCATGGATGGGTAGGAATTAAAGACGGCTGAGTACACCCCACTCGTCCATACTTGTAGCAGTTCGATTTTACTGATGACTCCAAAGTCCCATTACAACTTGCTGGTGGGAGTTTAAAAGAATCGGAGAATATGAACAAAGAACGCAGTTTGTCTAGAGGATATAAAAAATAACAGGCAACCATCGATGGCAGCTGAGCGATATCCCAAGTGACATGTGTGCGAGTTATTTAGAGCACAATAAGGGGGTGTGCCAGGGATATAAGGGGTTGGACGCCTCGTTTTAAAATTAGCGGGCGGACAGGACCTGAGTGTTGGCAGCGACGGGTAGTGGGGAAGAAGACAAAAGCAAGCCTTCCATTCCCCACACCCTCAACTTGGCCCGGCCGAGACCGCTAAATTTACAACTTGGGAGTCAATTATGGCATAGCTTGGACCGAGCTAGAAAACAACTTTAAAGAGATTTCAAAATACCCAGGTAAAAACTAAAAATGGGTGCTAATTGGCGTTAACATCAGGAAATACCGCCATTGTCGTAATGGGTGAAAGTATTAATAAGTAAGTGGCGTTGAAAGCGTCGCGATCGTCAAAATTTGGTGAATGGAAAAGAAAAAAAAAAAGCTATGATTATCTTGTGAACTACAACATCGGATTGATCCGAACACAAGTTCTACTTGCAAAACTGGGAAAAGTATTAAGAAAACATTTTGTAATACTAAATTTACAGACAGGGAGTATTAAACTAGCATTAATAATTAACCAATATACTGTAGTTAATTAACAGACACACAATGAAATTAATTTATTCCTCAAGTAAGAAAACTAAAGAAAAAAAAAAAGATCACCAATCTTGTGCGTTATATAACTTAAAATTTAATCAGATTGTATCTTCATTGTTACATTTTGCGATATCTTTCAACTCTATATGGTGAAGAGAATAAGTATTAATTTTTATAAGTTATAAGAGAACAAGTATTAGGGATATTCGCCTTGCTCCTTTCCTACCAGGATTCAAACCAACGAATTAATCGAGAGTAGAAATGCATAACCCGCAATCCTTTCGTTCCTGCAGTCTTTACCTAAGCATTTGTTCAAAAATGGGAAGGAAACGATGGTTGCAACAGCCATTGTCAATACACCAACGGCCATCAGCGACCGAGGCTTGTCAAGATAGCGAACCTCTTGAAAAGAAGGCCTTGCTTCCTGGTTTTACTGTTCACAATAGCATCGCTCTTTCTCAAACTGCTATTCCTATTGGCTAAAACTGCCGTAACCTTTTTTTAACAAACTCCCGTTTATATCAAAAGATTGGGAATTTTAAAAATAAAGTGGTGACAAAACACTATTAAGTTAATAATCATTACGGTAAAAAATAGGCATTAAGAAAGAAGAAAAAACGAGTCTATAGCTATAAAGGTGAGTAACTAGGGTGGAAACTAAGGTGTTTAAAGGCGCTTTCTATATATTTTTATTACAATTAACCAATATGTTATTAAAGAATAATCAATGTCAATGCTAAAAAAAGTAAAAAGTTCTAACAAGACTCAAAATTCTGGAAGGAAAAAGTGCACGGTCACCTACGGTGGTTACATAACATTTAAATAGATGAATGGCAGCCAAAAAATTAAAAAAAAAAAAAAAAAGTCTCAATGTTGCCCAATTAGTATAGGTGGAGGTATATTCAATGATTAAATATATAATTACGAAATTTGTATTAATTACAATAATATATTCTTGTTACAAATTAAACTCGATGACGCGTTTAAATTAAATATATTTTTAAATGTATTATTCTTAATGATGGGGAGTGTGGAAATGGAATTTAAAAAAAAAAAAAAGTTGGCAACAGTGACGATGATGTAATGAACATTTAGCATTTGACACACAGACGATTTCGCTTTCTGTTAATTAAAAATTAATAATAATCTACATTACTTCAAATATAATTGAAAATCTAATTTAATAAATAAATAAATATATATTTTTTTAGGTAATAAAAAGGCATATATTTGATTGAATAAAACTATTTTGTCATATTTTATATTTTTCACATAAATATTAAAAAGAGGTAATTTTATTCTGTATTTGAATATTTTTATACGAATGATAAGGCACAATTTGGATTATAGATTATAAACACAAGGTAATAAGACCAAAGATTATTTGGATTTGTGGTCTTATTACCTTGTACTTTTATACGAAAAATATATATATTAAAATTCAATAATGTTTTAATGATCATGGCTTTTACTTAAACTTTAATTTTTATCATGCGTGAAAAGAGTCAAGTAAATGTAATTCTTTTCAAAATAAAATGTTAAAGAAATTTTACGCATTTCACAGATTTACGGGGTCAACATTAGATTTTCACTAAACGTAGGTGTTATATATTGAAAGAGGGGATGGGGGCGACATTTAATACGGGATTCGCGTGTGACTCTCTTCAATCAATAAACTTCCATATATACTTTAGACGGCGGTGGTCTGAGTGTCTGGCCTGGATATCACACGGCAGCCTTCGAGGCTAATTACCATTGGCGACTTTGGCAAATCGCGATGCTTTCAAAGTCCTTTTTACTATATAAGGTCAGGAAAAGATGTAAGATGAATCTGTTATATATTAGAGCGCCATCTGTTATCAAAATTTGAAACTATTATAGACGCGTACAATTCTTTTTATGGATGGGCCTGGCTCATCAAAAAACTGGTGAAACCACAGGGAGGGTTCACCACTGATGAGCCAGGCCCTCATTCCATTGCAGTAAAGGCAGTAGAAATTGTTTTATTTTAAAAAGAATGGTACGTATATATAATAGTTTCGAAAGATGGATCTGTAAAAAGCTTTTTTACTTATATTCAACGAGTCATCAAGCCTTTTCTTCGTTTACAAGCTAGCTCTTCTAAATTAAGATATGGAGACAATGCCTGAAAAATCTCGAATTTCTTCTTATCTCCACTCAATCATATTAGAGTATCAGGCTTGTAGAGTTTGAGACTTTTGATGGTATCTGCCGGGGGAAGAGTAGAGCTCATCAATGGATGAGTCAATAATGTGTTTTGGGGTTGCAGGTTGAGAATTGCACTTAGTACATAGTGGGAAAACCTCTGGGTTAAGTAGAATGTGTCTGCCTTTGTCATTAAGACTGGGAGCACTACTCAGTGGCAGGCCGACTAAGCTCCAAAAGAAATGGCCGCCTCTGACATGAGGAACAGACGCCATGTGCAGCCGCTCCTAACATGGAGTACAAATGCTGCTCATCCTGTATCCCTGGAGCTCTTACAGGGTACTATCAGCCGGACCAGCTGAGCCCAGGTTTTTTAGTGAGCTTGTTACTGCTCCCCCTCCTCCTTTTTTATCCGGGTTTCGAATTTCTTAAAACTCATTTATCTTAAAATGACCTGCTACAAAAAAAAAAGAAAGAAAGGAGTTAACAAGAAATCCTAATCTGGGCTTTATTCATTTTTGTGGATAAACAAAAGAGCTATAAAGAAAATAGGATTAAATAATCCAAATTGATATGTAAGTGAAAAGTCGAACTACTTTTCACATGTGTAGACATGTGGTGCGCTTACAGTAAAAGCAGTCGCTAACTACCCACCATGATTATCATGGCCTGTACCACGTGTACTATGGATAATTTAATATTTAAAAAAATTGATATGTGACCTTACATGAACTTAACAAAGAATGTCATGTGTTTATCTTAACTCCGCCTTTGCCGGTCCCAAGCCCGGATGAAAAAGGAAGAGGGGGAGCAGTAACAAGCTCACTAAAAAACCTGGGCTCAGCTGGCCCGGCTGATAGTACCCTGTAAGGGCTCCTAATCCAGGGATACAGGATGAGCAGTGTTTGTACTCCATGTTAGGAGTAGCTGCACATGGCGTCTGTTCCTCATGTCAGAGGCAGCCATTTCTTTTAGAGCTAAGTCTGGCCTTCCACTGAGTAGTGCTCCCAGTCTTAATGACAAAGGTAGACTCATTCTACTTCACCCAATCATGATGGTTGTCAAATCTCCACACATTATTGACTGTATTGACTCATCCATTGATGAGCTCTACTCATCCCCAGCAGACACCATCAACAAGCTCTACAAGCTAGATACCCTGATATGATTGAGTGGAGATAAGAAATAAGAAGATGTGTTTATAGGCTTTCAGAGCCAGAACTACCAGAATCTTGGCAATACTGAGATACTAATCCTATCTTTGTCATTCTGGTATGTTATAATAATGTGAAATGGGAGCACATATGTGCCTTCAACCTGCCAACCTTTTCATAATAGGTTGTGTAAATTTCAATGAATAGGGTGGTGTGCTACATTTTACACAATGCCGGATACATTTCTAGAAAAACATCTATACACCCTAACATTGTGTTCATTTATGAATATTAATAATGAAGATGAAAATTATAGAGAGAATCACAAATTAGGACTGCTAGTGATAAAAAGACTAGGTTGAAATTTTCTACTAACAACTGCAGTTTTAATAAAAACTTTATGTGAGTAGTGCTCCCAGTCTTAATGACAAAGGCATTCTACTTCACCCAATCATGATGGTTCAAGTCTCAAGCTCTACAAGCTTGATACCCTGTATGATTGAGTGGAGATAAGAAATAAAATAAAAACTTTATTAGTCTTTATAAAGCACTAAGTAATAAGGTACAATTTGGATTATAGATTATAAACACAAGGTAATAAGACCAAATCTAAATAATTTAATAGTGTGATGTTTTGGTAAGAGCGTTGTTACCATCTTCAGACAAAAGTACTGAATGAGGAATTATAATCTTAACAGACTCTAAATTATCCCTACAGACAATAGAAAAGAGAAAAATAGACCTAACCCACCAAATACATGAAATCCTGAGCTGACTTGACACAATGGGCAATAGATGTACCATGCAATGTATACCAGCCCATGTTGGAATAGAGGGCAATGAACAGGCTGATGGCCTAGCGAAGGAAGGGTGAAAACAGGCACTGGAAACCAGTTCAAAAACACTGAAAGACGCAAATACAATAGCAAAACTCATTACAAAAACCAAAATACCCCAGCCCATATGTAACCTCAACATTAACAGAGAATTAACAACAACAGTATCAAGAATCAGAACAGGACATTTTAATGTAATGAAGATAAACCCAGACATGACTAGATCCTACAGGAACTGCAATAACTGTCACAACACCCAACTCAATCCGGGCCATATATACCCGGCCAGCCCTCTATATGGCAGACTTAAAACCAGAAGAGGACATCCATATGAACAAGGCACCTTTGTTGGCTGGTATTGTGATCAGGGTACATGGATTGATCTGTTCTGCTCCATGGACAAGACACCACCACCACCTCAGTTGGCTGGTATTGTGATCAGGGTGCATGGACCGATCTGATCTGTTCCATGGACAAGACACCACCACCTCAGTTGGCCGGTATTGTGATCAGGGTACATGGACTGATCTGTTCTGCTCCATGGACAAGACACCACCACCTCAGTTGGCCGGTATTGTGATCAGGGTGCATGGACTGATCTGATCTGCTCCATGGACAAGACACCACCACCTCAGTTGGCCAGTATTGTGATCAGGGTGCATGGACTGATCTGATCCATGGACACCACCACCACCTCAGTTGGCCGGTATTGTGATCAGGGTGCATGGACTGATCTGATCTGCTCCATGGACAAGACACCACCACCACCTCAGTTGGCCAGTATTGTGATCAGGGTGCATGGACTGATCTGATCCATGGACAAGGCACCACCACTACCTCAGTTTGCCGGTATTGTGATCAGGGTGCATGGACCGATCTGATCTGCTCCATGGACAAGACACCACCACCACCTCAGTTGGCCGGTATTGTGATCAGGGTGCACGGACCGATCTGATCTGCTCCATGGACAAGACACCACCACTACCTCAGTTGGCCGGTATTGTGATCAGGGTACATGGACCGATCTGATCTGCTCCATGGACAAGACACCACCACCTCAGTTGCATTGATAGACATTGATAGATTCAGTCTGATGAACAATGCGGATTATATATTTTAACCAAAAATATCTTCATTCAATCGGAGAGAGTTACACCTGTCTATAGCGCCCCCTCTAAATAGCGCCTTCCTCTCTATAGCACCCAATTTTAAAAACATCAAAATATAAAAATTTTACATTAAAAGTGACCTGTTTATAGCACCCCTTCTCTATAGCATCCTATTTTGGTGAGTCCCAAGAGGGGGTGCTATAGACAGGTTTAACTGTACATCGTTTTGCAACAAGACTATATAATTAAACTATACATGCCATTTTGTTGTTACCAAAATGTTAAAGAAATTAGTTTCCCTATTTAGCTTAATACAATCTCAATACAAATTAACTGTTGGTCCTCTATATGTAACATTGTGGTTGAACTAGGAAGGGATTCCATATTGGAAACAAGTAAACACCACTGCGGTATTGAACAAAAGCCATAGCATTATATATGGGCTATGAAAAAAAAGGGCCATTTGTGTCCAAGTCAAGGGAAAAAATGATGCTATAATGGTGTTGTTCAAAGTTTTACTGTAGTTTTTTTGGTGGCATCACTAAAAAGTAATACTGGAATACAAAATAAGATGAAATTCCTCTTTACTGTAAAAGTAACTCCGCCTTTGCCGGTCCCAAGCCCGGATGAAAAAGGGGGAGCAGTAACAAGCTTGGTAAAAAACCTGGGCTCAGCTGGCCCGGCTGATAGTACCCTGTAAGGGCTCTTAATCTAGGGATACAGGATGAGTCTGTACTCTATATTAGGAGCAGTTGCACATGGCGTCTGTTCCTCATGTCAGAGGTGACCATTTCTTTTGGAGCTAAGTCGACCTGCCATTGAGTAGTGCTCCCAGTCTTAATGACAAAGGCAAACACATTCTACTTCACCCAGTGTGGAGATAAGAAAGAAGAAGAAGAGATCCCTGATGACCACCCTCCTAGGGATCACCAACCAAAGTACAGCATCCCTAGAAAATCTCCCAAGAAATCTGCATAGCGGCACCTCAGTAATTGGACTTCCACTGACATTGTAAATGAAACCAAGAAGACTTAAGTTAGCATAGCCCGGTTAGTTGGCAACATCTGTATGCTCCAGGAACCTGGGTTAGCTAACCAACTAAATTCTTCTTTCTTATCTCCACTTAATCATATTAAGGTATCAAGCTTGTAAAGCTTGACAACCATCATGACTGGGTGAAGTAGAATGCCTTTGTCATTAAGACTGGGAGCACTACTCGGTGGCAGGCCAACTTAGCTCC
This sequence comes from Cordylochernes scorpioides, assembly GCA_030710605.1. Lineage (NCBI taxonomy): Eukaryota > Metazoa > Arthropoda > Arachnida > Pseudoscorpiones > Chernetidae > Cordylochernes > Cordylochernes scorpioides. The sequence goes on from CP092864.1 coordinate 148,403,853, forward strand.
AAAAGAAATGGCCGCCTCTGACATGAGGAACAGACGCCATGTGCAGCCACTCCTAACATGGAGTACTACTAACTAAATTAATAAATATGAGTGTACCCTAATATGACAAATACAATTAAACCTGTCTATAGCGCCACCTCTAAATAGCGCCTTCCTCTCTATAGCGCCCGATTTTAAATACGTAGTACGATGCGATTTACATTAAAAGTGACCTGTCTATAGCGCCCCCTCTAAATAGCGCCTTCCTCTCTATAGCGCCCGATTTTAAATACGTAGTACGATGCGATTTACATTAAAAGTGACCTGTCTATAGCGCCCCCTCTAAATAGCGCCTTCCTTTCTATAGTACGATCCGATTTACATTAAAAGTAACCTGTCTATAGCACCCCCTCTCTATAGCATTCTATTTTGGTGAGTCCCAAGAGCTATAAACAGGTTTAACTGTACATGTAAATTCTGTAACTGGAGGTTTTTATTCTTTAGTTTGTTATGAGGAAGACATCACACTTAGTGTTTTAAATTCAATAATAAAACCTGCTAAGATAGCTCTGTGTGCCTCTAAATCTTTAATTGCGACATATGACGTTGAGATTCGTAAACAATGATCCCATTTAAGTGGTCATTTAAGCAATCAGAGACGGCTCTGATCAGTTTGCTTAGACAAATTATACTTTTGGGGGGTGTTAGGCACTAATATTTCTTAACCCACACATATATATCTCCCAAGTGCACATGGTAGAGGCCATGATAATCATGGTGGGCGCTATAGACAAGTTTAACTGTAATTTAAAGACAACACTAGATAAAAAAAAAAACAACAGAGCAACACAAGATACCAGGACAATTATGGATATAAGAAACAGACGAATTGGCAACAAGCCAGCTAATGTACTCAACCGGAAATAAACCAGACCACATTGTTACACAATGTACATAACTGTATACCACAATGTGGTATGTTTTGTCTTGTAAATTTTACTACACCCCACACTACGAACTTATATAGTTCTTTCATAGGAAAATATTGAATCTGACCAAACACTTTCTTCCAATAGTTAAATTCCTAGTATAATCAGCTTATTTTACTTTTAAATTAATTCTACTTATCAAATTTCAGTTGAGAATTAGCCTTTAAAGAGTTATTTTTGAGAATTTTTAAATATAAAGAGAGTCAACATTATTATTTAACTTTAAAAAAATGTAAAAATCAAAAGATTACCATTCATGATTCATTAATGATATTCCTGAGAAATTATGCAAATATTTATATATATTTAAAAGTGAATTTTAAACTGAATGTATTAATGCAAATTACAAATGTTACGATCTAATGATTCATAATTTTATTTTACTCTAAGATCTTTTTTTCAATTATAAGATAATAAATATATGAATGCTCGTTGTTGAAAACAGAAATAGATCCTTAATTTGCATTTGTTTTGCTCGCTATACTCAAATAGATATGCTAATTAATTTAACTCTCTTACTATCGCATGCATTATAGTATTTTTTAAATGTTTTGATAATAAAAAGTGTTTAGAAAATATACAATATGTCAAATGTCTATTTAAATTACAAAGCGTTATATTTATTAACGAATAGTAATACAAAAACAAAATAAACATTGTACTTACTAGGAAAAGTATGTAGAATTATTAGGGGAAGCGGAGCAATAATCTTTGAGAGGTCCTTTTAAATTTGCACGCAAGAAAAATTGCCAAACAAGTAAAAGCAAAATAATAAAACTTTTAAAACAAGTTTAAATTAGAGGAAAACACGTGTGAGGCACGTTTTTGCAGAAGTCTTTTTTGCAGAGTTGCTGAGCTCAACCATATGATACATTTTTGAATTTTTAAAATAATCACAGCTAATGTGAATATTGTATTATCGATTTAGGATTTTTTTATTAGAACTATAGAATTATTTATCGAGAATTTTGGATTATTACATACTATATATTGAAATTAGTCATCGTTGTCTAACTACATATATAGTATTTCTAAAATAAATAAAATTAATTTGAAATTTGCTGTTTTTTTTATTTTTTATTTTAGAATAGGTTTATGAGGTGTTTATTTTATGAATATTAGTATATGGAAAAGTAATGGAAAATTGTAAATAAGATATCAAGTACTGTATATTACAAAATAAAACTATAAAATCATAATATCAATGGAGATCAAAAAATTCTAAAATGCTTGGGAAATATGTGTATTGGACAATAATTATAAAAGTCCCTCCACCCTCCCCTCTTTCTAATCAAAACATTATTTTAAAATATAAATAAAATATTTGCATAAAAAATATTGGATCAAACCCTATATCTGACCCTGTAGGACAAATTTGGGGACTATTAAAAATAATTGTTGTTATTCTTTCATTAATTGAAGATATAGAGCCTATTCACACATCAAAACCTACTACCTTTTTATTAATTCTCACAGGCTATATATACATGTCTAAAAACCAATAAAATATGAAATATGCAAATATCTATACAAAAAAACAAATGGTTATGTAAATAGAAGATTATCTTATTTCTTCTTTTTCTTGATATGTAAATACCTTTTTATTAAATATTTTCCAACAATTCCCCCCTTATTTAATAAAAAGATTTTTTCTTTTTTCTCTTTTTCCCACTTTCCTCTTGCAAATATTCAGGCTTCTCTAATTTATTTTGGATTTTGGAGATTTTAAAATTTCTTTATAATTATTCTTTATCTTAAATTTCGCATCTCCAGTTTGTTTGTCCTGCTTCAAAATCCCTTATTCCGTCACCCCTAGGATTCACTTCAGATTCCTTTACGCCTTCGCCCTTAGGCTCATCTTCAGAATCCCTTAATCCGTCTTTAGAATTCACTTTATCAGGTCTTGCTTCCGCTTCATTTGCTTTATCTTTAGCCTCAGCTTCCCTCACACCTACATAGTTATCAACTGCAGTTTCAGAATCCTTCACTTCATTGCATTTAACTGCCGCTTCTGTTTCCTTCCTTTCACCGCCTTCAACTGCTGCGCTCAATTCCTTCTTTTCTCTAATAGCATTCACAGCACCTCTTTTGCCCTCATATTCAATATCTATTATAGAGGGAGCTGAACAAGCTTCCTTTAGCATTCTAGCTTTAGCTTGAGCAGGCTTCACATCCGTAGCTCTAGCAGTTTTTACAGAATCCTCTTTTTCCACGCCTTCCATTTCATTTTTCATGGACTCCTCCGGGCCCTTCGATAGAGACGTAGAAATAGTCTGAAGTTTGATAACTTTCTGATTATCGGTTTCTGAATTCGTCAGTTTGTCCATAAGACTTTCCTTCTCCTGTTCATGCACCGAGATCCTGGCCTTGAGAGTGGTAACTTGTGTCTGTAGCTCTTGGGTCTGGGACTCCTTTTCTTCCATCACCTTACGGGACTGCTCCAAGCCCAGTTCTGCATTAAGTGCAAATTCTCTTTTTGCATTAGATAAATGTCCTTGGGCCTCTGACAAATGAGCTACTTCTCTATTTTTTGGTGAAAATGGAATTCCTTTTGATCTATTACTATTATATCTATTCGAAGTCTTCTTATTTTCGGGATTATGCCAACATTGGCTTTGGAGATGGCCAGGTTTATTGCATATATAACACTTTTTGAATATTTTCCTTTCTTGTGCTTTATAAGCATTGTTGCACTCAATATCTTGTTTTTTTCGAAGTCTAGAAGGATTTGCCTTAAATTTCCTATGGAAATATTTTTGTTCATGACCAGAGCGGTAGAGATACTAGAGTAATTATGTGGGAGTCCTTCAGCGGACTTGACCCGACCAGTACCAGGCAATAGGCCAACATAAACTCTAACTAAATGCCTTATCCAAATATGTATGCGACAGAACCATGTAGCTGATAAACATCACCATCTTCAGGCACACCGCCAGCTAGCTCCACCACGAGTCCTGGACTCTATCTAGGCAGACCCCAAGATGTCCAGGTTCCATCATGTTTCTATTTTTATTTGTTTGTATGTTTTAACAATCACAAATCCAATTTGTTCTTTATTGAAGAATTCTTAATATCCTAATTTTATTTTAAATATTTTCTAATGTAAAGAGGGGCGTGAGAATTAAAGGGATTGGAGGGAAGGAGAAGAAGCAAGCGCAAGAGGAATTATTTAACAGCAGAGAGCGTGGCGGGCCTCCTGCCGCGGTCAGGATTTTTTTTTTCAAATTTCAGGATCCTGCTTTGGCGAAGAACGAAAGTAGTAGGTCGATGAGTTGTTTTTGTTGGCATAAAAACATGATTTTTCAAAAATATTTTTTCACATCAAGTTTTAAATCTTTCCTTCTGTGTAGGTATATCTATATATATATAAAATTGAATGTCTGTCTGTACTCTATAGATTCAAAACCCATACATCCAATCGCCGTGAAATTTTGGGATATTATTAGGTATATCCCTAACTCGCAAGCAGCGCCCCCTAGCGGGGAATAACAAGTTTTTTTATCTATGAGTTTTTTATCACTAAGTTTATTATCTTAAAGATTATTTATCAAAAGTAAGATTTTCTACCTATTAATTACGCACAATTCAAAGTTAGTTTTATCATTTATCTACAATATATATATTGGGAGAATAGATAAAATGATGATTTTGTAATGTAGAAAATTAGGAAAGACAAAATTCAGGATGACACGGCAATTTATTTGAGACAAGAATAATGATACAATTCCAAGGCATGATACTACGTATTCCTTTAACTTCCAATTACCGAGGGAACCAATTAATATTGATTTTATTCAACTTATCGAGTATTTTTCAAGGGACCGGGAAAAAATGTTCACTTTATCGAGAGATTCAAATTTACGAGTTTCAAATTATCAAAATATATCTTTTTTTTTATAAGTTTATAGAGAATTGTTTTAACAAATGTTCATTAGACGAACCTTTACTCGGGTAAAAACAGGGCGAAGACGGGTACATCCGCTAGTTATATATATTTAATTATATTTTATACTAGCGGACGTACCCGGCTTCGCCCGAGGTTTGACCCGAGTAAATGTTTGTCTAACGAACATTTGTTAAAACAATTCTCTATAAACTTATAAAAAGAAAAGATATATTTTGATAATTTGAAACTCGTAAATTTTAATCTCTCGATAAAGTGAACATTTTTTCCCGGTCCCTGTGTGCCGTGTCATCCTGAATTTTGTCTTTCATAATTTTCTACATTACAAAACCATCGTTTTATCTAGTGAACATATTTTCCCGGTGCCTTGAAAAATACTCGATAAGTTGAATAAAATCATGGTCGTGAATCTCTCGATAAAGTGATTATTTTTTCCCGGTCCCTGTGTGCCGTGTCATCCTGAATTTTGTCTTTCCTAATTTTCTACATTACAAAATCATCGTTTTATCTACATATTTTCCCGGTCCCTTGAAAAATACTCGATAAGTTGAATAAAATCATGGTCGTTTATGGAAGATGGACGTAGTTCCCAGAGGTCACCCGCTCCCCGCGCGCCAGGTGGGGGGCAGACCTAAGCCTATCTGCTTGCGAGTTAAAGCTACAAATCTGCAAATAACTCTAAGGATATTTAAGATATTCAAGATATTATTTTTCCTAAACCTTTCCGGGGATTCACCTAATAATATCCCAAAATTTCACGGCGATTGGATGTATGGTTTTTGAATCCATAGAGGACACACACACACACACACAGACAGACAGACAGACATTCAATTTTATATATATAGATTACACAATGTAGAAATCACCCTTCTTTATTTTTTATTTCTACTGTTTGATTTCGGTGCAAGTAATGATATCAAACAGTAGAAATAAAAATAAAGAAGAGTGATATAATATTACTACATTTGTCATATCTTTTATAGGTTTCTATTTTACCTTTAGCCTTATTTATACATATTCAATATAGTTACAGCCTCTATATAGAGCCTATTAATATAGCACTGTGCTAGATGTAACAGGGTTGCTAGATATTTATATTTACACAGATTATTAAAATTCGAAACTATTATAGACGCATATGATTCTTTTTTAAAAATAAATAATTTTTGCAGAAGAGCGATTGCTCGAAGCATTTTATATATTTATAAATGTATGTAATTCTGCTGTCCTTAAAACTTATGTCCATAGTTCATCTAAAATACCCATTCAAAAACTCTAGCATCAGTATCACTATAAAAGGAAGATCGAAAAATGCAATATAACAGCGGTATGGTATATTAAACTGGCGAAACTGCTAGGAGGGTTCACCACTGATGAGCCAGGCCCTTCCTTTATTTTTTTCCATTGCAGTAAGGGCAGTGGAAATTGTTTATTTTAAAAAAGAATCATATGCGTTTTCGTATTTTGATAACAGATGGCGCGTTAATGCATTATAACACAGATTATTAATATATACAAGTTTCTGTTTTAATTGAGGTCGGGCTCATATCTTTTGAACTGAGTTCGGGTGGGAGAATTCTCCTGGTTCCCCTTGAACATTGGACTCCAATGATGTAGAGGGAGTCGTTGGGGTGAACTCTTTTCCGTGGAGTTATATGGGTCCGCGGGACTCCTGAGGACAAACCACTCCTTGTTCGGTGTCCTGGACTTCCTGAGGATTGGTCCTTCCTGGCTTTGTCTGAAGTGAAGCACATATCCTGGACTGTATTGGAGCTAAGACCTATACAACAACCCCAGCACATATCCTGGACTGTATTGGAGCTAAGACCTATACAACAACTCCAGCACATATCCTGGACTGTATTGGAGCTAAGACCTATACAACAACCCCAGCACATATCCTGGACTGTATTGGAGCTAAGACCTATACAACAACTCCAGCACATATCCTGGACTGTATTGGAGCTAAGACCTATACAACAACCCCAGCACATATCCTGGACTGTATTGGAGCTAAGACCTATACAACAACCCCAGCATATATCCTGGACTGTATTGGAGCTAAGACCTATACAACAACTCCAGCACATATCCTGGACTGTATTGGAGCTAAGACCTATACAACAACCCCAGCACATATCCTGGACTGTATTGGAGCTAAGACCTATACAACAACTCCAGCACATATCCTGGACTGTATTGGAGCTAAGACCTATACAACAACTCCAGCACATATCCTGGACTGTATTGGAGCTAAGACCTATACAACAACCCCAGCACATATCCTGGACTGTATTGGAGCTAAGACCTATACAACAACCCCAGCACATATCCTGGACTGTATTGGAGCTAAGACCTATACAACAACCCCAGCATATATCCTGGACTGTATTGGAGCTAAGACCTATACAACAACTCCAGCACATATCCTGGACTGTATTGGAGCTAAGACCTATACAACAACCCCAGCACATATCCTGGACTGTATTGGAGCTAAGACCTATACAACAACTCCAGCACATATCCTGGACTGTATTGGAGCTAAGACCTATACAACAACCCCAGCACATATCCTGGACTGTATTGGAGCTAAGACCTATACAACAACCCCAAAACTATAGTAGATATTGCTTTCAACCTTCATGACCTGGTGTAATCTTACCTATGGGATAATAATCATGGTGGGTTGGTGATTTCTTTTACTGTAAGTGCATCACATGTCTCACAAGATACAAAAATGTATCTTGGTTTGGCGTTCAGCCAATTGAAATATTGGCAAATAAATCTTTCATTAAATCCAATATATGCCTTTTTATTATCTAATGTCTACATATGTGAAAAGCAATCGGACTTCCGTTTGGTAATTTGCACTTGCTGGTGGGGTTAAACTTTTGCATGAATTGGGGGCCATTGGAGCATTTTTCTTCTTCTTCTTCCTTATCTCCACTCAATCATATTAGGGTATCAAGTTGTGACCCTTGATGGTGTCTGTTTGACAACCTTCATGACTGGGTGAAGTAGAATGTGTCTGCCTTTGTCATTAAGACTGGAAGCACTACTCAGTGGCAGGCCGACTTAGCCTCAAAATAAATGGCCGCCTCTGACATGAGGAACAGACTCCATGTGCAGCCCCTCCTAACATGGAGTACAAACACTGCTCATCCTGTATCCCTGGATTAGGAGCCCTTACAGGGTACTATCAGCCGGGCAAGCTGAGCCCAGGTTTTTTAGTGAGCTTGTTACTGCTCCCCCTCCTCCTTTTTCATCCGGGCTTGGGACCGGCAAAGGCGGAGTTGGGCATTTTTCTAATTGCCCAAAGCGGGATTCAATCTCAGGTCATAGTGGTCGAAACCAATGGTTTAGAAGACTTGTCAACTCCCCATGGTCATGGCTGTTAAAGATGATTGGTTTATACCACTCTTCCACTGAACCCTTTACTGTACATATATAAACCATGACTCATAATGATAAGGATTCATGAAAATAAGACCTAATCCAATTGTGTGTGACGTTTCTGTAACAGAGTTGTTACCATCATCAGACAAAAGAATATATGAGAAATAAAATATCACAGCATGTTCTTATATAGTACTGTTATCAATAATAACTCCGCCTTTGCTGGTCCCAAGCCCGGATGAAACAGGAGGAGGGGTAGCAGTAACAAGCTCACTAAAAAACCTGGACTCAGCTGACCCGGCTGATAGTACCCTGTAAGGACTCCAGGGATACAGGATGAGTCTGTACTCCATGTTAGGAGCGGCTGTACATGGTGTCTGTTCCTAATGTCAGAGGCGGCCATTTCTTTTGGAGCTAAGTCGGCCTGCAACTGAGTAGTGCTCCTAGTCTTAATGACAAAGCCATTCTACTTCACCCAGTCATCATGCATCATGGTTCTCACATTATTGACTGTATTGAATCATCCATTGATGAACTCCACTCATCCCCGGCAGACACCATCAACAAGCTTTATAAGCTTGATACCCTAATATGAATGAGTGGAGATAAGAAAGAAGAAGAGACGGTTATCAACTGTTTGCACACTTGATAACAGTACTATTTAAGAACATGATGTGATATTTTTTACTCATTTATTATTTTGTCTGATGGTGACAATGCTGTTATTGAAACATCACACAATTTATTTGGATTAAGTCTCATTTTCTTGTGATATATAATCCAAAATGTGCTTTTACATTAGTGATAAGAATTTAAAATACTCATTAATCAAACAATTATTATTTTGCTTTAATATATGTGATGATTTAAGACCATGAAATTATTGTAATACACCCAAATATTATTTTGAAAATAGAGCAATCCATATGTAATGCCTTGATAAAGGTTTGGCGTTTAGCCAACCGAAATGTCAAATAAATCTTTTATTAAATCCAATATATACCGTTTTATTATCTGATATTGTTAGGAACCAATTCTTTCCTAGTCTACAATCGAGCAGAGTAAACACAAACACCTCTCAGAAAATCAACACTTTTAATTTCCTATCATAACTAACTAATTTACATCATTTAAAACCAAATATATACATGTAAAGTCGTCCGGTCATCTGGTCAAAATATAAATATATTAATCTATGAAAAAACAACTTATAAAAATGCTAACAGATATCCAAATATGTAAGACCACATGTGTCATCACATGAATGTACATAACTTGCTATTTAATGCAGCTATGAAACATCAAATAACATCAATCTGTACTACTTAATACTCTAATAAAGTATAGCAACTGTACAGATAGAAAGAATGGAGAATTACAGGAGAAACTTAAGTCTAAAACCAATCAGGCTTAATAAAATTATGAAATGAGGCTTCAGAAATTCAGTCCAAGTTTTACGATGTCATGACACTCTTGGCTGATATAACTTTCCCCCCTGATTACATCAGAAAGGGCAGTGACCTGCCTGGACCTGTGGAATATAAAAAAAGGCTTCCAAACATAAGTAGCTAGTACGTTTTCTTCCGTCAGCGAGAGCCCATGTCACATCAATCTCCAGGTAATCCTTTCCTGCCTGAATCCTCCTCTTTCCATTCCTTCTTGACGACAGCCGCTTCTTCTGTGGAATCTCTGTTTGCTTATTTCACCTTGGGTCAGGCTGTGTTGCCTTCCCCACGACTGCACGGTGACATCGAGGCTCATCTAGCATCAGGTAACACTGGTCCGAGAGGTCCTAAGATATCACATATATGTTTTTTTTTTTGCTTATCCCTAGTACACGTGGTACAGGCCATGATAATCATGGTGGGTAGTTAGCGACTGCTTTTTACTGTAAGTGCACCACATGTCTACACACATGAAAAGCAGTTCGACTTTGCTCTTACAAATAAATATGCCAGAGCCCCATTTGGTTACTTGCACTCGCTGGTGGGGTTGGACTTTTGCAAGAATAGGGGGCCATTGGAGCATTTTTTTTTATATCATAAAAAAAGTGCTCAATACGGGAATCAAACCCGGGTCGTAGCGGTCGAAAACCAACGGTTTATACCAGCCTTCCACCGACCCCGCATATATATATGTTAAAATTCAAAGCTATTATAGACACTTATGATTATTTCAGATTTCCCCCCAAAGCATATTTATAACCTTTGCTAAGCAAGTCTAGAACTTCATTTGAGATACCTTCACCTGTTAAATTCATGATGTTATTTTTTGGTTTAATTTCAGAGTTGAATACTTCATTTTTCTTTTCAGGGAAGAGTTTTTCATTAATAAAATGTTTATCAGATAAAAATATCTTCTTCTTATCTGCTATCTTGTTTACACACTTGATAACAGGAACTATTTAAAACATGCTGTGGTAAAATTTCTCATTCAGTACTTTTGTCTGAAGATGGTAACAACGCTGGAACGTCACAACTATTTATTTATTTGGATTTAGTCTTATTACCTTGTGTTTATAATCTATAATCCAAATTGTACCTTATCATGGATGTGGTCTTATTACCTTGTGTTTATAATCTATAACCCAAATTGTACCTTATCATGGATTTAGTCTTATTACCTTGTGTTTATAATCTATAATCCAAATTGTACCTTATCATGGATGTGGTCTTATTACCTTGTGTTTATAATCTATAATCCAAATTGTACCTTATCATGGATGTGGTCTTATTACCTTGTGTTTATAATCTATAATCCAAATTGTACCTTATCATGGATGTGGTCTTATTACCTTGTGTTTATAATCTATAATCCAAATTGTACCTTATCATGGATGTGGTCTTATTACCTTGTGTTTATAATCTATAATCCAAATTGTACCTTATCATTAGATTTGGTCTTATTACCTTGTGTTTATAATCTATAATCCAAATTGTACCTTATCAAGCTTATGATTATTTTAAAAATAAAACATTATCTACTTACCTTAATTTTTCCATTGCAGTAAGAACAGTAGAATTTGTTTTATTTAAAAAAAGAATCATATGCGTCTATAATAGTTTCTAATTTTGATAACAGATGGCGCACTAATGCATCATAATATATATATCTTTATTAAATATATTACATTATACATTTACACACTTGGGAGTTACAACAGGGAGTTATAAAGAAAGAAAGGAAAGCTAATATGAAAAAAGAAGAAGAAAGAAAAAAAAGATTTTGCATACATATAATTAATACACAATATCCTAATACATATAACATAATATACATAAAATATTATTTAAAATATATTTAAGAGAGAGCAAACATGAATATATATAGGTTAGAGAGAGGATTTTTTAAACAATTATAAAAACACCAAACACAAAAACCCCACACAAAAAGAAAGATATTCAATAATTACCTAAATATATATATATATATTCAAATTTGGCTTTAAATATTAAGGATATCAATAGACAAAAATACAAACTATAGGAGACAAAGATTTAAAACTGGCCAAAACAGAATATATTAGCAATAAAAAAAAAAAGGTAGGAATAACCTAATATAATTGCTATGAATTAAGGAACAAAAATAAGAATTTACCCTTTTTTTTTTTTGGAAAATTCAATTATTTGTAATGAAAAAAAAAAATGCATTAGGAATTATGCATTTTACAGAATTTAAACAAAATTCATTCTGTATATAAACATAGCTTACTGTATTTTCAGCGATATTTATTATTTTTATTAAAATTCGGAGTGTTGGGGGAGAGAAAAGTGAAAAAAAAAACATACCTATGTAATAGTAAGGCTTGACTTCTTTGCAAACATTAGGATATATGCAACTTATATTACATCTTATTTACATATATTCACTTAAAGGAGGAGAGAAAAAAAAAAGAATTACTACATATATATATATATATATATTTACATACAAGAAAATTTATTTTTAATTATTTACCTTAATATTATTATATAACAGTTTTTTTTTCTTCTTTATGTACATATCTTTATAATGATTGTTAGAGAGAGAGAGCATATGGGACTAGAGAATTTATATCAATAATGCTATATACAATATTCTATTAACATAATAAGGGATCCATTTTTTCTTTCTGACAAAAAAAAAAAAAAAACACCAGTTTAGACCATTACCAAGAAAAAACCCCAGGTTCAGACATCATTTCAGTCAAAATGATAAAACACCTAGAAACAAACGCCATTTTAGAAGCTCCTTCGGATAATTACCAAGAAAAAACCCCAGGTTCAGACATCATTTGAGTCAAAATGATAAAACACCTAGAAACAAACGCCATTTTAGAAGCTCCTTCAGATAATTAATCTAAGCTGGTCACACAACACCTTACTTAAAGAATGGAAGCAATCAATCATAATCCCCATCCATAAAGCAGGAAAAACAGAAAACCACCTACAGAGTTATAGACCAATATCATTAACTTCCGTAACATGTTAGGATAAGAAGAAGTAAAAAAAAAACTATAACCATATTGAAAAAGAAAGAGAAAAAGTATTAAAGTATTTGCATACATATATATATATGTGGTAACAAAAATTCTCAACATCATTATAGCATCCTTATTGAAATTTAAAGAAAAGAAAATAGCTTGATATTAACATTTCACAGCTATTTAAACAAAAGAAAAATCATTTTATGTAAGTAATTAAATTTAAAAAATTAGCTATAAATATTATTTACATATATTTCATTACAATTTCAATTGCAAAAAATTTTTGAAAAAAAAAAAAAATTTAAAGAAATTTTATATATATATAAAAAGATTGCATATCAAAATTTGTATTTCTTTAAAAATATTCAAAAAGTTTGGAGAGATTATATGTTTAATAATGCATAGTGATATATATATATATATTAAAAAGGCCCCTTTTTTTTTTTTTTTTTTAAACTAGTAATAGAAAAAAGATCAAAAGTCAAGAAATATTATTAAGAAAGATAATCTATGATTGTAGAATAGCCTTTAAAAAATATGGTAGAAAGAGATTAGAGAAAAAAACACAAGGAAGATATTTTTGCGGTCTTAAAATTCTAGTTAAAATTTTCTATCAAATTTTATAGAAAAAAAAAAGACTAAATAATGGTTCAAACTCAATATTAAAAGATTAATTCAATTTATTAATCATTATCAGTAAAAAGAAAAAAATAATTAGATAAAGTTGGAATATATTGCTTAATTGGCAATTATAATAATAATAAAAAAAAATCTGTGTTTTTTTCTCTCTTTTTCATTTACAGATACAATACAATAATACTTCTTTATATATTAAATTAAACATAACAAAATAGATATCTTTTGGGGGAAAAAAAAAAGTTATACTTTTTACAAAGGCAATGAGTAAGGCTAAAACCTCAATCAAAAGATAAAAATTATTGTCAACATTACTACACAATAAAAAAAAAGTATATTTTCAAAGATTTCAATCCACAATTATCAATAAAACATAACTCTCATAAATATTTCAACTTTTTTTTTTTCATACCAAACGATTTTTTTCAACAATTAAAAATATGGTGGTACACACAAAAATAAAATAAATAATAAAAAAGACACATTAAAAAGAATAAAAATATATAACAAAGATACAACAATAATTATTGCTGTCTTTTTATTATTGGGAGAAAAAAGAACAAAAAAACAATACAATATGCAAATACATATGTATAATATATATATGTAGTACAACATATTTGCATATCTGTAAAATTATGTATTTACACTTTTATAAATATATTGTAGTGTTTAGATCTATATGATAAAAATGTTCTATGTATTTGGATGAAAATAAATTGTTAAGTTTTTTTTTCATATGAAAAACAATAAACAATGAAACAGTATTGTGTTTATATTATAGAAAAGCTTACATTGTTATAATAGAATTAACTGAAATAATCTAAGGCACTCTGTTATATATATAAATAAGTAAACAATATTTTGTAACATAAACTTAATTCAATTATAAAGAGTCAATGGATCATTATAGAAAAACCAAGAGTTTACAAATAAGGTAAAAGAATGAAAAGGTAAAAATGATTAGAGAAAAGACATTATAGATTTAAAAAATTCAAGTTTGAATATAATGATATCAAAATAATAATGGATAGGAAGAAAAAAGCTAAAGAGAAAGATAAAAATATCAACTTTTTTTTTTTTTTTTGAGTAAAATTAATCAAGCTTGGTATACCAGGTTTTCTACTGTAGAAGGAAGTCCGTGCCTGAAAACTAGAGAATAAAAATGTTTTGAAAAGATACTTTTCCCTGGAGGAATGATTAATTTTACTCCATATTGATTGATGCAAGGAATTTATTTATTAAACTTTTTTTATTAAAAGATTATTCAAAAAGCTGAAAAAAATTTGAATTAGAGAAAAGAGTATAACATAGGATACAGACAAACAGTATTGGAAAAATGTTTTGAAAATAGTTTTCCCTGGAGAAATGATTAATTTTACTCAATATTAATGTAATTGAACTTCTTTATTGAAAGATTATTCAAAAAGCTAAAAAAAAAATTTGAATTAGAGAAAAGAGTATAACATAGGATATATACAAAGAGTATTAGACAGACACAAGAACAACACAATTAAACAGGACAAATGGAATACTAAAAAGGTTCCTTCAAACAGAGAGAATTTTAGGTAAGAGAATTATCTCAAAGCTTTCGAGACAAACTGGGAAAATTTAAACATGGAAGCTATAGATAACTGAGGTAGATAACTAAAGCAAAGAAAATGTTATACAATAAATATAAATGCAAAAAACAATAAATAAAAACTCTCTCTAAAAAAAAAGTGGAATTTATATAATACATAGAGTATACACACCAAATATAATAAAAATTCTTCTAAACTATTTATTTATATATAGAAATATACATGGAGGAGGACAAGCGCTAACCAATCCAAGATGGCGGCATGGCTTGTACATTTCGAGGCCTAAGGAGGAGCTAGCATTAACTCGCTGCAGGGAAAGAGCTGCGGGTGAAGCCTTCTTTGTACATTTCCTCCAGGATTGAAGGGGCTTCGTAGGTGAAACCCTGAAATCATACTTCCCCTGTGAGCATTCTGTTGCAATTATATTTAAAAAAAAAGTATAATTGTCCAATACAGTATTAAAGCAGTCTGGTAGATTAAATTGGTGAAAGGAAGGCTTCACCACTGTTATATTCTTCTAATATATATACATCGCAGTAAGGACAGTAGAAGTTTGTTTTATGTGTAAAATAAATATTTGTGCTTTCATTTCTTATATAATAATGACCCGGGCAACGCCCGTGTTTTACCCGATTAAATGTTTTTATTCAAACACTATTTGATCGAATTGCAAACACTATTTGTTACAATTATAAATTGGCGCCGTGGATGTCACTCTTGTGAAACGTCCCGCTCCAAACTTTGTGTCTGAGAAGCGATATTTTAATAGAAAGATGATCTGGGTTTTGTTTTCTGCTCGAATGAATGTTTTTCTGTTAGAATTTTGTTCCGGCGTACAAAATAATGAACTGGTTTCACCAGTGGTATCTGCTTTTTGGAATTTTTCCCGATATAATTTTGTATCTGATAATCAAACATGATACAGCAATATCGTCATCATCATTTTCTGACTAAAAAATATATAGTTTTAATAATTGATTTATATATATTTTTAAATAGCCTATCGTCTTCCCCGTATTTTTTTACCTATGTATGGAAATTTTGGTTTGAATTAGTGAACTACAGCGAATTTGTATACCGGACATACAGACAAACAAACAAACAAACATTCATTTATATATATATATAGATATATCACCAGCGAGTGCAAGTAACCAAACGGGGCTCTGGCACATTTGTAAGTGCAAAGTCAAACTGCTTTTCACATGTGTAGACATGTGATGAACTTACAGTAAAAGCAGTCACCTACTTCTACCCACCATGATTATCATGGCCTGTACCACGTGTACTAGGGATAATAATAATGAAAAAAAAAGATTGTTATTTTAAAACTGATCATATGAAAGGAAGAATTGTGAAGGGTAATGATAAACGGAAAAATAGTGACCGGGGATGGGAATCGAACCCACAGTGTTCCGCTTACCGGGCAGATGCCAGGCTAATTTTTCCGTTTATCATTACTCTTCACAATTCTTCCTTTCATACTTCATCCCTAAGGATAGAAATAGTCGTTATTTCTCCTTAAAATAAATTACGATTTTTCGTTCAAAAGAAACATTTGCGGTAAAATTGTCAAACGTCGTTTTACAATGTTACATTATAATAAGGCTTGAATGGTTGAAACCTAGGGGCTATAGATGCCGGTACCATCTCCACAATCTATGTACTCACTTTGAAGACGTCATTAAGGCTCTCACTAAGGAAGCTGTCCACTGGGCTGTCCACCACAGGCCTCATGGTGAAGTCCTTGTGGAAGTTGGAAGTGTCTTCTTCCCCGTGCTGGACACACAACAAGGAATCTGGTAATTGTTCCAAGGGTTGGCAACAAATGACCAAGAAAAAATTTCTATTAGAAGTGAATGTTGTAATGATAAGGCACAATCTTTTTTTTTTTTCTCTTATCCTTAGTACATGTGGTACAGGCCATGATAATCATGGTGGGTAGTTAGCGACTGCTTTTACTGTAAGCGCACCACATGTCTACAAATGTGAAAAGCAGTTTGACTTTGCACTTACAAATGTGCCAGAGCCCCGTTTGGTTACTTGCACTCGCTGGTGGGGTTGGACTTTTGCAAGAATCGGGGGCCATTGGAGCATTTTTTTTTTAAACAGAAAAAGTGTCCAATGCAAGAATCGAACCCGGGTCGTAGTGGTCGAAAACAGAAAGGTTTAACCAGCCTTCCACCGACCCCCAAGGCATAATCTGGATTATATATTATAAACACTAGGAAATAAGACCTAATAAATAAATAGTGTGTGACATTTCAGTAACAGCATTGTTACCATCTTCAGACTAAAGTACTGAATGCTGTACTGCATACAGAACAAGATGCTGCCAATAATGAGCATCATGTATATTCAGTGTGAAAATTCGAAACTATTATAGACGCGTATTATTTCTTTTTTTTTAAATAAACTAAATTCTACTGGCCTTACTGCAATGGGAAAATTAAATGGAAGGACCTGACTCATCAGTGGTGAACCCTCCCAGCGGTTTCACCAGTTTAATCTACCATACCTCTGTTATATTGGATATTTCGATCTTCCTTTTATAGTGATACTGATGTTAGACTCTTGGAATGGGTATTTTAGGTGAACTATGGACATGAGCTTTGGGGAGTCTAGCATCAGTATCACTATGAAAAGAAGATCGAAAAATGCAATATAACAGCGGTATGGTAGTTTAAACTGGTGAAACCGCTGGGAGGGTTCACCACTGATGAGCCAGGCCCTCCCATTAATTTTTCCATTGCAGTAAGGCCAGTAACTCCGCCTTTGCCGGTCCCAAGCCAAGATCGAAATATATTCTCAGAAATGTAAAATTTTGCACTTTTCAACATTTGTTGTTTATAAATTCGCTATTCTCCATCATCATAGGAAGCTACAACTACGCCTCTGCTGGTCCTAAGCCCGGATGAAAAAGGAGGAGGGGGAGCAGTAACAAACTCACTAAACAACCTGGGCTCAGCTGGCCCGGCTGATAGTACCCTGTAAGGACTCCTAATCCAGGGATACAGGATGAGCAGCGTTTGTACTCCATGTTAGGAACAGCTGCACATGGCGTCTGTTCCTCATGTCAGAGGCAGCCACTTCTTTTGGAGCTAAGTCGGCCTGCCACTGAGTAGTGCTCCCAGTCTTAATGACAAAGGCAGACATATCTATTTCACCCAGTACCTTAATATGATTGAGTGGAGATAAGGAAGAAGAAGAGTAAGGGCAGTAGAAATTGTTTAATTTAAAAAAAGACTCATATGCGTCTATAATAGTTTCAAATTTTCATAACAGATGGCATGCTTCTTCTTTTTTATCTCCACTCAATCATATTAGGGTGTCAAGCTTGTAAAGCTTGAGACTTTTGATGGTGTCTGTTGACAACCATCATGACTGGGTGAAGTAGAATGTCTGCCTTTGTCATTAAGACTGGGAACACTACTCAGTGGCAGGCCGAAGATGGCATGGTAATGCATCATAATGTATTCAGTGTGTTACCTACCACTATAGGTTTGATAGGAGGTTCAATATTCTTCTCCAGCAGAGCCTCCCAGTCTGTCCAGCGGAAGAATGAGTGGCGACGTATAGCTGCCCCATCTTCTGGTCCACTGCCAAGCCGTTGGGAGACACGGCGTTTACAGAGCTAAACATTGTGTGTGAGAGGAGAAGGGGGAACAGAAAAATTAAACCATACCTTGGAGATAAGGTCTTTTGCATCTGGTGTGATGTAATTGGGGAAATGGATTCGGCTCTTTTGAATCTGGACAAACAAAGATCAACTTGTAAAAAAATTAGTACAAATGTGATATTGTACTGGAATAAGGTGCATAATTATGAAAAAGGCATCTCCTTATCATGCAACTGAAAGTTGCTGATGGCTTGCGCCATCTATCGGAATAAATATCAACTATTCTCGTTGATTTCTAATTATTCCTGAATTGGCCAAATACCCATTCTTGATTAATCAAGAAAAGCTAACAACGGACGCATTTCGGGCTGTTGGCCCTCATCAGCGTGGTGCAAGCTGTACCTCAACGACCAAAAAACTGGTCATTAAGGCATCCTGAAAAATCATCAAACGGGTAGTTAAGGCCAGAATCGCGTGAGACCGCGACACAATGTGAAAAAATAGTACAAATGTGATATTGTACTGGGATCAATTTATCAGCAAATACTTCACTCTGTGCCACATATGTTTCACTCAATGTGAAAAACAGTACAAAAGTGAATTTGTACTTGGATCGGGTAGATAAATTAAGAAAAAAAGCATCTCCTTATCGTGCAACTGAAAGTTGTTGATGGCTTGCGCCATCTATCAGAATAAATATCAACTAATCGTTGATTTTTAATTATTCCAGAAATCGCTCAGTAAGCCGACTAAGAACGCCAATGGTAAAGCCATATTTGACAGAGTCTAATGTTTTGATGTTTTCTCATGAACCAACAATTATTTTTTTTAAATAGTAAACGAAGAAGAAAAAGAGACAAATATTTCAAGGTAACACCAAATTAGTCCTAAGAAGACCCCAAAGAATGGCAGAAACTAACCTTTTCAATGGTGGTCTTGCGATTCTGTCCACGGAACGGAGTCTGAGCACAAACAACAGACAACAGTGAGGTGTGAGCTGAGACAACAGGTGGTGGAAGACTCACAGAGTTGGTCAGCATGTCGTAGAGGAGAATTCCTAGGCTCCACCAGTCTACGGCCTTACCATGGCCTTTGCGAGTAAGTACCTCAGGAGCCCTGGACACCCATCAACATACAGTTATAACAACACTAGCATAACTCCGCCTTTGCCGGTCCCAAGTCTGGATTAAAAAGGAGGAGGGGGAGCAGTAACAAGCTCACTAAAACACCTGGGCTCAGCTGGCCATGCTGATAGTACCCTGTAAGGTCTCCAGGGATACAGGATGAGTAGCGTTTGTACTTCATGTTAGGAGCGGCTGCACATGGCATCTGTTCCTCATGTCAGAGACGACCATTTCTTTTGGAGCTAAGTTGGCCTGCCACTGAGTAGTGCTCCCAGTCTTAATGACAAAGGCAGACGCAATCTACTTCACCCAGTCATGATGGTTGTCAACAGACACCATCAACAAGCTTGACACCCTAATATGATTGAGTGGAGATAAGAAAGAAGAAGAAGACAACACTAACAAGATTTATAACAGGCCATCTCAAGCCATTGAAGATAGAAAATAATAACAAAATCTACCCTACTTGTCCAAAATGTAGCTTGGCACCTGCACCTCCAGAACACATTTTGCCTTGCATTAGATGCACTAAACAGGACCTTTGGGAGAGGCCGCTGCTTATCATAAAACAGCTTGAGGAACATGAACTCATGGAATTGGCGTAATCTTTACACAAGGGGATAAGAAACAACAACAAACACCTATCCCTTGGCAGAGCTGACTCCTACATCCCCAGGTGGCGGATAGGGGAACAACTTAGGGGAAGGCCAGCTGTGAAACAAGCAGAATAACTCTGACAAATAAGCAGTCGCGGACCAACAGCAGCATTGTTAGAAGAGGAGAAATATCTCTTTAAAAATCGTGAGCTCAACTGACCCGGTTGAAAGACCTCAGCAAGGATCCCTCTCCAGGGATACGGAGGAGCTGCGTCTGTACTCATGTTAGAGTTGGCAGCAAAGGCTTCCATGTTAGGAACGGCTTCAAACTACAGGCAAAGTCAGACTTTCACCAAAGTGTGGCATGGTACCATGGTCAATGAAAGCTGCACCCCATTCCATGAGATTTCTCACCGTATAGTAGTAGTATGAATGTAGTACTGAATGAGAAATTTTACCACAGCATGTTTTAAATAGTTAGTTATCAAGTATGTAATTGTATCTTCTTCTTCTTATCTGCTATCTTGTTTACACACTTGATAACAGTAACTATTTAAAACATGCATACCATGTCCCTGACCTAAGTCAAACTGCTTTTCACATGTGTAGACATGTGGTGCACTTACAGTAAAAGCAGTCACCTACTAATTATCATGGCCTGTACTACATGTACTAGTGATAAGCAAAAAAAAAGAACCTTTAGGAGAGGCCGCTGCTTATCATATCAAATAGTTTGAAAAGCGTGAACTCATGAAATTCATGTAATCTTCACACAAGGGGATAAGAACAGTAATGATGTAAGAATGTGGTTCCATCTTCTTCTTTCTTATCTCCACTCAATCATATTAGGATATCAAGTTACCCTTGATAGTGTCTGTTTGACAACCATCATGATTGGGTGAAGTAGAATGCTTTTGTCATTAAGACTGGGAGCACTACTCAGGGGCAGGCCGACTTAGCTCCAAAAGAAATGGCCATCTCTGACATGTGAAACAGACGCCATGTGCAGCTGCTCCTAACATGGGAGTACAAATGCTGCTCATCCTGTATCCCTGGATTAGGAGCCCTTACAGGGTACTATCAGCATGGCCAGCTGAGCCCAGGTTTTTTAGTGAACTTGTTACTGCTCCACTTTCTCCTTTTTCATTTGGGTTTGGGACTGGCAAAGAAGCATGAACTCATGGAATTCGTGTAATCTTCACTCAAGGGTATAAGAAACAACAGTAATGATGTAAGTTCCACCTACATGTACTCAATGGTGCCGCAGAAAGTGTGGGTTATGGTGTCATCATTGACGGATTCCTTGCAGAGTCCAAAGTCTGTCAGCTTCACATGACCTGCAGCAGACATCAGGTCAGATTGAACACAATATGTACTCTACA
>CP092864.1:148425628-148459249 GCA_030710605.1 Cordylochernes scorpioides
ACTCCAAGTCTTCTTTTTTTCTCAGAAAAAAAAATCAAATTTTTGTCAAGAAAAAAAAATGTCAATATCAAAAATGTCAATCTTCAAGCATGTAAATATCCCGCTTCCTTCTCCCAGTGTTGCTGAACTCACCCCCCCAAGCTATCATCACCTTTCTCTCTATGAAAATAAAAAAAATTAAAAAGGCATCTTAAAAAAATGATAAAAATAAATTAAATATAAAATTATTAAAGAAATATTCACAAAAATAAAATACGAAAATATTGAATTAAAAAAAACAATTAATATTGTAGGATCTGGGCATCTTGGGAAAGGTTCAGGGCTCGTGGTGGAGCTGGTGCTCTGCATGAAGATGGTGGAGCCAGGTCAAGCACCATAGGTCGGTGGCTTGACTACAGGAAGGGGTGTCTGGGTCCATCTTGGACTGGTTTGTGGTCAAGTCGGCCACCATCGGACATGTGGCTCGACTAACAGGAAGGGGTGTCTGAGTCCATCTCAGGCTAGCTTGGTGTTGGTGGGGCCAGGTCATCCACCATAGGTCAGGTGTCTTGACCACCAGGAAGGGGTGTCTGAGTCCATCTTGGACTATCCTGGTGTTGGTGGGGCCAGGTCATCCACCACAGGTCAGGTGACATGATTACAGGAAGGGGATCTCGGTCTCTGGCTCAGTGCTGCCAGGGCTAAAGGTGGCTTCAGGCTCCATCTCAACACCTCGCAATCACCAGAGGTTGGTAACTTAAATGGACAAAGGTGGGATATGGTTAGGTTAGGTGGGGTTCTGGGTTACTTTGGCATATTATGGTCACGAGGTGTCCCAACATATTCAATATAGTTACAGCCTCTATATAGAGGCTATTAAAATAGCACGTGCTAGATGTATTAAATATTTATTATTACTCTATCGCTTATACAAACAGTGTTTCTGAATATTTATATTTACACAGATTATTAATATATAAGACAGATTTCCCTTTTAATCAAGGTCTGGGGTCACATCTTTTGAACTGAGTTTCAGGCAGGAGATTCTCCTGGTTCCCCTTGACCATTGGACTACAATTATGTAGAGGGATTCGGAGGACAAAGCAAACAAAGCGTCGTAGAGATAAAGAGTGGCTTCTTTTAGAAAATGAGGGCGTCTTAGAAGAAAAGAGATACAGGCGTTGCTGTCTAAAAGGGACGGACGGGTAGCGGGCGGAGTCCCGAAGGCTTGGAGGTCGAGCCAGCTCACATGGAGGAAGTCCATAGAGCAGAAGGCCTGATTGTGGCACCTCTAGGACCGACCCTGAAGGAAGCGGTTCAGGTGAATGAGGCGGTCCCAGCGAAAGAAGTGGTGCCGGCTAGAAAAGCGGTACCAGCGAGAGGGGAATTCAGGGATCGTTCAGGTCTATTGGACAGTATGACGACCTGACTCCATGACTAACTTTTTCTTCCTTCTGGGCTCAGAGCCGCCCAGCTTATATGCTAATGGTGATGTAAGAGTGGGCGGATGTCAACGTCGAATCAAGGAATGACACAGCCAATCCCTATATATATATAAGTCAGTGTATGTATGTCGGCTATACATGTCCACAATACGTAACTAATCTGGCTGAAATTTTAACAGTATATAGAGTTGAATCTGGAAAAACTTATAGGCAAATTTTCAGGCTTCTATCTTAAATATCCTTAAAGTGTTATTAACAAATTTTCTCTATTTCACTCGCGGTCAGCGCCTCACTGCGGTAACTGCGAGAAGCAAAGTTGGGGAAGGGTGGACCACGTGGGGTGACGGGGATTGGTGGAGCGGGACGTTTTACAAGAGTGACCTTGAGTGACGTAATGATGGCATTTTTTGTAAAATCTGGCTTATTAACAATCACGTCTTCATAGACCTCTTTTGAGTATGTAATTGCCTCCATAGTCATGTTGTATAGTTGTTTTATTTTAATATTTCGATTTTTGATAAGTTATGTGTATCCATTTTGTTTCAATTTACTTCGTTCTTTCTTAATTGGCGGTTAGTCCAATTCGCATACACAAAAAATAAAAATTAAGTCGTGCTCGGCTACCAATTGATAAGCTTATACCAAATTATACGTATGACTTATGACTTTATTTCTATCGAGAAATTACAAAGTCCAAAAATGTTTTGTACTCACATTTTTTTTTGTTTATCCCTAGTACACATGGTACAGGCAATGAAATTCATGGCAGGTAGAAGTAGGCGACTGCTTTTACTGTAAGTGACCCACATGTGAAAAGCAGTTCGACTTTGCACTTAAAAATATGCCAGAGTCCCGTTTGGTTACTTGCACTCGTTGGTGGGGACTTTTGCAAGAAACGGGGGCCATTGAAGCATATTTTTATGACTTTTATATCAGTAAAAGTGCCAAGTGCGGGAATCGAACCCGGGTCGTAGCAGTCGAAAGCCAACGGTTTTAGACCATCCTTCCATAGACCCCCCCGACATGCTTCAGTAATGAGGATATCCATTTTTGATACACACACAAATATTTATTATTGATTATAAGCAAAGATTTATATTTAAGAAACTCTTCTTGTTCTTATGACAAAGTCGAACCTTTTTAACTCAGCACCCCAGGAAATTCCTGTTGTGTTTTTGTTTCTTATCCCCTTATATAAAGATCACATGAGTCCATGCTCCTTGAGCTGTTTTATGATAAGCAGCAGCCTCTCCCAAAGTTCCTGTTTAGTGCATCTAATGCAAGCCAATATGTGTTCTGGAGCTGCAACCCCGCCGACCAAGAATAGAGGTGAGTGACTCCCTTTATAGAACTGTCGTCACAACACAGTGGCGGTGAAATCACAATACATTATTATATATACACAATGGTCAATTGGGCAAAAATAAAATAAGAGTAAAATGTTGAAATTGATTATTCCAACAAGAGCCAGGCCCTTCCATTAATTTTCCCATTCCAGTAAGAATAAAAGAATCATACGTGTCTATAATAGTTTCTCTCTTAAAAACACTTTCTGGAGATTTAGCAACCCACTGAAGACGCTGAGAACTATTTCGGAAAGAAAAAATATAGCAATAGAACTCTATAATTTCTACAGATCAATTGTAAATAGATTCATACACAAAAGAGGTAGTGAGGAAAATTTTAGAACAGATGCCTAAATAAATCCCTTTTCACACAAAGACTCGCGTACACATGGGGAAAGGGAGAAAAAAATTACTGTATTATTTTGTTGTTGTATGGCGAATCCATACAGGGCAATGGGCCCTAATAAAAGTTGTTGTTGTTGCTGTAATAGTTTCTAATTTTGATAACAGATGGCACACTAATGCATCATAATATATATATCTTTATTAAATATATTACATTATACATTTACACACTTGGGAGTTACAACAGGGAGTTATAAAGAAAGAAAGGAAATCTAATATGAAAAAAGAAGAAGAAAGAAAAAAGATTTTGCATATATCTATGTAATACACAGGATCCTAATACATATAACATAATATACATAAAATATATTTAAGAGAGAGCAAACATGAATATATATAGGTTAGAGAGAGGATTTTTTAAAACAATTATAAAAAACACCAAACACAAAAACCCCACACAAAAAGAAAGATATTCAATAATTACCTAAATATATATATATTCAAATTTGGCTTTAAATATTAAGGATATCAATACAAAAAAATACAAACTATAGGAGACAAAGATTTAAAACTGGCCAAAACAGAATATATTAGCAATAAAAAAGATAAGAATAACTTATACAATTGCAATGAATTAAGGGACAATTGATAAAAAAAAGATAAAAATAGAAATTCACCTTTTTTTTTTGGAAAATTCAATCTATTTGTAATGAAAAAAAATGCATTAAGAATTACTTTATGAATTTAAACAGAATTCACCCTGTATATTATAAACATAGCTTACTGTATTTTCAGCTATATTTATTATTTTTATTAAAATTCGGAGTGTTGGGGGAGAGAAAAGTGAAAAAAAAAAAAAAAAAAAAACATACCTATGTAATAGTAAGGCTGACTTCTTTGCAAACATTAGGATATATGCAACTTATATTACATCTTATTTACATATATTCACTTAAAGGAGGAGAGAAAAAAAAAAGAATTACTACATATATATATATATATTTACATACAAGAAAATTTATTTTTAATTATTTACCTTAATATTATTATATAAGTTTTTTTTCTTCTTTATGTACATATCTTTATAATGATTGTTAGAGAGAGAGAGCATATGGGACTAGAGAATTTATATCAATAATGCTATATACAATATTCTATTAACATAATAAGGGATCCATTTTTTCTTTCTGACAAAAAAAAAAAAAAAACACCAGTTTAGACCATTACCAAGAAAAAACCCCAGGTTCAGACATCATTTCAGTCAAAATGATAAAACACCTAGAAACAAACGCCATTTTAGAAGAGCTCCTTCAGATAATTACCAAGAAAAACCCCAGGTTCAGACATCATTTCAGTCAAAATGATAAAACACACAGAAACAAACGGCCATTTTAGAAGCTCCTTCAGATAATTACCAAGAAAAAAACCCCAGGTTCAGACATCATTTCAGTCAAAATGATAAAACACATGAAACAAACACAATTTTAGAGCTCCTTCAAATAATTAATCTAAGCTGGTCAAACAACACCTTACTTAAAGAATGGAAGCAATCGATCCTAATCCCCATCCATAAAGCAGGAAAAACAGAAAACCACCTACAGAGTTATAGACCAATATCATTAACCTCCGTACCATGTTAGGATAAGAAGAAGAAGTAAAAAAAAAAAAAGACTATAACCATATTGAAAAAGAAAGAAAAAAAGTATTAAAGTATTTGCATTTATATATATATATATTAGATAATAAAAAGGCATATATTGGATTTACTAAAATATTTATTTTGCCAATATTTCGGCTGGCTGAACGCCAACCTTTATCGAGGCATTACATTTTTGTACACACAAACTCAGCGCCGCATAGTGTTATAATATCACAGTTGAAATCAATTAAAATACAGAGTAGGTGGGAGAAATTTGTGAATGAAAAAATTATTATAAAAATTGCAATCAAATATGTAAAATATATTTAAATATTAAAGGAAAAAATGAGTTCTATCTTTATATTTTAAAAATTTGTAATAAGTACATAAAAATAATTCATTAAGAGATAAATGTAAAAATATATGTATCTATTAAAACATTTGAAATTAAATTTAAAATGATTTAAACAATAAACTGTATGAACTTTTTTAAAACGTTTAACAAAAAAAATGTGGGTATTTAAAAAAATTAATTTCAAAATTTAAGGAGATCGATTTATATGTAAGTAAAAAAATTATAAAAATGCATTGAAATGGAAGTTAAAACAATTTAGGATCAATAAATGAGAAAAATTAAATTAAAAAGTGGAAACTAAAAAAGTTTAAAGTATTACATGTAATATGTTATATATTTAATGTATCAATACTTTTGCGTTTTGAAGCGATAAATGAAAAAAATTAAACAAGTGGTATGTATTAATTACAGGGGATTACTAATGTGTGAAAATATAATTTAAGAAATCGCGGGTATTACAACAAAATTTAAAAATTCATTAAAGCAAAAAAATTAAATAAAGCAAAGTTATGTAATTTTAAAAAAACGGCACCTCTCCCTTTAAAATAGTATAAAATAAGTCAATTTAAAAATAAAAAATAACTAATTGAAATTAAAATGATTAGACAAAAAAAAAATTAAGAAGATCTAAATGGTGTGTAGATGTCCGGTAAATCAATTTTTCTATTTATGCTTTCTGTGTCTTCTGCAGAGGCCCAGCTTTCTAAGAACAATCGGCAGTGTTTTCTTTAATGTTCTGGTATAAAACAGCTGTATTTTCGAAATCCGGAGTGTGGTTGTTTTTCAGTGCATGATCTACAAGGAGAGACAGTGGGTTGTAATTCCTTAGTCCTGATTTGTGTTGATTTAAACGATCTTTAAGTGGTTTGCTGGTTTCACCTATATAATTAGCTTGGCAATTGTTGCAAGGTATTTTGTAAATTACGTTGGTTTTGTTTTCCATTTTGTTGATTTGTTTAGTGTCTGGATGGCGTAGGGCCTTTTTTAAATTTAAAGATGATTGATAGGTAGTTATGATGTTGTATCTCTTTAGGACTCTGGCGATGCGTTCAGAGCCGTAGCTGTAGGGGAGGGAGCAGTAAAGTTTTTTTGATTGATCAGGGGTGTTATTTAAAGGTGGAGATTTTGGTTTATAAAAATGTTTTTCGACAAAACTGCCAGAGTCCTAAAGAGATACAACATCATAACTACCTATCAATCATCTTTAAATTTAAAAAAGGCCCTACGCCATCCAGACACTAAACAAATCAACAAAATGGAAAACAAAACCAACGTAATTTACAAAATACCTTGCAACAATTGCCAAGCTAATTATATAGGTGAAACCAGCAAACCACTTAAAGATCGTTTAAATCAACACAAATCAGGACTAAGGAATTACAACCCACTGTCTCTCCTTGTAGATCATGCACTGAAAAACAACCACACTCCGGATTTCGAAAATACAGCTGTTTTATACCAGAACATTAAAGAAAAACACTGCCGATTGTTCTTAGAAAGCTGGGCCTCTGCAGAAGACACAGAAAGCATAAATAGAAAAATTGATTTACCGGACATCTACACACCATTTAGATCTTCTTAATTTTTTTTTGTCTAATCATTTTAATTTCAATTAGTTATTTTTTATTTTTAAATTGACTTATTTTATACTATTTTAAAGGGAGAGGTGCCGTTTTTTTTAAAATTACATAACTTTGCTTTATTTAATTTTTTTTGCTTTAATGAATTTTTAAATTTTGTTGTAATACCCGCGATTTCTTAAATTATATTTTTCACACATTAGTAATCCCCTGTAATTAATACATACCACTTGTTTAATTTTTTTCATTTATCGCTTCAAACCGCAAAAGTATTGATACATTAAATATATAACATATTACATGTAATACTTTAAACTTTTTTAGTTTCCACTTTTTAATTTAATTTTTCTCATTTATTGATCCTAAATTGTTTTAACTTCCATTTCAATGCATTTTTATAATTTTTTTACTTACATATAAATCGATCTCCTTAAATTTTGAAATTAATTTTTTTTAAATACCCACATTTTTTTTGTTAAACGTTTTAAAAAAGTTCATACAGTTTATTGTTTAAATCATTTTAAATTTAATTTCAAATGTTTTAATAGATACATATATTTTTACATTTATCTCTTAATGAATTATTTTTATGTACTTATTACAAATTTTTAAAATATAAAGATAGAACTCATTTTTTCCTTTAATATTTAAATATATTTTACATATTTGATTGCAATTTTTATAATAATTTTTTCATTCACAAATTTCTCCCACCTACTCTGTATTTTAATTGATTTCAACTGTGATATTATAACACTATGCGGCGCTGAGTTTGTGTGTACAAAAATGTAATGCCTCGATAAAGGTTGGCGTTCAGCCAGCCGAAATATTGGCAAAATAAATATTTTAGTAAATCCAATATATGCCTTTTTATTATCTAATGAATTAAATATGGATTGCTCTATTTTCAAAACAAAAATATATATATATATGGTGACAAAAATTCTCAACAGCATTATTGCATCCTTATTGAAATTTAAAGGAAAGAAAATAGTTTGATATTAACATTTCACAGCTATTTAAACAAAAGAAAAATCATTTTATGTAAGTAATTAAATAGAAAAAAATTGCTATTAATATATTTACATAGATTTCATTACAATTTCAATTGCAAAAAATTTTGAAAAAAAAAAAATTTGAAGAAATTTTATATATATATATATATATATATAAAAAGATTGCATATCAAAATTTGTAACTCTTTAAAAATATTCAAAAAGTTTGGAGAGATTATATGTTTAATAATGCATAGTGATATATATATATGTATATTAAAAAGGCCCCTTTTTTTTTTTAAACTAGTAATAGAAAATAGATCAATAATCAATAAATATTATTAAGAAAGATAATCTATGATTGTGGAATAGTTTTTAAAAAATCTGGTAGAAAGAGATTAGAGAAAAAACACAAGGAAGATATTTTTGCGGTCGTAAAATTCTAGTCAAAATTTTCTATTAAAATTTATAGAAAAAAAAAAAGACTAAATAATGGTTCAAACTCAATATTAAAAGATTAATTTAATTTACTAATCATTATCAGCAAAAAGAAAAAAAAAATAAATAAAGTTGGAGTATATTGCTTAATTGGCAATTATAATACTAAAAAAAATTCTGTGTTTTTTCTCTTTTTCACTTACAGATACAATACAATAATACCTCTTTATATATTAAATTGAACATAACAAAATAGATATCTTTTGGGGGGGAAAAAAAGTTATACTTTTTAAAAAGGCAATGAGTAAGGCTAAAACCTCAATCAAAAGATAAAAATTATTGTCAACATTACTACACAATAAAAAAAAAGTATATTTTCAAAGATTTCAATCCACAATTATCAATAAAACATAACTCTCATAAATATTTCAACTTTTTTTTTTTTCATACCAAACGATTTTTTCAACAATTAAAAATATGGTGGTACACACAAAAATAAAATAAATAATAAAAAAGACACATTAAAAAGAATAAAAAATATATAACAAAAATACAACAATAATTATTGCTGTCTTTTTTATTATTGGGAGAAAAAAGAACAATAAAACAATACAATATGCAAATACATATGTATAATATATATATGTAGTACAACATATTTGCATATTGGTTAATTATGTATTTACACTTTTATAAATATATTGTAGTGTTTAGATCTATATGATAAAAATGTTCTATGTATTTGGATGAAAATAAATTGTTAAGTTTTTTTTTCATATGAAAAACAATAAACAATGAAACAGTATTGTGTTTATATTATAGAAAAGCTTACATTGTTATAATAGAATTAACTGAAATAATCTAAGGCACTCTGTTATATATATAAATAAGTAAACAATATTTTGTAACATAAACTTAATTCAATTATAAAGAGTCAATGGATCATTATAGAAAAACCAAGAGTTTACAAATAAGGTAAAAGAATGAAAAGGTAAAAATGATTAGAGAAAAGACATTATAGATTTAAAAAATTCAAGTTTGAATATAATGATATCAAAATAATAATGGATAGGAAGAAAAAAGCTAAAGAGAAAGATAAAAATATCAACTTTTTTTTTTTTTTGAGTAAAATTAATCAAGCTTGGTATACCAGGTTTTCTACTGTAGAAGGAAGTCCGTGCCTGAAAACTAGAGAATAAAAATGTTTTGAAAAGATAC
Organism: Cordylochernes scorpioides; assembly: GCA_030710605.1. Lineage (NCBI taxonomy): Eukaryota > Metazoa > Arthropoda > Arachnida > Pseudoscorpiones > Chernetidae > Cordylochernes > Cordylochernes scorpioides. The sequence goes on from CP092864.1 coordinate 148,434,969, forward strand.
TTTTCCCTGGAGGAATGATTAATTTTACTCCTTATTGATTGATGCAAGGAATTTATTTATTAAACTATTTTTATTAAAAGATTATTCAAAAAGCTGAAAAAAATTTGAATTAGAGAAAAGAGTATAACATAGGATACAGACAAACAGTATTGGAAAAATGTTTTGAAAATAGTTTTCCCTGGAGAAATGATTAATTTTACTCAATATTAATGTAATTGAACTTCTTTATTGAAAGATTATTCAAAAAGCTAAAAAAAAAATTTGAATTAGAGAAAAGAGTATAACATAGGATATAGACAAAGAGTATTAGACAGACACAAGAACAACACAATTAAACAGGACAAATGGAATACTAAAAGGTTCCTTCAAACAGAGAGAATTTTAGGTAAGAGAATTATCTCAAAGCTTTCGAGACAAACTGGGAAAATTTAAACATGGAAGCTATAGACAACTGAGGTAGATAACTAAAGCAAAGAAAATGTTATACAATAAATATAAATGCAAAAAACAATAAATAAAAACTCTCTCTAAAAAAAAAGTGGAATTTATATAATACATAGAGTATACACACCAAATATAATAAAAATTCTTCTAAACTATTTATTTATATATAGAAATATACATGGAGGAGGACAAGCGCTAACCAATCCAAGATGGCGGCATGGCTTGTACATTTCGAGGCCTAAGGGGGAGTTAGCATTAACTCGCTGCAGGGAAAGAGCTGCGGGTGAAGCCTTCTTTGTACATTTCCTCCAGGATTGAAGGGGCTTCATAGGTGAAACCCTGAAATCATACTTCCCCTGTGAGCATTCTGTTGCAATTATATTTAAAAAAAAGTATAATTGTCCAACACAGTATTAAAGCAGTCTGGTAGATTAAATTGGTGAAAGGGAGGGTTCACCACTGTTATATTCTTCCAATATATATACATCACAGTAAGGACAGTAGAAGTTTGTTTTATGTGTAAAATAAATATTTGTGCTTTCATTTCTTATATACTAGCCAAATGACCCGGGCAACGCCCGTGTTTTACCCGATTGAATGTTTTTATTCAAATACTATTTGTTACAATTATAAATTGGCGCCTTAAATAAATGCATATGTTAGTTAATAACTATAGCCTATGTGCTTTATCTGTCTATGTACTGTTGGCTTCCGTAGGCATCTCTTACTGGGAAAAAGAAAGAGAGGATTCCATTTAGTTATTAACTAATATATGCATTTATTTAAGGAGCGACCCGCTCCAACACAATAGTTACAAAAACGAAGAAGCGAGTGGGAGGGGCAAGGGTGGCGTGATCGTAGCCAACCAATAGGAGAGCGCCATTCCAAAAAAAAAGCAAACGGTGACAGAGATGAAAACTGAAGAATTAGAACGCATGACGCTCATAACTGTATATAGAATGATACTAGCCGAATGACCCGGGCAACGCCCGGGTTTTACCCGATTAAATGTTTTTATTCAAATACTCTTCGTTACAATTATAAATTGGCGCCGTGAATGTCACTCTTGTGAAACGTCCCGCTCCAAACTTTGTGTCTGAGAAGCGATATTTTTATAGAAAGATGATCTGGGTTTTGTTTTCTACTCGAATGAATGTTTTTCTGTTAGAATTTTGTTCCTGCGTACAAAATAATGAACTGGTTTCACCCGTGGTATCTGCTTTTTGGAATTTTTCCCGATATAATTTTGTATCTGATAATCAAACATGATACAGCAATATCGTCATCATCATTTTCTGACTAAAAATATATATAGTTTTAATAATTGATTTATGTATATATATTTTTAAATAGCCTATCGTCTTCCCCATATTTTTTTACCTATGTATGGAAATTTTGGTTTGAATTAGTGAACTACAGCGAATTTGTATACCGGACATACAGACAAACAAACAAACAAACATTAATTTTTATATATATATAGATATACCACCAGCGAGTGCAAGTAACCAAACGGGGCTCTGGCACATTTGTAAGTGCAAAGTCAAACTGCTTTTCACATGTGTAGACATGTGATGAACTTACAGTTGTTGTTGTTGTTTCTTATCCCCTTGTGTAAAGATTACACGAATTCCATGAGTTCATGCTCCTCGAGCTGTTTTATGATGAGCAGCGGCCTCTCCCAAAGGTCCTGTTTAGTGCATCTAATGCAAGCCAAAATGTGATCTGGAGCTGCAGGTGCCAAGCTACATTTTGGGCAAGTGGGGTAGATTTTGTTATTATTTTCTATCTTCAATGGCTTGAGATGGCCTGTTCTAAATCTTGTTAGTGTTGTTTGATGCTGTCTATTTCTGATCCAGAGCTCCTCCTGGGTTCACTCCACTGTACCAACTGTGCATAGGTGGGATCCTCCAGTTCTTGTTTATTTTTGTTTTGACTACTGTTTCTATTTCTTTAAAAGTAAGTTTATTTTTCTGTGGCAAGGGTTCTTTTGTGCCTTTTTTCGCTAGCACATCAGCAGCTTCATTGCCTTCAATTCCAACATGCCAGGGTATCCATTGAAGGTGAATTTTTGAGGTTTTTGAGAGTTTTTGGAGATAGCCAATTATGTTCCTGCTTACTTTGTCTCTGAGTTCCCCTGTGTGACTCAAGTGTTGTATGGCACTTCTACTATCAGTAAGAATCCAGATATCTTGATAATTAGTATTTCTGATGGATTTTAAGGCTTCATAGATGGCTATAAGTTCTGATCTGAAGACTGAGCAAAAATCTGGGTTTCTTCTGTTCATTTTCTCAATGCTATTTGTGGTTTTGATGAGACAGCCACTGCCAGTGTGTCCTAGCTCGTCTCTGCTACCATCGGTATAAATAGTTATTGCATTTTTAGGAATGTTATTAATTATTTCTAATGATAATTGTTTTAAGTATTCTGGATTTTGGCATTGTTTGTTGGTGGGTTCATTTAAAGAGGCATTAAAAATAACATTTTGTAGTGGTTCGCATGGAGAAATTTTTTCTGCTAAATAATTTTTTTCTACTTTATATTTTAAAAATCCATTTCTTTTGGCCAGGTGGAGAGGGCCTTCTTTTTTGAGTCTTAGATTGGATTCCCAATTAAGTATGTAATGTAAGTTTTGGCAGATTGTAGCTTCTTCTATCCTTTAAAGGCATAATGTCCGCCTCGTAAAGTACAATATCGTTAGGGCAGGTATTTCGAAGACCTGTAATAATTCTAGCTGCACTTAGTTGTATCCTTTCCAGTGATTTTAGATTTGTTTCAGATGCTGTACCATAGATTTGATATCCATATTCCAGGATAGGTCTAATTAGAGATGTGTAAGTTAATTTTAGTGTGGCTGCATCGGCTCCCCACTCTCTTCCTGAAATATATTTCAGGATTTTTAGTCGGTCTCTTCCTTTTCTAATAACTTCTTCAATATGTTTACTGGAGTTAATTTCTGGATCCAGGGTGTAGCCAAGATATTTAGGATGTTTATTATATTGTAATTGTTGTTCTTTCAGAATAATTTTTGGCCTTATTTTGTATAGTTTCTTATCAGTAGTAAAAAGACAGGTTTCAGATTTTTGAGGGTTAAATTCTAATTTATGTTTATTAGCAAATTTTTCTAGGTGGAAAAGAGTCTTGTTCAAATCCCTTTCAGCTTTTTTCCAGATAGTGTTACTGCTCCATAGAATAATGTCATCAGCGAAAAGTCCAATATTGGTTTTATGTGAAATTTTTTCTTCTATTCCTGCAATAAATAGGGTGAAGAGAGTTGGGCTAAGGACTGATCCTTGTGGTAATCCTTGGTACAATTTGAAGGTTTTAGATAGAGTTCCATTATATTTGACCCTGATGTATCTATTTTTAAGGAAATCATTTATCCAAGTGATAGCTTTTCCATCAATTTTGAAATGCTTGTATAATTTTGTAATTAACTTGTTTTTCCATACTTTATCAAAAGCTTGTGTAAGGTCTAAAAAAGCAGCTAAGGTGTGGTTAGTTGGTTTTCTGTTTTGTGCATCTTTTACCTTTTGTGTGAAAAATAAGAGTTGGTCTATTGTCCCATGTCCTTTCCTAAATCCATATTGTTCTTCTGGTAAGAGATTTTTTGTGTCGAGGTGGTAGGTGAGTCGTCTGAGTATAATTTTTTCCATTAATTTGCAGCAAATACTTGTGAGGGAGATAGGTCGGTAGTTTTTTGGGTCATCAGCAGATTTGTCAAGTTTTTTAATAGGAATTATTGTTGCAGTCTTCCAGTCTTGAGGCAATTTTCCGGTTTTCCAGGAGTTATTGAAAATATCAAGAAGTCTTTCTTTGCCATTTTTGCCCAAGTTTGATATCATCTGGTCCAGGAGTCTTGTTTAGGTCAGTGTTTTCTAATGCATAATCTAGCTCTTTCATATTGATTTTTTCATGGAAAATATTATGAGTGCTGGTGAAATTTTTACAGTCATGAATAATCTTTCGGGCCTTTTTTTCAACTTTCTTATCTTTTATTTCAAATTTGATTTTACTACTTATTTGATATGAATTACCTAAAAGATTAGCAGCATTTTTGTCATTAGTTGCTGGGGTACCATCTGTATTCTTAATCATATTTGTGTTTTCAGTTTGTGGCTGGGCTCTGTCAATTTGTTTTGCCAAATGCCAAAGTTTTGTATTTGGGTTTCTTGGGTTCAGGTTTTCACAAGTTTGTTTCCATTTTTCCCTTTTCATATTTACATATAACCTTTTTATTTTTGCATTCACAATGTTCAGTTCAGTTCTACAATTTGTTTGGTTTTGGGTGAACTTTTTTTGTAGTTCATTTCTTTTAGTTATAAGTGTTTGAATATCTTTTGCCTGGTGTGTATAATTTGGAATCCATTTCTTAATATTACCTCTTGGTATTGAAACTTTGGCTGCTTTAATAATGGTGTTTTTGAAAGATATCCAATTTTGTTCCAGATCTTTTATTCTAGTGGGTGCTTTTCTAAAGTCTTCATTGGTGTTTTGCTGGTAAAGATTCCAATTAGCCTTTTTGAAGTTCCAGAATTTTTCTTTAATTGAGCTTGTTTTGGTCTTGGTGCTAATTTCTATCAAAATAGGAAAATGATCACTTCCAATACTTTTTAATATTTGCCATTTGCATTTGTGGAAAATGTCAGGACTGGAGAAACTTATATCAAGTGCTTGTGCAGTATTATAGCTGTAGGAATGGTGGGTAGGATTCCCATCATTTAAGCACATGAAGGCATTGTCGTCAAATAAGTTTGAAAGTATTTTGCCTCTTGGGTTTGGCATGGAACATCCCCATAGTTGATGTTTGGCATTAAGGTCACCTACAATAATAGTGTTGTCTGTAAGAAATTGAGATATTGTTCCATCGTCAATAAGTTTATTGTTTGGTGGGTGATACATATTGAATATGTTGATGGTTTTGTTTTGACTGAGGTAGACTTTGATACCTTGGGCTTCGAGGTCTGATGTATTTGGAATAGTAATGGCTATGTCTTCATAGTACAAATTCTTGATTAAAAATGCAAGGCCGCCCCCTTCTTTATTTCTGTCTTTTCTGAGGATATTGTAGTTTTTGTATTTGAGATTGTATTTTTCATTTAATTTGGTTTCCTGTAGGGCTATAATTTGTATCTTTTGTTTTTCAGCTATTTCCATCATTTCTTCTAATTTTATTTTTGTTGCTGTTGAGCACAATCCATTTATGTTGCACTGCAAAATTCTCAATTGCTTGGAAGCTGCAAAGTTAGAAGTTTGTGGAGACTGTATTATACTTATCGGACAGAACCCTCTACCTAAGTCCTGAACGCGCCCCTGTTTATTCTGCGCGACGGGTGATGCAGCATGCAAATCAACATCTGATCTCATGGAATGGGGTGTAGGGGTGCAGCTTTCGTTGATCATGGCACCATGATCCAGGCACACTTTGGTGAAAGTCTGACTTTGCCTGTAGTTTGAGGCCGTTCCTAACATGGAAGCAGACGCCTTTACTGCCGACTCTAACATGAGTACAGACGCAGCTCCTCCGTATCCCTGGAGTGGGACCCTTGCTGAGGTCTATCAACTGGGTCAGTTGAAGTCAGGATTTTTAAAGAGGTCTACTCCTCTTCTAACAATGCTGCTGTTAGTCAGCGAATGCTTATTCGTCAGTTATTCTGCTTGTTTCGCAGCTGGCCTTCATATCTGAAGGTCGTTCCCCTATCCGCCACCTGGGGACGCGCCCTATAGCAGTCAGCTCTGCCAAGGATGAACTTACAGTAAAAGCAGTCACCTACTTCTACCCACCATGATTATCATGGCCTGTACCACGTGTACTAGATTAATAATAATAAAAAAAAAAAGATTGTTATTTTAAAACTGATCATATGAAAGGAAGAATTGTGAAGAGTAATGATAAACGGAAAAATAGTGACCGGGGATGAGAATCGAACCCACAGTGTTCCGCTTACCGGGCAGATGCCAGGCTAATTTTTCCGTTTATCATTACTCTTCACAATTCTTCCTTTCATACTTCATCCCTAAGGATAGAAGTGGTCGTTATTTCTCCTTAAAATAAATTACAATTTTTCGTTCAAAAGAAACATTTGCGGTAAAATTGTCAAACGTCGTTTTACAATGTTACATTATAATAAGGCTTGAATGGTTGAAACCTAGGGGCTATAGATGCCGGTACCATCTCCACAATCTATGTACTCACCTTGAAGACGTCATTAAGGCTCTCACTAAGGAAGCTGTCCACTGGGCTGTCCACCACAGGCCTCATGGTGAAGTCCTTGTGGAAGTTGGAAGTGTCTTCTTCCCCGTGCTTGACACACAGCATGGATTCTTGAATTGAAAAATTGTCAATTGTTTCAAGTTTTGACAACAAATAGATAGGAAAAATGTCTATTAGAAGTGAATATTGTAATGATAAGTCACAATCTGGATTATATATTATAAACACAAGGTAATAAGACCTAATAAATAAATAGTGTGCGACGTTTCAGTAACAGCGTTGTTACCATCTTCAGACTAAAGTACTGAATGCTGTACTTTTACAGAACAAGATGCTGCCAACCATGAGCATCATATATATTCAGTGTGAAAATTCTAAACTATTATAGACGCGTATGATTCTTTTTAAAAATAAACTAAATTCTACTGCCCTTACTGCAATGGAAAAATTAATGGGAGGGCCTGGTTAATCAGTGGTGAACCCTCCCAGCGGTTTCGCCAGTTTAATCTACCATAACTCTGTTGTATTGCATTTTTCAATCTTCCTTTTATAGTGATACTGATGCTAGACTCTTGGAATGGGTATTTTAGATGAACTATGGACATAAGCTTTGGGGGGTCTAGCATCAGTATCACTATGAAAAGAAGATCGAAAAATGCAATATAACAGCGGTATGGTAGTTTAAACTGGTGAAACCGCAGGGAAGGTTCACCACTGAAGAACCAGGCCCTCCCATTAATTTTTCCATTGCAGTAAGGGCAGTAACTCCGCCTTAGCCGGTCCCAAGCCCAGATGAAATATATTCTCAGAAATGTAAAATTTCGCACTTTTCAACATATGTTGTTTATAAAATTTGCTATTCTCCATCATCATAGGAAGCTACAACTACGCCTTTGCCGGTCCCAAGCCCGGATGAAAAAGGAGGAGGGGGAGTAGTAACAAACTCACTAAAAAACCTGGGTTCAGTTGGCCCGGCTGATAGTACCCTGTAAGGACTCCTAATCCAGGGATACAGGATGAGCAGCGTTTGTACTCCATGTTAGGAGCGGCTGCACATGGCGTCTGTTCCTCATGTCAGAGGCGGCCATTTCTTTTGGAGCTAAGTCGGCCTGTCACTGAGTAGTGCTCCCAGTCTTAATGACAAAGGCAGATACGTTCTACTTCACCCAGACCCTAATATGATTGAGTGGAGATAAGGAAGAAGAAGAAGAGTAAGGACAGTAGAAATTGTTTAATTTAAAAAAAGACTCATATGCGTCTATAATAGTTTCAAATTTTCATAACAGATGGCGTGCTTCTTCTTCTTTCTTATCTCCACTCAAACATATTAGGGTGTCAAGCTTGTAAAGCTTGAGACTTTTGATGGTGTCTGTTGACAACCATCATGACTGGGTGAAGTAGAATGTGTCTGCCTTTGTCATTAAAAGACTGGGAACACTACTCAGTGGCAGGCCGAAAATAGCGCACTAATGCATCATAATGCGTATTCTGTGTGCTACCTACCACTATAGGTTTAATGGGAGGTTCAATATTCTTCTCCAGCAGAGGCCTCCCAGTCTGTCCAGCGGAAGAATGAATGGCGACGTATAGCTGCCCCATCTTCTGGTCCACTGCCAAGCCGTTGGGAGACACGGCGTTTACAGAGCTGCACAGTACATTGTGTGTGAGAGGAGAAGGGGGAACAGAAAAATTAAACCATACCTTGGAGATAAGGTCTTTTGCATCTGGTGTGATGTAATTGGGGAAATGGATTCGGCTCTTTTGAATCTGGACAAACAAAGATCAACTTGTAAAAAAATTAGTACAAATGTGATATTGTACTGGAATAAGGTGCATAATTATGAAAAAGGCATCTCCTTATCATGCAACTGAAAGTTGCTGATGGCTTGCGCCATCTATCGGAATAAATATCAACTATTCTCGTTGATTTCTAATTATTCCTGAATTGGCCAAATACCCATTCTTGATTAATCAAGAAAAGCTAACAACGGACGCATTTCGGGCTGTTGGCCCTCATCAGCGTGGTACAAGCTGTACCTCAACGACCAAAAAACTGGTCATTCAGGCATCTTGAAATATCATGGAACAGGTAGTTAAGCCAGAATCGTGTGAGACCGCGACACAATGTGAAAAAAATAGTATAAATGTGATATTGTATTGGGATCAATTTATCAGCAAATACTTCACTCTGTGCCACATATGTTTCACTCAATGTGAAAAACAGTATAAAAGTGAATTTGTACTTGGATCAGGTAGATAAATTAAGAAAAAAAGACATTTCCTTATCATGCAACTGAAAGTTGCTGATGGCTTGCGTCATCTATCGGAATAAATATAAACTAATCGTTGATTTTTAATTATTCCAGAAATCGCTCAGTAAGCCGACTAAGAACGCCAATGGTAAAGCCATATTTGACAGAGGCTGATGTTTCGGTGTTTTCTAATGAACCAACAAAGCTTTTTTTTTTAAATAGTAAACGAGGAAGAAAAAGAGACAAATATTTCAAGGTGACACCAAATTAGTCCTAAGAAGACCCTAAAGAATGGCAGAAACTAACCTTTTCAATGGTGGTCTTGCGATTCTGTCCACGGAAGGGAGTCTGAGCACAAACAACAGACAACAGTGAGGTGTGAGCTGAGGCAACAAGTGGTAGAAGACTCACAGAGTTGGTCAGCATGTCGTAGAGGAGGATTCCTAGGCTCCACCAGTCTACGGCCTTACCATGGCCCTTGCGGGTAAGTACCTCAGGGGCCCTGAACACCCATCAACATACAGCTATAACAACACTAACAAGACTCAGCGCACAATTTGGTTTATATATTAAAGCTACGAGGTTATAAGCCCTAATCCAAATATATTGTCAAGTAGCTCTACAACCATAGAAAGCTCCATGGGACACCTGTCAATCATCACTGGACTCCGGGGGGGACAGATGTGAGGGGTTCTCGGAATCTGATCGGCAAATAAGGAAAACGAGACGGTGGCTGACCACTCTTGTTATTATTTTACCTTGGGATAAGTTGTTCTCCCTATAAATACCTCTTGTATATAATTTTATTGGAGAACTAAAAGGTAAATACCCACCTTTATAATATATTAGTTATTCCCAAATTTATCCTTTCTTTATTTATCTCTGCGACAATATTAATAGTGTGTGAAGGTTTGGGTAACAGCGTTGTTCTCATTTATTCTTTTGTCTGAGAATGGTAACAACACTGTTACCGAAATGTCACACACTATTAATTTATTTGGATTAGGTCTTATTTTCTTGTATCTAGACAGTACCCAAATAAAATATAGACAAGAACTGGAGGATCCCACCTAAGCACAGTTGGTACAGTGGAGTGGACTCAGGAGGAACTCTGAACCTCAGACAGCATCAAACAACACTAACAAGATTTAGAACAAGCCATCTCAAGTCATTGAAGATAGAAAATAATAACAAAATCTACCCCACTTGACCAAAATGTAGCTTGGCACCTGCAGCTCCAGAATACATTTTGGGTTGCATTAGATGCACTAAACAGGACCTTTGGGAGAGGCTATTACTTGTCATCAAGCAGCTTTTGACTGCCCTCACTGCTTTTCACATGTGTAGACATGTGGTGCACTTAAAGTAAAAGCAGTTGCCTACTTCTACCCACCATGATTATCATAGCCTGTACTATGTATACTAGGGATAAGCAATAAAAAATAAAGGACCTCTAGGAGAGGCTGCTGCTTTTCATAAAACAGCTCGAGGAGCATGAACTCATGGAATTCATGTAATCTTCACACAAGGGTATAAGAAACAACAGTAAGTTCCACCTACATGTACTCAATGGTGCCGCAGAAAGTGTGGGTGATGGTGTCATCATTGACGGATTCCTTGCAGAGTCCAAAGTCTGTCAGCTTCACATGACCTGCAGCAGGCATCAGGTCAGATTGAACACATTATGTACTCTACATTGTTGGTGGACATGGTTTCAACAACTAAACAGATTGATAAGGAATATAAAAGGAAGATAGAAAAATGCAATATAACAGCGGTATGGTAGATTAAACTGGCAAAACTACTGGGAGGGTATACCACTGATGAGCCGGGCCCTCTCATTAATTTTTTTTCCCAATGCAGCAGTAGAAATTGTTTAATTTCAAAAAGAATCTTATGGGTCTAAAATAGTTTTAGAATTTTCATAACAGATGGTACGCTAGTGCATCATAACACAATGCATTGTTCTGATGCATAGGAGGGCTCCTGACCCTTATCAAAGACCTTTCTTTGCCCTTGGCAGAGCTGACTGCTATAGGGCGCGTCCCCAGGTGGCGGATAGGGGAACGACCTTCAGATATGAAGGCCAGCTGCGAAACAAGCAGAATAACTGACGAATAAGCAGTCGCGGACCAACAGCAGCATTGTTAGAAGAGGAGTAGACCTCTTTAAAAATCCTGACTTCAACTGACCCAGTTGATAGACCTCAGCAAGGGTCCCACTCCAGGGATACGGAGGAGCTGCGTCTGTACTCATGTTAGAGTCGGCAGCAAAGGCGTCTGCTTCCATGTTAGGAACGGCCTCAAACTACAGGCAAAGTCAGACTTTCACCTAAGTGTGCCTGGATCATGGTGCCATGATCAACGAAAGCTGCATCCCTACACCCCATTCCATGAGATCAGATGTTGATTTGCATGCTGCATCGCCCGTCGCGCAGAATAAACAGGGGCGCGTTCAGGACTTAGGTAGAGGGTTCTGTCCGATAAGTATAATACAGTCTCCACAAACTTCTAACTTTGCAGCTTCCAAGCAATTGAGAATTTTGCAGTGCAACATAAATGGATTGTGCTCAACAGCAACAAAAATAAAATTAGAAGAAATAATGGAAATAGCTGAAAAACAAAAGATACAAATTATAGCCCTACAGGAAACCAAATTAAATGAAAAATACAATCTCAAATACAAAAACTACAATATCCTCAGAAAAGACAGAAATAAAGAAGGGGGTGGCCTTGCATTTTTAATCAAGAATTTGTACTATGAAGACATAGCCATTACTATTCCAAATACATCAGACCTCGAAGCCCAAGGTATCAAAGTCTACCTCAGTCAAAACAAAACCATCAACATATTCAATATGTATCACCCACCAAACAATAAACTTATTGACGATGGAACAATATCTCAATTTCTTACAGACAACACTATTATTGTAGGTGACCTTAATGCCAAACATCAACTATGGGGATGTTCCATGCCAAACCCAAGAGGCAAAATACTTTCAAACTTATTTGATGACAATGCCTTCATGTGCTTAAATGATGGGAATCCTACCCACCATTCCTACAGCTATAATACTGCACAAGCACTTGATATAAGTTTCTCTAGTCCTGACATTTTCCACAAATGCAAATGGCAAATATTAAAAAGTATTGGAAGTGATCATTTGCCTATTTTGATAGAAATTAGCACCAAGACCAAAACAAGCTCAATTAAAGAAAAATTCTGGAACTTCAAAAAGGCTAATTGGAATCTTTACCAGCAAAACACCAATGAAGACTTTAGAAAAGCACCCACTAGAATAAAAGATCTGGAACAAAATTGGATATCTTTCAAAAACACCATTATTAAAGCAGCCAAAGTTTCAATACCAAGAGGTAATATTAAGAAATGGATTCCAAATTATACACACCAGGCAAAAGATATTCAAACACTTATAACTAAAAGAAATGAACTACAAAAAAAGTGCACCCAAAACCAAACAAATTGTAGAACTGAACTGAACATTGTGAATGCAAAAATAAAAAGGTTATATGTAAATATGAAAAGGGAAAAATGGAAACAAACTTGTGAAAACCTGAACCCAAGAAACCCAAATACAAAACTTTGGCATTTGGCAAAACAAATTGACAGAGCCCAGCCACAAACTGAAAACACAAATATGATTAAGAATACAGATGGTACCCCAGCAACTAATGACAAAAATGCTGCTAATCTTTTAGGTAATTCATATCAAATAAGTAGTAAAATCAAATTTGAAATAAAAGATAAGAAAGTTGAAAAAAAGGCCCGAAAGATTATTCATGACTGTAAAAATTTCACCAGCACTCATAATATTTTCCATGAAAAAATCAATATGAAAGAGCTAGATTATGCATTAGAAAACGCTGACCTAAACAAGACTCCTGGGCCAGATGGAATCCATGGCCAAATGATATCAAACTTGGGCAAAAATGGCAAAGAAAGACTTCTTGATATTTTCAATAACTCCTGGAAAACCGGAAAATTGCCTCAAGACTGGAAAACTGCAACAATAATTCCTATTAAAAAACTTGACAAATCTGCTGATGACCCAAAAAACTACCGGCCTATCTCCCTCACAAGTATTTGCTGCAAATTAATGGAAAAAATTATACTCAGACGACTCACCTACCACCTCGACACAAAAAATCTCTTACCAGAAGAACAATATGGATTTAGGAAAGGACATGGGACAATAGACCAACTCTTATTTTTCACACAAAAGGTAAAAGATGCACAAAACAGAAAACCAACTAACCACACCATAGCTGCTTTTTTAGACCTTACACAAGCTTTTGATAAAGTATGGAAAAACAAGTTAATTACAAAATTATACAAGCATTTCAAAATTGATGGAAAAGCTATCACTTGGATAAATGATTTCCTTAAAAATAGATACATCAGGGTCAAATATAATGGAACTCTATCTAAAACCTTCAAATTGTACCAAGGATTACCACAAGGATCGGTCCTTAGCCCAACTCTCTTCACCCTATTTATTGCAGGAATAGAAGAAAAAATTTCACATAAAACCAATATTGGACTTTTCGCTGATGACATTATTCTATGGAGCAGTAACACTAACTGGAAAAAAGCTGAAAGGGATTTGAACAAGACTCTTTTCCACCTAGAAAAATTTGCTAATAAACATAAATTAGAATTTAACCCTCAAAAATCTGAAACCTGTCTTTTTACTACTGATAAGAAACTATACAAAATAAGGCCAAAAATTATTCTGAAAGAACAACAATTACAATATAATAAACATCCTAAATATCTTGGCTACACCCTGGATCCAGAAATTAACTCCAGTAAACATATTGAAGAAGTTATTAGAAGAGGAAGAGACCGACTAAAAATCCTGAAATATATTTCAGGAAGAGAGTGGGGAGCCGATGCAGCCACACTAAAATTAACTTACACATCTCTAATTAGACCTATCCTGGAATATGGATATCAAATCTATGGTACAGCATCTGAAACAAATCTAAAATCACTGGAAAGGATACAACTAAGTGCAGCTAGAATTATTACAGGTCTTCGAAATACCTGCCCTAACGATATTGTACTTTACGAGGCAGACATTATGCCCTTAAAGGATAGAAGAAGCTACAATCTGCCAAAATATATAAACAAAATAAAGAGTTATGGAAACAAACACAGAACTTCCAATTACATACTTAATTGGGAATCCAATCTAAGACTCAAAAAAGAAGGCCCTCTCCACCTGGCCAAAAGAAATGGATTTTAAAATATAAAGTAGAAAAAAATTATTTAGCAGAAAAAATTTCTCCATGCGAACCACTACAAAATGTTATTTTTAATGCCTCTTTAAATGAACCCACCAACAAACAATGCCAAAATCCAGAATACTTAAAACAATTATCATTAGAAATAATTGAATAACATTCCTAAAAATGCAATAACTATTTATACCGATGGTAGCAGAGACGAGCTAGGACACACTGGCAGTGGCTGTCTCATCAAAACCACAAATGGCATTGAGAAAATGAACAGAAGAAACCCAGATTTTTGCTCAGTCTTCAGATCAGAACTTATAGCCATCTATGAAGCCTTAAAATCCATCAGAAATACTAATTATCAAGATATCTGGATTCTTACTGATAGTAGAAGTGCCATACAACACTTGAGTCACACAGGGGAACTCAGAGACAAAGTAAGCAGGAACATAATTGGCTATCTCCAAAAACTCTCAAAAACCTCAAAAATTCACCTTCAATGGATACCCTCGCATGTTGGAATTGAAGGCAATGAAGCTGCTGATGTGCTAGCGAAAAAAGGCACAAAAGAACCCTTGCCACAGAAAAATAAACTTACTTTTAAAGAAATAGAAACAGTAGTCAAAACAAAAATAAACAAGAACTGGAGGATCCCACCTATGCGCAGTTGGTACAGTGGAGTGAACCCAGGAGGAGCTCTGAACATCAGAAATAGACAGCATCAAACAACACTAACAAGATTTAGAACAGGCCATCTCAAGCCATTGAAGATAGAAAATAATAACAAAATCTACCCCACTTGCCCAAAATGTAGCTTGGCACCTGCAGCTCCAGAACACATTTTGGCTTGCATTAGATGCACTAAACAGGACCTTTGGGAGAGGCCGCTGCTCATCATAAAACAGCTCGAGGAGCATGAACTCATGGAATTCGTGTAATCTTTACACAAGGGGATAAGAAACAACAACAACAACCTTTCTTTTGAGATAAGAAAGAAGAGGAACAGTTAAGTCTGGTGAAGAACTTAAGTCCCCAACTCGACTGCGATCCCATTATTCGCAGGGGATTGTCCAAGCTCAGGGTGGCCTTGCCCTCCTGATAAAGTCCAGACGTCCCCTCGGTGAGAGCTCTGCCTGATGTAAATAGTAAATATCTAATGTAGATGTTCACTTATCATTGTAACTTAATCCTCTTAACTCTTCGTAAGTGTAAATATTGACCAGTAGTCAATAAGGTTCTTTTTAAAATTCGAAACTATTTTAAAGGCGTAAAATTCTTTTTGATATTAAACAATTTCTACTGCCCTTGCTGCAATGGAAAATTAATGAGAGGGCCCGGCTCATCAGTGGTGAAACCTCTCAGCGGTTTCGCCAGTTTAATCTACCATACTGTAGGCGCCATCCCGACCAGAGAGCCACAGATAAACAGATTATAAACGCACAGAATATAGAATCCGAGCTCCCCAGTAGAAGGAATACCCGGAAGACGACGGTACTCTCTGTTATATTTGTTGTTCACTATCATGATTTTGTTCTAATAAACACTACTAAATTATTTCATTGGATCCTCTCTTTCTTTTTCCCAGTAAGAAACGCCTACGGAAGCCAACAGAAATTCAGAAGTGGGATAGTCCTGAAGAAAATTGAAGATTCACTGGAATAATTTGGAAACGAGAAGGACGTGGCGCGGTGACCGATCAACGTAAGAGGAGTTGCATGGTATGTACGAAATTTAATTACCTATTCCTAAAAGTATTATTACAAGTCACCTCGGTAAAATATTATTGCAAAATCATCTCGATAAGAAAGTATTTTAAAGTAAGCATTTTAAAGTAAAGTGAAGTATTTTAAAGTAAGCATTTTAAAGTAAAGCGAAGTATTTTAAAGTGAAGTATTTTAAAGTAAGCATTTTAAAGTAAAGTGAAGTATTTTAAAGTGAAGTATTTTAAAGAAAGTATTTTAAAGTAAAGTGAAGTATTTTAAAGTAAGCATTTTAAAGTAAAGTGAAGTATTTTAAAGTGAAGTATTTTAAAGAAAGTATTTTAAAGAAAGCATTTTAAAGTAAAGTGAAGTATTTTAAAGAAAGTATTTTAAAGTAAAGTGAAGTATTTTAAAGAAAGTATTTTAAAGTAAAGTACAGTATTCTAAAGAAAGTATTTTAAAGTAAAGTAAAGTATTCTAAAGAAAGTATTTTTAAAGTAAATTGAAGAAACAAATAAAAAGTATTATCGCAAAGTATCGCGGTAAAAAGAAAAAAAAAAAAAGTATTGTCTCAAAATTACCAAAGAAAAGTTGATTTCGTTGAAAGAAATAATTGAAACAGTACGTATCTGGTTTAGTCAGTTTTATTTGTTTATTTAAAAAAAAAAAAAACTTTGCCTTGTTTATTTTTCCTTTTGAAAAACATGACTTACTTAGCGAAAGTAAGGAAATGCGATTTGAGCAAGTTGGCGTATGAACTCGGCGAGGTAGTACCGCCAGAGAGCAGGATCGTCGACTTAAAACGCCTTATCCTGAATAGTCAATCTTACGAAGAAGAATTCGCAAAACAACTGTTGGAGACTCTGATCGAGGAACGGGAACAAACAGCACAAACAGAGCAAGCAGAACGTATAGAACGGGAACGAAAAGAACAAATGGTAATGGAATTCGAGCTTGAGAAGCTGCGCATCCAGACTACACGCGGAAACAACGATACGTCTCGAAGTACCAGCAATGACGCACATTACGAGATACGTAAACTGATGCCCAAGTACGAGTCGAAGGACAATGATTTGAGTTTTTACCTAATTCTTTTCGAAAGACAGGCAAAGCGACTAGGATTGGATGAAGACCAATGGGCGTTCAGCCTCCTAGGATTGCTACCTTACGAAATGACTCAATTAATCGCTCGGGAAACAGAAGAACAAAGCGGCGATTATAGGTTCGTGAAAAGGTTGCTCCTAAAACGGTACAAGTTGAGCCCCGAACAATTCAGACAAAAATTCGAGAAGCACGAGAGATCTCAAAAGGGTTCCTGGAGAGACTTCGCTTTCGAATTGCGAGGATATTTCAACGAATGGATCGAAGGAATGAACGTGGAAAATTTCGACGCCCTAAAGGATTTGTCCGTCACTAACCAGCTAAAGAAAAAAGTTCCAAATGTGCTGCGTAATCATCTCATTGACGATTGGACCAAGTTAAACAACCCAGATGAGTTGGCGGATAAACTGGACGAGTACGAAAATGTTCGCACCGAGATGGGACCTCCGCATTGGAATGCGAAACACCTCATACCACCGTCGTTTCAGCAGAAATCTGCGAGATTCCCCAACCAAAGCGAAGTTAAAGAGACTAAACAAGGAACGAATGTTTCGGGTCAAGACGCTGCAAGGAACGAAATCAGTGAAACGTACCCTAACACCTTGAGGAGAATGGTCAACCGTACGATCAGAAACGACAAGGGAGAACCGAAGTGCTTCAACTGCAATCAGTTTGGACACATTGCCAGAGACTGCCCAGCACCCAGGACTACGTTGACATGCCGAGGATGCGGTCAAACGGGACACAAGGAAAGGAATTGCACAAGACCCAAAGAAGGACTAAAAGTAGCCAACCTGGAAGTCGAAGGACTGGAGACTGTCCCGCCAGATGTATATTTGAAGGATGTCAAGATCGACAACAAGGAAACCGTGAAGGCAATGATAGACACCGGGAGCAGCAGTTGTCTAATGAGAGAATCGGTCGCAAGGAGGATCAGCGTCGACATCGAACCAGACTCGACTAGTCTGTACGGCATCGGTAACCAGACTGCACCAGCTGCCAGGACCGTTGGGAAGACGACAGTCGACCTGGAGATTGATGGCATCGTCGGAAGGGAAATCACTGTATTCATTGTTAACGATGATGCCCAACCTTATGACCTACTAATTGGAAGAACATGGACAGATCTGCCCTACGTATCCTTCGCGAGAATCGGTAAGGAACTGCATATTGGCTATTCATCCGAATTTCCGTTTGCTAATCTGCAAGAAGAAATCAAGTCGCGTCGCATCGAACTGAGAGCAACCGAAACTGTTCAGTTGGAGAGCGACTCCATTAACTTTACAAGTGCAATCACAGACGAGGTAAAGGACGGATATGTATTGTTCACAGGAGTAGATGACGCCTGTGTCGATTCCCTATTGGAAGTGGTCGACGGAAAGACGACCGTACCCATCATCTCAGCTGGCAAGGGCAAGTTGAGAGTAAGGAAGAACCAATGTGTAGGGCGAGTTGAACTACTGAACCTTGATGATATTGTTGTTAACCTGGACGTCGCAGAGGATTCGTTTCAGACTAAAAATGAAGAGAAGAGGGAAGGACAAGACCAAATGAAACGTAAGCGCCCCATACTGCCTGAGGACATCAACGTCAATCATTCTCTGACTTCGAAAGAGAGACAAGAAATCCTAGATGTAGTAAACGAGTATAGAGACTGTTTCGCTCTTGGCATGGAGGAATTAGGGTGCACCGATGTCACCAAGATGGACATTAAGGAGGTTGATGGAAGCAAGCCAGTCTGTCTGAGACCGTATAAGACGACTGCAAGTGAACGCGAAGCAATCAGGGAGATTGTCAGAGAGTGGAAGGACAATGGAATAGTCACGGAAACTAGATCACCCTACGCTAGTCCCGTCCTACTTGTGAGGAAGAAAACTGGAGATCATCGTCTGGTGGTAGATTATAGGAGACTCAACATTCAAACAGTTAAGGACAAGTTCCCATTACCAAGGATAGACGACCTTCTGGAAGGCCTAAGGAATGCGAAATTCTTCACCACTCTGGATCTGGCGCATGGATATCTGCAGATACCACTAACCGATAAGGCAAAATTAAAGACAGCATTCATCACCCCAGATGATACAGGTCAATTCGAAAGGATGATTTTTGGACTCGCCAACGCACCAGCTGAATTCCAAAGACTGATGCACACTGTCCTAGGTCCGCTGCTGAACAAGAAGGCATTCTGCTATCTCGACGACGTGATTATCCCGGCAAAGGATTGGCGGGAGATGATCGAAAGGTTGAGGGAAGTCCTCGAAAGAATAAGATCAGCGAAGTTGACACTGAAACCCTCTAAATGTGAGTTCGGAAGGAGGGAAGTTGAGTTCTTAGGGTATGTCATCAGTACAGGCGGACTTAAGCCAGGCCCAAGAAAGATCAAGGCAATAGAAGAATTTCCAGAACCCAAGAATGTCCACGACATACGACGCTTTCTGGGACTGACGAACTTCTTCAGACGATTTGTAAAGGACTTCGCGAGGAAAGCAGAACCGCTAAGCAGACTTACGAAGAAAGGTTCACAATTTGAATGGAAGGAAGAACAGCGAAGGTCATTTGGAGGACTACGAAAGGATCTGGTCGAATATCCGGTACTAGCTCATTACAACCCTGAACTCAAGACAGAAGTACATTGCGACGCGAGTGCTGAGGGATTAGCAGGAATGGTGCTACAGATGGACGAAGACTGCAAATGGCGCTTGGTCTACTGTGTGAGCAAGAAGACAACAGAGGCCGAGAAGATGTACCACTCAAGCAAATTGGAGCTGATGGCGATAGTGTGGACCTTGGATCGACTACGTCAGTTCCTCGTAGGAATCAAGTTTACAGTGGTTACAGATTGCCAAGCACTGGTCTACATGAACGCGAAGAAGACTACAAATCCTCAGATACCGCGATGGTACAATCTGATTCAGGAATACGATTTCGAAATTCGACATAAACCAGGGGAGAAGATGGCCCACGTAGACGGAATGAGTAGAGCTCCAGTCGACGACCCTAGAGACACGATGGAGGAAATCGTGGAGAAAAACCTTGAAGTGTGCCTCACAATCACACTGGAAGAACAAATCTTGATGATTCAGCATTCCGACCCTGAATTGAGAGACCTGATCCAGATCTTTCGAAAGGACCCGTGTGATAGGACAGTAGGAGAACAAAATAGAATTAACGACTTCAGCTACAGAAGAAAGTCCGGACGAGGAGCCAGAAGTAGAAGATACCCCCCGACGCAACCCACGACGTTCCTGCAACGCAAGGTTCAATCGAGGACGATTGAAATCCAGGAATGGCCGAATGTAGGCGCCATCCCGACCAGAGAGCCACAGATAAACAGATTATAAACGCACAGAATATAGAATCCGAGCTCCCCAGTAGAAGGAATACCCGGAAGACGACGGTACTCTCTGTTATATTTGTTGTTCACTATCATGATTTTGTTCTAATAAACACTACTAAATTATTTCATTGGATCCTCTCTTTCTTTTTCCCAGTAAGAAACGCCTACGGAAGCCAACAATACCACTGTTATATTTGATATTTGCGGAAGAGCGATTGCTCGAAGCATATTATATATTTATAAATGTATGTAATTCTACTGTCCTCTAAGCTTATGTCCATAGTTCTTTTAAAATACCCATTCAAAGAGTCTATCAACAGTATCACTATAAAAGGAAGTTCCAAAAATGCAATATAACAGCGGTATGGTAGATTAAACTGGCGAAACCACTGAGAGGGTTCACCACTAATAAGCCAGGCCCTCTCATTAATTTTTTCATTGCAGTAAGGGCAGTAGAAATTGTTTAATATCAAAAAGAATCTTACTCCTTTAAAATAGTTTCGAATTTTGATAACAGATGGCGCGCTAGTGCATCATATTATAAAAGTTATTTTTAATTGTCAAAACTTAAGTCCCCAAAAAGTCCGGACTCACCTTGAGAATCCAGCAACACATTCTCTGGCTTAAGGTCCCGGTATATAATGCCCTCCTTGTGAAGGTGTTCCAGAGCCATCAAGACTTCCGACAGATAAAACCTGGTGAACATCAACAGCCTTTTAAGTCAAATATGAGTTTAATTAAACAAAATAAGCACCATTAGAATCACTAAAGAGACAAAGGTCGCCTCTCCCATCAAAATAGACGTCAAAACTAGACGTCATCTATTGACCGTCGCCGCAACTAGCGGCCTCGGGTCGGTGACAAAGCCACAACACCAGCTTTGGTAAACTGATGGTCCACCTGTGCTGTGTGAGCAGAAGAGCTTAAATTGACTTGTTCTATTATATGTATGTTCCATATGTAAATACCTGTTTTCTTTCCTCTTTTCACTCTCCACTTCTCCCATCCATATTTCCAATTTTTTTTTTCTTATTTTCCATAGGATTATTCAAATAATAATCTGTATATATTTACCATGTGTATATAATCTTTCTCCATTTTTACCCCTTTGTATATTTCCCACTTTCATAGGTTTCTCCGTCTTGTAACCCCAAGGAGAATCCTCTGTAAGACCTGTGTGTCTTAATAAAGGTTTTTGTGTGTGTGTGTGATTTGGTAAACTGAAAAGCGTCTATTTTGACGGAAGAAGCGACCTTTGTCTCTTTAGATCAATATCCTCCCGGCAAAATTTCCATCTATATTAGAATCACAGTACTTATGCCAACGTGATGGTAACATTTTTATGCCATTTCATTAAAGCCAGGTTGTGTTGAGGCCAAAAAATCCAAAAAGGCGTTTTTCAGGCTTTCAGGCTTGGGTCTCTCATAGGAGATTACCGTATATATACAGTTATACCTGTCTATAGCGTTCCCTCTTGGGACTCACCAAAATAGGGTGCTATAGACAGGTCACTTTTAATGTAAATCACATCGTACTACGTATTTAAAATAGGGTGCTATAGAGAGGGAGGCGCTATTTAGAGGGGGTGCTATAGACAGGTCACTTTTAATGTAAATTGCATCGTACTATGTATTTAAAATCGGGCGCTATAGAGAGGAAGGCACTATTTAGAGGGAGCGCTATAGACAGGTCACTTTTAATGTAAATCGCATCGTGCTACGTATTCAAAATTGGGCGCTATAGAGAGGGAGGCGCTATAGACAGGTTTAACTGTAAATAACATTTAATTATTCACTTCTGTCTATATATACAAATTTGGTCTTAACTACCCAATTCTTTATTTCTTGGGAAAGCCTCAACCAGCTTTTTGGTCATTGAGGTACAGTCTATACCATGCTGACAATGGGCAAACAGCCAGAAAATGCATAGATGGTTGACTTTTCTTGTTTTATCAAGAAAATGGGTTGGCCAAATATCATGGAACAAGCCTAGATCAACATAAATGGTGTTCTGTCATGAAGGCTCATGTGAATAGTCAAGATATGCCCTTTTTGTCTCTTCTTTCTTTCTTATCTCCACTCAATCATATCAGGGTATTAAGTTGTGACCCTTGATGGTGTCTGTTTGACAACCATCATGACTGGGTGAAGTAGAATGTCTTTGTCATTAAGACTGGGAGCACTACTCAGTGGCAGGCTGACCTAGCTCCAAAAGAAATGGCCACCTTTGACAGGAGGAACAGACAGGGTGCAGCCACTCCCAACAAGGAGTACAAATGCTGTAATTGTTGTTTTTAACATCAACACCTGACCTTTTTTCGTATTTTTCACTTATCTCTCTCTGTATGAAAAGCATTTTTACTTAAGACCTAACTGTCTTTTACCTCTATAGCAGCCTCTACTAAACAGTGTCTACAACAGTAGATTACCTGGCAACCTCCTCCATAAAAAGTCCAGTCTTGTCCAGATAGGTGAAGAGTTCTCCACCAATGAGGTACTCCAGGATGAGGTAGAGTTTCCCCTCTGTCTGGAAGGCGTACACCAGGTCTACGATGAAGGGATGCTGTCAAACATCCACTGGGTTAGATGCCATGGTCCTGGTATCTTCAGGGCAAGTTTGTTCTATGGGTTCAAATTACAAACCACCAAAAAAAGATTCAGGTATGTGCGTGTGTGAGGAAATTATTCTAAATGCCAAATATCAATGGCTGATTATTGAAAAAGCACCCCACCCCTCAAGAGGCATACAAAACCAAGGACTCTTTAGAGATATAAACACAAGGTAATAAGACTAAATCCAAATAAATAGTGTGTGACATTTCAGTAACAGCATCTTCTTCTTCTTCTTCCTTATCTCCACTCAAACATATTAGGGTATCAAGTTGTGACCATTGATGGTGTCTGTTTGACAACCATCATTACTGGGGAAGTATAATGCGTCTGCCTTTGTCATTAAGACTGGGAGCACTACTCAGTGGCAGGCCGACTTAGCTCCAAAAGAAATGGCCGCCTCTGACATGAGGAACAGACACCATGTGCAGCTGCTCCTAACATGGAGTACAAACGCTGCTCATCCTGTATCCCTGGAGCCCTCACAGGGTACTATCAGCATGGCCAGCTGAGCCCAGGTTTTTTAGTGAGCTTGTTACTGCACCCCCTCCTCCTTTTTCATCCAGGCTTGGGGCTGGCAAAGGCAGAGTTTGTGACAGCATAATAGGCAAAAAGAATTTCCACAAAAGGACAATCACACAAGAAGAGACCTCTTTATAAATCACAGTTTTCATTACCATAATTTCCATATTGACGTGACAACGTCTTAAATTAGGTTGCGGCTGGGAGTCACTTATGAAAAAGTGTAACGCCCGGTAACGTTACGATGAGTCACCGAACGAGAGTGCTGCGCGCGCAGCTGCGCGCGCAGCGCTAGAGAATTAGGCGCATTGAATCGGCGCATGCTTGTCTCTGTCTTTGTCTTTCTCGAACGTTCTTGGCGTTGGAAAAACAAGAAAGCGTCATAATACAAGTTCACACGTGTGGTTAAAGTATCGTCAGCTGTGTCTGTAGTGAAAATGTGGAGTGCTTAGATTCGTCATTTACAACAACTACAACAATAAAGGTAAATAATTGTACACTGATATTTCATTATCGTAAACTATGATTGATTGATTAATTGTTAGATTGACACAAAAGTTGAGAAACTGAGTTTATAGGTTATGTCATACTATTGATAAATGTTGATAGTGTTAAGTAAATTATTAGTTTAAAATTAATTAATTAATTAATTATTATTTTACAAATTTTAAATAGTTTCAAATTTATTTAGCAAAAATTTGAACCTTCGATCTGAATAAATGTTTTGATTTTCGAATTGATTATTTAAAATTACAAATATTAAGAAAAAGTGGCAGATATAAGAAAACTTTATTTAAACTGTGTTGAGCAAGAATTTTAACATCTAATATAAGTAAATGT
>CP092864.1:148459349-148484110 GCA_030710605.1 Cordylochernes scorpioides
TAAGAGAGACGAGCGAGACAACTGCGCCCCTAGCGGACGCCGTCAATCAGCTGTCAACGCTTCTGACCCGGGTAAAAATTTCTGATGGAGCGGAATCGGCGATCCCGCCTTTCGACGGCACATACAGCGCGACACAGTTTTTCCAGACGTTCGACCGAAAAATGGAAGACGCATCCATGGGAGAACAAGAAAAATTACTGCGCCTACCAAACTACCTGGTGCGACAACCCCTGGAACTCTTCAGGAAACTTCGGCTGGCCGACCGGAGTTATTTCCAGGTGAGACAAATCCTCCTAGATCTCTACCCTGAGTCAAACGAAGCGTCCTTTGCGAAATATTTCGCCATGAAACTCACTGGACAAGCCAACTTAGAGACCTACTACCGGGAGAAAACCGCCATGGGATTGCAACTAGGACTTCCACAAGAGGTGATCCTCGAGACGCTGACAGAAGGACTGCCATTCAACGACCAACGCCTAGTCCGCGTAGTACCTCCCGAGAACCTAGGAGAATGGTTCCGCCTGGTACAGCGGATCCACGGGCCCAGTGTACCGGCAACGCGATCCAGAGAAGATGAACCACCCACAATGTCGGGTCCGTACCACAGCACATCCCGACGCCCAGGTACATGGAATGCACCTCTTCCGCCATCCAACTGCAAGTTCTGCGGCGCGAGACACTGGCACAGCGAATGCCGACGTCGACCAATCCCGACGACCCACGAAAAGGTCCGGACAGTGCAAACGGTCCCAAAATCACCAGTTCCGACTTCATCACAACCAAGTCAAGCCAGAGACGCCTCAGCCGGACAGCCCTTTCGAGACTGAGGTAGGATCCCTAAACCAACTGACTGTCAAACTCTTTCTAGCCCCTAATGTATCATGCCCCTTTTTAATTGATACAGGCGCCAGCCTGAGTATAGTGCCATATAATATTTATCATATGCTAAAAACCCACCTGCCTAATTTAACCCTTGAGGGACACTCACTACACCTCCAAACCCTAAACGGATTTGCAAAAACCATGGGTAAACTATCTATCCCACTGACAATAGGACAAATATCACGAAAGGAGTATTTCCATGTAGTGAATGCACCATTGCCATTCGGAATTCTTAGTATCAATAGCCTCCATAAATTCAGATTAACCATAGATTTTAATAAATGCACTATACTCCAGCTGGGCGCCCCATTGTCTACCCTTTCCTACCATTTTAATCATGTGTCCAATGTATGCACATACTGGCAATGTCAGGCGATGTCACAAAAAATTTTCCCCACATCCCAACTTTCCGCCTATGACAACCATTGCGTGCATTCATTGAGAAAACCCCACTTATCTACATGCCCCTTTTTCACTAAAGCCAATTGCCCTTTTTACATGCCCTCAAATAATCAAACCACAACAACTTCAACTTATGAACCTGTCCAAAACGCACCCACACAGCGGGATAACTCGCATACCAAAAACCTAGGTGATCACACACCGTTACACAACTCTCACATGACCAACCCACACAACAAACTCGACACTCACACTAATACACAACAAAACCCTTTACCCCATGCATGCTACAACACAACACCTAGCACTCACTATACACCACAGTTCACAACACTTCTACAAAGGTACACTCACATTTTTTCACAGGACAAATTCAACGTACCATGCTTACGGATTCCACCAGTAAAAATACCCACGAATTCCGAAAAAATAATCACCATACGTCCATATCGTGTTCCGATATGTGACCAACAAGAAATCCGTAACCAAATACAACAAATGCTGGAGAATGGCATCATAGAGCAATCTTTTTCACCTTTCTCGAGCCCTGTCACCCTCGTCACTAAGCGCGACAAAACCAAACGGTTTTGTATCGATTATAGGAAGGTGAATGAGCTAATCAGCTCTGATGTCCATCCCCTCCCGAGAATCGAGGATATCCTAGACCGCCTCGCACAGGCCAAATATTTCTCCACGGCCGACATATCCTCTGCGTATTGGCAAGTCCCAATACACCCCGATTCTCGACCACTGTTAGCATTTGCCACCTTTGAAGGATTATACCAACCCACTCGATTACCTTTCGGGTTAAAAACCAGTCCTCAGATTTACGAACGAGCCATAAGTCAGGTCCTACAGAGACACGGACTTGACTGTGTGGCACATTACTTTGATGATTTCATCATTTACTCCAACACATTGGAGGAACATCAAAACCACCTGCGACAATTTTTCGCCTTTTGCGAAGCGGAGAAGTTACAACTTAACTTCGCGAAATGCGAATTTTTTAAACAATCCATAAATTTTCTAGGTTACACCATCACAGCTGGTACAATTACACCACTTACACGCAATACCGACATTATCCACGCCATAAAACAACCACACAACCGAAAAACACTACAATCCTTCTTAGGCGCTGTGAACGTCTATAACAAATTCATTCCGGAATACGCTCGCTTGCGAGCACCACTCAACAATCTCCTCAAAAAGGACGTCGTGTGGAACTGGAATGAAGCTTGTCAAGAGGCGTTCATTGACCTGAAAGGAAACCTCACACAACACCCCATTTTACACCTTTACAAAGAAGGTCTGCCATGCCAAGTGTATTGCGATGCATCCACCCTCGGTATAGCAGGCATTCTCAAACAAGTTCACCCTGACGGAAACGTATATCCAGTTCAATATTTCAGCCGAACATTGCGCCCACACGAGAAAAACTACTCCATCTCTGAACTTGAGTGCTTAGCAATCGTTGAGAGTGTGGAGAAGTTTCGCATCTATCTTATGGGCAGAAAATTTACAATATTTTCTGACCATCACGCATTGCAGTGGTTGAAAACCATCAAGAACCCGTCCGGCAGACTGTTTCGATGGAGTTTACGACTATCGAGTTACGAATATGAGGTCCGCTACATAAAGGGAAAACTACAATATGAAGCAGATCTCTTGTCCCGTAACCCGTTTTGTGGATTCTTGGACGCCACCCTTATCAAGACCCACCAATCTCCTCCATCGAAAGAGTCTAGTTTGACCATTGATCATAATGGATTACATACAGTTTCCCGAAAAGGTGTAACCAAGATTATACTTCCAAAACCACTCATACAACAACTCTTACAAACAGTACACACACAATACAATCACCCCGGTATTTCACAAATGTCACGAATCATCTCCACACAATATTACTGGCAAGGTATGTCAAAAGATATTAAACAAAAAGTTAAGACCTGTCCCACCTGCCAATTAACAAAACGTCCAGTAGGACCCACTTACGGAGAATTAAGTCAACCTCCGGAATCTAAAGAACCCTTCGACCTCTTATCTCTGGACACCATAGCAGGATTTGCCAAATATGGCAACACCAAGATATACCTCCATGTGGTAGTCGATCATTTTTCACGCTACGCGTGGGCTTTTCCATCTAAATCCACCAGTACCACCACCTACCAACAGGTACTTAAGCGAGTATTCCAGGATGGTTCTCCAAAACGCCTTCTTACGGATAGAGCCCCTGCCTTCACTTCACCCAAATTTCGTAGTTTTCTACTTAATAGAAATATTCACCCATTGCTCACAACCAGCAACAATCCACAGGCCAACGGTCTATGTGAACGCCTAAACGCCACCCTCACGGGAAAACTTAGGTTATTACACCTAGAAAATCCTAAGGTCGCATGGACCAAGTTGGTCAAGAAGGTTACACTTATATATAACAAGACACCCCACTCTACCACAGGTTTTCCACCCATATACTTAATGTTTGGTATCCTACCCCCAGAAATCTCTAATCATAACACACCGTACCCAGATATCGACAAAGCTAGAAAAATTGCACACACACGCACACAAAACAAACATTTACAAGACAAAAACACTTATGACCAACGACACAAGCAACCACATTTCGAAGTAGGTGATCTAGTATTAGTAAAATTATATCACCACCCAAATACAGGGAAACTTGCGCCATATTTCACAGGACCTCACACAATATTAGAAATTATTTCACCAAATGTGGTCCGCATAGATCGACCAAATCAACCACTTCAAAGAGACACTGACACAATCCACGTCAACAAACTTAAACTGTATACAGAAAAAATCCATTATATATCACCACCCGCCGTTAACACCTATCATATAAAGCACAACCCCAATTACACGTTTCCTTTCAAACATTTAACACCCGAATTATTCCCAACAGAGTCATTAAGGTTCAAACCCACCAGCAGCGAACCTTTCAAGCATTTAGACCCTGCCATTTTTGCAACAAGACGATTTACATCACTCTTCCCCGATGTTAAAAACTGCAAACCTGACAACCAACTCAATCATATCACACCACCCCCTAAAGATATCAAACGGGAGAACGGCGAACCTACCAATCATTCAAATTCTACAATTCATAAGGTTCAAGCAAATATTTCAGAGTCCCCAGTTACAAAAATGTGGACGAACATGGGGCAATATCCTATCTTTCATCTGATTTTTATCCTTTGTTTATTAGTTCTACCGTACAACTGTATCCCAATTTTAGTCATTAATTACCTGTTTATCTATGCCATGCCCGCTCAGAAAATCTTCGAACTACAAGAGGTAGTTTTTAATCTAGGACAAGCAGTTTTTAATTTTGGACAAGCATTTATAAAACTTCTCCTAATTCTAGGAACCATCCTCGCAGAAAATCTAAATAAACTCCGAAGAGATAGCAGTAACTGAAAAGATGACCAAACAATGTCGGAGAAACCACGCTCCAAAAACAAGCCCCGAGCCACACCCCAAAATAAATAGACGGCAGGAAATGAGGATTTGAAACACCACGACAGGAAGTATAGTCCGCTGCGGTTAAATTCGGCCTCTGTAAACAAAGCGGAACGCCTTCATCCGATCTCCAATTTCCCTCCCTCTCGTTTGCCCGACACACCCCACTTCCGTATCTCTAATTACAATGAGAAGATCCCCTATTGAGGTCGACTGGGAACCTCACTATACCACCGGTTTTGATTCCAGTTCGAGTCTACATATCGATTTTTACCACCCAATTACACATCCACGAAACAACACCCAGAACTAGCTCACACATCTCTTACACAACCGACTTCTAACATTTTTCACAACACACACACAAAGACAAAAAATTACACATAAAGGTTATATAGATTTCCATGTCTCCTGTACACACAGCATAAACGCACTTGAGGGCTAGAATCACGTTTTTCACCTAAGTGTCGCTACAGACGAGACAAAAATTTTATAGGGCATAATTGAGCAAGTAAAACATTTATAGGGCAAAATGGAGCAACCAATACATGTAGATCAGGGCATGTAGATACCATAGGGTTCAAACCAATACACCTTATTTTTCATATCAAACATTTCCATTATTTTCTCTCAATTAAAATTTAAATATTTAATCAATTTATCAATTTATTCAACTTATTATCAATTTTAATCATTAACTATCATTTTATTTACCAATTAGTTTATATTATCATTTTCACTTATCAATTATCATTCTATTTACCACTTGACTTATATTGCCACAACTCAATTATCAACGAAAACCCACTGGTTTTCGATTAAACTAAAAACATTAAATCACCCTTTGTTGTTGAAACCTTTTTATTTTTCATTTTTTTTTTTCAAACGCTCAACTTTGATTTCGTTCAACTCTTATTTTTATTTTTATTTTGATTTCTCAAAAGACCTTATGAAATTTCCTCGAATTCCTTTCCAAAATTCAAGCAAAAAAATAATTAGGCATTTTTCCTTTTTTTTTTTCACCATTCAACCAAGCACTCAACTTTGATTTCGCTCAAAAAAACTTTTATTTTATTTTTATTTTTGATTTCTCAAAAGACCTAATAGAATTCCTTCGATTTCATTCCCAATTTCGAGCTAGAATATGGTTAGGCATTTTTCTTTTTTTTTTTTCTCACCATTCAACCAAACACATTCAATTTTGATTTCATTCAACTACTCTTATTTTATTTTGTTTTGATTTCAAAGCGCCTTATGAAATTTCCTCGATTTCTTTTCTCAAAAGTCGAGCAAAAAAGTAACTAAGCAGTTGTCTTTGTCATCATGCAACAAAATATTTTTCTTTTTCAACCAAACACATTCAATTTTGATTTCATTCAACTATTTTTATATTATTTTATTTGATTTCAAAAGCCTTAATAGAACTCCCTCGATATCATTTCTTATCTCGAGTAGAATTCGTTTAGGCGCATTTTCTTTTTGCCCACTATGTACCATAACATTCATTGATTTCTTACAATTAAAAAATTTTTTGATTTCTATTAATTATACTCAACCTATATCATCAACCCCATTCTATCTTACTTTTATGTCACCAGCAATGCTTGTATATAGCCCCTCAATACCCACAACTAATTTTCCCACAAAATTATTTTCCATTTTACAGAATTCTCTCAGGCTAACCCCTTCTTGAATTCTTCACATGTAGGGGGCGCATCTGTCATAATTTGTATATAATTAAATGCAACCCCGACCCACTATGTATGTACCATGTATGATTTTCGAAGACTTAATAAAGAACAAGGTAACTGGAGGGAAGCAAGTAGCATTAAGATATAGGAAGTAGACCTAAGGCTGGCACGACTATTCTGGGCACCCCTGTGTCAATATTGCAGGGGCAGAGACCGGACGTCTCTAGTGACCAGAAGTTATAAATGTTAAAACTAGCATTCAATACTTCCTGACAAAGCAGGATGTATTTTGATAGCCGCGGAAGTAAATAAAGTCAAATAAACACGAGACTTCCTGACCCAAGCCGGGCGTAACTAATATCAAAGGAAACCGCGGGCCAATCAAAAGACAGTACCTTAAGTAGGTCAACCAATAGGAAAAGATCATGTGACATCTCTCGACCAATCAGAGAGAAACTGAGGCTTGGTGTTAAATCGGAAAACAAGAATGAGTAGTTACGCTTGAGCTCTCATAGGAACAACACCTACAGGGTTCACTGGCTCTCGCCGAGTTCGGACAGTGCTCCTTCGCTTCCAACAAAGTAACATCTACTCTAGAGATATCTCTCTCCGCTCATTTCATCATCGCCATGTGATCAACTAATTAATAAGTCAAATCGCTCAACTCTTCTCAAGCTTTCTTCCCTCCAATCCAGTTGCCTTTTATTTTCAAACCTCATCATGTGTCCTGATTATCCCTAACTGTGTGCTTCACTTACCACTCAACGACTGCGCTTCAACCAATCCTCACCATTCAAATCCAACAACAAGAAACCCCGCAACGATATTGCCACATATATTATATTATACCTCTAATGTACTAGAAATAATAAAAAATAAACAAGAACTGGAGGATCCCACCTAAGTACAGTTGGTACAGTGGAGTGGACCCAGGAAGAGCTCAGAACCTCAGACAGCATCAAACAACACTAACAAGATTTAGAGCAGTCCATCTCAAGCCATTGAAGATAGAAAATAATCAAATCTACCCCACTTGCCCAAAATGTAGCTTAGCACCTGCAACTCCAGAATACATTTTGGCTTGCATTAGATGTACTAAACAGGACCTTTGGAAGAGGCCGCTGCTTATCATAAAACAGCTGGAGGAGCATGGACTCATGGAATTCATGTTAATCTTTACACAAGAGGATAAGAAACAACAACACTAGAGATAATTTTGAAAAATATTTTAAATCATATTGGTTATCCTAAAAATTGCTTCATTTGATTCAGAAACACAATTTTCAATTATTTATCAAAAGAGAAAGGCCTATTGAAAAATGTATAGTCTGGAGAATGGAGTTGATAAAGATTGTGTGTTTCTAATCTATAATTCAAATTGGATCTTATCATTGGAACCTTAGAATTATGATGTTCTAATCATGTTGCTGTTCTAATGAGGATTAACTTGTCCTGATCTAACTCCAATCTCCAATGAGAGACCACCTTCAGGAAAGACCAGTAGCATCCTTGTTTTTTCCAAGAAAATCCTACGGCATCGTTGATGTCAGAGGTGACGTAGTTATGTGCAGGTGGGGGCAGTGAATAGCGTAGACCATCAATGGAGGCTGAACAGCTGTAGAGGCTGATGTCTATTTGGTTGTTACATAAAGGAATAGCAAATAAGTCATTTTTTTCACCCTTGGGGTCAATCATCTTATAAATGTCTAATCATGACCAAACATTGAGTTTAAAACACAAGGTAATAAGACCAAATCCAAATAAATAAATAAATAAATAGTGTGTGACGTTTCAGTAACAGCATTGTTACCATCTTCAGACAAAAGTACTGAATCAAGACCAAATCCAAATAAATAGTGTGTGACGTTTCAGTAACAGCATTGTTACCATCCTCAGACAAAAGTACTGAATCAAGACCAAATCCAAATAAATAAATAGGGTGTGACGTTTCAGTAACAGCATTGTTACCATCTTCAGACAAAAGTGCTTAATCAAGACCAAATTGAAATAAAATGAATCAGCACTTTTGTCAGAAGATGGTAACAATGTTGTTACAGAAATGTCACACACTATTTATTTATTTGGATTTGGTCTTATTACCTTGTGTTTATAATCTACTAGCCGAATGACCCGGGCAACACCCGTGTTTTACCCGATTGAATGTTTTGATTCAAATACTATTTGTTACAATTATAAATTGGCGCCTTAAATAAATGCATATATTAGTTAATAACTATAGCCTATGTGCTTTATCTGTCTATGCATTGTTGGCTTCCGTAGGCGTCTCTTACTGGGAAAAAGAAAGAGAGGATTCCATTTAGTTATTAACCAATATATGCATTTATTTAAGGAGCGACCCGCTCCAACACAATAGTTACAAAAACCAAAAAGCGAGTGGGGGGGCAAAGTCAAAAACAAAGTGTCTCGCGTAGTGGTGGCGTGATCGTAGCCAACCAATAGGAGAGCGCCATTCCAAAAAAAAAGCAAACGGTGACAGAGATGACGCATGATGCTCGTAACTGTATATAGAATAATCCAAATTGTACCTCATCATGAGTATAAAATAAAGGATAATTGGAGAATACAAATTGAAAGATAAGTAGATTCTATAGTGATTCCTATTTCAAAATAAGTTTATTAGGTCAAAAAGTGCAAGCTAGCATATGTTATTAACAATGAATAATAAGAACAGGTACTTCACAAAGGAAAAAATTGTACAAAGTGGGATTCAATCCTGGTTCATGGCTATTGAAAATGGATGGGTTATATTTCCAGCCACCAACTTCTTTTTTATAAAGATTGACAGCTTATTTTAGATGGCAAAAGTGTTCATGTCTCATTGATGTACACTCATGGACATTATTATATCATTGAGAAAAGTGGCAATGAGAATAGCGAAATGTTAAAAATAAATAACTCAAAAATGGTTCATATATAAAAACAAGGTAATAAGATCAAATCCAAATAAATAGTGTGTACGTGTCTGTAATAGCGTTGTAACCGTCTTCAGACCAATGTACTGAATGAATGAGATGGTAACAACGCTGTTACCCAAACATCACACACTATTTATTTGGGGTTATAAGCTTGTGTTTCTTTTATAGAATCCAAATTGGGCCAGGGTTGATATATAAATATCTATATTTTGAAACCACTCTCCAAAATGATTTTAAAAAAGTGGCCATATTCCTAGCTTTGCTGATGATTATCCCTCATACACAAATGTCTGCCATAATGTCATCAGTTCACCTTGACACATATCAGCTGTCTTCTTCTTTCTTATCTCCACTCAATCATATTAGAGTATCAAGCTTGTATAGCTTGACAACCATCATGACTGGGTGAAATAGATTGTGTATGCCTTTGTCATTAAGACTGGGACAACTACTCAGTAGCAGGCTGACTTAGCTCCATAAGAAATGGCCGTCTCTGACATGAGGAACAGACACCATGTGCAGCCGCTCCTAACATGGAGTACAAACGCTGCTCATCCTGTATCCCTGGAGTCCTTACAGGGTACTATCAGCAGGGTCAGCTGAGCCCAGGTTTTTTAGTGAGCTTGTTATTGCTTCCCCTCCTCTTTTTCATCCGGGCTTGGGACCGGCAAAGGCGGAGTTAGATGTAAGGTGAATGAGGGAAGTGTCTTTCACCCTGGTTGGTTGGTATCTGGGAGGAAATAAGAATTGTCAGGAAGGAGGAAGTGTGGTCCCCATTTCTTCTCCACTCACATTCTCTCCCCTTTTTTTGATGTTGGAGAAATGTTTTCTTCTCCTCCAATAATAGCTACAATGATACTTTTTAACTCTAGAAATGTGTTTGGTTATTTTCTTCTTCTTTCTTATCTCCACTCAATCATATCAGGGTATCAAGCTTGTAGAGCTTGTTGATGGTGTCTGCTGGGGATGTGTCTTCTTCTTTCTTATCTCCACTCAATCATATTAGGGTATCAAGCTTGTAAAGCTTGTTGATGGTGTCTGCTTGGGATGTCTTCTTCTTCTTTCTTATCTCCACTCAATCATATTAGGGTATCAAGCTTGTAAAGCTTGTTGATGGTGCCTTCTGGGGATGTCTTCTTCTTTCTTATCTCCACTCAATCATATTAGGGTATCAAGCGTGTAGAGCTTGTTGATGGTGTCTGCCAGGGATGAGTAGAGCTTATCAATGAGTTATTTTGTTGTCAACTTGTTGGAGTGTTTTTTTTTACTCATCCTTTTATTAGTCTAAACTCTTCTTGGTTCTCTGTACAGGGATCCTTTGTCCTTTCCAATACAATTTAGTATATGTTGGGGAGTGGCCTCTTCGGTTTTGCACCTGGTGCAAATGGGGAAGCTTTTGGCTTCCTGTGGTTTCTTTAATGTAACCTATATTTTTACTGACTCTTTTATAGAACCAACTTGATTAATTATGACATTGTTCCGTAGGAACTCCATGAGAGGACACTCTCGCTAGAGGACACCTCTACAAAGGACAGTTTTAATTGCCAAAACGACCATTTTCTTATTAATTAGAAGCACTATGATAAGAAAGACATCATATTTTGCTTATTTAGAGGACACTTTAGCTCGGTAACTATACTCATGGATAAAACTTAAGGAAGTGGAAAGTCTTTGGATGTTGTTGGTCCCCTGTTTTTTTTATTTTTGAAGAATACAAAGGCAATATTGTTCACACTTGGATATCTGGTGTGTCTTCAATAAAGGTCACTGTGTATCAAACATATTTCAGAGTTATTGTCTGAATCCTGATATACAACAACAACCAAGCCTTTATTTAGGGCCTCTCGCCCTATACAGGATTCGCCAGTTCACAAGGGATGGGGAGAACACTGTGTGGCCTTTTTCCGGGATATAATCCTGTGGAATCCAAATATCGCCACCGCTATATATCTATTCTTTGATATTTCATTAATTAGTGCCGGAAATGAAGGACAAAGTTGCCCCGTTTTATCATTTAGTTTTCGTCTTTCCTCAGACCAGAGCAGCACAATCAAATAAGTAGTGCAACATCTCCATTGTTATTCCTGATCCACAGAAAGTACATTTCAAGTCTTCACCCCTCATTAAAATCAGATTGTGTTCTCTGAAAAAAATTGAAAGGGTTCTAAATTGCGTGATTAATCTGATGACAGGAAAAGGGAGTTCACTTAAGAAATATTCTTCGGTGGTAAACGTTGTATATATGTCTCTATAGTGGGAATATAACTTTGATTGGGTTATTCTTGTTAAGTCATTTTGTATTGTTTGCTCTATGGCAGTTCTTAATATTCCTGGGATCTCATTCCTTAATGAATCAGGATCATTACAATAAGTGAATCTTGATATACATGAAAGGTACAACTTAAGTTTGTCCGTGAGTATCATGACTTTAGAAGTTTCAAATCAAAACTACTTCCATGCATGTAAAAATAAATATGGAGTTTATTTATAGTAGCAACCCTAATTTCACTGTGGTTTTTACAACCTTGTGGTACAAGTTATTACATAATGGTTATCATAGCCTGAGCCACCATGTGTAATTGTCTTCTTCTTCTTTCTTATCTCCATTCAATCATATTAGGGTGTCAAACTTGTAGAGCTTGATACTTTTGATGGTGTCTGTCTGGAATGAGTAGAGGGCATCAATGGATGAGCCATCATGATTGGGTGAAGTAGAATGTGTCTGCCTTTGTCATTAAGACTGGGAGCACTACTCAGTGGCAGGCCGACTTAGCTCCAAAAGAAATGGCCGCCTCTGACATGAGGAACAGACGCCATGTACAGCCGCTCCTAACAAGTAGTACAAACGCTGATTAGAAGCCCTTACAGGGTACTATCAGCCGGGCCAGCTGAACCCAGGTTTTTTAGTGAGCTTGTTACTGCTTCCCCTCCTCCTTTTTCATCCGGGCTTGGGACCGGCAAAGGCGGATGTGTAATTGTGACAAGTGCAAATGATTATCATATTCTGTTCCATGTGTACTTGGGGCAAGTTACAACATGGTTATCACCCCAGCCTGTACTTTGTTTTATTTGGGACAAGTTAGAACATGGTTTGATATTCTATATCACGTGTACTTGGGACAAGTTAGAACATGGTTTTGATATTCTATATCACGTGTACTTGGGACAAGTTATAACATGATTATCACTCTATTATTTTTAACACAATGCACATCATTTACTTGAGGATGTCAGCGGACCAATGGTCTAAACCATTGGTTTTCAACTGCTATATGACCTAGGATCAAATCCAGCATTAGGTACTTTTTTCTATTTAAAAAAAATCTCCAATGGACCTTGTTTAATAGGGGGTGCAAGTAACTAAACAAGACTATGGCACACTTGTAAGTGCAAAAGCTGAACTGCCTTTCAGATGTGTAGACATGTGGACATAGAGTAAAAGCAGTTTCTTACTACCCAGCATAATTATCATGGGTCAGTACCACGTGTACTAAGAATGATAAAAATGATTAATTGAGATAACAGACAAATTGTACCATTAATGGATTTAAGGTTATTGGAGTATGTGATGTGAACCCAATAGTAGCAGTGATAAGTGTGTTTGTACTGCTGCTGCACGTGTGTGGTGTATTGTTTACCAACGTGCTTGCTCCCAGACTCTTACCCAACATCCCTCTTACTTATCTCTCTGTGACGCAAGGTTTTCCGGATAAGATTCCAACCTTTGCCTTTAGTCATTCTGGAATTTTCAGTATTGTTGTTATTTACTCTTTGTTTTCCTAGATTATAAACACAAGGTAATAAGATAAATCCAAATAAATAATTAGTGTGTGACATTTCAGAATTGTTACCATCTTCAAACAAAAGTATTGAATGAGAAATTTCGGAAATATCTTTATTTACAGGGATGTTAACCAAAATAAAATGATTTTTGAGCCCCAATGGCCGCATAAAGCGGAATATATACAAAGCACTATGACCAGGCTGGGGAGGCTAGGGACAGGATCTCCGTTAGGGAAGAGGCAGGTCTTCTTCCTTATCTTCACTCAATAATATTAAGGTATCAAGCTTGACACTTTTGATGGTGTCTGCTGGGGATGAGTAGAACACATCAATGGATGAGTCAATACAGTCAATAATGTCTT
The DNA here is from genome assembly GCA_030710605.1 of Cordylochernes scorpioides. Taxonomy (NCBI): domain Eukaryota; kingdom Metazoa; phylum Arthropoda; class Arachnida; order Pseudoscorpiones; family Chernetidae; genus Cordylochernes; species Cordylochernes scorpioides. Next base: position 148,472,892 of record CP092864.1, read on the forward strand.
CTTCTTTCTTATCTCCACTCACCCATATTAGGGTGTAAAGCTTGTTGATGGTGTCTGCCGGGGAAGAGTAGAGCTTATCAATGAATGAGTCAATGCAGTCCATAATGTGTTTTGGGGTTGCAGGTTGAGAATTGCATGTGTTACCTAAGAGACCTAATGGTAATTTAGAAGAGTATGGAAGGAATGTCTAATAGACTGGGTCCACCATTGTCTAAGAGGTTACCCAACCACTGAGAATAAGTTTGGCAATCACCCTGCCTGGTACAATGGCCTCTCTCCTGCCACCATTGTTGGTAATCCACTTCTTCTCAACTAATCCCTCTAATTAGGCCAGGGTGGCCTATCATTTAGTGGGCTCTCTCTCTCTACTTCATCTATTTCATCGACCTGCCCACTCTGTGGTCCACTGGTGGCGGAGTCTTTCCCACAGTGGGCGCTACCAATGAAGACCTTGTATACATTTATTTAGGTACAGCCTACTCCACTCTGACGAGGGCCAACAGTGCGAAATGCCTTCGTGGATGGCTTTTCTTGATTTATCAAGAAATTGGGTTGGCCAAATATCAGGGAGCAAGTTAAATAAATGTTTAGTTGATTTTTGCTCCACTAGATGGTGCTCTGCCATCTAAAAAGCACATGTGCTCGTGGTCAGGATATGCCTTCTTTATTTTTTATATAATATATTTAATTTTCATTCATTGATAATTCCACTTGTTTTTTTTACCATAGTTTTAGAATACGCCGACTTTTAATACTTTTTGAAATTCACTAATATAGAATTCATTTCATAAATTCTATATGACTGTGTCTTATTGTAATTTTCTTCAAGTAATTTAAAATAAAAACTACTTGATGGTAAATAATTATACTTCTGCTTTTCTTTAAAGATGACACAACAACAAACAATACCATTAAGTACTCATGTGCTCAACCAGCAATTAATCTCTTTCTCAAAATAATATTTATTATAACATATGTATGTTTATATATCAATTATTTTATATATTTTTACCTATTTATCCATATATTTATCATTATATAATGATATTTATTTATATTTATTCAGTATATTTAACCTTATATAATCTTATATAGATGGAAATTTTCCTGGGAGGAAATTGATCTAAAGAGAAAAAGGGTCGCCTCTCCCGTCAAAATAGACGTCTAAAACCAGACATCTAGACTGACGAGGGCCATTAGCCCGAAACCATGGTTTCTAGGTGGACGCTTCTCAGTTTGCCAAAGCTGGTGTTGTGGCTTTGTCACTGACCTGAGGCCGCTAGTTGCGGCGACGGTCAATAGATAGCGTCTGGTTTTGACGTCTATTTTGACGGGAGAGGCGACCTTTGTCTCGTTAGATAATATATTATATGAATATTTTAATAAATCAATTTAAATCTCTCTCTCTCTCTCATTATGAAATCTTGTTGGCTAGCAGTATTATGTTATTTGTGTAGAGGTATATATGAGATATAATCTTGGTAATTACTAGTTGGGTTCAGTGGAAGAATGATCTAAACTGTTGGTTTTTGTCCGCTACGACCCGTGTTCGATTCCCGCATTGGACACTTTTTTTTCTGATCTAAAAAAAAAAATTGCTCCAATGGCCCCTGATTCTTGTAAAAGTCCAACCCTACCAGCGAGTGCAAGTAACTAAAACATTTGTAAGTGCAAAGTCGAACTGCTTTTCACATATGTAGACATGTGGTGTACTCACAGTAAAAGCAATCGTCTACTTCTACCCACACCCCTTACTTTCATTTTGATGTCCATTCCCATTGGTTCCCATTACTTTCTCTTTGATGATGTCCCCCCCCTCCTCTTTACAGATAACTTTCACTTTTCAAACAGTTTCTCTTCAATGTTGTTGAATCATTTTTTTTTTTGCTTATTCCTAGTACACGTGGTACAGGCCATGATAAGCATGGTAGGTAGAAGTTGGCTACTGCTTTTGCTGTAAGTGCACCACATGTGAAAAGCAGTTCGACTTTGCACTTACAAATATGCCAGAGCCCCGTTTGGTTACTTGTACTTGCTGGTGGAGTTGTACTTTTACAAGAATCGGGGGTCTTTTTTTTTTTTAACAGAAAAAAGTGCCTGATGCGGGATTTGGCACAGGGTCGCAGTGGTCGAAAACCAACAGTTTGGACCATCCTTCCACCGACCCCCATTGAATCATTTAGTGACCTTATACAGCCTTATTTGTTTTACAAGTTGAAAAGTTTAATTTTTAATGTTTTTTTTTTCTCTTTCTCAATCCATCATTTCAAAACTATAATAGTGTGTGATGTTTCGGTAACAGCATTGTTACCATATCATCAGACAAAAGAATAAATGAGAAAAAATATCACAGCAAGTTCTTAAATAGTACTGTTATCAAGTGTTTAAATAGGATAACAGATAAGGAAAAATAGTTTTAAGACAACTTGAAATATTCTTCTTAGAATTAAAAGTGTTCAAGTTTCAAGTTGTCTTAAAAAAAACTATTTTTCCTTATCTGTTATCTTGTTTAAACACTTGATAACAGTACTATTTAAGAACTTGCTGTAATATTTTTTCTCATTTATTCTTTTGTCTGATGATGGTGACAATGTTGTTGCCGAAATGTCACACACTATTAAATTATTTGGATTAGGTCTTATTTTCTTGTATTATTCTCTTATAATCTAAATTATGCCTTATCATATAATGGTTGGAATGAATTGGCAGCTATTTTATCAAGAGCCAAATTTGGAAAAAGTCATGTGTAACTTTTTTTCTATTAAAAATTTCTTCCCGTGTTATATGATAAGGGACAATTTGGATTATAGATTAGAACTAAATGTAATAAGAGACGTAATAAATAGTGTGTGATGATGTTTCAATAACAGCATTTGTCTGAAGATGGTAACAGCGTTGTTACCGAAACATCACACACTATTTATTTGGATTTAGTCTCTTATTACATTTAGTTCTAATCTATAATTCTTCTTCTTTCTTATCTCTACTCAATCATATTAGGGTATCAAGCTGTGACCCTTGATGGTGTCTGTTTGACAACCATCATGACTGGGTGAAGTAAAATGTCTTTGTCATTAAGACTGGGAGCACTACTCAGTGGCAGGCCTACTTATTTACAAAAGAATTGGCCGCCTCTGACATGAAGAACAAACGCCATGTGCAGCTGCTCCTAACATGGAGTACAAACGCTGCTCATCCTGTATCCCTGCATTAGGAGTCCTTACAGGGTACTATCAGCCAGGCCAGCTGAGCCCAGGTTTTTTAGTGAGCTTGTTACTGCTCTCCCTCCTTTTTCATCCAGGCTTGGGACCGGCAAAGGTGGAGTTATCTATAATTCGATTTTGTACTATCAAGGATTATGTGTGAATATTAAGTGTTTTTTTTTAACTTCAGTAAATTTTACCTGGCTCTCTGGCACATTTGTAAGTGCAACAGCTTTTCACTTGTGTAAACATGTGGTGCACTTACAGTAAAATCAGTCGCCTACTTCTACCCACCATGATTATAATGGCCATACGTGTACTAGGGATAAGCAAAACTGCTTTTCACATATGTAGACATGTGGTGCACTTACAGTAAAAGCAATTGCCTACTTCTAACCACCATGATTATAATGGCCATACGTGTACTAGGGATAAGCAAAACTGCTTTTCACATGTGTAGGCATGTGGTGTTATTACAGTAAAAAAGCAGCTGCCTACTTCCAGCCACCATGATTATCATGGCCTGTACCACGTGTACTAGGGATAAGCAAAACTGCTTTTCACATGTGAAGACATATGGTGTTATTACAGTAAAAAAGCAGCTGCCTACTTCCAGCCACCATGATTATCATAGCCTGTACCACATGTACTAGGGATAAGCAAAACTGCTTTTCACATGTGAAGACATGTGGTGTTATTACAGTAAAAAAGCAGCTGCCTACTTCCAGCCACCATGATTATCATGGCCTGTACCACGTGTACTAGGGATAAGCAAAACTGCTTTTCACATGTGAAGACATATGGTGTTATTACAGTAAAAAAGCAGCTGCCTACTTCCAGCCACCATGATTATCATGGCCTGTACCACGTGTACTAGGGATGAGCAAAACTGCTTTTCACATGTGAAGACATATGGTGTTATTACAGTAAAAAAGCAGCTGCCTACTTCCAGCCACCATGATTATCATAGCCTGTACCACGTGTAATAGGGATAAGCAAAAAAAAAAACTAGTTGAAACCAGGAAATTTTGATGAAATTTGTGTGGTAATGAGGTCATTTACCGTTTTATGGGCTAATTGAGAGTACGGTGGAATCTCATTTTTATATAATAGCCTCTTTTATAACTGTGTAACTTGTGTTATAACAATGTAATTTGAGCTTTAACAATAATGACAAAGGCAGACTCATTCTACTTCACTCAGTCATGATGGTTGTCAAAGCTTGATACCCTAATATGATTGAGTGGAGATAAGAAGAAGAAGAGACAATGCAATTTGAGGTAATAACAGCGTGATTTGAGGGTATAACAGAGCAACTAGGGCATTGTAATTCTAAGATTCCAAGTACCACGTGTACAATGGATAAGCAAAAAAAAAAAATGTCCAGGATATAAAGTTTCAAAAACACTCCCATATATTCATTTTTCATATTTTTTTACTGAATACTCTGTCTCACACTGTGTGTTTTCTGTTGTGTGCAGAACTCTGACGGGGACTATGATTCAGAAACCAGGTAATTTCACCCTTTTTCTCTTGTAGAATGAGATTGCTCTACCACTACCAAGTGTCTACAAGACATCACATTCACCTAGTTGAATGATCTCTATAAGCTAGCTAACACACAGCTTTGCTTTGATTTGGATTCCTAACTTTCTGCTTACTTGTCTTTCTTTGCTAAGGCACAATTTGGATTATAGATTATAAACACAAGGTAATAGGACCAAATTCAAATAAATAAATAGTGTGTGATGCTTCGGTAACAGCGTTGTTACCATCTTATGACAAAAGTACTGAATATTGATTCAGAAACTAAGTAATGTCACTTGTCACCTTTTTCTCTTGTAGAATGAGATGTCCATTTGCTCTACCACTCCAATGTCTATAGGGCATCACACCTTGTTGAATAATCTCAATAAGTTAAGCTACCACACAGCTTTGCTTTGATTTGGATTCCTAACTTTCTGTTTACTTGTCTTTCTTTGATAAGGCAACCCCGTTGCCCGGGGTTTACCCGATTAAATGCTTTTATTCAAATACTATTCGTTACAATTATAAATTGGCGCCGTGGATGTCATTCTTGTATAATATATAAATGAGTTTTTAAAATTGTAAAAAAAAAAAATGCATCGGCCGGGAATCGAACCCGGGGCGCCGGCGTGGCAGGCGAGCATTCTACCACTGAACCAAAAGCAAACGGTGACAGAATTAGGAACGCATGACGCTGATAACTGTATATATTAATACAACAACAGTGGCTTTATTAGGAGAAAAGGAAACATAAACAAAGGAGAGAAGAGAAGGGAAAATCAAAATATTCAACATAACTATACAAATTAACTATGGAAGGAAATTGTTCTGTAATTTTAGTTCTTAGAGATGATTATAGATTATAAACACAAGGTTATAAGACCAAATCCAAATAAATAACACTATTTGGTATTTAAGTCTTATTACTTTGTATTTTTGTCTTTTTTCTTTTCCAGCTCTCTCTATAGAATGTGTACACACCTGTTTGGCAGTACAACTACTAAAATTGGAATGATACAGAGAAAATTAGCATGGCATCCTGCATAAGGATGGCATACAAAAATGTGAAGCTCTCCATAGAATGTGTACATTGCTTGTTCAGCGGTACAACTACTAAAATTGGAATGATACAGAGAAAATTAGCATGGCATCCTGCACAAGAATGACATACAAAAATGTGAAGCTCTCCATAGAATGTGTACATTGCTTGTTCAGCGGTACAACTACTAAAATTGGAATGATACAGAGAAAATTAGCATGGCATCCTGCACAAGAATGACATACAAAAATGTGAAGCTCTCCATAGAATGTGTACATTGCTTGTTCAGCGGTACAACTACTAAAATTGGAATGATACAGAGAAAATTAACATGGCATCCTGCACAAGGATGACATACAAAAATGTGAAGCTTTCCATAGAATGTGTACATTGCCTGTTGAGCAGTACAACTACTCAAATTGGAACGATACAGAGAAAATTAGCATGGCAATCTGCACAAGGATGACATACAAAAATGTGAAGCTTTCCATAGAATGTGTACATTGCTTGTTCAGCAGTACAACTACTCAAATTGGAACGATACAGAGAAAATTAGCATGGCAATCAGGAACAAGGATGACATACAAAAATGTGAAGCTTTCCATAGAATGTGTACATTGCTTGTTCAGCAGTACAACTACTCAAATTGGAACGATACAGAGAAAATTAGCATGGCCCCCTGCACAAAGATGACATACAAAAACATGAAGCTCTCTATAGAATGTGTACATTGCTTGTTCAGCAGTACAACTACTAAAATTGGAATGATACAGAGAAAATTAGCATGGTACCCTGCATAAGGATGACATACAAAAACGTGAATCTCTCTATAGAATGTGTACATTGCTTGTTCAGCAGTACAACTACTAAAATTGGAACGATACAGAGAAAATTAGCATGGTGCCCTGCATAAGGATGACATACAAAAATGTGAAGCTCTCCATAGAATGTGTACATTGCTTGTTCAGCAGTACAACTACTAAAATTGGAACGATACAGAGAAAATTAGCATGGTGCCCTGCATAAGGATGAAATGCAAAAATGTGAAGCTCTCCATAGAATGTGTACATTGTTTGTTCAGCAGTACAACTATTAAAATTGAAGCCAAATGTTAGCAAAAGCTATTTTTCACACACAATTACCTACCTAAATTAATTTCCTTGCAATTTCATTGAATTAGGAACCTGGGGAATATGTGAGTATATGCAAGGGGAAAATTGAGAGAATCCTCTAAAACACTAATAAATTTGATATAGAAAATGATGGTGAAGAAGATGACCCACTGTAACTAAAGTAAACAACCAAAAAAAGGCACAAAAGAACCCTTGCTACAGAAAAATAAACATACATTTAAAGAAATAGAGACAGTAGCCAAAACAAAAACAAGAACTGGAGGATCCCACCTAAGCACAGTTGGTACAGTGGAGTGGACCCAGGAGGAGCTCTGAACATCAGACGGCATCAAACAACACTAACAAGATTTAGAACAGGCCATCTCAATCCATTGAAGATAGAACATAAAAACCAAATCTACCCCACTTGCCCAAAATGTAGCTTGGCACCTGCAGCTCCAGAACACATTTTGGCTTGCATTAGATGTACTAAACAGGACCTTTGGAAGAGGCCGCTGCTTATCATAAAACAGCTCGAGGAGCATGGACTCATGGAATTTGTGTTAATCTTTACACAAGAGGATAAGAAACAACAACACTAGAGATAATTTTGAAAAATATTTTAAATCATCTTGATTATCCTAAAAAATGGCTTCATTTGATTCAGAAACACAATTTTCAATAATTTATCAAAAGAGAAAGGCCTATTAAAAAATGTATAGTCTGGAGAATGGAGTTGATAAAGATTGTGTTTCTAATCTATAATTCAAATTGGATCTTATCATTGGAACCTTAGAATTATGATGTTCTAAAGAGGATCAACTTGTCATGATCTAACTCCAACCTCCAATGAGAGACCACCTCCAGTAAAGACCAGTAGCATTCTTGTTCTTTTGTAAGCTTTACACAGGAGGATAAGAAACAAAAACAAGTACTGGAGCAAAATGTGGTGAGGAGAGAAAGTAGGCTGGCTTTGTAATCCTGGGAAGGGGAAGTTTATAGGTCAGGGGGACACAAATAGACAACAGGAGGAAGAACTTTCTCTTCCCCCCCCCTGTGTGTTGTCCCCTGCAGTGGCCTCAATCTTCCCCTCCCAGGGGTGTTCCAACATACTGCCTGCCCCACCCTGGCTTTCTCTCTCCAAAAATGCTTCAACTTTCTATAAATACTTCTCCCCCAGTTGAAAGACAAAAAAAGAATGTGGTCAAAATTATTGAGGAAAACAGCCCATTTTAGTAATACAATAAAATAAGACCTAATACCATATAATTGATTAGTGTGTTTTTATTTATTTATTTATTGTTACAAAAGCACGAAGTCCAAAGGACTATTTTGCTGTGCTAGTATTATTTACATATATATGATTAATTATTTACACAATGGATTAGTAGTGGTTTGTAAATTATTGTACAAATAGTTCTAAACTTAACAAAGTTCTCATAAGATAGAGTATATACACAAAGAGAATTTGGTAATGTTTCAAAGTATCTACATACAATTTGATTAGTCAGAGGGCAAGTTAAAAGAAGATGCTCTGGTGATTCAACATCTAAGCGGCATTCACATGTTGGATCATTGATAACATCAGTGTGTGATGTTTTGGAAACAGCATTCATCAGACAAAAGAATAAATATTATTTTATTCTTTCTTCAGTTTCTATTTCATTCTTTTTTGTCTTCGATCACAATTCACACTGACGGTAACCAACTTGAAAATAGAAACTTAAAGCTCTACAAGCTTGATACCCTTCTTCTTCTTCTTTTTTCTCATCTTGCTTGATACCCTAATTTGATTGAGTAGAGATACGAAAGAAGAAATACTTTTGTCTGATGATGGTAAAAATGCTATGGCCGAAAAGTCACACACTATTTATTTATTTGAATTTTGTCATGAAACTTGAAGCTCTACAAGCTTGATACCCTAATTTGATTGAGTAGAGATACGAAAGTAGAAATACTTTTGTCTGATGATGGTAAAAATGCTATGGCCAAAAAGACCCACACTATTTATTTATTTGAATTTTTGTCTTATTACCTTGTGTTACATAATTCAGTACTACTACAGAGCTTTCAGTACTTTTGTCTGATGATGGTAACAGCGCTGTAACGGAAAAGTTACTCACTATTTATATTGAAGGACGTTTAACAAGTTTTACCGCAAATGTTTCTTTTTTTACAGAACGAAAAATCATAAAATTTAATTATTTAAAGGAGAAATAAAGACTATTCCTATCCTTAGGGATGAAATATGAAAGGATGAATTGTAAAGAGTAATGATAAACAGAAAGTGTCCAGGGATGGGAAGAGGTTATTCTACTGCCCAATGATATAATAATAATAAAATAATAATCTAAATGTTACCATTATCAGACAAATGCTGTTATTGAAACATCTTCTTTCTTATCTCCACTCAATCATATTAGGGTGTCAAGCTTGTAAAACCTGAGACTTTTGATGGTGTCTGTTGACAACCATCATGATTGGGTGAAGTAGAATGCGTCTGCCTTTATCATTAAGACTGGGAGCACTACTCAGCGGCAGGACGACTTAGCTCCAAGAGAAATGGTCGCCTCTGACATGAGGTACAGACGCCATGTGCAGCTACTCCTAACATGGAGTACAAACACTGCTCATCCTGTATCCCTGGATTAGGAGCCCTTACAGGGTACTATCAGCTGGGCCAGCTGAGCCCAGGTTTTTAGTGAGCTTGTTACTGCTCCCTCTCCTCCTTTTTCATCCGGGCTTGGGACCGGCAAAGGCGGAGTTTACATGTTTGTTGAGTTTACGCTTGATACCCTAATATGATTGAGTAGAGATAAGAAGAAGTACTTTTGTCTGATGATGGTAAAAACGCTGTTACCGAAACGTAACACACTTTTAAATTATTTGGATTAGGTCTTATTACCTTATGTTTATAATCTGAATCCAAATTGTGCTTTATCACGTAAGCCATAGGTATTAGTTTTAAGATCATACCTCATGTTTAATTTTTTTGGATCATATTATATATCATTTATTTGGATTTGTTCATATTACCTTATGTTTATTGCACTATTTATATATTTGAATTTGGTTTTTATTACCTTTTGGTACTTGAGATAAGTAAAAATAACCAACAAGAATATGATTACCGCCATGGTAACATTGTGACATGGTGAAATGCAGCGTGGTTCAACACCTGAGTCTCTGCCAGGCTACGGTCAACCCAGACCATGACAAGCTGGGCACCAAGGACTTTGAGCTCCTCAAGGTTATTGGCACTGGAGCCTATGGCAAGGTAAGTTACTCTTATGTAACTTGAGTAGGTGTGTAACTCTTCTTTTTTTCTTTCTTTCTCTCCATTATATAACAGCACACACCTTTTTTACATCTCTTGAATTGTATCAAATCCTCTTTTAAAAGACCTCTAGGAAAACCTCAGGACTATAATAGAAAAGCTGAGAAAATGGAACCTAATGGAGAGTGTTTAAACGACTTGAGGAATAAGCAATAACAACACACTATTTATAATACAATATAATGCGGCTTACGATTGTAAAATGACGGTTGACAAATTTTACCACAAATGTTTCTTTTGAACAAAAAATCTTAATTTATTTTAAGGAGAAATAACAACTATTTCTATCCTTAGGGATGAAGTATGAAAGAATGAATTTTTAAGAGTAATGATAAACGTAAAAATAAAGTGTCCAGGGATGGGAATTCCCAGATTTTGCGATAAAATTGTCAAACGTTGTTCTACACACACTATTATGGGAGACTAAAAGATGAAATAACCAAGCCATATAACTAAACAAGGTGTATCAATAGTTACATTGATTAAGAAAAGTTAACGCTGGTCATTATTGTAATGCTATCAAATAGTTGAATCTGGCCTTTGTCTTTTTCCTTTCTTTCTTATTGTTGTCAATCCTTATAAAGATGCTCACAAAGGATAAGTCTCCTTCTAAATACCAGTTCTTCTTTCTTATCTCCACTCAATCATATTAGGGTATCAAGCTTGTAAAGCTTGAGATCATGACTGGGTGAAGTAGAATGCGTCTGCCTTTGTCATTAAGACTAGGAGCACTACTCAGTGGCAGGCCGACTTAGCTCCAAAAGAAATGGCCATCTCTGACATGAGGAACAGATGCCACTTGCAGCTGTTCCTAATATGGAGTACAAACACTGCTCATCCTGTATCCCTGGAGCCCTTACAGGGTACGATCAGCCGGGCCAGCTGAGCCCAGGTTTTTTACTGAGCTTGTTACTGCTCCTCCTTTTTCATCTGGGCTTGGGACCGGCAAAGACGGAGTTCTAAATACAAGGTAATAAGACCAAATCCAAATAAATAAATAG
>CP092864.1:148484210-148607895 GCA_030710605.1 Cordylochernes scorpioides
TTGTTGGTGGACATGGTTTCAATAACTAAACAGATCAATAAGGAATATAAAAGGAAGATAGAAAAATGCAATATAACAGCGGTATGTTCAAATCAATAAGGCTGATAAAGATAAGTATCTTTCAAATAAATTTATTTCAAGCTTTCAGGCACAACTGCCCTTCGACAGGAAAAAATATATTACGCTACTGAGTAATAGCTTAGTATACTGAGTAGCGTAATATATTTTTTCCTGTCAAAGGGCGGTTGTGCCCGAAAGCTTGAAATAAATTTATTTGAAAGATACTTATCCCTCAAGCTTATTGATTTGAACATTCTATTAGGGGATTAGCCTATTAATAACAGCGGTATGGTAGATTAAACTGGGAAAACTACAGGGAGGGTTCACCACTGATGAGCCAGGCCCTCCCATTTTTCCAAATGCAGCAGTAGAAATTGTTTAATTTCAAAAAGAATCTTATGGGTCTAAAATAGTTTCAAATTTTCAGATGGCATGCTAGTGCATCATAACACAATGCATTGTTCTGATGCATAGGAGGGCTCCTGACCCTCATCAAAGACCTTTCTTTTGAGTAAAGAAAGAAGAGGGAACAATAGTCCAGTGAAGAACTTAAGTCCCCAACTCGACTGCGATCCCATTATTCGCGGGGGATTGTCCAAGCTCAGGGTGGCCTTGCCCTCCTGATAAAGTCCAGATGCCCCCTCGGTGAGGGCTCCGCCTGATGTAAATAGTAAATATCTAATGTAGATGTTCACTTATCCTCTTAACTCTTCGTGAGTGACCAGTAGTCAATAAAGTTATTTTTAATTGTCAAAACTTAAGTCCCCAAAAAGTCCGGACTCACCTTGAGAATCCAGCAACACATTCTCTGGCTTAAGGTCCCGGTATATAATGCCCTCCTTGTGAAGGTGTTCCAGAGCCATCAAGACTTCCGACAGATAAAACCTGGTGAACATCAACAGCCTTTTAAGTCAAAAATGAGTTTAATTAAACAAAATAAGCACCATTAGAATCACTAAAGAGACAAAGGTCGCCTCTCCCGTCAAAATAGACGTCAAAACTAGACGCCATCTATTGACCGTCGCCGCAACTAGCGGCTTCGGGTCGGTGACAAAGCCACAACACCAGCTTTGGTGAACTGAAAAGCATTTATTTTGATGGGAGAGGCGACCTTTGTCTCTTTAGATCAATATCCCCCCGGCAAAATTTCCATCTATATTAGAATCATAGTCATACAACACTTGAGTCACACAGGGGAACTCAGAGACAAAGTAAGCAGGAATATAATTGGTTATCTCCAAAAACTCTCAAAAACCTCAAAAATTCACCTTCAATGGATACCCTCACACGTTGGCATTGAAGGCAATGAAGCTGCTGATGTGCTAGCGAAAAAAGGTACAAAAGAACCCTTGCCACAGAAAAATAAACTTACTTTTAAAGAAATAGAAACAATAGCCAAAACAAAAATAGACAAGAACTGGAGGATCCCACCTAAGCACAGTTGGTACAGTGGAGTGAACCCAGGAGGAGCTCTGAACATCAGAAATAGACAGCATCAAACGACACTAACAAGATTTAGAACAGGCCATCTCAAGCCATTGAAGATAGAAAATAATAACAAAATTTATCCCACTTGCCCAAAATGTAGTTTGGTACCTGCTGCTCCAGAACACATTTTGGCTTGCATTAGATGCACTAAACAGGACCTTTGGGAGAGGCCACTGCTAATCATAAAACAGCTCGAGGAGCATGAACTCATGGAATTCGTGTAATCTTTACACAAGGGGATAAGAAACAACAACAACAACAACAGAATCATAGTACTTATGCCAACGTGATGGTAACATTTTTATACCATTTTCATTAAAGCCAGGTTGTCTTGAGGAAAAGGTGTTTTTCAGGCTTTTAGGCTTGGGTCTCTCATAGGAGACTACCGTATATATACAGTTAAACCTGTCGCCCTCTCTTGGGATTCACCAAAATAGGGTGTAATAGAGAGGGGGTGCTATAGACCGGTCACTTTTAATGTAAATCGTATCGTACTACGTATTTAAAATCAGGTGCTATAGAGAGAGAGGCGTTATAGACAGGTTTAACTGTAAATAACATTTAATTATTCACTTCTGTCTATATATACAAATTTTGTCTTAACTACCCATTTCTTGGGAAGCCTCAACCAGCTTTTTGGTCATTGAGGTACAGTCTATACCAAGCAGACAAGGGCCAACAGCCCGAAATGCATAGATGGTTGGCTTTTCTTGATTTATCAAGTAAATTCAGTTCCAAAATCACTTTATTAGGTACCGCTCAACAAGAGCTACCTAGTTTATGATAATTGCGTTGGCCAGATGGAAATCTGGTCACCTGCGCCCTAGTCTATAAAGAGGGAGCCAAAAGCTTCCCCATGTGCACTAGGTGCAAAACCGAAGAGGCCACTCCCCAACATTTACTAAATTGCATTGGAAAGGACAAAAGATCCCTGTACAGAGAACCAAGAAGAGTTCTTGAGTTTCTTTACAAGAAAACGACCTCCAAGATCTTGTCTAATTTAGACTAAAAGGAAAGTGAAAAAAAAAAAAGATAATTGCAACAATGAATATGAAGGTATTTCACATATTAAACAAAATGTTAACGTGGGATTCAATCCCAGTTCATGGCTGTCGGGAATCTAGGGTGTTACCCACTCATCTACCGACTCTTATTAAAATATTTCAAATTTATACTATTGTGTATCATGGAACAAGATTAAATCAACATAAATGGTTTTCTGTTCAAATCTAAAAGCTTGAGGGATGAGTTTCTTTTGCAAATAAAATCATTTCGAGCTTTCGGGCAACGCCCTTCTACAGGAAAATTAAAAATAAAGTAAATTAAATTACACTGAGATTAAGCGAGGCAAATGTATAACAAACTATAGAAAATAAATATAAGAAACAAACACACGTGAGACTACTCGTGCGTCAGATACATATGAATAAATCAATAAACTGAAATTTTGATATTTGTGTATATATATATATATAGCGAATTTGAATGTCTAAAATATGAACTGATATAGAATTGGACTAAGAATATGGCATATTTTGGAAATATATAGGACAGAATAACTATTGAATTTGCAAAAGAAACTCATCCCTCAAGCTTTTAGATTTGAACATTCTATTAAGGGATTAGCCTATTAATAGTAATAATAAATGGTTTTCTGTCATCTATAAGGTTCATGCCAGTGGTCAAGATGTTTTTAACATCAACACCTGAAACCTTTTTTTCTTATTTTTCACATCTCTCTCTGTATGAAAAGCATTTTTACTTAAGACTTAACGTAAGAATAGAAACATAATTTGGTAAAAGTACTGCCTGGCTTAAGGCGTAAGAATCTAAAAAAAATGAAAAACCTATTTACATAATGTACAAAAGATTTGAGCCGGCCATCAGGAAAAAACAACAATGAGTTTTTAATAGGGGAAGCATGACCTCTGGTGGTCGATTTAGGAGAGTATTTGAATCTATGAAATATGATTTTAAATAAAATAATATTTTAATATAACATATATATATAGGAGCCTCTACTAAGCAGTGTCTACAATAGTAGATTACCTGGCAACCTCCTCCATGAAAAGTCCAGTCTTGTCCAGATAGGTGAAGAGTTCTCCACCAATGAGGTACTCCAGGATGAGATAGAGTTTCCCCTCTGTCTGGAAGGCGTACACCAGGTCTACGATGAAGGGATGCTGTCAAACACCCACTGGGTTAGATGCCATGGTCCATAAACTTTCAGGGAAAGTTTGTTCTATGGGTTCAAATTACAATCCACCAAAAATAACAGCGTTGTTACCGAAATGTCACACACTATTTATTTGGATTTGGTCTTATTTCCTTGTGTTTATAATCTACTAGCCGAATGACCCGGGCAACGCCTGTGTTTTACCTGATTGAATGTTTTTATTCAAATACTATTTGTTACAATTATAAATTGGCGCCTTAAATAAATGCATATATTAGTTAATAACTATAGCCTATGTGCTTTATCTGTCTATGTACTGTTGGCTTCCGTAGGCGTCTCATACTGGGAAAAAGAAAGAGAGGATTCCATTTAGTTATTAACTAATATATGCATTTATTTAAGGAGCGACCCGCTCCAACACAATAGTTACAAAAACGAAAAAGCGAGTGGGGGAGGCATGATGGGGGGCAAAGGTGGCGTGATCGTAGCCAACCAATAGGAGGGCGCCATTCCAAAAAAAAAAAGCAAACGGTGACAGAGTTGATTAGGAGATGAGGAATGATGCTCGTAACTGTATATAGAATAATCCAAATTGTGCCATATCATGACTCTTTAGAGATTTAATTGGCAGACTCTCTGAAAGAGACAACTTTGAATCAAGGCATGTTTTAGGACCCTTTATTCTTAATGTCTGATTTTCAAAAAGCACACCACCCCTCAAGAGGCACACAAAACCAAGGACTCTTTAGAGATTTAATTGGCAGACTCTCTGAAAGAAACAACTATGATCCCAGGCATGTATTGGGTTTTAGGACCCTTTATTCTTAATGCCTGATCTTTGAAAAGCACACCACCCCTCAAGAGGCACACAAAACCAAGGACTCTTTAGAGATTTAATTGGCAGACTCTCTGAAAGAGACAACTTTGAATCAAGGCATGTATTGGGTTCTAGGAACCTTTATTCTCAATGTCTGAAAAGCACTCCACCCCTCAAGAGGCATACAAAACCAAGGACTCTTTAGAGATTTAATTGGCAGACTCTCTGAAAGAAACAACTTTGAATCAAGGCATGTATTGGGTTCTAGGAACCTTTATTCTCAATGTCTGAAAAGCACCCCACTCCTCAAGAGGCATACAAAACCAAGGACTCTTTAGAGATTTAATTGGCAGACTCTCTGAAAGAGACAACTTTGAATCAAGGCATGTATTGGGTTCTAGGGACCTTTATTCTCAATGTCTGAAAAGCACCCCACTCCTCAAGAGGCATACAAAACCAAGGACTCTTTAGAGATTTAATTGGCAGACTCTCTGAAAGAGACAACTTTGATCCCAGGCATGTATTTTGTTATAGAGATAGATTTAAAATAAAAGGATTTAAAAGCGCGAATGTTTCTTTTATACATAAAACAAACTTCTACTGTCCTTACTGCGATGGAAAATATATATTGGGAGGGCTTGGCTCATCAGTGGTGAACCCTCCCAGCGGTTTCGCCAATTTATCCCACCAGATCGCTTCTCAGAGCTCTAATACTGTATTGGATCATTCTGCTTTTATATGCTACACTGAAGGATGGAATCTTAGAAATGGTTTTCAAGCAAACTATGGACATAAGCTTATAGGACAGTAGAATTACATTCAAATATTTGCTTCGAGCAATGCTCTTCAGCAAACTATAAAGACAAGGCCATTAGGAATAAATTAACACAAATCAATAACGCGCCATCTATACATATAAAATAAAAGGATTTAAAAGCGCGAAGTAGAAGTTCGTTTTATGTATAAAAGAAACATTCACGCTTTTAAATCCTTTTATTTTATATGTATAGATGGCGCGTTATTGATTTGTGTTAATAGAGATAGATTGATGAAAAACTAAATAAAAGAAGATCAATAAATAATTTCACTTTTGATATACAAATCAAAAGAATAAGTTTATAAGGTCTTTATTCCTATCATTATATTCATACTACACCTTTGGTTTCCCAAAGTAAAGCTATTTATTTTAAGCAACATAGACGTCAGATCTCAATGTAAAAAAAACTGGCAGATAGCAAGTAACATGTGTCTATCAGAGATGTCTATCAGCTAGGAGGAAACTCTAAAAAGAAAAGAAAAAAAAAAAATGAAAAAGAAAAAGTCTGGGAATACACACACCTGGGGGGATTACAAGTTTCTAGGGGGTCGGTGGAAGGATGGTCTAAACTTTTGGTTTTCGACTGCTACGACCCGGGTTCGATTCCCGCATTGGGCACTTTTTTTTCTGTTTAAAAAAAAAAAAAAAATGCTCCAATGGCCCCCGATTCTTGCAAAAGTCCAACCCCACCAGTGAGTGCAAGTAACCAAAACGGGGCACTGTCACATTTGTAAGTGCAAAGTTTAACTGCTTTTCAAATGTGGAGACATGTGGTGTACTTACAGTAAAAGCAGTCGCCTACTTCTACCCACCATGATTATCATGGCCTGTACCACGTGTACTAGGCAAGTTAAGTTTTTAAGTACGTGTGAGTTTCTCTCATTTGATGGGAGTTTGAAACTGGCACATCTCCTTTGTGTTGTCATCTCCCTCCATTCCCAGACCTTGTATTGTTTTATAAATATTCTCTCTTTATAATGGACACAATTTCAAGGCCCTTCTAAATTACATTGAAGGCAAAGTCAGACTTCCACCAAAGTGTGCCATGGTGCCATGATCAACGAAAGCTACACCCCATTCCACGAGATTGACTCATGGAATTAATGTAAGCTTGTAAGAGGGGGGTCGGTGGAAGGCTGGTTAAACCGTTTGGTTTTCGACCACTACGACCAGAGTTCGATTCCCGCATTGGACACTTTTTCTGTTAAAAAAAAAAATGTTCCAATGGCCCCCGATTCTTGCAAAAGTCCAACCCCACCAGTGAGTGCAAGTAACCAAAACGGGGCACTGTCACATTTGTAAGTGCAAAGTTTAACTGCTTTTCAAATGTGGAGACATGTGGTGCACTTACAGTAAAAGCAGTCACTAACTAGCCACCATGATTATCATGGCCTGTACCACGTGTATTAGGGATAAGCAAAAAAAAAAGTAAGCTTTACACAAGGGGATAAGAAACAACATGTACTAGGGAAAAAAAAAAAAAAAAAACATTTTATATATAAAGTTGAACCTGTTTAGTACATCTAATGCAAGTCAAAATGTGTTCTGGAGCTACAGTTGCCAAGTTACATTTTGGCTAGACTTTATTTTTTATCTTCAATGGCTTGAGATGGCCTTTTTTGTTGTTGTTAGTGTTGTTTGGTGGTGCCTCCATAACAGCGTTGTTACCATCTTCAGACAAAAGTACTTAGTAACAATAAAAGAAAATAAGACCTAATCCAAATAATTTATTAGTGTGTGACGTTTCGGCAACAACATTGTCACCATCATCAGACAAAAGAATAAAAGTAACAAATCATTCAGTACTTTTGTCTGAAGATGGTAACAACGCTGAAACGTCACACACCATTTATTTATTTGGATTTAGTCTTATTACCTTGTGTTTATAATCTATAATCCAAATTGGGCCTATTACTTAGTCCTTTATAAAGACTAATAAAGTTTTTATTAAAAACTGCAGTTGTTAGTAGAGCATTTGAACCTTGATAAGCCACAATTTGGATTATAGATTATAAACACAAGGTAATAAGACCAAATATAAATGATAAGGCACAATTTGGATTATAGATTATAAACACAAGGTAATAAGACCAAATCCAAATAAATAGTGTGTGATATTTCGGTAACAGCGTTGTTACCATCTTCAGACAAAAGTACTGAATGAGAAAAAAAAGGGTTTATGGTTAACATCAGGTTGTATCGTTTTAAATAGTTACTGTTATCAAGTGCGTAAACAAGTGTTTCTTCAGAAAACTATCTTCTTCTTATCTGCTATCTTGTTTACACACTTGATAACAGTAACTATTTAAAACATGCTGTGGTAAAATTTCTCATTAAGTGAACACAAGGTAATAAGACCAAATTCAAATAAATAAATAGTGTGTGATGTTTCCATTTAGTACTTTTGTCTGAAGATGGTAACAACGCTGAAACGTCACACACTATTTATTTATTTGGATTTGGTCTTATTACCTTGTGTTTATAATCTATCATTCAGTAATTTTGTCTGAAGATGGTAACAACGCTGTTACTGAAAAGTCACACACTATTTATTTATTTGGATTTGGTCTTATTACCTTGTGTTTATAATCTATCATTCAGTAATTTTGTCTGAAGATGGTAACAACGCTGTTACTGAAACGTCACACACTATTTATTTATTTGGATTTGGTCTTATTACCTTGTGTTTATAATCTATCATTCAGTAATTTTGTCTGAAGATGGTAACAACGCTGTTACTGAAACGTCACACACTATTTATTTATTTGGATTTGGTCTTATTACCTTGTGTTTATAATCTATCATTCAGTAATTTTGTCTGAAGATGGTAACAACGCTGTTACTGAAAAGTCACACACTATTTATTTATTTGGATTTGGTCTTATTACCTTTTTTTTATGATCTATCTTTCAGTAATTTTGTCTGAAGATGGTAACAACGCTGTTACTGAAATGTCACACTATTTATTTATTTGGATTTGGTCTTATTACCTTGTGTTTATGATCTATCTTTCAGTAATTTTGTCTGAAGATGGTAACAACGCTGTTACTGAAATGTTACACTATTTATTCATTTGGATTTGGTCTTATTACCTTGTGTTTATAATCTATCATTCAGTAATTTTGTCTGAAGATGGTAACAACGCTGTTACTGAAAAGTCACACACTATTTATTTATTTGGATTTGGTCTTATTACCTTGTGTTTATGATCTATCATTCAGTACTTTTGTCTGAAGATGGTAACAACGCTGTTACTGAAATGTCACACACTATTTATTTATTTGGATTTGGTCTTATTACCTTGTGTTTATAATCTATCATTCAGTAATTTTGTCTGAAGATGGTAACAACGCTGTTACTGAAACATCACACACTATTTATTTATTTGGATTTGGTCTTATTACCTTGTGTTTATAATCTATCATTCAGTAATTTTGTCTGAAGATGGTAACAACGCTGTTACTGAAAAGTCACACACTATTTATTTATTTGGATTTGGTCTTATTACCTTGTGTTTATAATCTATCATTCAGTAATTTTGTCTGAAGATGGTAACAACGCTGTTACTGAAATGTCACACTATTTATTTATTTGGATTTGGTCTTATTAGCTTGTGTTTATAATCTATCATTCAGTAATTTTGTCTGAAGATGGTAACAACGCTGTTACTGAAAAGTCACACACTATTTATTTGGATTTGGTCTTATTACCTTGTGTTTATAATCTATCATTCAGTAATTTTGTCTGAAGATGGTAACAACGCTGTTACTGAAACGTCACACACTATTTATTTATTTGGATTTGGTCTTATTACCTTGTGTTTATAATCTATCATTCAGTAATTTTGTCTGAAGATGGTAACAACGCTGAAACGACACACACTATTTATTTATTTGGATTTGGTCTTATTACCTTGTGTTTATAATCTATCATTCAGTAATTTTGTCTGAAGATGGTAACAACGCTGTTACTGAAAAGTCACACACTATTTATTTATTTGGATTTGGTCTTATTACCTTGTGTTTATGATCTATCTTTCAGTAATTTTGTCTGAAGATGGTAACAACGCTGTTACTGAAACGTCACACACTATTTATTTATTTGGATTTGGTCTTATTACCTTGTGTTTATAATCTATCATTCAGTAATTTTGTCTGAAGATGGTAACAACGCTGTTACTGAAACGTCACACACTATTTATTTATTTGGATTTGGTCTTATTACCTTGTGTTTATGATCTATCATTCAGTAATTTTGTCTGAAGATGGTAACAACGCTGTTACTGAAACGTCACACACTATTTATTTATTTGGATTTGGTCTTATTACCTTGTGTTTATAATCTATCATTCAGTACTTTTGTCTGAAGATGGTAACAACGCTGTTACTGAAACATCACACACTATTTATTTATTTGGATTTGGTCTTATTACCTTGTGTTTATAATCTATCATTCAGTACTTTTGTCTGAAGATGGTAACAACGCTGTTACTGAAACGTCACACACTATTTATTTATTTGGATTTGGTTTTATTACCTTGTGTTTATAATAAAAATTATTGGGGTGAAGCCACCCATATAACTGTAGTAAAGTCAGAATTGCACCAGAGCTTATGATGTAAGAGTGGCATTTGGTACTACGATGTGTCAGATGTAGGTCAGAGATTCCATCTTGGAGTCATCAGGCCGGAACAAGTGAATGCAATAATCCTATGACCCAAGTTATCAGACAAGTTATCACAAGTGACGTAAGGTACAAGTACACTGGGCAACAGTCGTACATCCCACTGATTACATCATTACATAATTGGCTCCCAATCAAATTGGTTGGCCTTATGAAACTGGAAAATACTAAGTTGTTGTTATTTCTTATCACCTTGTGTAAAGAATACATGAATTCTATGAGTTCATGATCTCATGGAATGGGGTGTAGGGGTGCAGCTTTCGTTGATCATGGCTTCACCCAATCATGATGGTTGTCAACTTTAAATGCTTGATACCGTAATATGATTGAGTGGAGTAAGAAAGAAGAAGAAGATGGCACCATGGCACACTTTGGTGAAAGTCTGACTTTGCCTGTAATTTGAGGCTGTTCCTAACATGGAAGCCTTTGCTGCCAACTCTAACATGAGTACAGACACAGCTCCTTTGTATTCCTGGAGTGGGACCCTTGCTGAGGTCTATCAACCGGGTCAGTTGAACTCAGGATTTTTAAAGAGGTCTTTCTCCTCTTTCTAACAATGCTGTTGTTGGTCTCTGACTGGTTATTAATACTAAGGCAGTTCAATAACAGCAATACAATAAACTTTGCTGATAAAACACAAAAATTACTACCAATTAACAATTACTCAATTAACTATAATAACATTTTTTTTTTTAATAGTGCAGACTGTGCACTTTACATGTATTGACAAGACATTAATTGTCAAATTGTCAATTAACTATAGGCTCAATTACCAGTAGACCTATTATCAAACGTCCATATTACCAGGTTTCAATTAACAGTGAATCCAATTATCAAATCTCAATTAATTGTAGTCACAATTACCATTAGTTTCAATTAATAGCAGTCCCAATTATCAGTAATCCAGATTAACAAATATATTTGTATAACACGATGTTGGACAAAGTTCACCGCAAATGTTTCTTTCAAACAAAAATTTACAATTTATCCCAAGGAGAAAAAACGACCATTTCCAACCTTAGGGATGAAGTATGAAAGGATGAAATGTGAAGGGTAATGATGAACGGAAAAATAAAAGTGTCCAGGGATGGGAACCCACAGTGTTCTGGGGCAGATGCCATGTCCACTAGGCTACCCTGGACATATTTCTCTGGGTAATATTATATAAAGTTAATTTATAATACAATATAATGCGGCTTGTGATGGTAGAACGATGTTTGACAAATTTTACCGCAAATGTTCTACAATCACAAGCCACATTATATTGTATTATAAATTAACAAATATATACTCATAGACATAACATAAGGAAGTTGTACAACACTGTTACTGAAATGTCACACACTATTTATGTTGGTCTTTTTTAACCTTGTGAGAGAAGAAATATTTAAATAAGCACTCACCTTTACAGCCTCTAGGATATTCCTTTCGGACTTGGTGTGGTCCGTATCTTTGGGACTTCTCACTATGGAGGCCTGGACACACAACACTGACATGAGGGGGGACACAATCCATGTTTTGGTAAGATACAATTTGGATTATAATAAGGGACAATTTGGATTATAGATTATAAACACAAGGTAAATAAAACCAAATCTAAATAAATAAATTGTGTGTCACGTTTCGGTAACAGCGTTCAAGTCCAATTCAGGATTCAGTACTTTTGTCTGAAGATGTTAACAACGCTGTTACCGAAACGTTACATACTATTTATTTATATTTGGTGTTATTACCTTGTGTTTAATTTAGACAATAGATTAGAAACATAATGTAACAAGACCAAATCCAAAAAAAAAAAAAATAGTGTGTAATGTTTCTATAATAGTGTTGTTACTATCAGACAAAAGTACTTCTTCTTTCTTATCTCCACTCAATCATATTAGGGCATCAAGCTTGTTTGACAACCATCATGACTGGGTGAAGTAGAATGCGTCTGCCTTTGTCATTAAGACTGGGAGCACTACTCAGTGGCAGGCTGACTTAGTTCCAAAAGAAATGGCCGCCTCTGACATGAGGAACAGACACCATGTGCAGCCGCTCCTAACATGGAGTACAAACGTACAAAAGTACTGAATGTATCAAGTGTGTAAACAAGATAGCAGATAAGAAGATAGTTTTCTGAGAAACACAGAATATTCTTCTTATCTGTTATCTTGTTTACACACTTGATAACAGTAACTATTTAAAACATGCTGTGGTAAAATTTCTCATTCAGTACTTTTGTCTGAAGATGGTAACAATGTTGTTACCTAAACGTCACACACTATTTATTTATTTATTTTTGGTCTTATTACCTTGTATTTATAACCTGTAATTCAAATTGTGCCTTATAATTATTAAGAGATAGTTTACAGGATTTGTTCCATTAAATTTTTAAAAATTTGTACCAATGAACAAAATTGTGGCAAACATATCTTCCTATTTGTTTCCAGGCAATTTCTGTAACAAAAGGCATCATTGTTTATATGTTGATGGCAGTTCTTTTGTCCAATTGGGCTCTGAGGAATCATCGTCTGCTGTTTACGCACGTGCAAGAGCAAACACCTCTTCTTATATACAGAAAACATAGGACACAAGGTAATAAGACCAAATTCAAATAAATAAATAGTGTGTGACGTTTCGGTAACAGCGTTGTTACCATCTTCAGACAAAAGTACTGAATGAGAAATTTTACCACAGCATGTTTTAAATAGTTACTGTTCTCAAGTGTGTAAACAAGATAGCAGATAAGAAGAAGATAGTTTTCTGAGAAACACAGAATATTCAGATCAAAATTCTCAGAAAACTATCTTCTTCTTATCTGCTATCTTGTTTACACACTTGATAACAGTAACTATTTAAAACATGCTGTGGTAAAATTTCTCATTCAGTACTTTTGACTGAAGATGGTAACAACGCTGTTACCGAAACGTTGCACACTATTTATTTATTTGGATTTGGTCTTATTACCTTGTGTTTATGATCTATAATCCAAATTGTGCCTTATCATTAACCCTGCTGTGCATAAATGAAAGGAGGTCTTAACACTATTAACTTTTTTTGCTTATCCCTAGTAAATGTGGTACAGGCCATGTTAATCATGGCGAGTATTTAGCAACTGCTTTTACTGTAAGTGCACCACATGTCTACACATGAGAAAGGCAGTTTGACTTTGCATTTACAAATATGCCAAAGCCCCGTTTGGTTACTTGCACTCGCTGGTAGGGTTGGACTTTTTCAAGAATCGGGGGCCATTAAAGCAATATATATTTTTTTAATACAGAAAAAAAGTGCCCAATGCGTTAAATTGAACCCGAATCGTAGCGGTCGAAAAACCAACGGTTTAGACCATCCTTACACTGACCTCCCCAACATTATTGTTCGCGCTGATTATGTAAATTTAATTACTTTAGCTAAATATACAAATTTTGATTGTATAAAACTACCAGTTGTCGTGATACTCCTGTGGAAGGACTGACAGGTCCGAAAGCTAGAGAATAAAATTTGAACAAGAAACTTAGCCCTGGAGACTTTATTTTCTTCATAATAAAACTACCAGCTGTCCAATAAAATCAGTGTGTTTGTAGTAAGTCTTCGAATCGGTCTAGTTCTTTGAGTCTGTGCTTCAATTAATCAAAGTTAGGAGATTCACCTAGTTGAAGAGATTTGATGTTGCTCATGTAGTCAGAAGGTTTTATAAAGAATTGAACGGCTCTAATTCAAAGATATTAATCAACTGAAAAGGTCTGGCTTATCTAGATACAGTCCACGCTCAGCCAAACAAAACAAAGTACTAACCAGGCTTATAGACAAAGGAAGTGGATTCATAGATATCACTGCTAGGTCCTCATCCTCTACCATTAATTATTATATACAAAGTTAATTCTGGAATAATTAAAACTCAAATATTAGTTGATATTTATTCCGAAAGATGGCGTAAGCCATCAGCAACTTTCAGTTGCACCATCAGGAAATGTCTTTTTTCTTAATTTATCTACCTGCTCCAAGTACAAATTCACTTCTGTACTTTTTTTCACATTGATTGGCGTTCTTACGTCCTTCCGGCCTAAATACCTGTTTCATGGTTTTCAGGATGCCCCAAAGACCAGCCTTTTTTGGTCGTTGAGGTACACCTTGTACCACACTGACGAGGGCCAACAGCCCAAATCGCGTACTTGGTTAGTTTTTCTTGATTAATCAAGAATGGGTATTTGGCCAATTCTGGAATAATTAAAAATCAACGATTAGTTGATATTTATTCCGATAGATGGCGCAAGCCATCAGCAAATTTCATTTGCACGAATATTGGTTCTTAATTTTTAACAAAGGTAATTAGTTTAGAATAGTAATTACCACAAAACAACAATGTCATTTGAAACAACTCACCTTTTTAAGGACTTTCATAGCAAAAATCTTGCCTTTATTCCCTCCACAGTTTTTTCTCACTTGGAACACCTGCAAACACAACAAAATCTCTGTCATTCATTTTATTGTTTTAGTTTTGTTTTGCTTATCCCTAGTACATGTGGTACAGGTTTTAGCTCTCCATTGGAAAAGAAAAATATCAATTCAGGTCCCTCTAATCAATCTAAAACGAGTGCATTTAATGAATTCAAATTTGAATCTGTTTCCTGATTTCCTGGTCTTATTACCTTGTGTTTGGTTTAATTACCTTGTGTGCATAAATGGAAAAAATAAAAAAAATTTACAATCTTATATTTACTATAGTAATTCATCATTCACTGCGCAGGGGTCATTGGAAGGATGGTCTAAACCGTTGGTTTTCGACGGCCAAGACCCAGGTT
This sequence comes from Cordylochernes scorpioides, assembly GCA_030710605.1. Lineage (NCBI taxonomy): Eukaryota > Metazoa > Arthropoda > Arachnida > Pseudoscorpiones > Chernetidae > Cordylochernes > Cordylochernes scorpioides. Next base: position 148,499,036 of record CP092864.1, read on the forward strand.
CGATTCCAGCATTGGACATTTTTTTCTGAAAAAAAAAAAAAAAAAAAAAAAAAAAAAATTGTTCCAATGGCCCCTGATTCTTGCAAAAAGTCCAACCCCACCAGCGAGTGCAAGTACCAAACGAGATTCTGGCAAGTGCAAAGTCGAACTGATTTTCGAATGTGTAGAAATGTGGTGTACTTACAGTAAAAGCAGTCGCCTACTTCTACCCACCATGATTATTATGGTCTGTACAACGTGTACTAGGGATAAGCAAAAAAAATGGTACAGGTTTTGCTCTTCATTGGAAAAGAAAAAGATCAAATCGGGTGCCAAATGAATCTAAAAAGAGTGCATTTCATGAATTCAAATTTGAATCTGTTTCCTGATAATCTCTCAAAAAAGGTGAACCCTTTCGCCAAGTTATTAAAATCATTCAAGAACGATAAAATGATTCTTAGAATCCACATGTAGTGACCGATTTGTATTTTGGCAATCGGAATCTGATGCGAGATGAAAAGTTATCCCTAGTACACGTGGTACAGGCCATGATATTCATGATGGGTAGAAGTAGGGGACTGCTCTAACTGTAAGTGTACCACATGTCTACACATGTGAAAAGCAGTTCGACTTTGGACTTACAAATGTGCCAGAGCCCTGTTTGGTTACTTGTACTAGCTGGTGGGGTTGGACTTTTGCAAGAATCGGGGGCCATTGGAGCATTTTTTTTTTAAACAGAAAAAAGTGTCCAATGCGGGAATCGAACCCGGGTCGTAGTGGTCGAAAAACAAACGGTTTAACCAGCCTTCCACCAACCCCCAATGAGTAAAATATAATACAGTTAAACCTGTCTATAGCGCCCAATTTTAAACATTAAAATGTAAACATTTTACATTAAAAGTGACCTGTCTATAGCACCTCTCTAAAGCATCCTATTTTGGTGAGTCCCAAGAGGGGGGTTGCTATAGACAGGTTTAAATGTAGTAGATATGTATATATTTTTTAAATAAAAGGAGAGAAACTAAGTTCACAATCAATAATACAATTATGAGAAGGGACTACAAAAGATTAATTTGTGCGAAGCCAAAATAAGATTTCAAAACTCACATTTCGAAGGTAGGAAAAAAACTTTCTGAATTAATAGAGAAATGGATTGAAACAAAAAAGCTGTAATTTGAATGAAGGAAAGAAATCCTACAAGTTGGTATAAAACCTTCAGACAAAAAAAATAAAATTGCTGAGATTTCTAAACTAATTTATGGCATGTCCTTGGGTTTCACTTGACCTCCGTGATAACTCTCTGCTATTGGCTAACATAGCTCTCCCCATTCTTATTGGACAAAGGTCACTTGCGCAGCATCTGTCTGTGGATGACACAGCGGTAGATGGAAAGTTCTTCTTCTTCCTTATCTCCACTCAATCATATTAGGGTATCAAGCTTGTAAAGTTTGTTGATGGTGTCTCCTGGGGATGAGTCTCTTCTTCTTTCTTATCTGCACTCAATCATATCAGGGTATCAAGTTGTAACCCTTGATGGTGTCTGTTTGACAACCATCATCTTCTTCTTTCTTATCTCCACTCAATCATATTAGGGTATCAAGTTGTGACCCTTGATGGTGTCTGTTTGACAACCATCATCTTCTTCTTTCTTATCTCCACTCAATCATATTAGGGTATCAAGTTGTGACCCTTGATGATGTCTGTTTGACAACCATCTTCTTCTTCTTTCTTATCTCCACTCAATCATATTAGGGTATCAAGTTGTGACCCTTGATGGTGTCTGACAACCATCTTCTTCTTTCTTATCTCCACTCAATCATATTAGGGTATCAAGTTGTGACCCTTGATGGTGTCTGCTTGACAACCATCTTCTTCTTTCTTATCTCCACTCAATCATATTAGGGTATCAAGTTGTGACCCTTGATGGTGTCTGTTTGACAACCATTATGACTGGGTGAAGTAGAATGCGTCTGCCTTTGTCATTAAGACTGGGAGCACTACTCAGTGGCAGGCCGACTTAGCTCCAAAAGAAATGGCCACCTCTGACATGAGGAACAGACGCCATGTTCAGCTGTTCATGGGAAGTTGTAAGATGCATACGTGGATCTTATCAAGCTACTAGTTTTCATTTAGAACAAGTATTAAGCAATTTTTCTTTGTAATTCATCTCAAATACATGTGGTACAAGCCATGATAATAAAGTAGTTAGTGAATGCTTTTACTGTAAATGTTGTGACACATCTAGAAAGCGGTTTTGCTTTTACTTTTTCACTTACAAGTGTGCCAGAGTCTTTTTTGGTAACTTTGGTACAAGAGCTCCATCTATGATTCCTTTCTTACTGTGGCGAATCTGTATAAGACTGGTGGTCTTAATGCTCCCAGTCTTAATGACAAAAGCAGACACATTCTACTTCACCAAGTCATGATGGTTGTCAAACAGACACCATCAAGGGTCACAACTTGATACCCTAATATGACTGAGTGGAGATAAGTAAGAAGGAGAAAAGATAAAGCTTTGTGTGTGTGATAATCATGGTGGGGTGAAGTTTGGGACTAACTTTACTGCAAGTACTCCACATATCAAAAGCAGTTTAGCTTTTAACTTACAAGGTGCCAGAGTACAACAAAACCTATAAAATGTCGAAAACGTAATTGGAGACCCGAAACATGAAACCTCTTACTCAAATTTATGGACAGAGAAGCAAAACCTTCAAAAATAAAACCAACACATTCTTCTAAGAAGTTAAACCTATGATCCACAGTAAGACCCAGTATTAGGCCCAAAACATCTACTTTGGTTTTTGACAAGAATTAGGAACGTCTCACAATCTTGCTTGTCATCCTTGCGCTGGGGTCATATCAAGAAATTTTGTATCATACAAAAAGAATGTTTAAGAAATAGGACTTCTCCCACACAGAACAAATCTATCTATGAGTTTTGATATAAAACAAAATATAGATTAAAAAAAATTAAAGATACTTCGGCCTTTAAACTTAAAAAAAAAAAAAAATGGTCCAATGGCCCCCGATTCTTGTAAAAGTCCAACCTCACCAGCGAGTGCAGGTGACTAAAACGGGGCCCTGGCACATTTGTAAGTGCAAAGTCGAACTGTTTTTCACATATGTAGACATGTGGTGTACTTACAGTAAAAGCAGTCGCCTACTCCTACCGACCATGATTATCATGGCCTGTACCACGTGTACTAGGGATTCACATGTGTAGACATGTGGTGCACTTACAGTAAAAGCAGTCGCTAACTACCCACCATGATTATCATGGCCTGTACCACATGTACTAGGGATTCACATGTGTAGACATGTGGTGCACTTACAGTAAAAGCAGTCGCTAACTACCCACCATGATTATCATGGCCTGTCCCACATGTGTAGACATGTGGGGCACTTACAGTAAAAGCAGTCGCTAACTACCCACCATGATTATCATGGCCTGTACCACATGTACTAGGGATTCACATGTGTAGACATGTAGTGCACTTACAGTAAAAGCAGTTGCTAACTACCCACCATGATTATCATGGCCTGTACCACATGTACTAGGGATTCACATGTGTAGACATGTGGTGTACTTACAGTAAAAGCAGTCGCTAACTACCCACCATGATTATCATGGCCTGTACCACATGTACTAGGGATTCACATGTGTAGACATGTAGTGCACTTACAGTAAAAGCAGTTGCTAACTACCCACCATGATTATCATGGCCTGTACCACATGTACTAGGGATTCACATGTGTAGACATGTGGTGTACTTACAGTAAAAGCAGTCGCTAACTACCCACCATGATTATCATGGCCTGTACCACATGTACTAGGGATTCACATGTGTAGACATGTAGTGCACTTACAGTAAAAGCAGTCGCTAACTACCCACCATGATGATTATCATGGCCTGTACCACATGTACTAGGGATTCACATGTGTAGACATGTGGTGCACTTACAGTAAAAGCAGTCGCCTACTTCTATCCACCATGATTATCATGGCCTGTACCACGTGTACTAGGGATTCACATATGTAGACATGTGGTGCACTTACAGTAAAAGCAGTCGCCTACTTCTACCCACCATGATTATCATGGACTGTACCACGTGTACTAGGGATTCACATGTGTAGACATGTGGTGCACTTACAGTAAAAGCAGTCGCCTACTTCTACCCACCATGATTATCATGGACTGTACCACGTGTACTAGGGATTCACATGTGTAGACATGTGACAATTTTGACAATTGAAAATTATTTATTGTCATCTAGACAATTTTACATCTCACATGAGAGAGAGAGAGAGAGAAGAGGAAAATATATACATATAGAATTAAAGATATACATATATGGTCAAATTTACAAAGGGGACGAAGGTAGGAGACCTCGGCGCTGGAGGGTCCTGGACCAGGCGAAGAGCGGGTCCTCCACTGCTTCTCCGAGCCCAAATGATTTCAACAGGAGGTCAGGACGGCAAGGCGGCCCTAAGCTCAGATAGTCCCCTGAGAGTAAGGGAGTCTAAGTCCCGAGTGGAAAGCTTATCCAGGATTTGGGCGAGAACTTTCTTGTTCCCCGGCGAAAATCTCCCGAGGAAGTCCTCCCTATCCTCAGGGTAAAGCACCGCTTCCACGAGGTCAAGCTCGAAAGATTAGAATTGGGGTAAGGGCTTCGGATTGAATTCCTTCATCAATTCAAAGGTCAAAAGTTGCAATTCCTTGCAACGTTTATCGATTGGATCAACCTCCATTTGGGCAGATGGGGGAGGTGGAGGTGTCGCCATGTCCGGTGTCGTCGTATCCCCATGGGGAGGGGGTGGTATTGGCCCATCAGGCCGAGGTGCAGGCAGTGGGGGTGTAGGTGCTGCGGCTGGTGTTTTCGTTAGCTCAGCTCTAACCTGACCAAGGACCTTATATAAATTAGAGGTGTGTCCGGGCTTCAGGTCCAGAATTTGACCGATCAGGCCGACGAGGGCGTCGCACTGCGGAGGCGACCCTTCCTCTGCGCCTTGGTCCTCGAGGAGAGGAGGTCCAGGACCTCCTCCCGCCCAAGACCAAGGGCGTCCGTCTTAGCGAATGACACGCTGGGGAGCGCCTCGATGAACGCATCGAGGTCGACTCTCGTTGCGTTTTTTGCCGATGACGTGGAGGACGCAAAGGTCTCCTCCACGATGGACATCTCCACGTCCGGTGTTGGGGCCGCAGGCTCGCGACTCCCAGGTGTTCGCAGGGACGGAGCAGGGGTCACTGGTGGAGGGGCCGGAGGCGTGTCCTCCAAAGGTAAGGCCGAAGGCGCTGGTAGTGATGGCTGGAGTGCAGCAGGTGGAAGGGGCGCAGCTCGGCTCGCGGGAGGCACGTCGGAGACCTCCATGGTTGAACTGGGGGACGCCGGAGGTGTAGGCCGGGCAGATGGCTGCTGAGGCAGCCTGGGCGCAGTCGCTGGTGGGATGCTGGTGGGAGAGGTTGGTGCGGCCGGTCCAGGAGCGGTGGTTCGCCCTGCAAGCATGGGGCAGTTGGCCCTACGATGTCCTTGGCCACGGCACCTGGAACACCTAATCCCGGAGGATAGGTATGCGGGCCAGGCCTCGCCCTTGATTGAGATGTCGAGGCGGGTGGGCAGCCTCTCGATGGTCATTCCCTCGCGGAGGATGATGAACGCCTCTCGGCGGCCGTCGTTGTATACATATGGGCCTGCCTTCATCAGCTTGGGGGCGATGGATGTTACTCGCCCGAAAGATGAAAGGGCGCTGATGACGGCTGCATCCCCCACGAAGAAGGGGAGGTTGCCCACCGTTTTTCTCTCCGCCCTCTTGCGGAACGGGAAGGCCCTGTGGAGAGTTCCCTCCACCTCGAGGCCCTCGTTGACGAGGCGCTCGGCCATGCTTTTGTTTGCCAGTCCCACTAGGAAGTGGCCGTTCATCTTGGTCACTTGGAAGACCTCCCTGGTGCTCCCAAACATTCGATCTATGGCCCTGATGTAATGGTAGGGCTCCAGTTCAGGGCTGCGTTCTACATAGATGCAGTGGTCCTCTGTTGAAGACGCCTGCCGCGCCCTGGCCTCCGCGATATGCGCCTGAGTGGTCCTGACCTCCTCCGCCCGCGGTGCCCATCCCATGGATGATCGCGGCCGGCGAGTGGCTCCTGCGCCTCTGGTGCCAGAGGAAGTAGCTGCCGTAGGGGAACCCGGCGAGTCGCGGCGCCTTTTCTTACTCTTGACGACGGTGAAGTTGTCGTCCTCTCCAGGGCCTTGGTCCTCCGCTAAGTCTGCCCAGCTTCTATTGGCTTGGGCAGCGGCCTCGGAAAACGAGGCAGTAACGAAGTCGGTCAGCGTGGCCGGATTTGCATGATGTCCGCCGGCGGGCGGATTTGCATAGCCCTGACTTTTGCCGAAAAGATTTGAAGATTTCTTCTGCAAATCTTCTTTCTTTGATAATTCAGCACATGGTTGTGCTTTTTCGCCGTGCCTTACAGGCTTTTTCTCGGCGTTTGAAGGGCTTTCAGCGCGTGCCAAATTTGTCGCCATCCGCGACGTTATTCCGCTCGCCAGAGGCGAGAATTACGGAGCTCGCGCGACGCGTGGCCGAGTGTAGACATGTGGTGCACTTACAGTAAAAGCAGTCGCCTACTTCTACCCACCATGATTATCATGGACTGTACCACGTGTACTAGGGATTCACGTGTAGACATGTGGTGCACTTACAGTAAAAGCAGTCGCCTACTTCTACCCACCATGATTATCATGGACTGTACCACGTGTACTAGGGATTCACGTGTAGACATGTGGTGCACTTACAGTAAAAGCAGTCGCCTACTTCTACCCACCATGATTATCATGGACTGTACCACGTGTACTAGGAATTCACGTGTAGACATGTGGTGCACTTACAGTAAAAGCAGTCGCCTACTTCTACCCACCATGATTATCATGGACTGTACCACGTGTACTAGGGATTCACATGTGTAGACATGTGGTACACTTACAGTAAAAGCAGTCGCCTACTTCTACCCACCATGATTATCATGGACTGTACCACGTGTACTAGGGATTCACATGTGTAGACATGTGGTGCACTTACAGTAAAAGCAGTCGCCTACTTCTACCCACCATGATTATCATGGACTGTACCACGTGTACTAGGGATTCACATGTGTAGACATGTGGTGCACTTACAGTAAAAGCAGTCGCCTACTTCTACCCACCATGATTATCATAGCCTGTACTACGTATATTAGAGAGAAGCAAAAAAAAACACACACACACAAAGAGATAACACAACCAAAGAAAGGAAACGAAAGAGAACTTTGTGTGTCAGGTAAAAATCAGTGTTTGCTAACAATGACAAATTGACAATAACTTCAGACTAATTCCAAAAACCTTGGATGGGGAAATGAACCGTGTCACACAATGACTTGCGACATTGTAGTGGCCAGGTCAAATATCCCCGACTTTGGCACCATATTGTCCCAGCTGACAATTCCACTTTTCCATCGGTGAGGTCACCAAAGGTTCATTGTATTCTCAAAACAAAGGGGGAGAAAAAAAAAAATCTGGTAGAAACATTGGCAAACTCTCTCTAAGTTTTATCCAGAAAATTTTCTTAGAATGCTGAAGGAAATTATACTTTAGAGTCAGGAATTTAAACTTATAATTTTAATATAATATATAAATATTATAATGTAAATTTAATCAAATACACATGGCACAGGCTATGATAATCATGGTATGTAGAACAACGTTTGAATATTTTACCGCAAATGTTTTTTTGAACAAAAAAATCATAATTTATTTTAAAGTAGAAATAACGACTATTTCTAGCCTTAGGGATAAAGTATGAAAGGATGAATTGTGAAGAGTAATCTTATTCTTTCTTATCTCCACTCAATCATATCAGGGTATCAAGCTTGTAAAGCTTGTTGATGGTGTCTGCTGGGGATGAGTAGAGCTCATCAATGGATGAGTCAATACAGTGAAGAGTAATGATGAAGGGAAAAATAAAGTGTCCAGGGATAGGAATCGAACCCACAGTTTTCCACTTACTGGGCAGATGCCAGGCTTATTTTTCAGTTTATCATTACTTTTCACAATCCATCCTTTCATACTTCATCTCTAAGGATAGAAATAGTCGTTATTTCTTCTTAAAATATATTACAATTTTTCGTTCAAAAGAAACATTTGCGGGATAATTGTCAAACGTCGTTCTACAATCATAGGCCTCATTATATTGTATTATATTCATGGTATGTTACATTTGGTTACTTGCACTCGCTGGTGGGGTTTTGCAAGAATCATGGGCCATTGGAGCATTTTTTTTTAATCAGTAAAAAGTGCCCAATGTGGGAATTGAACCTAGATCGTTGTGGTGGAAAACCAACAGTTTAGACCATCCTTCCTGAGTGAAACTTCCTTTCCCTCTCCATGAAGGTTTCTTCAGTCTCAATAGATAAACTGAGGGAATAAGTGATAACAGATACACTTCCAACTAAATAAATGTATCCATGTCATCATCACTCTAAGGATGCCAGATGCCAATACTCTAATGACCAAGGGCAACGACTTTAGTACAGAGCTTATCTAGGTTTGAAAAACTAATGGCCGATAGGTGTTTCCTGCATGTGTCAATGCTGACTCTTTATTTCTTCATTTTGGTTACTCTTCTCTTCTTCTTTTCTCTTATCTCTGCTCAATCATATTAGGGAATCAAGCTTGTTGATGGTGTCTGCTGTGGATGAGTCAATACAGTCAATAATGTCTTCTTTCTTATCTCTGCTCAATCATATTAGGGTATCAAGCTTGTTGATGGTGTCTGCTGTGGATGAGTCAATACAGTCAATAATGTCTTCTTTCTTATCTCTGCTCAATCATATTAGGGTATCAAGCTTGTTGATGGTGTCTGCTGTGGATGAGTCAATACAGTCAATAATGTCTTCTTTCTTATCTCTGCTCAATCATATTAGGGAATCAAGCTTGTTGATGGTGTCTGCTGTGGATGAGTCAATACAGTCAATAATGTCTTCTTTCTTATCTCTGCTCAATCATATTAGGGTATCAAGCTTGTAAAGCTTGTTGATGGTGTCTGCTGTGGATGAGTCAATACAGTCAATAATGTCTTCTTTCTTATCTCCACTCAATCATATTAGGGTATCAAGCTTGTAAAGCTTCAATGAATGAAAGGAAGAAAAAATTGCAACAAGTTTCTTTATTCTGAATGTTGGCGAGCTTTCAGAATAAAGAAACTCGTTGCAATTTTTTCTTCCTTTCATTCATTGAATATCTAATTGCAATTATTTAGGATTAAATCTTGTAAAGCTTGTTGATGGTGTCTGCTGGGAAAGAGTAGAGCATATCAACGGATGAGACAATACAGTCAATAATGTGTTTTGGGATTGCAGGTTGAGAATTTCACTTTTAGTTACTCTTTATTCTGAGCCCCATTAGACCTTTTTTAAAAGGGAACTCAACGAGCTACAAACCAAGCTGGATGGCTTTTTCTAAATAGGGAACATTTCAATTCAGATTTGTTTGTATGGGATTCATAAAGACAAAATCTGTGTTCAAAACATATATTGACCACTTTCAGTTGCACGATATGCCTTTTTCATAATTTATGCACCTTAACCCAGTACTATATCAGATTTGTACTATTTTTCACATTGTGTCGCGGTCTCACGCAATTCTGACCTTAACTACTTGTTTCATGGACCAAGTTTTAATGACAAAGGCAGACACATTCTACTTCACCCAGTCATGATAGTTGTCAAGCCTCAAGCTCTACAAGCTTGATACTCTTATATGATTGAGTGGAGATAAGAAAGAAGAAGAAGGTAAAAAAATAAAAAAATCTTGGAACTAGAAGAAAAAAATGAAGCAAAAGAACATGATGCAATACCAGAAAACTAGCAAGTTGATTTGTTGCAAAAGAACAAGATACTAGATGAAGAAATGGAGCAAAAAGTCTGATGTCTAAAGAAAAAGACCAGAAGAGTGTATCAAGGAAAGGGAAGGTAGCAAGGATGTAACAAGCCCCAGGGTAAACCAGCAAGTTGATGTGTTGCCAAAAGAACAACATAGATGATTAAGAAATGGAGCAAAGCTTGAGGAGCATGAACTCATGGAATTCATGTAATCTTTAAGAACCAACAACAACAACAGAAATGGAGCAAAAAGTCCTAAAGAAAAGACCAGAAGAGTGGATCAAGGAAAGGGAAGGTAGCAAGCATGTAACAAGCCCCAGGGTAAAAAACATAAAAAAGAAGTGCCAAACCAGAATTTGTTGCAAAAGAACAACATACAAGATGAAGAAATGGAGCAAAAAGTCAGATGTCTAAAGAAAAGACCTGAAGATAGGTCAAGGAAAAGGGAAGGTAGCAAGCATGTAACAAGCCCCAGGGTAAAAACAAAAAAGAAGTGCCAAACCAGAAACTTTGCAGGTTGATTTATTGCAAAAGAACAAGCTCGAGGAGCAAGAACTCATGGAATCTTTACACAAGGGGATAAGAAACAACAACAGGAATGGAGCAAAAAGTCTGATGTCTAAAGAAAAAGACCAGAAGAGTATCAAGGGAAGGTAGCAAGCATGTAACAAGCCCCTGGGTAAAAAACATAAAAAGACATTCCAAACCAGAGAAAGTTGATTTGTTGCAAATGAACAACATACTAGATGAAGAAATGGAGCAAAACTCTAGGAGCATGAACTCATGGAATTTGTGTAATCTTCAAGAACCAACAACAACAACAGAAATGAAGCAAAAAGTCAGATGCCTAAAGAAAAAGACCAGAAGATAGGACAAGGAAAAGGGAAGGTAGCAAGCATGTAACAAGACCCAGGGTAAACCAGAGCAAGTTGATTTGTTGTAAAAGAACAAGATACTAGATGAAGAAATTGAGCAAAAAGTCAGATTTCTAAAGAAAAAGACCAGAAGAGTGTATCAAGGAAAGGGAAGGTAGCAAGCATGTAACAAGCCCCAGGGTAAACCAGCAAGTTGATTTGTTGCAAAAGAACAACATACTAGATGAAGAAATGGAGCAAAAAGTCTGATGTCTAAAGAAAAGACCAGAAGAGTGTATCAAGGAGAGGGAAGGTAGCAAGCATGTAACAAGCCCCAGGGTAAAAAAACATTTAAAAAAAAGAAGTGCCAAACCAGAATTTGTTGCAAAAGAACAAGATACTAGATGAAGAAATGGAGCAAAAAGTCAGATGTCTAAAGAAAAGACCAGAAGATAGGTCAAGGAAAAGGGAAGGAAGCAAGCATGTAACAAGCCCCAGGGTAAAAACATAAAAAAGAAGTGCCAAACCAGAAACCTAGCAAGTTGATTTATTGCAAAAGAACAAGCTCGAGGAGCAAGAACTCATGGAATTCATGTAATCTTTACACAAGGGGATAAGAAACAACAACAGAAATGGAGCAAAAAGTCCGATGTCTAAAGAAAAAGACCAGAAGAGTATCAAGGAAAGGGAAGGTAGCAAACATGTAACAAGCCCCAGGGTAAAAAACATAAAAAAGAAGAAGATGGGGAGAGAGGAAAAGTATGTCGGCACACTTGAATGACTGACAGCTGGAGGAATGTGGCCTGACCTACAAACACAGAGTCCCTCTGGTGGTAAACCAGTTCCTGGCTGTGGTTGGTCGGATCTAAATATACCGGGGCCAATACCGGCTAGTTGGCCACTCCCGCCATAGTTGCCTGCTTCTTTCTCTGACATGATATTGAGGTTTGATAAAAGATAATCCAAAAAAACCTCCATTTATGACATAAATAAACCTTCTCCCAATATATCAGACAAAGATGATAAAGCACAATTTGGATTATAGTACTGTACAAATGTACATTCAGTAACAATGCTGTTGCTGAAACGTCACACACTATTAAATTATTTGGATTAGGTCTTAGATTAGATCTATTAAGACAGAATTTGGATTATAGATTATAAACACAAGGTAATATGACCGAATCCAAATAAATAAATAGTGTGTGACATTTTAGTAACAGCATTGTTACCATCTTCAGACAAAAGTACTGAATGAGAAATTTTACCACGGCATGTTTTAAATAGTTACTGTTATCAAGTGTGTAAACAAGATAGCAGATAAGAAGAAGATAGTTTTCTGAGATACACAGAATATTATTCTAAATATTAAACAATTTCTACTGCCCTTATTGCAATGGAAAAATTAATAGGAGGGCCTGGCTCATCAGTGGTGAACCCTCCCAGCAGTTTCGCCAGTTTAATCTACCATACCGCTGTTAAATTGTATTTTTTAATCTTCCTTTTATAGTGATACTGATGTTAGACTCTTTTAATTGTTAGTCACTTTTAATGTAAATCGCATCATACTACGTATTTAAAATAGAGTGCTATAGAGAGGAAGGCGCTATTTAGAGTGGGCGCTATAGACAGGTTTAACTGTATATAAAAAAAAAAAGAATATATATTTAAATCTGACTTATAGATGGCGCTACAAACTCATCTTTTAATCCCAAATCGTGGATGAGATTTATGGAGAGCCAAGAAACAAGGTCGTGTTTATTTGCTCCAATACAAGGGATTAGGATTAAAATAAGCCGTGAGGATAGAGGGGGAGCTATTTTACCTTTTTTTATCTCTCTATCTATCTATAACAGGCCTGGCCAACCCGCAGCCCGCTGTAAAAAATTTTGCGGCTCACCATTTAACTTTATATTTCTTTTGTAACTTTCATTTCTCGTCTGTATATTCAAAAACAGAAAATATATTGAAATAATTATAATATATTTTTTATTTTATTGTGTATTTGTATTTTATTTCTTTTACATTTCTTAAAGCACGTTTCCTTAAAATTCGGCCCTATAACATTGCTCTTAATCAAAAAGGCCAGTGGCGTCATTTAGGTTGGCCAGGACTGGTGTATAACTTCAAATAGGGGGTCAGTGGAAGGATGGTCTAAACCATTGGTTTTCAACCGCTACGACTCGGGTTAGATTCCCACATTGAGCACATTTTTCTGATAAAAAAAATAAAAAGCTCTAATGGCCGCCGATTCTTGCAAAATTCCAATCCCACCAGCAAGTGCAAGTAATCAAAAGGGGCTTTGGCACATTTGCAAGTGCAAAGTCAAACTGCTTTTCACATGTGTAGAGATGTGGTGCACTTACAGTAAAAGCAGTCGCCTACTTCTACCCACCATGATTATCATGGCCTGTACCATGTGTACTAGGAATAAGCAAAAAAAAACTTTAAATTTGATGACACCCTGGTCATCCTGATATCTACCAAGATACACATCTATAAGTACGTCCTCGGTGTGGAACTGAGGAGTGAAGACCTTGTCTGGAGGAGAACTCTCTCAAGGTGGGGAAGTCTTCCTTGCTGAAGACATTTGTACATGTACACAACTATGTTTTTTAACACAGTTATTTACTATCTTTTTATATATTTTTTCCACCTTTGTAACAATTCTTCTTCTTTCTTATTTCAAAGCCATGATAATCATGGTGGGTAGTTAGCGACTGCTTTTACTGTAAGTGCACCACATGTCTCCACAAGTGAAAAGCAGTTCGACTTTGCACTTACAAATGTGCCAGAGCACCGTTTGGTTTTACTTGAACTCGCTGGTGGAGTTGGATTTTTGCAAGAATCGGGGCCATTGGAGCATTTGTAACAATTGATTATAAAAATCAATATAATTGTTTAAATTGTCAATTGTCATTAATCCATTTTGTTGTCTATTGTCTATCAATCTTTAATACCAAGATAAAGCACAATTTGGATTATAGCTACAAGAAAATAAGACCTAATCCAAATAATTTAATAGTGTGTGACGTTTCAGCAGCAGCATTGTTACCATCATCAGACAAAAGAATACAATTTTTTTTATATTTTTAAATAATTTTTTTATTCTTTTGTCTGATGATGATAACAATGATGTTGCTGAAACGTCACACATTATTAAATTACTTGGATTAGGCCTTATTTTCTTGTATCTACCATTTTTACTCTTTAGCAACTCCCTGGTAAGAGGACACCTCTCACTATAGGAAACTTTTATTCTGCAACTAGGTGTCTATTACAGGAAGGTCTTTCTATCTTTCACCATAAAATTCTGTTTGTTTGGTTGGATTGAAGAAGTCGACTTTGTTGAGTTGTCGCTGTCTTCATTCCATCCCATTCAGTCTTTCTGGTATTGAAGATACAACACAATAAGACCCATAAACACAAGGTAATATGACCAAATCCAAATAAAGAAACCATCTTCAGACAAAAGTACTGAATGAGAAATTTTACTACAGCATGTTTTAATTAGTTACTGTTATCAAGTGTGTAAACAAAATAGCAGATAAGAAGACGATAGTTTTCTGAGAAACACAGAATATTATTCTTAGAATTAAAAGTGGAAAAAACCCTTTTTTTTAAAAAATATAATTGAAAGCATATCTATAAATATCATTGATATTTCCTCTTTCTTCCATTCTGTTAATTGTAGCACATTTCTTTTAAAAGAAAAAGGCTTCTTTAAATTGTCTCTTAAAATAATTTGTTTTCTCATAATCTAGTATCTTTGTTTCTTTTAGGTTAAAATTATTGCTGTGGTAAAATTTCTCATTCAGTACTTTTGTCTGAAGATGTTAACAATTCTGTTACCGAAACATCACACTGTATTTATTTATTTATTTGGATTAGGTCTCATTTTCTTGTATCTATAATCTATAATACAAATTGTGCTTTATCAGTAAAAATGGTAATAAATTAATAATAAAAAAATAATATGTCATCTATATACAAGAGAGGAAGGTAATTTAAGCACAGATATAAAATATAATTCTACTGTCCTAAAAGCTTATGTCCATAGTTTACTTAAATACCATTTCTAAGATTCCACCCTTCAGTGTGACATTTATTGCTTATCACTAGTACACGTGATACAGGCCATGATAATCATGGTGGGTAGTTAGCGACTGCTTTTTGCTATAAGTTACACCACATGTCTACACATGTGAAAAGCAGTTCAACTTTGCACTTACAAATGTAAAGGAGCCCCGTTTGGTTACTTGCACTCGCTGGTGGGGTTGGATTTTTGTAAGAATCAGGGGGCATTGGAGCATTTTTTTATATCACAAAAAAAGTGTCCAATGCGGGAATCGAACCTGGGTCATTGCGGTCGAAAACCAACGGTTTAGACCATCCTTTCACCGATCCCCCTAAGTGTAACATATATAAACAGAATGATCCAATATAGTATTAGAGCTCTAAAGAAGCGGTCTGGTAGATTAAAAATTGGTGAAACCGCTGGGAGGGTTCACCACTGATGAATTAAGCCCTCTTAATATTTTTTCCATCGCAGTAAAAACAGTAGAAGTTTGTTTTGTGTGTAAAAAAAATGCAGCCTTAAATACTTTCATTACCTATATAAAAATGGTAATATTGGTGATGAAAAGCTGTCCTTTGCAGAAAGGTGTCCTCTTGCTAGAATGTTCCATTTCTTTTGGAGCTAAGTCGGCCTGCCACTGAGTAGTGCTTCCAGTCTTAATGACAAAGGCAGACAAATTCTACTTCACCCAGTCATGATCTCAAGCTTTACAAGCTTGATACCCTAATATGATTGAGTGGAGATAAGAAAGAAGAACTGGTATTTAGAAGGAGACTTATCCTTTGTGAGCTTCTTTATAAGGATTGACAAGCATACTTGTGCGTGCAAAGTTGAACTGTTTTTCACATGTGTAGACATGTGGTAAATTTACAATAAACTTGGTCTGTACCACAGGTAATGACCCGTACCTTGTTAATCATTTTCTGGTTGGTGTTTATGCAAAAATCTATTCGAATTACTGTCTTTGTAAGTATTTGGTATCTAGCAAAGAGGTTCTACCAACCCAACATTACATTTAGAAGGAGATGATAAAGCACAATTTAGATTATTCTATATACAGTTACGAGCGTCATTCCTCATCAGTCGTCTCTGTCACTGTTTGCTTTTTTTTTGGAATGGCGCCCTCCTATTAGTTGGCTACGGTCACGCCACCTTTGCCCCCCCCCCCATCATGCCTCCCCCACTCGCTCTTTCGTTTTTGTAACTATTGTTTTGGAGCGGGTCGCTCTTTAAATAAATGCATGTATTAGTTAATAACTAAATGGAATCCTCTCTTTCCTTTTCCCAGTAAGAGACGCCTACGGAAGCCAACAGTACATAGACAGATAAAGCACATAGGCTATAGTTATTAACTAATATATGCATTTATTTAAGGCGCCAATTTATAATTGTAACAAATAGTATTTGAATAAAAACATTCAATCGGGTAAAACACGGGCGTTGCCCGGGTTATTCGGCTAGTTCTATATACAGTTACGAGCGTCATTCTTCGTCGCCTCTGTCACGGTTTGCTTTTTTTTTTTTGGAATGGCACCCTCCTATTGGTCGGCTACGATCACGCCACCTTTGCCCCCCCCCCATCATTTGGTGCCACCAATGCGCGAGACACTTCTTTCACCGTTTGCTTTTGGTTCAGTGGTAGAATGCTCGCCTGCCACGCGGGCGCCCCGGGTTCGATTCCCGGCCGATGCATTTTTTTTTTTACAATTTTTAAAACACATTTATATATTATACAAGAATGACATCCACGGCGCCAATTTATAATTGTAACGAATAGTATTTTAATAAAAGCATTTAATCGGGTAAACCCCGGGGGTTGCCCGGGTCATTCGGCTAGTAGATTATAAACACAAGCTAATATGGCCTAATCCAAATAAAAAGTGTGCGATGTTTCGGTAACAGCATTGTTACCATCTTCAGACATTACTTTTGTCTGAAGATGGTGACAACGCTGTTAACGAAACGTCACACACTATTTATTTATTTGGATTTGGTCTTATTACCTTGTATTTAGAACTCCGTCTTTGCCGGTCCCAAGCCCAGATGAAAAAGGAGGAGCAGTAACAAGCTCAGTAAAAAACCTGGGCTCAGCTGGCCCGGCTGATAGTACCCTGTAAGGGCTCCAGGGATACAGGATGAGCAGTGTTTGTACTCCATATTAGGAACAGCTGCAAGTGGCATCTGTTCCTCATGTCAGAGATGGCCATTTCTTTTGGAGCTAAGTCGGCCTGCCACTGAGTAGTGCTCCTAGTCTTAATGACAAAGGCAGACGCATTCTACTTCACCCAGTCATGATCTCAAGCTTTACAAGCTTGATACCCTAATATGATTGAGTGGAGATAAGAAAGAAGAACTGGTATTTAGAAGGAGACTTATCCTTTGTGAGCATCTTTATAAGGATTGACAACAATAAGAAAGAAAGGAAAAAGACAAGGCCAGATTCAACTATTTGATAGCATTAGAATAATGACCAGCGTTAACTTTTCTTAATCAATGTAACTATTGATACACCTTGTTTAGTTATATGGCTTGGTTATTTCATCTTTTAGTCTCCCATAATAGTGTGTGTAGAACAACGTTTGACAATTTTATCGCAAAATCTGGGAATTCCCATCCCTGGACACTTTATTTTTACGTTTATCATTACTCTTAAAAATTCATTCTTTCATACTTCATCCCTAAGGATAGAAATAGTTGTTATTTCTCCTTAAAATAAATTAAGATTTTTTGTTCAAAAGAAACATTTGTGGTAAAATTTGTCAACCGTCGTTTTACAATCGTAAGCCGCATTATATTGTATTATAAATAGTGTGTTGTTGTTGCTTATTCCTCAAGTCGTTTAAACACTCTCCATTAGGTTCCATTTTCTCAGCTTTTCTATTATAGTCCTGAGGTTTTCCTAGAGGTCTTTTTAAAAGAGGATTTGATACAATTCAAGAGATGTAAAAAAGGTGTGTGCTGTTATATAATGGAGAGAAAGAAAGAAAAAAAGAAGAGTTACACACCTACTCAAGTTACATAAGAGTAACTTACCTTGCCATAGGCTCCAGTGCCAATAACCTTGAGGAGCTCAAAGTCCTTGGTGCCCAGCTTGTCATGGTCTGGGTTGACCGTAGCCTGGCAGAGACTCAGGTGTTGAACCACGCTGCATTTCACCATGTTACAATGTTACCATGGCGGTAATCATATTCTTGTTGGTTATTTTTACTTATCTCAAGTACCAAAAGGTAATAAAAACCAAATTCAAATATATAAATAGTGCAATAAACATAAGGTAATATGACCAAATCCAAATAAATGATATATAATATGATCCAAAAAAATTAAACATGAGGTATGATCTTAAAACTAATACCTATGGCTTACGTGATAAAGCACAATTTGGATTCAGATTATAAACATAAGGTAATAAGACCTAATCCAAATAATTTAAAAGTGTGTTACGTTTCGGTAACAGCGTTTTTACCATCATCAGACAAAAGTACTTCTTCTTATCTCTACTCAATCATATTAGGGTATCAAGCGTAAACTCAACAAACATGTAAACTCCGCCTTTGCCGGTCCCAAGCCCGGATGAAAAAGGAGGAGAGGGAGCAGTAACAAGCTCACTAAAAAACCTGGGCTCAGCTGGCCTGGCTGATAGTACCCTGTAAGGGCTCCTAATCCAGGGATACAGGATGAGCAGTGTTTGTACTCCATGTTAGGAGTAGCTGCACATGGCGTCTGTACCTCATGTCAGAGGCGGCCATTTCTCTTGGAGCTAAGTCGTCCTGCCGCTGAGTAGTGCTCCCAGTCTTAATGATAAAGGCAGACGCATTCTACTTCACCCAATCATGATGGTTGTCAACAGACACCATCAAAAGTCTCAAGTTTTACAAGCTTGACACCCTAATATGATTGAGTGGAGATAAGAAAGAAGAAGTTTCAATAACAGCATTTGTCTGATAATGGTAACATTTAGATTATTATTTTATTATTATTATATCATTGGGCAGTAGAATAACCTCTTCCCATCCCTGGACACTTTCTGTTTATCATTACTCTTTACAATTCATCCTTTCATATTTCATCCCTAAGGATAGGAATAGTCTCTATTTCTCCTTTAAATAATTAAATTTTATGATTTTTCGTTCTGTAAAAAAAGAAACATTTGCGATAAAACTTGTAAAACGTCCTTCTATATAAATAGTGAGTAACTTTTCCGTTACAGCGATGTTACCATCATCAGACAAAAGTACTGAATGCTCTGTAGTAGTATTGAATTCATTACCACAAGGTAATAAGACCAAATTCAAATAAATAAATAGTGTGTGACTTTTCAGCCATAGCATTTTTACCATCATCAGACAAAAGTATTTTTTCTTTCGTATCTCTACTCAATCATATTAGGGTATCAAGCTTGTAGAGCTTCATGTTTCAAGACAAAATTCAAATAAATAAATAGTGTGTGACTTTTCGGCCACAGCATTTTTACCATCATTAGAAAAAAGTATTTCATCTTTCGTATCTCTACTCAATCATATTAGGGTATCAAGCTTGTAGAGCTTCAAGTTTCAAGACAAAATTCAAATAAATAGTGTGTGACTTTTCGGCCATAGCATTTTTACCATCATCAGACAAAAGTATTTCTTCTTTCGTATCTCTACTCAATCATATTAGAGTATCAAGCGAGATAAGAAAGAAGAAGAAAAAGGGTATCAAGCTTTTAGAGCTTCAAGTTTCTAATTTCAAGTTGGTTACTGTCAGTGTGAAATGTGACTGAAGACAAAAAAGAATAAAAGAGAAACTGAAGAAAGAATAAAATAATATTTATTCTTTTGTCTGATGAATGGTAACAATGCTGTTTCCAAAACATCACACACTGATGTTATCAATGATCCAACATGTGAATGCCGCTTAGATGTTGAATCACCAGAGCATCTTCTTTTAACTTGCCCTCTGACTAATCAAATTGTATGTAGATACTTTGAAACATTACCAAATTCTCTTTGTGTATATACTCTATCTTATGAGAACTTTGTTAAGTTTAGAACTATTTGTACAATAATTTACAAAACACTACTAATCCATCGTGTAAATATTTAATCATATATATGTAAATAATACTAGCACAACACAATAGTCCTTTGGACTTCGTGCTTTTGTAACAATAAATAAATAAATAAAAAACACACTAATCAATTATATGGTATTAGGTCTTATTTTATTGTATTACTGAAATGGGCTGTTTTCCTCAATAATTTTGACCACATTCTTTTTTTGTCTTTCAACTGGGGGAGGAGTATTTATAGAAAGTTGAAGCATTTTTGGAGAGAGAAAGCCAGGGTGGGGCAGGCAGTATGTTGGAACACCCCTGGGAGGGGAAGATTGAGGCCACTGCAGGGGACAACACACAGGGGGGGGGGAAGAGAAAGTTCTTCCTCCTGTTGTCTATTTGTGTCCCCCTGACCTATAAACTTCCCCTTCCCAGGATTACAAAGCCAGCCTACTTTCTCTCCTCACCACATTTTGCTCCAGTACTTGTTGTTGTTTCTTATCCTCCTGTGTAAAGCTTACAAAAGAACAAGAATGCTACTGGTCTTTACTGGAGGTGGTCTCTCATTGGAGGTTGGAGTTAGATCATGACAAGTTGATCCTCTTTAGAACATCAACATGATTAGAACATCATAATTCTAAGGTTCCAATGATAAGATCCAATTTGAATTATAGATTAGAAACACAATCTTTATCAACTCCATTCTCCAGACTATACATTTTTCAATAGGCCTTTCTCTTTTGATAAATTATTCAAAATTGTGTTTCTGAATCAAATGAAGCCATTTTTTAGGATAATCAAGATGATTTAAAATATTTTTCAAAATTATCTCTAGTGTTGTTGTTTCTTATCCTCTTGTGTAAAGATTAACACAAATTCCATGAGTCCATGCTCCTCAAGCTGTTTTATGATAAGCAGCGGCCTCTTCCAAAGGTCCTGTTTAGTACATCTAATGCAAGCCAAAATGTGTTCTGGAGCTGCCCAAGCTACATTTTGGGCAAGTGGGGTAGATTTTGTTTTTATGTTCTATCTTGAATGGCTTGAGATGACCTGTTCTAAATCTTGTTAGTGTTGTTTGATGCTGTCTGATGTTCAGAGCTCCTCCTGGGTCCACTCCACTGTACCAACTGTGCTTAGGTGGGATCCTCCAGTTCTTGTTTGTTTTGGCTACTGTCTCTATTTCTTTAAATGTATGTTTATTTTTCTGTAGCAAGGGTTCTTTTGTGCCTTTTTTTGGTTGTTTACTTTAGTTACAGTGGGTCATCTTCATCACCATTTTCTATATCAAATTTATTAGTGTTTTAGAGGATTCTCCCAATTTTCCCCTTGCATATACTCACATATTCCCCAGGTTCCTAATTCAATGAAATTGCAAGGAAATTAATTTAGGTAGGCAATTGTGTGTGAAAAATAGCTTTTGCTAACATTTGGCTTCAATTTTAGTAGTTGTACCGCTGAACAAGCAATGTACACATTCTATGGAGAGCTTCACATTTTTGTATGTCATCCTTATGCAGGGTACCATGCTAATTTTCTCTGTATCGTTCCAATTTTAGTAGTTGTACTGCCAAACAGGCAAAACATACACATTCTATAGAGAGAGCTGGAAAAGAAAAAAAGACAAAAATACAAAGTAATAAGACTCAAATACCAAATATTGTTATTTATTTGGATTTGGTCTTATAACCTTGTGTTTATAATTTATAATCATCTCTAAGAACTAAAATTACAGAACAATTTCCTTCCGTAGTTAATTTGTATAGTTATGTTGAATACTTTGGTTTCCTTTTCATTTTCCCTTCTCTCCTTTGTTTATGTTTTTTTTCCCCCTTTCTCCATGAAAATGATGTATGGCGAGTCCTTACAGGACGGAAATGTCCTAATAAAGCTGCTGTTGTTGTTGTATAATATATAATCCAAATTGTGCCTTATCAAAGAAAGACAATTAAACTGAAAGTTTGGAATCCAAATCAAAGCAAAGCTGTGTGTTAGCTAGCTTATAGAGATCATTCAACTAGGTGAATGTGATGCACTATAGACATTGGAGTGGTAGAGCAAATGGACACTCTCATTCTACAAGAGAAAAGGTTGACAAGAGAAGTGACATTACCTGGTTTCTGAATCAATTTTCAGTACTTTTGTCATGAGATGGTAACAACGCTGTTACTGTTATTATAAACAAAGGGAATAAGACCAAATCCAGATAAATAAATAAATAGGGTGTGACATTTCGGTAACAGCATTGTTATCTCCAGACAAAAGTACTGAATGTATTCTGTATAGTCTGAGTCTAGTTCTGTAATAGTACTGAAAACATTCAGTACTTTTGTCTGAAGATGGTAACAACGCTGTTACCGCAACGTTACACACTATTCATTTATTTGGTCTTATTATCTTGTGTTTATAATCTATAATCCAAATTGTACTTTATCAAGAAGATAATCCAAATTGTGCCTTACAAAGAAAGACAAGTAAGCAGAAAGTTAGGAATCCAAATCAAAGCAAAGCTGT
Source organism: Cordylochernes scorpioides (assembly GCA_030710605.1). NCBI lineage: Eukaryota > Metazoa > Arthropoda > Arachnida > Pseudoscorpiones > Chernetidae > Cordylochernes > Cordylochernes scorpioides. Next base: position 148,521,404 of record CP092864.1, read on the forward strand.
GTGGTAGCTTAACTTATTGAGATTATTCAACAAGGTGTGTGTGCAAAAGACAATTGGAGTGGTAGAGCAATCTCATTCTACAATAGAAAAGGGTGACAAGAGAAGTGACATTACCTGGTTTCTGAATCAATTTTCAGTACTTTTGTCATAAGATGGTAACAACGCTGTTACCAAAACGTCACACACTATTTATTTATTTGAATTTGGTCTTATTACCTTGTGTTTATCATCTATAATCCAAATTGTGCCTTATCAAAGAAAGACAAGTAAACAGAAAGTTTGGGATCCAAATCAAAGCAAAGCTGTGTGTTAGCTAGCTTATAGAGATCATTCAACTAGGTGAATGTGATGCCCTATAGACATTGTAGTGGTAAAGGAATGGACACTCTCATTCTACAAGAGAAAAAGGTGACAAGTGACATTACTTAGTTTCTGAATCAATATTCAGTACTTTTGTCTGAAGATGGTAACAGCACTATCACCGAAGCATCACACACTATTTATTTATTTGAATTTGGTCTTATTACCTTGTGTTTATCATCTATAATCCAAATTGTACCTTATCAAGAAGATAATCCAAATTGTGCCTTACAAAGAAAGACAATTAAACTGAAAGTTTGGAATCCAAATCAAAGCAAAGCTGTGTGGTAGCTTAACTTATTGAGATTATTCAACAAGGTGTGTGTGCAAAAGACAATTGGAGTGGTAGAGCAATCTCATTCTACAATAGAAAAGGGTGACAAGAGAAGTGACATTACCTGGTTTCTTAATCAATATTCAGTACTTTTGTCTGAAGATGGTAACAACGCTGTTACCGAAACGTCACACACTATTCATTTATTTGGTCTTATTACCTTATGTTTATAATCTATAATCCAAATTGTGCCTTATCATTTATATTTGGTCTTATTACCTTATGTTTATAATCTATAATCCAAATTGTGCCTTATCATTTATATTTGGTCTTATTACCTTGTGTTTATAATCTATAATCCAAATTGTGCCTTATCATTTATATTTGGTCTTATTACCTTATGTTTATAATCTATAATCCAAATTGTGCCTTATCATTTATAATTGGTATTATTACCTTGTGTTTATAATCTATAATCCAAATTGTGCCTTATCATTTATAATTGGTATTATTACCTTGTGTTTATAATCTATAATCCAAATTGTGCCTTATCATTTATAATTGGTATTATTACCTTGTGTTTATAATCTATAATCCAAATTGTGCCTTATCATTTATAATTGGTATTATTACCTTGTGTTTATAATCTATAATCCAAATTGTGCCTTATCAAAGAAAGACAAGTAAAAGAAAGTTAGGAATCCAAATCAAAGCAAAGCTGTGTGTTAGCTAGCTTATAGAGATCATTCAACTAGGTGAATGTGATGTCTTGTAGACAATTGGGAGTGGTAGAGCAATCTCATTCTACAATAGAAAAAGGTGACAAGAGAAGTGACATTACCTGGTTTCTGAATCATAGTCCCCGTCAGAGTTCTGCACACAACAGAAAAAACACAGTGTGAGACAGAGTATTCAGTAAAAAAATATGAAAAATGAATATATGGGAGTGTTTTTGAAACTTTATATCCTGGAAAATATATATATATATTTTTGCTTATCCATTGTACACGTGGTACTTGGAATCTTAGAATTACAATGCCCAAGTTGCTCTGTTATACCCCCAAATCACGCTGTTATTACTTCAAATTGCATTGTCTCTTCTTCTTATCTCCACTCAATCATATTAGGGTATCAAGCTTTGACAACCATTATGACTGAGTGAAGTAGAATGAGTCTGCCTTTGTCATTATTGTTAAAGCTCAAATTACATTGTTATAACCCCCAATTGCATTGTTATACATCAAATTGCATTGTTATAACACAAGTTACACAGTTATAAAAGAGGCTATTATATAAAAATGAGATTCCACCGTACTCTCAATTAGCCCATAAAACGGTAAATGACCTCATTACCACACAAATTTCATCAAAATTTCCTGGTTTCAACTAGTTTTTTTTTTTGCTTATCCCTATTACACGTGGTACAGGCTATGATAATCATGGTGGCTGGAAGTAGGCAGCTGCTTTTTTACTGTAATAACACCACATGTCTTCACATGTGAAAAGCAGTTTTGCTTATCCCTAGTACACGTGGTACAGGCCATGATAATCATGGTGGCTGGAAGTAGACAGCTGCTTTTTTACTGTAATAACACCACATGTCTTCACATGTGAAAAGCAGTTTTGCTTATCCCTAGTACATGTGGTACAGGCTATGATAATCATGGTGGCTGGAAGTAGGCAGCTGCTTTTTTACTGTAATAACACCACATGCCTACACATGTGAAAAGCAGTTTTGCTTATCCCTAGTACACGTATGGCCATTATAATCATGGTGGGTAGAAGTAGGCAATTGCTTTTACTGTAAGTGCACCACATGTCTACATATGTGAAAAGCAGTTTTGCTTATCCCTAGTACACGTATGGCCATTATAATCATGGTGGGTAGAAGTAGGCGACTGATTTTACTGTAAGTGCACCACATGTTTACACAAGTGAAAAGCTGTTGCACTTACAAATGTGCCAGAGAGCCAGGTAAAATTTACTGAAGTTAAAAAAAAACACTTAATATTCACACATAATCCTTGATAGTACAAAATCGAATTATAGATAACTCCACCTTTGCCGGTCCCAAGCCTGGATGAAAAAGGAGGGAGAGCAGTAACAAGCTCACTAAAAAACCTGGGCTCAGCTGGCCTGGCTGATAGTACCCTGTAAGGACTCCTAATGCAGGGAGATACAGGATGAGCAGCGTTTGTACTCCATGTTAGGAGCAGCTGCACATGGCGTTTGTTCTTCATGTCAGAGGCGGCCAATTCTTTTGTAAATAAGTAGGCCTGCCACTGAGTAGTGCTCCCAGTCTTAATGACAAAGACATTTTACTTCACCCAGTCATGATGGTTGTCAAACAGACACCATCAAGGGTCACAGCTTGATACCCTAATATGATTGAGTAGAGATAAGAAAGAAGAAGAATTATAGATTAGAACTAAATGTAATAAGAGACTAAATCCAAATAAATAGTGTGTGATGTTTCTGTAACAACGCTGTTACCATCTTCAGACAAATGCTGTTATTGAAACATCATCACACACTATTTATTACGTCTCTTATTACATTTAGTTCTAATCTATAATCCAAATTGTCCCTTATCATATAACACGGGAAGAAATTTTTAATAGAAAAAAAGTTACACATGACTTTTTCCAAATTTGGCTCTTGATAAAATACTTGCCAATTCATTCCAACCATTATATGATAAGGCATAATTTAGATTATAAGAGAATAATACAAGAAAATAAGACCTAATCCAAATAATTTAATAGTGTGTGACATTTCGGCAACAGCATTGTCACCATCATCAGACAAAAGAATAAATGAGAAAAAATATTACAGCAAGTTCTTAAATAGTACTGTTATCAAGTGTTTAAACAAGATAACAGATAAGGAAAAATAGTTTTTTTAAGACAACTTGAACACTTTTAATTCTAAGAAGAATATTTCAAGTTGTCTTAAACACTTGATAACAGTACTATTTAAGAACTTGCTGTGATATTTTTTCTCATTTATTCTTTTGTCTGATGATGGTAACAATGCTGTTACCGAAACATCACACACTATTATAGTTTTGAAATAATGGATTGAGAAAGAGAAAAAAAAAACATTAAAAATTAAACTTTTCAACTTGTAAAACAAATAAAGCTGTATAAGGTCACTAAATGATTCAATGGGGGTCGGTGGAAGGATGGTCCAAACTGTTGGTTTTCAACCACTGCGACCCAGGATCAAATCCTGCATCAGGCACTTTTTTCTGTTTAAAAAAAAATGACCCCCGATTCTTGTAAAAGTCCAACCCCACCAGCAAGTGCAAGTAACCAAAATGGGGCTCTTGCATATTTTAAAGTACAAAGTCGAACTGCTTTTCACATGTGGTGCACTTACAGTAAAAGCAGTCGCCAACTTCTACCCACCATGATTATCATGGCCTGTACCACATGTACTAGGGATAAGCAAAACTGCTTTTCACATGAGGTGCACTTACAGCAAAAGCAGTAGCCAACTTCTACCTACCATGCTTATCATGGCCTGTACCACTTGTACTAGGAATAAGCAAAAAAAAATGATTCAACAACATTGAAGAGAAACTGTTTGAAAAGTGAAAGTTATCTGTAAAGAGGAGGGGGGGGACATCATCAAAGAGAAAGTAATGGGAACCAATGGGAATGGACATCAAAATGAAAGTAAGGGGTGTGGGTAGAAGTAGACGATTGCTTTTACTGTGAGTACACCACATGTCTACATATGTGAAAAGCAGTTCGACTTTGCACTTACAAATGTTTTAGTTACTTGCACTCGCTGGTAGGGTTGGACTTTTACAAGAATCAGGGGCCATTGGAGCAATTTTTTTTTTAGATCAGAAAAAAAAGTGTCCAATGCGGGAATCGAACACGGGTCGTAGCGGACAAAAACCAACAGTTTAGATCATTCTTCCACTGAACCCAACTAGTAATTACCAAGATTATATCTCATATATACCTCTACACAAATAACATAATACTGCTAGCCAACAAGATTTCATAATGAGAGAGAGAGAGATTTAAATTGATTTATTAAAATATTCATATAATATATTATCTAACGAGACAAAGGTCGCCTCTCCCGTCAAAATAGACGTCAAAACCAGACGCTATCTATTGACCGTCGCCGCAACTAGCGGCCTCAGGTCAGTGACAAAGCCACAACACCAGCTTTGGCAAACTGAGAAGCGTCCACCTAGAAACCATGGTTTCGGGCTAATGGCCCTCGTCAGTCTAGATGTCTGGTTTTAGACGTCTATTTTGACGGGAGAGGCGACCCTTTTTCTCTTTAGATCAATTTCCTCCCAGGAAAATTTCCATCTATATAAGATTATATAAGGTTAAATATACTGAATAAATATAAATAAATATCATTATATAATGATAAATATATGGATAAATAGGTAAAAATATATAAAATAATTGATATATAAACATACATATGTTATAATAAATATTATTTTGAGAAAGAGATTAATTGCTGGTTGAGCACATGAGTACTTAATGGTATTGTTTGTTGTTGTGTCATCTTTAAAGAAAAGCAGAAGTATAATTATTTACCATCAAGTAGTTTTTATTTTAAATTACTTGAAGAAAATTACAATAAGACACAGTCATATAGAATTTATGAAATGAATTCTATATTAGTGAATTTCAAAAAGTATTAAAAGTCGGCGTATTCTAAAACTATGGTAAAAAAAACAAGTGGAATTATCAATGAATGAAAATTAAATATATTATATAAAAAATAAAGAAGGCATATCCTGACCACGAGCACATGTGCTTTTTAGATGGCAGAGCACCATCTAGTGGAGCAAAAATCAACTAAACATTTATTTAACTTGCTCCCTGATATTTGGCCAACCCAATTTCTTGATAAATCAAGAAAAGCCATCCACGAAGGCATTTCGCACTGTTGGCCCTCGTCAGAGTGGAGTAGGCTGTACCTAAATAAATGTATACAAGGTCTTCATTGGTAGCGCCCACTGTGGGAAAGACTCCGCCACCAGTGGACCACAGAGTGGGCAGGTCGATGAAATAGATGAAGTAGAGAGAGAGCCCACTAAATGATAGGCCACCCTGGCCTAATTAGAGGGATTAGTTGAGAAGAAGTGGATTACCAACAATGGTGGCAGGAGAGAGGCCATTGTACCAGGCAGGGTGATTGCCAAACTTATTCTCAGTGGTTGGGTAACCTCTTAGACAATGGTGGACCCAGTCTATTAGACATTCCTTCCATACTCTTCTAAATTACCATTAGGTCTCTTAGGTAACACATGCAATTCTCAACCTGCAACCCCAAAACACATTATGGACTGCATTGACTCATTCATTGATAAGCTCTACTCTTCCCCGGCAGACACCATCAACAAGCTTTACACCCTAATATGGGTGAGTGGAGATAAGAAAGAAGAAGACATTATTGACTGTATTGACTCATCCATTGATGTGTTCTACTCATCCCCAGCAGACACCATCAAAAGTGTCAAGCTTGATACCTTAATATTATTGAGTGAAGATAAGGAAGAAGACCTGCCTCTTCCCTAACGGAGATCCTGTCCCTAGCCTCCCCAGCCTGGTCATAGTGCTTTGTATATATTCCGCTTTATGCGGCCATTGGGGCTCAAAAATCATTTTATTTTGGTTAACATCCCTGTAAATAAAGATATTTCTGAAATTTCTCATTCAATACTTTTGTTTGAAGATGGTAACAATTCTGAAATGTCACACACTAATTATTTATTTGGATTTATCTTATTACCTTGTGTTTATAATCTAGGAAAACAAAGAGTAAATAACAACAATACTGAAAATTCCAGAATGACTAAAGGCAAAGGTTGGAATCTTATCCGGAAAACCTTGCGTCACAGAGAGATAAGTAAGAGGGATGTTGGGTAAGAGTCTGGGAGCAAGCACGTTGGTAAACAATACACCACACACGTGCAGCAGCAGTACAAACACACTTATCACTGCTACTATTGGGTTCACATCACATACTCCAATAACCTTAAATCCATTAATGGTACAATTTGTCTGTTATCTCAATTAATCATTTTTATCATTCTTAGTACACGTGGTACTGACCCATGATAATTATGCTGGGTAGTAAGAAACTGCTTTTACTCTATGTCCACATGTCTACACATCTGAAAGGCAGTTCAGCTTTTGCACTTACAAGTGTGCCATAGTCTTGTTTAGTTACTTGCACCCCCTATTAAACAAGGTCCATTGGAGATTTTTTTTAAATAGAAAAAAGTACCTAATGCTGGATTTGATCCTAGGTCATATAGCAGTTGAAAACCAATGGTTTAGACCATTGGTCCGCTGACATCCTCAAGTAAATGATGTGCATTGTGTTAAAAATAATAGAGTGATAATCATGTTATAACTTGTCCCAAGTACACGTGATATAGAATATCAAAACCATGTTCTAACTTGTCCCAAGTACACGTGATATAGAATATCAAACCATGTTCTAACTTGTCCCAAATAAAACAAAGTACAGGCTGGGGTGATAACCATGTTGTAACTTGCCCCAAGTACACATGGAACAGAATATGATAATCATTTGCACTTGTCACAATTACACATCCGCCTTTGCCGGTCCCAAGCCCGGATGAAAAAGGAGGAGGGGAAGCAGTAACAAGCTCACTAAAAAACCTGGGTTCAGCTGGCCCGGCTGATAGTACCCTGTAAGGGCTTCTAATCAGCGTTTGTACTACTTGTTAGGAGCGGCTGTACATGGCGTCTGTTCCTCATGTCAGAGGCGACCATTTCTTTTGGAGCTAAGTCGGCCTGCCACTGAGTAGTGCTCCCAGTCTTAATGACAAAGGCAGACACATTCTACTTCACCCAATCATGATGGCTCATCCATTGATGCCCTCTACTCATTCCAGACAGACACCATCAAAAGTATCAAGCTCTACAAGTTTGACACCCTAATATGATTGAATGGAGATAAGAAAGAAGAAGAAGACAATTACACATGGTGGCTCAGGCTATGATAACCATTATGTAATAACTTGTACCACAAGGTTGTAAAAACCACAGTGAAATTAGGGTTGCTACTATAAATAAACTCCATATTTATTTTTACATGCATGGAAGTAGTTTTGATTTGAAACTTCTAAAGTCATGATACTCACGGACAAACTTAAGTTGTACCTTTCATGTATATCAAGATTCACTTATTGTAATGATCCTGATTCATTAAGGAATGAGATCCCAGGAATATTAAGAACTGCCATAGAGCAAACAATACAAAATGACTTAACAAGAATAACCCAATCAAAGTTATATTCCCACTATAGAGACATATATACAACGTTTACCACCGAAGAATATTTCTTAAGTGAACTCCCTTTTCCTGTCATCAGATTAATCACGCAATTTAGAACCCTTTCAATTTTTTTCAGAGAACACCATCTGATTTTAATGAGGGGTGAAGACTTGAAATGTACTTTCTGTGGATCAGGAATAACAATGGAGATGTTGCACTACTTATTTGATTGTGCTGCTCTGGTCTGAGGAAAGACGAAAACTAAATGATAAAACGGGGCAACTTTGTCCTTCATTTCCGGCACTAATTAATGAAATATCAAAGAATAGATATATAGCGGTGGCGATATTTGGATTCCACAGGATTATATCCCGGAAAAAGGCCACACAGTGTTCTCCCCATCCCTTGTGAACTGGCGAATCCTGTATAGGGCGAGAGGCCCTAAATAAAGGCTTGGTTGTTGTTGTATATCAGGATTCAGACAATAACTCTGAAATATGTTTGATACACAGTGACCTTTATTGAAGACACACCAGATATCCAAGTGTGAACAATATTGCCTTTGTATTCTTCAAAAATAAAAAAAACAGGGGACCAACAACATCCAAAGACTTTCCACTTCCTTAAGTTTTATCCATGAGTATAGTTACCGAGCTAAAGTGTCCTCTAAATAAGCAAAATATGATGTCTTTCTTATCATAGTGCTTCTAATTAATAAGAAAATGGTCATTTTGGCAATTAAAACTGTCCTTTGTAGAGGTGTCCTCTAGCGAGAGTGTCCTCTCATGGAGTTCCTACGGAACAATGTCATAATTAATCAAGTTGGTTCTATAAAAGAGTCAGTAAAAATATAGGTTACATTAAAGAAACCACAGGAAGCCAAAAGCTTCCCCATTTGCACCAGGTGCAAAACCGAAGAGGCCACTCCCCAACATATACTAAATTGTATTGGAAAGGACAAAGGATCCCTGTACAGAGAACCAAGAAGAGTTCTTGAACTTCTTTATGAGCATGACTTCCAAGATCTTGTCTAATTTAGACTAATAAAAGGATGAGTAAAAAAAAACACTCCAACAAGTTGACAACAAAATAACTCATTGATAAGCTCTACTCATCCCTGGCAGACACCATCAACAAGCTCTACACGCTTGATACCCTAATATGATTGAGTGGAGATAAGAAAGAAGAAGACATCCCCAGAAGGCACCATCAACAAGCTTTACAAGCTTGATACCCTAATATGATTGAGTGGAGATAAGAAAGAAGAAGAAGACACATCCCCAGCAGGCACCATCAACAAGCTTTACAAGCTTGATACCCTAATATGATTGAGTGGAGATAAGAAAGAAGACACATCCCCAGCAGGCACCATCAACAAGCTTTACAAGCTTGATACCCTAATATGATTGAGTGGAGATAAGAAAGAAGACACATCCCCAGCAGGCACCATCAACAAGCTCTACAAGCTTGATACCCTAATATGATTGAGTGGAGATAAGAAAGAAGACACATCCCCAGCAGGCACCATCAACAAGCTTTACAAGCTTGATACCCTAATATGATTGAGTGGAGATAAGAAAGAAGACACATCCCCAGCAGGCACCATCAACAAGCTTTACAAGCTTGATACCCTAATATGATTGAGTGGAGATAAGAAAGAAGAAGACACATCCCCAGCAGACACCATCAACAAGCTTTACAAGCTTGATACCCTAATATGATTGAGTGGAGATAAGAAAGAAGAAGAAGACATCCCAAGCAGACACCATCAACAAGCTTTACAAGCTTGATACCCTGATATGATTGAGTGGAGATAAGAAAGAAGAAGAAAATAACCAAACACATTTCTAGAGTTAAAAAGTATCATTGTAGCTATTATTGGAGGAGAAGAAAACATTTCTCCAACATCAAAAAAAGGGGAGAGAATGTGAGTGGAGAAGAAATGGGGACCACACTTCCTCCTTCCTGACAATTCTTATTTCCTCCCAGATACCAACCAACCAGGGTGAAAGACACTTCCCTCATTCACCTTACATCTAACTCCGCCTTTGCCGGTCCCAAGCCCGGATGAAAAAGAGGAGGGGAAGCAATAACAAGCTCACTAAAAAACCTGGGCTCAGCTGACCCTGCTGATAGTACCCTGTAAGGACTCCAGGGATACAGGATGAGCAGCGTTTGTACTCCATGTTAGGAGCGGCTGCACATGGTGTCTGTTCCTCATGTCAGAGACGGCCATTTCTTATGGAGCTAAGTCAGCCTGCTACTGAGTAGTTGTCCCAGTCTTAATGACAAAGGCATACACAATCTTTTTCACCCAGTCATGATGGTTGTCAAGCTATACAAGCTTGATACTCTAATATGATTGAGTGGAGATAAGAAAGAAGAAGACAGCTGATATGTGTCAAGGTGAACTGATGACATTATGGCAGACATTTGTGTATGAGGGATAATCATCAGCAAAGCTAGGAATATGGCCACTTTTTTAAAATCATTTTGGAGAGTGGTTTCAAAATATAGATATTTATATATCAACCCTGGCCCAATTTGGATTCTATAAAAGAAACACAAGCTTATAACCCCAAATAAATAGTGTGTGATGTTTGGGTAACAGCGTAGTTACCATCTCATTCATTCAGTACATTGGTCTGAAGACGGTTACAACGCTATTACAGACATGTCACACACTATTTATTTGGATTTGATCTTATTACCTTGTTTTTTTTATGAACTATTTTTGAGTTATTCATTTCCCAACATTTTGCTATTCTCATTGCCACTTTTCTCAATGATATAATAATGTCCATGAGTGTACATCAATGAGACATGAACACTTTTGCCATCTAAAATAAGCTGTCAATCTTTATAAAAAAGAAGTCAGTGGCTGGAAATACAACCCATCCATTTTCAATAGCCATGAACCAGGATTGAATCCCACTTTGTACATTTTTTTCCTTTGTGAAGTATCTGTTCATATTATTCATTGTTAATAACATATGCTAGCTTGTTCTTTTTGACTTAATAAACTTATTTTGAAATAAAAGAAAACAAGACCTAATCCAAATAATTTATTAGTGTGTGACGTTTTGGCAACAACATTGTCACCATCATCAGAAAAAAGAATAAATTGTATTTGTCTGATGATGGTGACAATGTTGTTGCCGAAACGTCACACACTAATAAATTATTTGGATTAGGTCTTGTTTTCTTTTATTATAATCTATAATCCAAATTGTGCTTTATCATTATTTTGAAATAAGAATCACTATAGTCTACTTATCTTTCAATTTGTATTCTCCAATTATCCTTCATTTTATACTCATGATAAGACACAATTTGGATTATTCTATATACAGTTACGGCGTCATGCGTCATCTCTGTCACCGTTTGCTTTTTTTTTTTGGAATGACGCTCTCCTATTGGTTGGCTACGATGGCGCCGCCACTACGTGAGACACTTTGTTTTTGACTTTGCCCCCCCTCCCACTCGCTTTTTAGTTTTTGTAACTATTGTGTTGGAGCGGGTCGCTCCTTAAATAAATGCATATATTAGTTAATAACTAAATGGAATCCTCTCTTTCTTTTTCCCAGTAAGAGACGCCTACGGAAGCCAACAGTACATAGACAGATAAAGCACATAGGCTATAGTTATTAACTAATATATGCATTTATTTAAGGCGCCAATTTATAATTGTAACAAATAGTATTTGAATAAAAACATTCAATCAGGTAAAACACGGGCGTTGCCTGGGTCATTCGGCTAGTAGATTATAAAAATAAGGTAATAAGACCAAATCCAAATAAATAAATAGTGTGTGCCATTTCTGTAACAACATTGTTACCATCTTCTAACAAAAGTGCTGATTCATTTTATTTCAATTTGGTCTTGATTAAGCACTTTTGTCTGAAGATGGTAACAATGCTGTTTCTGAAACGTCACACCCTATTTATTTATTTGGATTTGGTCTTGATTCAGCACTTTTGTCTGAGGATGGTAACAATGTTGTTACAGAAACGTCACACACTATTTATTTGGATTTGGTCTTGATTCAGCACTTTTGTCTGAAGATGGTAACAATGCTGTTACTGAAAAGTCACACACTATTTATTTATTTGGATTTGGTCTTATTACCTTGTATTTTAAACTCATGTTTGGTCATGATTAGACATCTATAAGATGATTGACCCCAAGGGTGAAAAAAAAAAGACTTATTTGCTATCACCTTATGTAACAACCAAATAGACATCAGCCTCTACAGCTGTTCAGCCTCCATTGATGGTCTACGCCATTCACTGCCCCCACCTGCACATAACTACGTCACCTCTGACATCAACGATTCCGTAGGATTTTCTTGGAAAAAACAAGGATGCTACTGGTCTTTCCTGAAGGTGGTCTCTCATTGGAGGTTGGAGTTAGATCAGGACAAGTTGATCCTCATTAGAACAGCAACATGATTAGAACATCATAATTCTAAGGTTCCAATGATAAGATCCAATTTGGATTATAGATTAGAAACACAATCTTTATCAACTCCATTCTCCAGACTATACATTTTTCAATAGGCCTAACTCTTTTGATAAATTATTGAAAATTGTGTTTCTGAATCAAATGAAGCAATTTTTAGGATAACCAATATGATTTAAAATATTTTTCAAAATTATCTCTAGTTTTGTTGTTTCTTATCCTCTTATGTAAAGATTACATGAATTCCATGAATTCATGCTCCTCAACATTTTTATGATAAGCAGCGGCCTCTGCCAAAGGTCCTGTTTAGTGCATCAAATGCAAGCCAAAATGTGTTCTGGAGTTGCAGGTGCCAAGCTACATTTTGGGCAAGTGGGGGTAGATTTTGTTATTATTTTCTATCTTCAATGGCTTGAGATGGCCTGTTCTAAATCTTGTTAGTGTTGTTTGATGCTGTCTGAGGTTCAGAGCTCCTCCTAGGTCCACTCCACTGTACCAACTGTACTTAGGTGGGATCCTCCAGTTCTTGTTTATTTTTGATTATCTCTAGTACATGAGAGGTTGTTCTACTGCCCACAATGATATAAATTCATCTTTATTTCTAATGATGATAAGGTACCATTTTTGGATAATAGATTAGAAATGAAAAGTAACAAGACTTTATCTACAAATAATTGAAATGTTCATGATTTTTCGATAACAGCGTTGTTACCATCATTGTACAAGAGAACTGAATGGGAAAAAAAAATTCTATGAATGTTTCTATATTGTTGATACCAAAAGTAAACACAATACCAACAGCAGGTGCACCCCTCTTTCCTTCTCCATGATTCGATTCCCAACCAGCCAGACCTGAACATCTATTAAATTGTATCAAATCCTCCAAAAAAGACCTCTGGGAAAACCCCAAGACTATAATAGAAAAGCTGAGACAATGGGACCTAATGGAAATTTGTGAAAAAATAGTACAAATGTGATAATGTGCTGGAATAAGGTGCATAAATTAAGGAGAAGGTATCTCCTTATTGTGCAACTGAAAGTTGCTGATGGCTTGCGCCATCTATCGGAATAAATATCAACTATTCTCGTTGATTATTCCAGAATTGGCTAAATACCCATTCTTTTAAGGAAAAGGCATCTACTTATCGTGCATGGGGTATTTGGCTAATTCTGGAATAATTAAAAATAAACGAGAATAGTTGATATTTATTTCGATAGATGGCGCAAGCCATCAGCAACTTTCAATTGCACAATAAGGAGATGCCTTTTCCTTAACTAATGGAGATTGTTTAAACGACTTGAGGAATGATAAGGCACAATTTGGATTATAAATTATAAACACAAGGTAATAAGACCAAATCCAAATAAATAGTGTGTGACGTTTCGGTAACAGCGTTGTTACCATCTTCAGACAAAAGTAACGACAAACGAAACGTAACACACTATTTATTTATTTAGATTTGGTTTTATTACCTTGTGTTTATAATTTATAATACAAATTGTGCCTTGCATTCAGTACTTTTGTCTGAAGATGATAACAACGCTGTTACTGAAACGTCACACACTAATTATTTATTTGGATTTGGTCTTATTACCTTGTGAACTTGAGGAATAAGCAGCAACAACAACAACAACTGTGATAGAGAAGATTTCAGCCAATCTGGCTGAAGTGTGAAAGGAGGAAATCACTCAGTCATCACCAGGGGGGACATAAGTGAAGGCTGAATGCCACCAATGTGATTCCATTGTTGTTGGTTGAAGGATTGTGTAGAGATAAAAAGGAACGGCAACACACTTTCCAGTTATTTATAGGCCTTGTGTTAATGATGTGTCATTTCACATCTCTCTATTTTATTCCATTCTCTTACCATAATTCATTCTGTGTTACTTTCCATGCTCATGTAATGACAGAACATACAGTCAAATCTCTTTAATTCAACACCCCAAGGGATCAAAGCTTTTGGTTGAATTAAAGGAAGTGTTAACTCTGCCTTTGCCGGTCCCAAGCCCGGATGAAAAAGGAGGAGGGGGTGCAGTAACAAGCTCACTAAAAAACCTGGGCTCAGCTGGCCCATCTGATAGTACCCTGTAAGGTCTCCAGGGATAGAGGATGAGCAGTGTTTGTACTCCATTTTAGGAGCGGCTGTACATTGTGTCTGTTCCTCAAGTCAGAGGCGGCCATTTTTTTTTTGTAGCTAAGTCGGCCTGCCACTGAGTAGTGCTCCCAGTCTTAATGACAAAGGCAGACACATTCTACTTCACCCAGTCATGATGATTGTCAAGTCTCAAGCTTTACAAACTTGATACTTTAATATGATTGAGGGGAGATATGAAAGAAGAAGAAGAGATTCTGTGTTACTTCCATGTTCATGTAGGGTAGAACATATTTAACAAGTAGGTTTATCATGGCCAGGAAGTAAGAGAGATTAGCAAAAATCCAATATCACACAAGTCTGTCCAATTAGCTAAAAAGATTTTCTGCAAAGTCTGAATGTACTGTTTGAATGTGAGGAAAGTCTGATACAGTTTATTCTCAATCTAAAACTATGGGGGAACAACCATCTCATCTGAAATTCATTCTTACAGAGTCTGGGCTATAGAATTACGGTAAGGTTAGGCAACCATAGTACAGTGGAACCTTGCAATAACAGCAGCTTGGTCATAACCTCATCATTCTGAAATCTCAACTTTCAATTTTCAATTGTTGTAGTTTTACTATTTAGCAACTCTTCCAGTAAGAGGACATCTCCCATAAGGACAGTTTTCATTGCCAAAATTACTAATTTTCTTTTTTCTAATCCATCAGTTGATTGCTTAAACCAACTCATGCAGACCATGCTACCACTAATTATAGCAATTCTCTCTTTTAGCAACTCTCTGGTAAGAGGACACCTCCCTAAAGGAAGTTTTCATTGCTGAAATTTCCATTTTAACTACTATAAGCTATTTCCCAGTAAGAGGATATCTCTCCTTAAAGGCTACTTTGTATCTATAAACTAGATATTAGAGAGGTACTGTAAATAGGAGTGTCAATTTGAAACTCTGCCTTCTTTTTTTGATCCCATTGTATAATTATACAAGGTCATGGAGACTATATTCATAGATCAAATTCACAATCTTGGTAAGGTTGGAATACAGGTCCTGTCTTGAGGCTTCCATACATTTCAAGAGGTGGTCTGGTGAGGTTTATTTGGTCCTGTAGATGGTACATTGTGTCTTTACACCATCCTGGAAGAGGTCTTGTATGGCTGCCAGTTTTGAGCCTGGAGATACAGGTTGTTGCCTGTCGGTTCATCCCACATTCTAGAATAGCTCCAGGATTTTGGTTCAGATACCAATGATGGGATGTTCACTCCTGTATTTTTGTTGAAACTCTGTCTTAATTATGGCAATTGTTATGTGGCCATCTTGTTACAAATATCAATAGTCTTCTTCTTTGCTTATCCCCAGTACACGTGGTACAGACCATGATAATCATGGTGGGTAGAAGTAGGCGACTGCTTTTACTGTAAGTGCACCACATGTCTCCACATGTGAAAAGCAGTTTTGCTTATCCCCAGTACATGTGGTACAGGCCATGATATTCATGGTGGGTAGAAGTAGGCGGCTGCTTTTACTGGAAGTGCACCACATGTCTCCACATGTGAAAAGCAGTTTTGCTTATCCCCAGTACACGTGGTACAGGCCATGATAATCATGGTGGGTAGAAGTAGAAGACTGCTTTTACTGTAGGTGCACCACATATCAACACATGTGAAAAGCAATTTTGTTTATCCCCAGTACACGTGGTACAGACCATGATAATCATGGTGGGTAGAAGTGCACCACATGTGATATCAATAGTAAAGGAACTCCACATAATCTCTCTCTCCTAAAGATGCTATCATTCAAAGTCTTATCTCCTGTGGGGGGAGATTTCAGAAGTAGGCTATTGTCCCCTGTCAAGATTCTGGGAGGGGAAGAATGCAATCCAGAGTCAACTTCCTTTTTAAGATTGAGGACATTGGTCTCTGAAGTAGTGCAGCCTCTCATTGAATTCTTCTAGGAGAGCATTTTAAACTCCGCCTTTGCTGGTCCCAAGCCCGGATGAAAAAGGGGGAGCAGTAACAAGCTCACTAAAAAAACCTGAGCTCAGCTGGCCCGGCTGATAGTACCCTGTAAGGGCTCCTAATCCAGGGATACAGGATGAGCAGCGTTTGTACTCCATGTTAGGAGCCGCTGTACATAAGTATTTGGTATTGGATTGGTCCAAAAATTAAAGTAACTTAATTTAAGACTTAATTATTTTGGCTTCTTCAATGGACCTCGACTTCAAATTGACAATACGTTCGGCTGCAGAAGTTGGCAGTAAAGAGAAGTGAGTGTTCTTGATTTATATATTGAAATATTTAAAAGTTTCGTTTAACCGTAGTTATAGTAATACAGCAGTTTCTTCTTGTATTCCATGAAGTAGTAACGCTAACTATTACACAAAAGAATAAAATTTTATTGATTATTATTATATTAAGATTTATTCTTTTGTCTGATGATGCTAACAATGCTGTTACCGAAACATCACACTATTAAATTATTTGGATTAGAAACACAAGGTAATAAGACCAAATCCAAATAAATAAATTGTTTGTGACGTTTCGGTAACAGCATTGTTACCATCATCAGACAAAAGTACTATCAAAGTACTGTACCATATACCATTCAGTACTGTCTGAAGATGGTAACAACGTTGTTACCGAAATGTGACACACTATTTATTTGGATTTGGTCTTATTACCTTGTGTTTATAATCTATAATCCAAATTGTGCCTTATTATTTGGATTAGGTTTTATTTTCTATAGCTTTTACGTAAACCAGAAACCTATGAATTAAATTTAAGTATAGAAATCCATCCATTATTATCCAAAGGACTTTTATGGAGTGAATCTAGGGGGTAAAAAAAAGCAGCAAGGAGGATATTCATAGAATGGCCTCGGCCAATGAAGTGACCTTGGTGGAAAGACCTTGACATAGAAAGTTGGAGATCCTGCCTCTCCCGTTTGTTCTGTGGTGGGGAGAGTTTCCTGAAACTTGATCATTCTGCTTAATGCCATTAGGTTACTGTGTCTACAGAGGCAGCATTCTTAAATGTTAACTTGGAGAGAGGAATGAGGAGTATAGAATACTATTTTTTGATAAGGTACAATTTGGATTTGTTGTTGTGTAGAGATTTATATTTTTACCTTTTTTTAAAGATCTTCAATAAAATCAATAAGATGATAAGTCATAATTTGGATTATAGATTATAAACACAAGGTAATAAGACCAAATAAATAGTGTGTGGTGTTTCAGTAACAGCGTTGTTACCATCTTCAGACAAAAGTACTGAATGAGAAATTTTACAAACTACTTAAAACATGCTGTGGTAAAATTTCTCATTCAGAACTTTTGTCTGAAGATGGTAACAACACTGTTACCGAAACGTCACACACTATTTATTTGGATTTGGTCTTATTACCTTTTGTTTTTGAAAAATATAATAAAAATCAAAATTAGATCACTATTTGCTTTAATTGAGATGATGTTAATTTATATAAACAAATTAATTGATAATAACAATTTGAAGAATTCTGACAATAGATTTTTTTGCTTTTTTAAGACTTAAATAAATTTTAGAAAGAAATACCCGAGTTGAGGTGTGAAAAAGAAAGAAAATAAAAGAGGATTACGTATTTATAAAGGTGGTCGGTAGAAGGATGGCCTAAACCGTTGGATTTTCGACCGCTAAGACTCGGGTTCGATTCCCGCATTGGACACTTTTTTTCTGATAAAAAAAAAAAAATGCTCCAATGGCCCCCGATTCTTGCAAAAATCCAACCCCACCAGCGAGTGCAAGTAACCAAACGCGGCTCTGGCACATTTGTAAGTGCAAAGCCAAACTGCTTTTCACATGTGTAGACATGTGCACTTACAGTAAAAGTAGTCGCTAACTACCCATCATAATTATCATGGCCTGTACCACGTGTACTAAGGAAAAGCAAAAATAAAACATATTTACAAAAAGTTTTGTGCCAGCCAAAAGGAATGTGTCTTCTTTCTTATCTCCACTCAATCATATTAGGGTATCAAGCTTGTAGAGCTTGTTGATGGTGTCTGTGCTGGGGATATGTCTTCTTCTTTCTTATCTCCACTCAATCATATTAAGGTATCAAGCTTGTAGAGCTTGTTGATGGTGTCTGCTGGGGATGTGTCTTCTTTCTTATCTTCACTCAATCATATTAGGGTATCAAGCTTGTAGAGCTTGTTGATGGTGTATGCTGGGGATGTGTTTTCTTCTTTCTTATCTCCACTCAATCATATCAAGGTATCAAGCTTGTAAAGCTCAAAATAAAATGTTTCAGTTTAACATAAGGAGAAGAAAAAAATAGTACAAAAGAGATTTTGTACTTGAATCAGGGGGATAAATAAGGCATCTCCTGATTGTGCAATTATATAAAGATGGTGCAAGACATCAACTTTCAGTTGTACAATCAGAAAATGTCTTTTTCTTAATTTATATACCTGATCCAAGTACAAAAATTCACTTTTGTATTATTTTTCATATTGATTGGTGTTCTCATGCCCTTCCGGCCTAAATACCTGTGGTTTTTCTTGATACCCTAATGACGAGCTTTTTTGATCCTTGAGGTACAGCTTGCACCATGCTGATGAGGGCCAACAGCCGGAAACGTGTACATGGTTATCTTTTCTTGATTAATCAAGTTGTTGCTGTTGCTTATTCCTCAAGTACTTTAAAAAATCTCCATTAGGTTCCATTATCTCAGCTTTTCTATATATTATAGTCCTGGGGTTTTCCCAGAGGTCTTTTCGAACAGAGCCCTCTGCCTAAGCTCTGAGCGTATCCCTGATTTTTCTGTGTGATGGACGATGCAGCATAAACTGAGACAGATGCAGACATGATGGAGAAGAAAAGAGGGCTGCTGTTGGTCTGAAGACCTGGAAGTACCACTCAGTGTGACTCCTGACATGGAACTATGGAGAACAGACAATAGATACATTAGCCAAGTTGGCCCTACCAGGAGTTAAACTCCCTGTGTTACCTGTTTACACCCTCCCACCACATTGAGGATTTAGGATAGGATTTTGGGAGGGGGGGGGGGAAGAGTTTATTGTAATACTACCTAGTATGCTAGTTGAAAGAATTTATTAAGATTCTATGCTAATTAGTATTTTTTAGTGCATACTGCTAATGATTGTTCAATATTTTCTTATGTTGGTATTGTCATGTCCAATGAAGAGCCTCAGATGTCTCCATACATCTCTATCACAGCAGTCTCAATGTCCACTATCTTGGGTGTGTAAAGCTGCTGCTCTGGGTCCATGTCAATTTTCTGTTGTTGTCGTGTTCAATGAAGAGCCTCAGATGTCTCCATACATCTCTATCACAGCAGTCTCAATGTCCACTATCTTGGGTGTGTATACTGTATTGTTGTTGTTGTGTACAATGAAGAGCCTCAGATGTCTCCATACATCTCTATCACAGCAGTCTCAATGTCCTCTATCTTGGGTGTGTATACTGTATTGTTGTTGTCGTGTCCAATGAAGAGCCTCAGAAGTCTCCATACATCTCTATCACAGCAGTCTCAATGTCCACTATCTTGGGTGTGTATACTGTATTGTTGTTGTTGTGTACAATGAAGAGCCTCAGATGTCTCCATACATCTCTATCACAGCAGTCTCAATGTCCTCTATCTTGGGTGTGTATACTGTATTGTTGTTGTCGTGTCCAATGAAGAGCCTCAGAAGTCTCCATACATCTCTATCACAGCAGTCTCAATGTCCACTATCTTGGGTGTGTATACTGTATTGTTGTTGTTGTGTACAATGAAGAGCCTCAGATGTCTCCATACATCTCTATCACAGCAGTCTCAATGTCCTCTATCTTGGGTGTGTATACTGTATTGTTGTTGTCGTGTCCAATGAAGAGCCTCAGAAGTCTCCATACATCTCTATCACAGCAGTCTCAATGTCCACTATCTTGGGTGTGTATACTGTATTGTTGTTGTTGTGTACAATGAAGAGCCTCAGATGTCTCCATACATCTCTATCACAGCAGTCTCAATGTCCTCTATCTTGGGTGTGTATACTGTATTGTTGTTGTCGTGTCCAATGAAGAGCCTCAGAAGTCTCCATACATCTCTATCACAGCAGTCTCAATGTCCACTATCTTGGGTGTGTATACTGTATTGTTGTTGTTGTGTCCAATGAAGAGCCTCAGAAGTCTCCATACATCTCTATCTCAGCAGTCACAATGTCCACTATGTTGGGTGTGTATACTGTATTGTTGTTGTTGTGTACAATGAAGAGCCTCAGATGTCTCCATGCATCTCTATTACAATAATGTCCACTATCTTGGGTGTGTATACTGTATTGTTGTTGTTGTGTCCAATGAAGAGCCTCAGATGTCTCCATACATCTCTATTACAGCAGCAGCAATGTCCACTATCTTGGGTATGTAAAGCTGCTGCTCTGGGTCCATGTCAATTTTCTGCAAGGCTGCGTTGCTGGGCATGAGAATATGTGGGTTTGATTTCCAGACTTAAGTCTGGTCATCTACGGACAATGACTTTCCAGAATGGTTGCAAGGTTTTCCCACTATGTACTAAATTTAATTCTCAACCTGCAACCCCCAAACACATTATTGACTGTATTGACTCATCCATTGATGAGCTCTACTCTTCCCCAGCAGATACCATCAACAAGCTTTACAAGCTTGATACCCTGATATGATTGAGTGGAGATAAGAAAGAATAAGACATTATTGACTGTATTGACTCATCCATTGATGAGCTCTACTCTTCCCCGGCAGACACCATCAACAAGCTTTACAAGCTTGATACCCTGATCTAATTGAGTGGAGATAAGAAAGAAGAAGAGAATATGTGGGTAGGTGTTAGTACCATACCAGGACAGTTAAATGTATAAGTAAATATTTTCTTATACATTTACTATAAACTAAACAATTTAAGAAACCTGGGGCACCCCTCCAGGCAGTTAATGTAGTTGACAAAGAACCTAATACTTGTTGCATAATGTTTTAACTATGTTTACACTTGTTGCATAATGTTTTAACTATGTTTATACTTGTTGCATAATGTTTTAACTAGATTCACACTTATTGCATAGTGTTTTAACTATGTTTATACTTGTTGCATAATGTTTAACTATGTTTATACTTGTTGCGTAATGTTTTAACTATGTTTATACTTGTTGCATAATGTTTTAACTATGTTTATACTTGTTGCATAATGTTTTAACAAGATTTATACTTGTTGCATAGTGTTTTAACTATGTTTTCTATATAGTGTTTTAACAATATTTTCTTATATATTTACTATAAACTAAACAATTTGAAGAAACCACCCCTCCATGCAGTTAATGTAGTTGACAAAGAACCTAATACTTGTTGCATAATGTTTTAACTATGTTTATACTTGTTGCATAATGTTTTAACTATGTTTACACTTGTTGCATAATGTTTTAACAAGATTTATACTTGTTGCATAATGTTTTAACAAGATTTATACTTGTTGCATAGTGTTTCAACTATGTTTTCTATATAGTGTTTTAACAATATTTTCTTATATATTTACTATAAACTAAACAATTTGAAGAAACCACCCCTCCATGCAGTTAATGTAGTTGACAAAGAACCTAATACTTGTTGCATAATGTTTTAACTATGTTTATACTTGTTGCATAATGTTTTAACTATGTTTATACTTGTTGCATAATGTTTTAACTATGTTTACACTTGTTGCATAATGTTTTAACAAGATTTATACTTGTTGCATAATGTTTTAACTATGTTTATACTTGTTGCATAATGTTTTAACAAAATTTATACTTGTTGCATAGTGTTTTAACTATGTTTTCTATATAGTGTTTTAACACACAATATTTTCTTATACATTTACTATAAACTAAACAATTTGAAGAAATCTGGGTCACCCCTCCAGGCAGTTAATAAAGTTGACAAAGAACCCTAAAGTGGAAGATGTCACAGGAGCCCTGTGGGAGAAGCTGTCTGGAAGATTTCCCACTGTGACTCATCTTCCTCTGGCACACAGGAATCTGATTCCCCTCCAGGAAGTTCCTGCAATGTCATCACTTAATGGTGACGTCAATGTCCCCTAACCATGATATCATTGTCACCTAACCACATTGGGTTATTTAACCATGACTCCACCTTTGCCGGTCCCAAGCCTGGATGTAAAAGGAGGAGAGGGAGTAGTAACAAGCTCACTAAAAAACATGTGCTCAGCTGGCCCGGCTGATAGTACCCTGTAAGGGCTCCTAATCCAGGATGAGCAGCGTTTATACTCCTTGTTAGGAGCGGCTGCACATGGCATCTGTTCCTCATATCAGAGGCAGCCATTTCTTCTGGAGATAAGTCGGCCTGCCACTGAGTATTGCTCCCAGTCTTAATGACAAAGGCATTCTACTTCACCCAGTCATGATGGTTGTCAAACAGATACTATCAAGGGTCACAACTTGATACCCTAATATGAATGAGTGGAGATAAGAAAGAAGAAGACCATGATGCTAATGTCACCACCCAAGATGTAACATCATCATAGCTAGGTGTCCTGTTTCTTGTAGCTGAAACTCTATCCTGACAGTTCTAAATGTTGGGAGGTAGATGGGAGAGATTCTACTTTGCAAACACAAAAAGTTGATAAAAGAAAACCTTCTAAAAAAAATACAATTCAGATTTGTACAGTGAAATCTCTTTAATTCAACTGACTATAATTTGACAGTTATTTTAATTCAACCTTTTTTTTTTCAATCGGCCTATTTTCTTTCTTTTTTTCATTTATTTGCTAGTCGAATGATCCAGGTAACGCCTGGGATTTACCCGATTAAATGTTTTTATTCAAATACTATTTGTTACAATTATAAATTGGCACCGTGGATGTCACTCTTGTGAAACGTCCCGCTCCAAACTTTGTACGTTTTTAAAATATAGAAATAAAATGTAAATTTTCACAATGATATTTGAAAATTCTATTATTTTGATTTTCAAATACTATCCGTTACAATTATAAATTGGCGCCATGAGGAGGACAAAAAGATTTCTGGGCAAAGCACCCATTTTTCCTAGTCAGGCAACTTTAAGATGTTCCAACAATGTTTCCCAATAAGGAAGTGTACGTAGTTAACTAGCTTTTACATAACTTAAAATCTGGGTCTGGGTACTGAACAATTTGCATCTTAAATTCTTGGACTTGTTCTTATTTTTGAAGATGAGATGTTCTTCTTATGTGGAAAGGTTAAATCCAATGCAAATTGAAACATTATGCAACAAGTATAAACATAGTTAAAACATTTTGCAGCATGTTTAAATCTTGTTAAAACATTATACAACATGTTTGAATATTGTTAGAACATTATGCAACAAGTATAAACATAGTTAAAACATTATGCAACAAGTAAAAATCTAGTTAAAACACTATGGAACAAGTATAAACATAGTTAAAACACTATGGAACAAGTATAAACATAGTTAAACACTGTGCAACAAATTGAAACATTGTTAAAACATTATGCAACAAATTATATATTGAAACATAGTTAAAACATTATGCAACAAATTGAAACATAGTTAAAACATTATGCAATAAGTGTGAATACATAGTTTTAAAAAATGGAACTCAATGGGAATGGATTACCCATTTAAAACTTAATGGTTGTACTCAAATTGATACAAGAAGAGCATATAAAAAATAAACAAAACAGCTTCTGAGGGCGAGTTCCTTGTTTTATTGTATATTCATCAAGTTGTCAGGTATCTCAAACCTTTCTACAGCAATCCTGTAGCAGGGTTTGTAATATTGGAAAGCATGAGATGATTATAACATTAAACTTCTGTTTTGGTTTATAGATACAAGGTAATAAGACCTAATCCAAATAATAGTGTGTGACGTTTCGGTAACTGCATTGTTACCATCATCAGACAAAAGAATAAATGAGAAAAACAGAATGGAAATATCTTTATTTACGGGATAAAAAACTGCTAACCAAAATAAAATGATTTTTGAGCCCCAAAAATGAGAAAAAATATCACAGCATGTTCTTAAATAGTACTGTTATCAAGTGTTTAAACAAGATAACAGATAAGAAAAATATTTTTTAAGACAACTTGAAACATTCTTAGAATTAAAAGTGTTTTTTTTTTTAAATAAATATAATTAAAGGGAATATATTATATTTTTAAAAATATTCCACTTTTAATATTTCAGGGTGTCTTAAAAAACTATTTTTTCTTATCTGTTATCTTGTTTACACACTTGATAACAGTACTATATAAGAACTTGCTGTGATATTTTTTCCTCATCGTGCTTCTGGTGACCACCAAGGCCGAAGCTGTCCAACTGCTCAGCCAAGGGCCTCTCTGCCGACCACGAGGCAAGATCAATGTCTTGCCCAACTACCAGAGCTAGAGCTTCAAAGTTCTAGTCTTCTCTTCCTGCCTCCTGACCTCCGCGGACCCAATCCGGCTTAACCTGCCTCTTCCCTGACGGAGATCTTGTCCCTAGCCTCCCCAGCCTGGTGCTTTGTATATATTCCACTTTATGCGGCCATTGGGGCTCAAAAATCATCTATTTTGGTTATATTTCTCATTTATTCTTTTTTCTGATGATGATAACAATGCTGTTACCAAACATCACACACTATTAAATTATTTGGATTAGGTCTTATTACCTTGTATCTATAAACAAAACAGCAGTTTCATGTTATAATCATCTCAAGCTTCAGTATCACAAACCCACTCTGCTACAGGACTCCTGTAGAAAGGTTTGTGATACCAGAAGACTTGAATATACAATAAAATAAGAAAGTCACCCTCAGAAGCTGTTTTGTTTATTATTTATATGCCCTTCTCTTGTATCAATTTGAGTAGAACCATCAAGTTTTGAATGGGTAATCCATCCCCATTGAGTTTTTTTTTTTTTAACTATATGTTTTAACTAGATTCACACTTGTTGCATAATGATTTAACCATGTTTATACTTATCGAAAAGATAGTGGTTGCCTGGCCGGCATTCATATTTATATAAAAATAGACACTTCGGCCAGTTGGAGTTTTTTTATTTTCTCAACGTTTCGACAAAAATCTTTTGTCTTCGTCAGGAGAAGTAAATAAAAATAAAGCATTTGGCAAAGCGTTAAAAATTGTTCTGAGGTTCGCAAGGGCGTTCTCACGTGATTCTTTGAATTTAGTACAACATCTAAAGCACGAGTCAAAAACAAATTGATATAGTAATCGACACCAAAAGATATAATCTATTGTTTACTATAATTTAAAGTAATGAAATAAGTCAAAAATATTTAGGCTAATTGCCTCAAAATATCTTGGCTTAATTTTTAAAAAATATTATTTAATTTTTTTATTCAATTTGCTTTAGACCTTTAATATTTTTAAAGTGAAAACATTAGTCTTTTGATTTTTAATTTGTTAAATTAAAATAGTTTAACAAGTTCCCTCATAATATTTTTTTATTCACAGAGTATTTATACCACTCTTAAGACTTAAATGTTTTTTTAAAAAATGGTTTTAAATAAAATATTATATATATTTTTTATTCTATTGTGTGTGTTTCTTTTAGCTCTTTTTTAAAAGTTAATTTCTTAATAATAACTCTCTTTATATTATTAATGAGTTGAAATATATGTATAAATCATTTTTAAAAAGAATTTAAAAAAAGACTAATTCATCCAATTCTATAAATAACTCAAATGTTATTTATAGGATTATAAATAACCTTTTATTAAACATGCTAAATATTAGAATGTAACAATAATTAACTTATATTAACCAGCTTAACCAAACATTTAAAAATGAAATTATCTTTTGATTACATATATTTTACAGAATTCATATTTTACAATTTCAATAATAAAGATTACATTTTTAACAGTTTTGATAAGCAATTATTTTATATTTTGAATATATATTTAATTTTATTCTCTTTTGAAATATAAAATGTATTTATAATAAGGAATACAATTAGATGTATTTTTATTTTCATAACATATTGAAAAATATTTTGACTAATAGGAAAAACAATATATAATTGTTTTTTCAAATATAAACAGGCGTTTATTATGTTATCTAGAATTTTAAATTTTACATAGTTTTAAAAAACGTGCTTATTTGGTGGCAGTTAGCGAGGACATGTTATATAATGGGGGAATATATATGTATATATATTTAGATATATTATACAAAACTAAATCCTTAACCTTTATTATTATCAGAATTAATTCGTGTTTTAATGATTAGGCATATTAATAATTAAATAGTAAAATGATTACTTACTCCGTAATCTCTGATATCTTCTTCTGAAAAATGTCCCTCATTTCCAGAATCGAATGGTTCCAACTCAAAAATAAAATCCCCCATATTCACATAATTTGACACGGGAAAGGTATTGAAACGTCTAGATTATTGCGTGGAATAAACGCAACTGAAATTTTAAGAAAGGGACGTCTTTGTTTCCCGGTAATGTGTCAACTAACAATGATAATCGATGTCATCAAAGTTTATTTACCTTAATCGGAAACGAGCCAAAATATTGGTCAAATTTTTGTATTTCAATGATAAAATAAATATTTTTGTTTCGAAATTAAAAATTTGAAAAATAACGTTAGAAAATTAGATAATTTAATAAATATATGGCTTTTTTATTTTGGTATTTTAATTAATGAGAACTTTTAACTTATATAAAAACTGTGTCGAAAAATAAAATCCACTGAAGCCATGATATCCATAAAACACAATAGCATCAATAGACACATAGAAATTCTAGAAGTTTATAGTATATTTGTATATATATAGCCCCAATATCTAGAATTCTTTATTTTACAAAACAATGATAAATAATAAACACAAGGTAATAAGACCAATTGTGTCTTATCAATGATAAATAATAGTTTGAGTCTTTTATGTATAAAGGTTTTTAACTTTTAATTAGACATTTTTCATTTTAATTCAGACACTAATTTTTATTTAGATATTTTCATTTTAATTTAGACATTTTTAATTTAGATACATGGACTTTCCTATATATTCCTTATTTAGGAGCATTTTGAAACAACTAAAAAATATTGAATATAGTTTTTATTATAAAAAAGAAGGGCTTGAAACAGAAATAGCGATGTTTGACATAATTTTTAAATCAGGTGAATTATTAACAAAAAAATTCCGCATCTTTTCTTTTTCTTTTCGCTTAGTTTCATTTGATTTTATGATGAAAAACTCAGTAGATGATTTTTTTCAGAGTTATTTTAAACTCTTTTATTGCATTGATTTTTGTTGTTTGCGACACTTCTAGTTTTAAAATATTTTTCAATTCATCTATTAACTTTTTTTAAAGTTATACTAGAATTATTTTGTATATACTTTTCAAAATAAAATCTAAATCACCTAGTGTTTTTTTTTTGTCTAAGTCCTCCTTTCTTTATTAATTTTAATAAGCCTTCTTTTTTAAAAATTTTGCCTAGCAGAACTATAATTGATGTTTAAAAACTTAGAAGATTTTGTATAGTTTCAACTTTTAAGCATACCAACTTGATTAAAGTTTCCTGTTTTACTTTTGATATTGCTTGATACGAGCCTCTATTCATTTTAAAATTAGTAGAAATAAGACGATAATATTTTTATATTATATTTAGTGTTGTCATAATTGTGGTTCAAAGTGCCTTAAATAAATATTATATAAAAAAGTCCATGTGCCTGAATTAAAATGAAAAATGTATAATTAAAAGTTAAAAATCTATAATACAAGATATATATATTATTTAAATGTTAAGAATTATTTTGTCATATATATATTAATTAAAAGGTATATTTCTCTAAAATCTAAAATAAAACAAAACATTTTATTTGTTACAAAATGCCAATATTTCATATATAAATATATTCCTGTAGAAGGGGGGGGGGGGGGGGGTGAGGGTTTATAATACCCAAAAGACGGGGCGAAGTGTGAGCCGCGGGACCATTACTTGGTACCTCCACAGATGGAGCAGGGGGTGCTGGTGCAGAAGGCGCGGGAGCTAGCTGGCTAGGCAGCTGAGGCGCAGTCAGTGATAGGACATCAGTGGGGGAGGGTGATGATACTTGCTTGGGGCCCATGGTCTGCCTAGCAAGCATGGGGCGGTTGGCTCTGCGGTGACCCTGGTTGTTGCATTTAGAGCACCTTATCCCGAAGGTATAATAAAGGTAAAATCTATATTAATAAAATGGAAATTTCATAAGTGGACATCACTAAAAACTTTCGTTACAATGCACCAATTTCAACCAAATTTTCAACATTTATGTAAAACGAGATGGAGCAGGTTTTGCTTAACATCAAAATATTTTTCCTAACTTTAACATGCGTAACTTCGCTGTTATCGATTAAATACAAAAAAAATCAACAGAGTTAATTTTATTTACATATAAATACAAAAAAAATCACCAATTCATTCAACTCAATCTAAAAAAAATATTCAAAACAAGCAATTTTAAGATAACACCATATGTAAAACAGTCGGCCAAGAAAACAACAACGATATTACATCTTTCTCACATATTCACACACAATCTTGATTAATAATAAAAACTAATCTTTAACATTGTTTATTATACTTCATAATATATAATATTCGTTAGGCAAACTTTCACTCGGATAAAACCCGGGCGAAGCCGGGTACACATCCGCTAGTATATAATAAAACAAGAAACTTATCATGGGAGAAGCCTTTATTTTATTTTTATTTAAAAACTGTTTTTTTATTTACACACACACACAAAGAGGGCTCACCCGCCGGGGCACATCCCCGCATGATCATCTGTATATTAGTTTATTCATTATTTCCATTTTAAATGTAAATTATTGACGATCAGTCAATAAAATTTGTTTGATTTGTCACACACACACCCGGGCGAGCGGCCGCGCTATTTCTTAGTTCCACCGATTTCCGCCTTTGGCGATTTGAAATTGTTGGCAGGTATGCCGAAAATGGTATTGGCTGATAGCCCTTTAGAAGCTGCATGTGTGCCTGATAGGCACAGCTTCTAGCCTCAAGAATGTACAGAGATTTCTGCGAAAATTTCATTTCAAAATAAATTCTCTTCTGAAATGAAGGAAATTGAAAATTATGTAAATTTGCCCGCAGGATTACCGCGTCGAGCGGCATCGCAATTAAGACGCCTTTAGTCGCCGCTGTACAAGCCCAAAAGATCTGGGCGGACTTATTGGAAAATGAAGATCCGGAAATTGGGGATGGCTACACTGTGGTGCAAAGTAAGAAAAGGCGCCGCGGCTCGGGAGCACCAGGCATCACAGCGGCGCAGTCCAACGGCGCCGTAACCACTAGTGCTACTCGGCGACAGCGATCGTCGGGAGAATGGACACCGCGGGTGCAGAGGAGGTAAAGATCACGAGGGCACAAATCGCGGAAGCCAGGGCGCGGCAGGCGTCCTCCACCCAGGAGCAGTGCGTCTACACAGAGCACTGCCCTGAATTCACGCTTTACCACTGCCTTAAGGCGATAGATAAAGTGGTCGGAGGGGCCAGGAGCATCATTCAGCTCGTCAGGAGGAATGGTCACGTCCTGGTTGGTCGGACCAGCAAGACCCTTGTGGAACGACTTATTGACGAGGGCCTTGAAATCGAGGGTGTGATCCTCAAGACCTTCCCCTTCCGTAAAAGGTCGGAGAAACTAACCATCGGAAATTTCCCCTTCTAGGTGGAGGATGCCGTCATCATCGACGTCCTGCGGCCTTATGGGCGCGTTACCTCCATCGCCCCCAAGCAACTCAAAGCTGGGGAATATGGCTACAGAGACGACCGCCGTGAGGCCTACATCCTCCTCCATGACGGCATAAAAATAGAGAGGCTGCCCACCCGCCTCCACATCAACACTAAAGGTGACATCTTTCCGGCGTTCCTGACCTTCTAAATAAGGTGCTCTAAATGCAATAACAAGGGTCACCCCAGAGCCAACTGCCTCATGCTTGCTAGGCAGAACATCGGCCCTAAGAAAGCATCATCACCCTTCCCCACCGATGTCCCATCACCGACCGCGCCTCAGTTGCCTAGTCAGCTAGCACCCGCGCCTTCCTCACCAGCACCCCCTGCTCCATCTGTGGAGGTACCAAGTAATGGTTCCGCGACCCTCACTTCGCCCCGTCGCTTCACCGCGCCTCACCCTGCTGAACCAGCGCCCGCTTCTCCCCATAAGAAGGAATCAGTTCCAGCTGTTGTAGCCCCTCCGCTTCCACTGCCTGCCCCGATGACCCATGAGCTCCAGACAGCTCCTGCACCCATTGAGTGGGACGAGGACGAGGAACGCGAGAATCAGATAATCGAGATACTCGAACAAAGTAACGATGTAACTTTCCTGAGCCCCCTATATGAAGAAAATATAATCAGGAGAAATATCACGCTTGCGGTTCTATACCGCAATGATAGGAATTATCTCCTCGAGCGACTTCGGCTGAAAACAAGATTATTCTCTCCAAATTCCTTAACATTGTCAGCGAGCATGTTGGGGCAAGAAATCCAGAATTGACAAGGGCCTGTCTGAACTCAAGCCGGCTTTAAGCTCCTGATAGGATCCAGACGTCCCTTCGGAGAAGGCTCCGTCTGTTGTAAATATTTCCCTTTATTTTAAATCTAATTTTTAAACCTCACTTTGCTGTTGCCTAGGTGTCAATAAACTTGTTTTAATTATCAAATTGTCACACACACAACACACACAAAAATTAAAAAAATAATTTACAAAACTTTTATAAACATATACACCTATCCCCCGATTTACACGGTACTTGTTTTACACGTTTTCGCTTTTACTCGGTTTTCCAAAAAGGTTTTTTTTTTGTTTTTATCGCACTATACTAAATGCTACTGTGATTGAACAAATGCGCTGTCTACACATCTCACGAGAAATCCCGAGCTTATGTGCTGACTACATATTTTAACCTGTCAATGCATTTTATTTTTATTTCTGTGTACACCTATCTCCCGATTTACACGTTTTTCTCAGGAACGTATCTACCGTGTAAATCGGGGGATAGGTGTATAAATCAATCGAACTTTTTAAAATAAAATTATGAATTTCATTTGAGAGCTTCTTTGACATTACAAAACTTAGAAAACGACAAACAGAAAATATATGAAAGTATCAATTTCAGGGTTGCTCATCTAATTCAGTATCATTGGTAAACATATTCATGAATTAAATAGATTTAAATATATATATGTCGAATCCTATCGTTGTGGAATCCTGTCGACTTAATCTATGATGTGAAGCCCTGTCAACTCTCGCTATACTGTGTTAACTGAGAGGAACAGTCAGGATGGGGAGAGTTTTCCAGTACCTCTCTGTACCTTGGAAGATCTTTAACAGTTCTCACAGAGTACAGGCAGTCGTGGTCGAGGCAGAGTGGAAAAATTGGGAATGTCCATACACAAAAAAAACGAAGAGAAACAGTTGTACTAGGAAAGTTCTGTGAACAGATAGGAGTCGAGCTAAGCAGCGAATGGATGGGGATTTGAGAGAAGTTCTTACTGGTCTACATGGTCGATGGTGCGGACCTTGGAGACATCTGACGAGGGCTTCCGCTGATTAGAAGTGACTGTTTATTTCTGGCCCAGTTGGAGGCTTATATATCTAGGCAAAAGAAAGCATTTGGTTTCAGTATATGCAACAAGGACGTGGATCGGAAGAGATCATTGTACACTGGCAACGCCCTGATATCTTCTACATCTTTTAAACGTTGTTAGACTTCTATCTCAATCTCTTGCTTTAGCTCAACTCTTAATCTATTACAGAGTTTTATTTATTTATCCTCAGTTTGTACAAAGTACAATATATATGATGATGTAATGACACATGTCAATCATGCGTATAATTATTTATAGAAGTGTTTCTATTATACAACATGACAATCTTGTTATAAGTATTATACAATATGGGGTTGTTGGTTTAAATTACCATATATATACTGAAGTAGATTATTTTAAAGTTTTATTGTGGATAAGATATATTGAAGATGTGTTTTGCATAACTGAAACAGAAATTAATGCTTTCATGTATATTTTTTCTGAATAATCTCAGGCCTTATTTAAAGTTCACATATGAAATAGAAAACAAGTATTCTTTTAGCTTTTTTAGATATTCAATTAGTAAGAAAACAACTTCATATAGAAACCACCATCTACAGGAAACCTACTTACATGGGAAACTTTAAATTGCAGCTCTTTTGGTCCATAATAAAATCGTCATAACTCTCCAAAAGATAAATACACATGGCTCAAATAGAAATATTGAAACAAAAGAAGAGATAAATATAATTTTTAAAGAATTGATAAACAATAATTATCTGAAGAAATTCATTAAGAAGAATTTTTACAATCTCCCAGATGTCCATCTTCAAATAATAATAATGATAAATCCGAGATAATCGAAATCCGAATTTATCAAGAAATTAGATTGGCCAAATATATCAGGGAACAGGTAAAAATCTATGTTTAGTTGATTTCTATTCCACCAGACAGCGCTCTGCCTCCTGAAAAGCGTATGTGCACCTGGTCAGGATATGCCTTTTTTATTTTTATTTTTAATATCAACACCTGACCTTTTATTATTATTTTTCTATTGTTTTTTCACATATTAATTAAAAGGTGATAGGCTTAGCAAAAATACGATTTTTCTATTTAAAGATTCCAAGTTGTTTTGTACTCACTTATTTTGTAGTTACGAGGACATCCCATTTGATATAAACTAATATATATATATTTATTTAAGGAACAACTTGTTCCAATACAAATGTTGTAAAAAACAAGCGAGCGAAAAATCAAAACAGAAAAGTCTGAAGCGTAGTGTGTGACGTTCGCCCCCATGATGATAAAGTCAAAGTCTGCGTAACAAAAGGCATATTTTGGATCTAAAATAAAACAAAACATTTAATTTAATACAAAATGCCAATATTTCAATAGGCTGTACGCCGTCAGGGCGTTTCTTGTTTTTAAACTGCTTTGATTGATCACGCGATGCCTTCACGCGACGATATATAAAATATTTACAACTCTGGGGTTAAAATTTAAAATATATACACACAAATATAAATAAGAATAGACTATATATGTACATTTATAAAAAATAAAAAATAATATATGAGTCCTAATAAGTATAATAAAAGAATTTTAAATCGATTTGAACTGTAAATATAACGGAGGGATGTCAATTTTTCTATTAATACTATTGGTGAAAAATGAAATCTAACAAGGTAAAAAAAATCTATTTTATATTAAAATATTTTGGTATAAAAATGACGTTTATTTATTTATTTTGG
The DNA here is from genome assembly GCA_030710605.1 of Cordylochernes scorpioides. Lineage (NCBI taxonomy): Eukaryota > Metazoa > Arthropoda > Arachnida > Pseudoscorpiones > Chernetidae > Cordylochernes > Cordylochernes scorpioides. The sequence goes on from CP092864.1 coordinate 148,555,175, forward strand.
TGTCCCAAATATCCACAAAACCTAATGTTATATAAATCTATTCTATTTACATCTCCGGATAGTTGGCGACTTTAGTATGCTCCAGGAATCCGGGTTACCTAAATAAATAATAAAATATTTACATCTAAAATATTTGCAAAAAAAAACAAACTAATTTTCGATACGAGCTCAGGAATTTCTGAAAATTTACTTAATCATGTTCACGCTGAGAGGGCATGAAATTAATTTCGTCTGATTCACATTATCTTGTCTAGCAGTATTGTAAAATGACAGGATTGCTTGAATCCAGAAGACAATCAAGACATCCTACCTTAGTACGTCGTGCTAAAATCGCCTCAAGAGAGAAAACGCCATTTTGTACAGAAAGGAAAAAGTTAGTAGATATTGAAAACAAAACTCTTTATCTATTAAAACCCCATATTGAAGAAAATAATCAACCAAAAATAATTAGAATAACATTAATACATTTCGTACGGTCAATTCCATAATTAGAAGAAAGCTCATGTCAAATTTTGAAAATACGTCAACAGAGAGAATCGACGAAATTTGTTTCCATAAAGCTAAATAGATTCAGCAATTTCTATCAGAACCTCTTAGCCCATACAGAAAAAAAATCCAACAGCTTCAAACTAACTTTAACCTCTTTCAACCAGAACCAAACAACTTGCAACAGAAGATCAACCATATTGTTAATTCTTCAATCATATTTGCATATTCTCTTCAAATTTATTTGCATAGTGTAAGTAAATAATTTTCAAGTTTATATATATATTTATCATTATCTAATCCACCATCAAACCCATAACAAAAGTATGTAAAATAGGCAAATACAAATTAAAACATATAGCAAAAAAAATTGATATTTTAGATGCGGTTTGCTTGAATCCTCTCAACGATTTAAATTTCTTAACAAAAGCATTTGTAGCTATATAGAAATAAGTGTAATTGATATTAAAACATTATTTGCCGTTTATTTTAAAAATTTTATGCATGTGTTAATAAATTTGAATTTTTTTATACTATATATAATGGCTATCTTTTTTTATTTAACTCTTTTATTATTATTTTTTTATTTTCGAATCTTTTACTTACCTACCAATAATTTCAAAGTTCCAAATAACTTTATTAGATGCCGTTCAATGCGTAGGCAATGGCTGGAACGACCTCTTGCAAATACAGAGGTCTCAGGGCACGGTGACCAAAACCAAAGTTGGCGACTGTGGTCAAACGCGGCAACATGCAACAAGGTTCTTTCTGCGGTTCCAAATAACTTTATATGGTGCTGTTCAAAAAGAGCAACCTAGATCATCATATTTACTGTGGGGGATGTACAGGGTTTGTTCATTTACAATTTATATTGATGTCGTTGGGTCCTTGGGGATATTGTTCTTGAGAAGTCTGGCTTGTTTGATATTCAAGGTTGGTTTATTTTTCCTTTTTTTCCACTTTTCGTCATTCTCGCTTAATTGATGGAGAATTTGTCTAGGTTTTAAATTTTTTATTTTTCTTTTTCCGCATTAGTAGTTTGTGGCTTCCTTGAAGGTGAAGTTTTCTAGTTTTTCGGATTTTTCGTAGAATTTAAATGATTGTCTAATAATGTAGTCATTGATGTTTTCGATATTTAGATCGTTCCTGAGTACTACAATAAAAATATAAAGATAATATTGCTTCAAGAAATGGCATTCTCATGTTTGTATTTGTGTCAAGTCATTGAACAAATATTTATTTAAGATGCATTTAACGCGCAAGATCCTTTTTGAAATTAAACAAATTTTACTGCCCTTACTGCATTGGAAAAATTAATGAGAGAGCCTGTCTAATCAGTGGTGAACCGTCCCAGCGTTTTCGCCAGTTTAATCTACCATACCGCTGTTATATTGCATTTTTGGAATATATACTATTATTGTGCCTTCTACAAGCTTCGGTAAGCTTTTTAAGGCATAACTCATAGTTAGGTGTCTCCGAGCAACCCGCCGCAGAGGAGGGCCAAGGAGAGGGCTGGAGAGGCGACGGCAAGGCCGTGAGCGCCCCGGGGGAGAGGAGGGCTAGTGCACGCCGTTTTGAGGGAACCAAGGCAGCGCCGAGCACAACTCCGGCACTGAAGGCTTCAAAAATATGGGATCATCAGAGATCAAAGGTCTGGCTTTTACCTTTCGACCTCCCGAAGGAAGTTATATTGCATTTTCTATCTTCCTTTTATAGTGATACTGATGTTAGACTCTTGGAATGGGTATTTTAGATGAACTATGGACAGCAGAATTACATACAATTATAAATATATATATATGCTTCGAGAAATCGCTCTTCGCAAATTTCAATTTGTGTCTTTTATTGGAACAATTATATTATGATGCATTAGCGTGCCATCTGTTATGACAATTCGAAACTATTATAGACGCGTATGATTCTTTTCAAAATTAAATAAATTTCTAATGTCCTTACTGCAATGGAAAAATAATGGAAGAGTTCACCGCTGATGAGCCAGGGGCCTTGCGTTTATTTTTATCATTGCAGTAAGGGAGGTAGAAATTATTTAATTTTGAGAATAATCATATAGGCATATAAAATATTTTTAATTTCTTTAAACATCTATTTGTTAAGAAATACATTTGTTTCTTAAGAAATACATTTGTTTGTTAAAATGTCAATACATCTTTTACTGGATTGTCCTGTTTTTCAAGACTATAGAATCGACAATAATTTAATAGTAACAGATCCAAGTATTTTTATTTATAGTAAAAGAAATGTATATTAAATTACTTTTGTAGATATATTTTGAATTATATAGCAACAAATATATTTTAAGAAACTGATAATTTATATTATGTTTATTGTACATATTGCCAGACACTTCTTTCTTTTGTAAAACGACACTTGAGAAGTTACACCGCATGAGTTTCTTTTAAACAAAAAATCAAAATTTTTTATTTCAAGGTAAAATATCCACCAATTCATAATTCACCCTTTCATACCTCATCCAAAAAAAAAGGTTAAAAATAGTCGATATTTCACCTTGAAATAAAATTTTAATTTTTCGTTTAAAAGAAACTAATGCGGTGTAACTTCAAGTGTCGTTTTACAATCACAGGCCGCAGTATATTATATTGTATTACTTCTTTCTATATATCTCTTTCTCATTGTTAATATCATATGACGGCTTTAAAAAAATGTATATATCTAGAATCCTGTCTTTGTGGAATCCTGTCGACTTAAACTATGGTGTGAGTCCCTGTCAACTCTCGCTATACAGTGTTGACCGAGAGGAACAGTCAGGATGTGGAGAGTTTTCCAGTACCTCTCTGTACCTTGGAAGACCTTTAACAGTTCTTAGAGTACAGGCAGTCGTGATCGAGGCAGAGTGGAAAGCTTGGGAATGTCCATCACAAAAAACGAAGAGACACAGTTGTATTAGGAAAGTTCCGTGAACAGATAGGAATCGAGCTAGGAGCAAGATGGAGATAGAAGAGTTCTTACTGTTCTACATGGTCGATGAGGTGGACCTTGGACACAACCGACGAGGGCTCCCGCTGATGGTGAAGTGACTATTTATTTCTGCGAATTGACAGCTTTATATATCTTTGCAGAGAGGAAGTATTGGATTTCAGCGGATGCAACAAGGGCGTGGATCGGAAGAAGTGTCATTGTATACTGGCAACGCCCCGACATCTTCTAGGCCTCGTTCGGACTTCTACATCTCGATTTTAAACGTTTTTGGATTTCTATCTCAATCTCTTGCTTTAGCTCAACTTTTAATCTATTACAGAGTTTTATTTATTTATCCTCAGTTTGTACAAAGTACATTACATATGATGATGTAATGACACATGTCAATCATGCGTATAATCATTTACAGATGTGTTTCTATTATACAACATGACAATCTTGTTATATTATATACAATATGAGGTTGTTGGATTAAATTACCAAATATATATGTATAAACAAATATAAAGACATACATGTATGACAGCGCAAGTGTCCCTAGGGAGACATAGCGCTTTAAATTGAAATAAAATAAAAGAAAGAGTTAATCTATCTCCTAGGGCGGGTTGAATATAATTTCCATTAAAAAGGCTTAAAATAATGCACCTCTGTTGTCTCCACTTAGATTGGAAATAAAAAAATTCTCACAGCATCAGAAAAAGAACATACACTCATGGACAAAACTTAAGGAAGTTGTACCTTTCAACATGTATATCGGGATTCAGACAATAACTCTGAAAGATATTACAGTGACCTTTATTGAAGACACACGATATAACCAAGTGTAAATAAAATTTGCCTCTGTCTCCTTAAAAAATTAGACGAGTGGTGAGAGACACAAAAAAAAAAAAAAAAAACTTTCCACTTTCCTAAGTTTTGTTCATGAGTGTATATAATTACTTCTTTGTTAAAATTAGAATAAAATTTTAATTGATTCGTCTGCAATTAAAATAAAGCCTTCTTTGTCAATTGTATTTGAGGTTAATTCATGTCAATTTATTTTTGGAATTATTTAGAAAATACTAATCATGGTTATAATAGGAGTTATAAAAGAACAAGCACCGGTTCTGTCCTTCCAAGAGAACAACAGTCTTTGATTTCCAGACTCTTAAGTCTGATTACAGTAGTCATTTTTAATTTCCTTTTCACAGTGGCTTCCAGCTCACGTTGGGATTCTTGGAAATGAGCTGACAGACTCTCTGGCAAAGGCTGGAGCTCTTGGCCTACCTGAAACCAGAGAATCTACCACCCAACTAGACCAAAGAGACCTCCTCCGTACCATCAAAACCCAATGCCTGCAGGAATGGAAATCTACCGCTGCACATGACTGGTACAGACAGGAGGGACAAGCACCAGTTCTGTCCTCCCAAGAGATCCTGATTTCCAGACTTAAGTCTGGTCATCTACAGACAATGACTTTCCAGAATGGTTGCAAGGTTTCCCCACTATGTACTAAGTGCAATTCCAAACTTGCAACCCCAAAACACATTATTGACTGTATTGACTCATCCATTGATGAGCTCTACTCATCCCCGGCAGACATCATCAAAAGTCTCAAGTTTACAAGCTTGATACCCTTCTCTTCTTTCTTATCTCCACTCAATCATATTAGGGTGTCAAGCTTGTAGAGCTTGAGACTTTTGATGGTGTCTTCCGGGGATGAGTAGAGCACATCAATGGATGAGCTATCATGATTGGGTAAAGTAGAATGCGTCTGCCTTTGTCATTAAGACCGGGAGCACTACTCAGTGGCAGGGCGACTTAGCTCCAAAAGAAATGGCCGCCTCTGATATGAGGAACAGACGCCATGTGCAGCCGCTCCTAACATGGAGTACAAACGCTACTCATCCTGTATCTCTGGATTAGGAGTCCTTACAAGGTACTATCAGCCGGGCCAGCTGAGCCCAGGTTTTTTAGTGAGCTTGTTACTGCTCCCCCTCCTCCTTTTTCATTCGGGCTTGGGACCGGCAAAGGCGGAGTTTTAGTACTTTACAAGCTTGATACCCTAATATGATTGAGTGGAGATAAGAAATAAGAAAGAAAGAATATGATAGGAGAAATGCATTTTTAAAAAATCTTATTTTTAGATCTAGTTGTCTACCTACAGTGAAGATTTTCTTATATTATTGACATTATAATGTGACTTGTATTGTGTGCATGGCAACGAATTTTGAATTCTATCCAGCCTGATTTATACCGATTTATCGGTAATACAGTTAAACCCGTCTATAACGCCCCCCTCTAAATAGTGCCTCTCTCTCTATAGCGCCCGATTTTAAATACGTAGTACGATGCGATTTACATTAAGAGTGACCTGTCTATAGCACCCCCTCTCTATAGCACTCAATTTTGGTGAGTCCCAAGAGGGGGCACTATAGACAGGTTTGAAACTTTTCTGTTAATAATTTTTAAAAATGCAAAAGGTTTTGTTGATAAATAATATCGAAGAGTCATTTTAACCAGATTAAATGATGTTTTAATTTAACTGGTTTTGATAGAGATGCATGGAGACATCTGAGGCTCTTCATTGAATACGACAACAATACAACAACAACAACAACAACAACAACAAAAGCCTTTATTGAGGACCTCTCGTCCTATAAAGGATTCGCCAGTTTACAGAGTAATTGAAGAGAAGAGAACTAAGAATACAGAGATATAAGTAGTAGGTATAGTGTAGTATTTTCTACACACTGTTACTATATACAACAGCAGCAACAAGCCTTTTACTGGAATCAAAGTCCCATACAGGATTCGTCATTCTAATCCGGACATAGATTATTTGCATATAATTATTTACATCAATTAGATTATGTATATAGCCTCCTCTTCTCTTCAGCCGTCTTCCAAAATTTGAACAACGCAAAAGCTCCAGCTCTGTTTCTCACCACCTCATTCAACAGGAGCTCCAAAGAGAGTCCCTCAAGGCCTATTTCACTGAGGAGCACTTCTCGTTCGTCTTTTAGCCCCATACATGAGAGCAAATGGTGATGTAGCCCAGGCTCCATTCTTGTCCCGCAAATCTCGCATGTCCATCCGTCTGTTTTAAATATTCTGGGGCGATCATCAGCAAAGAGCACCGAGAGGATTCTCAGTCCGGCAATACACCGTTTGACCCGGAGCGGGAAATCGCTGGACAGATAGTGTTCCGGTAACGGAGTTGAGCAGATGTTTTTATAGTGGGGGTATAGTCTTGAATTTATTATTCTTGTGTGATCCTTTTGCAGAGATTGGTCTATTGCAGTCCTGATTATGTAGGGAATTTCTCTTTGTAATGTTCTATAGTCTGTGCAGCAATTCAGCCATTGAAATCCGGTGTTGTTTAAAATATAAACTATACTTCCCGTGAAACCTATATATTTTTTCGTTGCGTTTGAGATTTCCCACAGCTGGGACAAGCAGAGCAGCGGCAATCTAGTTTCACCCATTCCCAGCATTCTCAACCAAAACTTCAAGGTAAGTTTCAAGACTGTAACGCTGAGTGACACTCTTCCCAATTCTATCCTGAGCATGTATCCGGGGGTGTATCTTGGTAGATTTAGATATCTTCGCATAAATGAGTCCTGAATTTGATCAACAATTAATGTATGCTCATTTGCCCAAACAGGTGCCGCGTATAGCAGGGTTGATAAAACCATCACGTCAAGAAGTTTCATAGAAGATTTAAGAGAGTTCATCTTCGACCTGGTCAGAATAGGCCAGACCGCACCACTGGCAGCGAGAGCTTTACCCTTATAGTATAATGCGGCTTGCTTAAAAGAGTTTGTTGAGGTGAGTGGATAACCTAGATACATGTATCTTTCCGTGACATTCAGTGTTTGTTGTCCCCAATACCAATTATCGGATTTTGAGCGCTTCCCACCATTGCGAAATACCATTATTTTTGATTTGTTTTCGTTCAGCGTTAGCATATTTTCCTCGAAATATTTTCGTATCATATTAATTTTTAACTGAAAATTGTTCTTAGATTCGCCTATCAGTACAATATCATCTGCATATAGTAACAAATGGATATTTCCATGCTTTGGCAGATAAATACCAGGTATATCAGAGCAGTCAAAAGTACTAATCAGGTCGTTAATAAAAAGTATGAATAAGTAAGGAGATAGTGGTTCACCCTGTAACACTCCGGATTTTATTTATATAAATTCAGTGAATTAATTGTTCCATCTCACCGCAGCTTTCATGTTTTCGTAGTAATTCTTAATTAGATTTATAAATCGGAAATTCAATCCGATGTCTAACAGTTTTTTCCATAGGAGAGCTTGAGGCACCGTATCAAAAGCCTTTTTAAGATCGATAAAGAAAGCGTAGAACTTTCGTCTTTTGCGTCTAAGTGTTAATTGGATTAGTGAGACTAAAGTAAAAATATGATCCTGGCATGAATGTTCTTTTCTGAAACCCGCTTGATTTTCCGGTATAATTGCTCTATTTTCGGTCCAGTTGCTTAGCCGTATTTTCAATATTGATGAGAAAAGCTTAGCGAGGTTGCTTAGAAGTGCTATTCCCCGATAATTGTGAGGATTGTCGGCATCACCATTTTTAAAGATGGGATGTATAATTGTTTTGCACCAAGTTGTTGGGAATTGACCAGTTTTTAGAACTCTATTGTAAATATCTTTTAAGGCAGTTAAATAAGCTGGGGGCAAGGCTTTTATAGCTTCATTAGGAATATTATCAAGTCCACAAGCCTTATTGCGCTTCAAGTGAGCGATTTCTCCAGTTATCTCCGACAGGGATATTTCGGCCATTAACTCGTCGTCTGGCATCAGTATAACTCTTATGGCCAAATCGTACTTGACTGGTGGCGAAGTCGCGAGAAGTTCGGTATAAAACTGTTGCCATTTTTGAATAGAAATGTTTCCGAGAGTTGTTCTTCTGTTTTTAAACAGTGATATTGTTTTCCAAAAACTCGCAGAGTCCCTCACCTCCTTCAACCTCTCTTGTATTTTAGTATAGTAGGTTTTCTTTTTGCCGGTCAAAAGTGATGAGTATTTCTTTTTTTAATAAAACGTATGCCTTGCGGTCACCTTCACTGTTTGATCTTATGTAGATTTTAAGCTGAGATTTTAGAGCTTTTTTTGTTAAGTAGCACTCACGGTCGAACCAAGGTTTGGATTTAGGACCATCGGGTGTTATTACTACTTGCATACCAGCAGTATGCATTGCACTCCGGATTTGATTGGTGAAATTATTGGTTAGCATTTCAATCGGTGAATTCAAAGATCCTTGTATTGCGACTAGATTCTGTATGAAGGTAGTCTCTTTTTCGGATGCCCATTTGTACTTTTTAAAGGTACAAGGTGTAGAGCTTTCAAGTTTCATTCCATCTAAATTGGAGTCCATTTTAATAACCATTGGCATATGATCCGAATATGGAAGTGGATTAATCAACAAATCAATTCTATGTTCTGACAACAACAATACAGTATACACACTCAAGATAGAGGACATTGTGACTGCTGTAATAGAGATGTATGGAGACATCTGAGGCTCTTCATTGGACACGACAACAACAATACAGTATACACACCCAAGATAGAGGACATTGTGACTGCTGTAATAGAGATGTATGGAGACATCTGAGGCTCTTCATTGGACACGACAACAACAACAACATGTAAGATTATATATGGTTAAATACAGAATAAATATAAATTTTATTTTTTTAAATTTATTTAGGTAACCCGGATTCCTGGAGCATACTAAAGTCGCCAACTATCCGGGAAATATAAATATGAATAAACTTTATTATATTAAATAAATATATGAATAAATAGATATAAATAGATAAAAATAATTGATAAATATACATATATATAAAATATATACAAGGTCTTCATTGGTGGGGCCCACCACGGGAAAGACTCCGCCACCGATGGACTGCGAGAGTTCTCTCCCACAGAGTGGGCAGGTCGATGTGATGGCTGGTGTTACCCACCTCAAGACCAAGATGGTACTTGTAGATGGCAGCCTTCGCCACACTTGCGATATTCATTGCCTCGGGCTGGAGGCCGACACCGAACAGCCATGCCTGAATACCCAGGGGCACTTCACAGAAGACGAACACCTCCCGGAGCAGGGGTCGCACGGCTCGGCAACTCCAGTATCTGTGGGTCAGTGACCCGTCGCTGGACCCACAGGCGGCACAGTTGACACGCCTCGAGGCAGGATGGTCAGGATGTGGTAGGGCGTGGAGGGCCAGCCGTAGGGCGACATCTGCGTCGTGCCCCGAGAAGCAGTTCCGACGCAGGTCGGCCCAGGGGATGGAGCGGGACATATCCACGGTGGGGGTCCACCGGGTAGCCAGCTCTGCAGTAGGATGCGCCTGAAGCCGTGCCGATTCCAATGCCCGGCGGACCCTCTGGCTGGTGAGATGGGTAATGGGAGTCTCCGATCCCCGCAGGACGATGGTAAAGAGGAAGAGAGGGCTGTGTTGCCAGCTACTGCGCAGTCTCAATGAAGCCAACCTAATTCTTCTGCTATGACGTCATCCACTGTCTGGATTCTCTTCGCGACGTTAGCGGTAATGTACGTGGGATGTCTGTACTGTAGATCTTCCCGTGAGGGACCATAGCTCAAATAATAATGCTACTTTTGGTTTCTCCTGGAGGTTTGTCCTTCATTGGAAGTTCTAAGAGATATAGTCGCATGCCATTTTCACATGTATAATGAGAAAGTAAGAATATTTTTATAGAGAAAGAAAATATTTTTCTTAATCTACTTCAGATTCCTGGAGCCACGTATCAGAGTCACCAACTATCCAGGCTTTTTTATTTTATTTATATCAATTTAAAAGGCTATGTCCCCCTAGGGACACTTGCGTTGTCATACATGTATGTCTTTACATTTGTCTATACATATATATATAATAATTTTAAGCCGTGAATAGAATAGTCATATGATGCTAACAATGAGAAAGAGAGAGAAAAAAAACGAGAAAAATGAACTGTGTACAAAAGAAAGAAGTGTCTGGAAATATGTACAATCAGCATAATATAAATTATCAGTTTTTTAAAAAGATATTTGTTGCTATATAATTTAAAATATATCTTCAAAAGGTATTGAATTTAATATACATTTCTTTACTGGAAATAAAAATACTTGGATCTGTTACTATTAAATTATTTTTGATTCTATAGTCTTGAAAAAAAAACAGGACAATCCAGTAAAAGATGTATTGAGGTTTGTTCCTCATGTCCACAAAAACAACTCGAGTCTTCCACTGCACTAATTCTTTTTAAAAAGCTTCTGAAATTTCCACGATTAGAAATGAATTGAGAATTATGAAAGTTGGCCGGAAATATTTTGGTATGTTGTTAGGGAAGAAGTTTTGAAAAGTTTCATTTGTGTTGTTTTTTAGACTTTATGTCTAATGGTGGGCATCCAGTTTATCATATGTCACTGATTCGTACTTAGGAAGATGCTGTAGGTCTTCAGGAGTAAATATGCTTATTCCTTGGAGGGTATTAAAAAATGAACACGGTGAGGCTTGGGTATCTTGAGGTCGGCTTTGGGAAAGTTTAGGGATCGTGGGGGAGCTGGTGTTTCGCCTTAAGATGGTGATGTAATCAACCATCATAGGTTTAGGGATTGCTGCCCATTGGTATAGGACATGATCAACTTCATAGCCTCGGGATGGATTCCGACGCCGAACATCCAGACCTGCAGATCCAGGGGCACATAGCAGGAGGCGAACATCTCCCGGAGCAGGGGTCGTACGGCTCGACAACTCCAATATCTGTGGGTCAGCGACCCGTCGCTGGACTCATAGTTAGAGTCCAAGGTAGACTCTGGCTTGATTCTGATGGGATCAAGTCAGCCCCCATGGGTCACGTGGCTCGACTACAGGAAAAGAGCGTTTGATTCTATCTTAAACTATGGCTCGATGCTTTCAAGGCTTAAGGCTCCATCTAGGTTTCACGTTCCTATGAGGCTGTCTGTTTGGAACCTATAAAGATGGTAGGTGGGACATCTGAAGAAAAGGTTGTCGGCAGTTCGTGGTGACAAATGTATATTTTGATAGTTGAGATTGCGAACTATCTCTGCTGTGAATGAGGTTTTCGGGAGTTTTGGGTTACAAATAGTGTGGATGGCTGCAAGGAAATCAGAAGCAATTGCTCTTGGCATGAGCTGGATAGCTCTGGTTGCGTAAAGAATAGCAAGTAATTCTGCCAGAAAGGAGGTGCAACGATCATGGGAACTTTAGTTGTATTGGGGTGTAGGGAGTGACAGAATAACTGCGGCGCCTACACCCTTGAGGGGATTTTAAATAAATATCACAAGAAACATACCAAAAACACTGTTCTACAAAAAAAAAAAAGTTTTTTTTTGCCCAGAAGAAACAATATCTGATCTTAATGTATCAAACCCGTTTGATCTAATTCCAACAAAAGACAAATATATAAAATTTAACTCATTTTTTGCAGATTTATTTTGAATTTTATAAAAAACTACTAAATTACATTGGAACGCTTTTATTTAGAAATTAACTCTTTTTAGTATTGTTTTAATTGAATAATTCTCTAATTCCAAAATATTCCTTAAAACTTTTTTAATCTGTAAATTTATTTTCTCGAATACACACAATACTTTACAATTTGATTTCATTTAACTAGATTTGAATACCAACCCTTTGTACATATATCAATTGTGTTGCTATTTTAAAAATATTTTCATCTAACTAACTTGCATACTAATTCTGTACATATTTAAAAAATCTTTCTTTCTTTTCTTTCAAAAATTTTGTTTATGTTTAAAGTGCAAGTGTCCCTAGGGGGACATAGCGCTCTAAGTCGAAATAAAGAATTAATGTGACTTTTTGTTCTGATTCCAAATATATCATTGTTTTTTTCCTATCATGCAAGGTTTCTGATTTAGAGCCTTTTTTTCGTATTGGGTAAAATACGCTGTAATAAATGCACTGCAAGCAATGTTACGTAAGCTTTTTGATTAAACCTCATTACATTAGCTAGTGGTGATAGAAATATCACAGCATGTTTTAAATAGTTACTATTGTCAAGTACACAAACAGTATACGCACTTGAGATAAGATCAAATCCAAATCAATGAATAGTGTGTGATGTTTTGGTAACAGTGTTGTTACCATCTTCAGATAAAAGTACAGAAAGAAAGAAAATACTACAGCATGTTTTAAATAGTTAATATTTTCAAGTACACCCAGTATACTCTTAACAATAGTGACTATTTAAAACATGCTGTAGTATTTTTTTCTTTCTGTACTTTTATCTGAAGATTTGGATTTGGTCTTATCTCAAGTGTGTATACTGTCTGTGTACTTGACACTAGTAACTATTTAAAACATGCTGTGGTATTTTATCTCATTCTGTACTTTTATCTGAAGATGATAACAAAACTGTTACCTAAACATCACATACTATTCATGGATTTGGATTTGGTATAAAGTTAAAGTTCCAAAGATAATTTGTTGACTGGAAGTTGATTCAGAAAAAATCTGTCATATCAACCAATGATTTATTTAACTCCTGATTTTTCAGGGACCTGCTGTCGCTCTCCTCAAGGAAATCCTATAAAGTATAAAGTTCTATTGTAACAAAGTATTTATTAATTCTATTATTTTTATTAACAGAGTGGTCATTTTTATGTTTATATTTTGCTACTCTGTAAATTTCCCTCGTGGCTTATCTTTTGTTTACCATCTTAGTTTGTCCTTGCCTTTAATAAATTGCTGTGCTATCCTGAAGTTTGACCTACCTAATTTTCCACGTTCCAATATTTATTTTCTTCTTCTTCTTTCTTATCTCCACACTGGGTGAAGTAGAATGCCTTTGTCATTAAGACTGGGAGCACTACTCAGTAGCAGGCCGACTTACCTCTAAAAGAAATGGCCGCCTCTGACATGAGGAACAGACGCCATGTTCAGCCGCTCCTAACATGGAGTACAAACACTGCTCATCCTGTATCCCTGTATTAGGAGCCCTAACAGGGTACTATCAGCCGGACCAGCTGAGCCCAGGTTTTTTAGCGAGCTTGTTACTGCTCCCCCTCCTCCTTTTTCATCCGGGCTTGGGACCGGCAAGGGCGGAGTTCCAATATTTATAATGGATAAAAACCAACAACCAGACCCCCAAGATTCAGAACCTAGAGGCATTAATATCGTACCATAATTTTGATATAATTGTAAATGAACCATTGTATATGCCAACCCCCACTTATTATAGTAAACTAGATGAATAACCCGGCTTCGCCCGAGAATTCTTCCGAGTGTAATTTCCTTCATACTGAAAGTACATCAATAATAAATAGTAGAAGTGCCATAGAATAGCAATACAGAAGTAAAACATAAAGGACAGGCAAAAAGTGTGTCTGATGGCAAAAAATCGTATTATATTAGTTTTTAGGTATTTCCACCCAACCCCCGAGGTACCCGCTCCAGCGCATTAACCCTTGAAATTGCCTGAGTTGAGTGAGTGACTGCGATAGATCTTGACTGTGATGCCCATCTTCTCAGTAAGAATAAGAAAAAATAGATTTATAAAAAAATTAATCCAAAATACTGGCATGTACATATTTTTCTGTAAAAAATAAAAGAGCACATGGAAATTAGACAAACATATGTGTTTGCTAATGACTGAGACTGCATTTTAAACGTTTTTGTTAAAGAGATAAAAAAAGGCCAGAACAAATTAATAATTAATAATAAATACGAAAGCCATTATTTACATACAGTAACGCTAGTTTTGCAAAGTTTTTTTTTTAAATTGCATTGTGTGCACTTACCGTAACTTAGTAAATTTCTCTCTCAAGGCTCAATACTTTTGTAAAAAAAAGTAACCCTCGTATAAAAAGATATTTCAAAAAAAGTATGCAAGCAACTTGAAAAAAAAAAAATGCAGAACGCTCATTGGTCGCTTAATTTGCTTGGTGTTGTTACTTCGCCTCGTATTTACTCCGCGTAAAAAAAGTTCTTCAAATGAAAAAAAGAAATAGCCAAAAATACTAATCAAAATGTAGCCGAAAATTTTCCTTAGGTTTATAAAAAACGACCTGCAAAATTTGGTACCAATTGGTTCATTATACCGCAAATGTTTCTTTTGAACGAAAAATCGAAATTTAAGGAGAAATAACGATTATTTCTAACCTTAGGGATTAAGTATGATAGGATGAATTGTGAAGAGTAAAGATAAACGGAATTGGTACCAAATTTTGCATGTCACTTTTTATATACTTGAGGAAAATTTTCGGCTACATATTGATTAGTATTTTATCATTACTCTTCACAATTCATCCTTTCATACTTCATCCCTAAGGATAGAAATAATTGTTATTTCTCCTTAAAATAAATTTCGATTTTTCGTTCAAAAGAAACATTTGCGGTAAAATTGTCAAATTTCGTTCTACAATTGACTTTTATATATAAGAAGATATGATTACCTGGGTTGCTTTTGTTGAGTGGTTCGCACCCAATAAAGTTATTTTAAACTGGAACTGTATTAAAAATTCGGAAGATGAACAGTGGATTCCTTCTTCTTCTTCTTTCTTATCTCCACTCAATCATATTAGGGTATTAAGCTTGTAAAGCTTGTTGATGGTGACTGCCGGGGAAGAGTAGAGCTCATCAATGGATGAGTCAATACAGTCAATAATGTATTCTTCTTTCTTATCTCCACTCAATCACACTAAGGTATCAAGCTTGTAAAGTTTGAGACTTTTGATGGTGTCTGCCGGGGAAGAGTAGAGCTCATCAATGGATGAGTCAATACAGTAAATAATGTCTTCGTCTTTCTTATCTCCACTCAATCATATTAGGATATCAAGCTTGTAGAGCTTGTTGATGGTGTCTGCCGGGGAATAGTAGAGATTATCAATGGATGAGTCAATACAGTCAATAATGTATTCTTCTTTCTTATCTCCACTCAATCATATTAGGATATCAAGCTTGTAGAGCTTGTTGATGGTGTCTGCCGGGGAAGAGTAGAGCTCATCAATGGATGAGCCAATACAGTCAATAATATCTTCTTCTTTCTTATCCCCACTCAATCATATTAGGGTATCAAGCTTGTTGATGGTGTCTGCAGGGGAAGAGTAGAGCTCATCAATGGATGAGTCAATACAGTCAATACTGCAATAATACAGTGAATTCCTAATTTTGAATAATTGAGATGTAATGCCTCTTTTTCTGGAGATATGCAACATCAATGTTATTACCCCTGTATACCCTCCTGATCTCCAGGCTTGGATCTTCGGGACAGGTCTGGAGGAACTGACCATCCTGACATCGGTGAAGTCAGGAATCTTCCTTCGTCCAGGTTGGACTGGGTGAGGACATCTCCTGGAGGTGGTGACTGCCTGGCTGACTGTAAATTTTATTTTGTAAATATTGCTGCATCGGATTGCGGCTTGGCGGACTCTTCAACCTTGATTCTCTCCTGTGCCGGGTCTTGTATCTTACCAGAGCGTGTTTCAACCATCCTACAAATTTATATAAGTGGAGATAACTCTACTTTAAGTAATCTCCAGTATTATTTATTGGCGGACTCTTCAACCTTGATTCTCTCCTGTGCCGGGTCTTGTATCTTACCAGAGCGTGTTTCAACCATCCTACAAATTTATATAAGTGGAGATAACTCTACTTTAAGTAATCTCCAGTATTATTTATTGGCGGACTCTTCAACCTTGATTCTCTCCTGTGCCGGGTCTTGTATCTTACCAGAGCGTGTTTCAACCATCCTACAAATTTATATAAGTGGAGATAACTCTACTTTAAGTAATCTCCAGAATTATTTATTGGCAGACTCTTCAACCTTGATTCTCTCCTGTGCCGGGTCTTGTATCTTACCAGAGCGTGTTTCAACCATCCTACAAATTTATATAAGTGGAGATAACTCTACTTTAAGTAATCTCCAGTATTATTTATTGGCGGACTCTTCAACCTTGATTCTCTCCTGTGCCGGGTCTTGTATCTTACCAGAGCGTGTTTCAACCATCCTACAAATTTATATAAGTGGAGATAACTCTACTTTAAGTAATCTCCAGTATTATTTATTGGCGGACTCTTCAACCTTGATTCTCTCCTGTGCCGGGTCTTGTATCTTACCAGAGCGTGTTTCAACCATCCTACAAATTTATATAAGTGGAGATAACTCTACTCTAAGTAATCTCCAGTATTATTTATTGGCGGACTCTTCAACCTTGATTCTCTCCTGTGCCGGGTCTTGTATCTTACCAGAGCGTGTTTCAACCATCCTACAAATTTATATAAGTGGAGATAACTCTACTTTAAGTAATCTCCAGTATTATTTATTGGCGGACTCTTCAACCTTGATTCTCTCCTGTGCCGGGTCTTGTATCTTACCAGAGCGTGTTTCAACCATCCTACAAATTTATATAAGTGGAGATAACTCTACTTTAAGTAATCTCCAGTATTATTTATTGGCGGACTCTTCAACCTTGATTCTCTCCTGTGCCGAGTCTTGTATCTTACCAGAGCGTGTTTCAACCATCCTACAAATTTATATAAGTGGAGATAACTCTACTTTAAGTAATCTCCAGTATTATTTATTGGCGGACTCTTCAACCTTGATTCTCTCCTGTGCCGAGTCTTGTATCTTACCAGAGCGTGTTTCAACCATCCTACAAATTTATATAAGTGGAGATAACTCTACTTTAAGTAATCTCCAGTATTATTTATTGGCGGACTCTTCAACCTTGATTCTCTCCTGTGCCGGGTCTTGTATCTTACCAGAGCGTGTTTCAACCATCCTACAAATTTATATAAGTGGAGATAACTCTACTTTAAGTAATCTCCAGTATTATTTATTGGCGGACTCTTCAACCTTGATTCTCTCCTGTGCCGAGTCTTGTATCTTACCAGAGCGTGTTTCAACCATCCTACAAATTTATATAAGTGGAGATAACTCTACTTTAAGTAATCTCCAGTATTATTTATTGGCGGACTCTTCAACCTTGATTCTCTCCTGTGCCGAGTCTTGTATCTTACCAGAGCGTGTTTCAACCATCCTACAAATTTATATAAGTGGAGATAACTCTACTTTAAGTAATCTCCAGTATTATTTATTGGCGGACTCTTCAACCTTGATTCTCTCCTGTGCCGGGTCTTGTATCTTACCAGAGCGTGTTTCAACCATCCTACAAATTTATATAAGTGGAGATAACTCTACTTTAAGTAATCTCCAGTATTATTTATTGGCGGACTCTTCAACCTTGATTCTCTCCTGTGCCGAGTCTTGTATCTTACCAGAGCGTGTTTCAACCATCCTACAAATTTATATAAGTGGAGATAACTCTACTTTAAGTAATCTCCAGTATTATTTATTGGCGGACTCTTCAACCTTGATTCTCTCCTGTGCCGAGTCTTGTATCTTACCAGAGCGTGTTTCAACCATCCTACAAATTTATATAAGTGGAGATAACTCTACTTTAAGTAATCTCCAGTATTATTTATTGGCGGACTCTTCAACCTTGATTCTCTCCTGTGCCGGGTCTTGTATCTTACCAGAGCGTGTTTCAACCATCCTACAAATTTATATAAGTGGAGATAACTCTACTTTAAGTAATCTCCAGTATTATTTATTGGCGGACTCTTCAACCTTGATTCTCTCCTGTGCCGAGTCTTGTATCTTACCAGAGCGTGTTTCAACCATCCTACAAATTTATATAAGTGGAGATAACTCTACTTTAAGTAATCTCCAGTATTATTTATTGGCGGACTCTTCAACCTTGATTCTCTCCTGTGCCGAGTCTTGTATCTTACCAGAGCGTGTTTCAACCATCCTACAAATTTATATAAGTGGAGATAACTCTACTTTAAGTAATCTCCAGTATTATTTATTGGCGGACTCTTCAACCTTGATTCTCTCCTGTGCCGAGTCTTGTATCTTACCAGAGCGTGTTTCAACCATCCTACAAATTTATATAAGTGGAGATAACTCTACTTTAAGTAATCTCCAGTATTATTTATTGGCGGACTCTTCAACCTTGATTCTCTCCTGTGCCGAGTCTTGTATCTTACCAGAGCGTGTTTCAACCATCCTACAAATTTATATAAGTGGAGATAACTCTACTTTAAGTAATCTCCAGTATTATTTATTGGCGGACTCTTCAACCTTGATTCTCTCCTGTGCCGAGTCTTGTATCTTACCAGAGCGTGTTTCAACCATCCTACAAATTTATATAAGTGGAGATAACTCTACTTTAAGTAATCTCCAGTATTATTTATTGGCGGACTCTTCAACCTTGATTCTCTCCTGTGCCGAGTCTTGTATCTTACCAGAGCGTGTTTCAACCATCCTACAAATTTATATAAGTGGAGATAACTCTACTTTAAGTAATCTCCAGTATTATTTATTGGCGGACTCTTCAACCTTGATTCTCTCCTGTGCCGAGTCTTGTATCTTACCAGAGCGTGTTTCAACCATCCTACAAATTTATATAAGTGGAGATAACTCTACTTTAAGTAATCTCCAGTATTATTTATTGGCGGACTCTTCAACCTTGATTCTCTCCTGTGCCGAGTCTTGTATCTTACCAGAGCGTGTTTCAACCATCCTACAAATTTATATAAGTGGAGATAACTCTACTTTAAGTAATCTCCAGTATTATTTATTGGCGGACTCTTCAACCTTGATTCTCTCCTGTGCCGAGTCTTGTATCTTACCAGAGCGTGTTTCAACCATCCTACAAATTTATATAAGTGGAGATAACTCTACTTTAAGTAATCTCCAGTATTATTTATTGGCGGACTCTTCAACCTTGATTCTCTCCTGTGCCGAGTCTTGTATCTTACCAGAGCGTGTTTCAACCATCCTACAAATTTATATAAGTGGAGATAACTCTACTTTAAGTAATCTCCAGTATTATTTATTGGCGGACTCTTCAACCTTGATTCTCTCCTGTGCCGAGTCTTGTATCTTACCAGAGCGTGTTTCAACCATCCTACAAATTTATATAAGTGGAGATAACTCTACTTTAAGTAATCTCCAGTATTATTTATTGGCGGACTCTTCAACCTTGATTCTCTCCTGTGCCGAGTCTTGTATCTTACCAGAGCGTGTTTCAACCATCCTACAAATTTATATAAGTGGAGATAACTCTACTTTAAGTAATCTCCAGTATTATTTATTGGCGGACTCTTCAACCTTGATTCTCTCCTGTGCCGAGTCTTGTATCTTACCAGAGCGTGTTTCAACCATCCTACAAATTTATATAAGTGGAGATAACTCTACTTTAAGTAATCTCCAGTATTATTTATTGGCGGACTCTTCAACCTTGATTCTCTCCTGTGCCGAGTCTTGTATCTTACCAGAGCGTGTTTCAACCATCCTACAAATTTATATAAGTGGAGATAACTCTACTTTAAGTAATCTCCAGTATTATTTATTGGCGGACTCTTCAACCTTGATTCTCTCCTGTGCCGAGTCTTGTATCTTACCAGAGCGTGTTTCAACCATCCTACAAATTTATATAAGTGGAGATAACTCTACTTTAAGTAATCTCCAGTATTATTTATTGGCGGACTCTTCAACCTTGATTCTCTCCTGTGCCGAGTCTTGTATCTTACCAGAGCGTGTTTCAACCATCCTACAAATTTATATAAGTGGAGATAACTCTACTTTAAGTAATCTCCAGTATTATTTATTGGCGGACTCTTCAACCTTGATTCTCTCCTGTGCCGAGTCTTGTATCTTACCAGAGCGTGTTTCAACCATCCTACAAATTTATATAAGTGGAGATAACTCTACTTTAAGTAATCTCCAGTATTATTTATTGGCGGACTCTTCAACCTTGATTCTCTCCTGTGCCGAGTCTTGTATCTTACCAGAGCGTGTTTCAACCATCCTACAAATTTATATAAGTGGAGATAACTCTACTTTAAGTAATCTCCAGTATTATTTATTGGCGGACTCTTCAACCTTGATTCTCTCCTGTGCCGAGTCTTGTATCTTACCAGAGCGTGTTTCAACCATCCTACAAATTTATATAAGTGGAGATAACTCTACTTTAAGTAATCTCCAGTATTATTTATTGGCGGACTCTTCAACCTTGATTCTCTCCTGTGCCGAGTCTTGTATCTTACCAGAGCGTGTTTCAACCATCCTACAAATTTATATAAGTGGAGATAACTCTACTTTAAGTAATCTCCAGTATTATTTATTGGCGGACTCTTCAACCTTGATTCTCTCCTGTGCCGAGTCTTGTATCTTACCAGAGCGTGTTTCAACCATCCTACAAATTTATATAAGTGGAGATAACTCTACTTTAAGTAATCTCCAGTATTATTTATTGGCGGACTCTTCAACCTTGATTCTCTCCTGTGCCGAGTCTTGTATCTTACCAGAGCGTGTTTCAACCATCCTACAAATTTATATAAGTGGAGATAACTCTACTTTAAGTAATCTCCAGTATTATTTATTGGCGGACTCTTCAACCTTGATTCTCTCCTGTGCCGGGTCTTGTATCTTACCAGAGCGTGTTTCAACCATCCTACAAATTTATATAAGTGGAGATAACTCTACTTTAAGTAATCTCCAGTATTATTTATTGGCGGACTCTTCAACCTTGATTCTCTCCTGTGCCGAGTCTTGTATCTTACCAGAGCGTGTTTCAACCATCCTACAAATTTATATAAGTGGAGATAACTCTACTTTAAGTAATCTCCAGTATTATTTATTGGCGGACTCTTCAACCTTGATTCTCTCCTGTGCCGAGTCTTGTATCTTACCAGAGCGTGTTTCAACCATCCTACAAATTTATATAAGTGGAGATAACTCTACTTTAAGTAATCTCCAGTATTATTTATTGGCGGACTCTTCAACCTTGATTCTCTCCTGTGCCGAGTCTTGTATCTTACCAGAGCGTGTTTCAACCATCCTACAAATTTATATAAGTGGAGATAACTCTACTTTAAGTAATCTCCAGTATTATTTATTGGCGGACTCTTCAACCTTGATTCTCTCCTGTGCCGAGTCTTGTATCTTACCAGAGCGTGTTTCAACCATCCTACAAATTTATATAAGTGGAGATAACTCTACTTTAAGTAATCTCCAGTATTATTTATTGGCGGACTCTTCAACCTTGATTCTCTCCTGTGCCGAGTCTTGTATCTTACCAGAGCGTGTTTCAACCATCCTACAAATTTATATAAGTGGAGATAACTCTACTTTAAGTAATCTCCAGTATTATTTATTGGCGGACTCTTCAACCTTGATTCTCTCCTGTGCCGGGTCTTGTATCTTACCAGAGCGTGTTTCAACCATCCTACAAATTTATATAAGTGGAGATAACTCTACTTTAAGTAATCTCCAGTATTATTTATTGGCGGACTCTTCAACCTTGATTCTCTCCTGTGCCGAGTCTTGTATCTTACCAGAGCGTGTTTCAACCATCCTACAAATTTATATAAGTGGAGATAACTCTACTTTAAGTAATCTCCAGTATTATTTATTGGCGGACTCTTCAACCTTGATTCTCTCCTGTGCCGAGTCTTGTATCTTACCAGAGCGTGTTTCAACCATCCTACAAATTTATATAAGTGGAGATAACTCTACTTTAAGTAATCTCCAGTATTATTTATTGGCGGACTCTTCAACCTTGATTCTCTCCTGTGCCGGTCTTGTATCTTACCAGAGCGTGTTTCAACCATCCTACAAATTTATATAAGTGGAGATAACTCTACTTTAAGTAATCTCCAGTATTATTTATTGGCGGACTCTTCAACCTTGATTCTCTCCTGTGCCGAGTCTTGTATCTTACCAGAGCGTGTTTCAACCATCCTACAAATTTATATAAGTGGAGATAACTCTACTTTAAGTAATCTCCAGTATTATTTATTGGCGGACTCTTCAACCTTGATTCTCTCCTGTGCCGAGTCTTGTATCTTACCAGAGCGTGTTTCAACCATCCTACAAATTTATATAAGTGGAGATAACTCTACTTTAAGTAATCTCCAGTATTATTTATTGGCGGACTCTTCAACCTTGATTCTCTCCTGTGCCGAGTCTTGTATCTTACCAGAGCGTGTTTCAACCATCCTACAAATTTATATAAGTGGAGATAACTCTACTTTAAGTAATCTCCAGTATTATTTATTGGCGGACTCTTCAACCTTGATTCTCTCCTGTGCCGAGTCTTGTATCTTACCAGAGCGTGTTTCAACCATCCTACAAATTTATATAAGTGGAGATAACTCTACTTTAAGTAATCTCCAGTATTATTTATTGGCGGACTCTTCAACCTTGATTCTCTCCTGTGCCGAGTCTTGTATCTTACCAGAGCGTGTTTCAACCATCCTACAAATTTATATAAGTGGAGATAACTCTACTTTAAGTAATCTCCAGTATTATTTATTGGCGGACTCTTCAACCTTGATTCTCTCCTGTGCCGAGTCTTGTATCTTACCAGAGCGTGTTTCAACCATCCTACAAATTTATATAAGTGGAGATAACTCTACTTTAAGTAATCTCCAGTATTATTTATTGGCGGACTCTTCAACCTTGATTCTCTCCTGTGCCGAGTCTTGTATCTTACCAGAGCGTGTTTCAACCATCCTACAAATTTATATAAGTGGAGATAACTCTACTTTAAGTAATCTCCAGTATTATTTATTGGCGGACTCTTCAACCTTGATTCTCTCCTGTGCCGAGTCTTGTATCTTACCAGAGCGTGTTTCAACCATCCTACAAATTTATATAAGTGGAGATAACTCTACTTTAAGTAATCTCCAGTATTATTTATTGGCGGACTCTTCAACCTTGATTCTCTCCTGTGCCGAGTCTTGTATCTTACCAGAGCGTGTTTCAACCATCCTACAAATTTATATAAGTGGAGATAACTCTACTTTAAGTAATCTCCAGTATTATTTATTGGCGGACTCTTCAACCTTGATTCTCTCCTGTGCCGAGTCTTGTATCTTACCAGAGCGTGTTTCAACCATCCTACAAATTTATATAAGTGGAGATAACTCTACTTTAAGTAATCTCCAGTATTATTTATTGGCGGACTCTTCAACCTTGATTCTCTCCTGTGCCGGGTCTTGTATCTTACCAGAGCGTGTTTCAACCATCCTACAAATTTATATAAGTGGAGATAACTCTACTTTAAGTAATCTCCAGTATTATTTATTGGCGGACTCTTCAACCTTGATTCTCTCCTGTGCCGAGTCTTGTATCTTACCAGAGCGTGTTTCAACCATCCTACAAATTTATATAAGTGGAGATAACTCTACTTTAAGTAATCTCCAGTATTATTTATTGGCGGACTCTTCAACCTTGATTCTCTCCTGTGCCGAGTCTTGTATCTTACCAGAGCGTGTTTCAACCATCCTACAAATTTATATAAGTGGAGATAACTCTACTTTAAGTAATCTCCAGTATTATTTATTGGCGGACTCTTCAACCTTGATTCTCTCCTGTGCCGAGTCTTGTATCTTACCAGAGCGTGTTTCAACCATCCTACAAATTTATATAAGTGGAGATAACTCTACTTTAAGTAATCTCCAGTATTATTTATTGGCGGACTCTTCAACCTTGATTCTCTCCTGTGCCGAGTCTTGTATCTTACCAGAGCGTGTTTCAACCATCCTACAAATTTATATAAGTGGAGATAACTCTACTTTAAGTAATCTCCAGTATTATTTATTGGCGGACTCTTCAACCTTGATTCTCTCCTGTGCCGAGTCTTGTATCTTACCAGAGCGTGTTTCAACCATCCTACAAATTTATATAAGTGGAGATAACTCTACTTTAAGTAATCTCCAGTATTATTTATTGGCGGACTCTTCAACCTTGATTCTCTCCTGTGCCGAGTCTTGTATCTTACCAGAGCGTGTTTCAACCATCCTACAAATTTATATAAGTGGAGATAACTCTACTTTAAGTAATCTCCAGTATTATTTATTGGCGGACTCTTCAACCTTGATTCTCTCCTGTGCCGAGTCTTGTATCTTACCAGAGCGTGTTTCAACCATCCTACAAATTTATATAAGTGGAGATAACTCTACTTTAAGTAATCTCCAGTATTATTTATTGGCGGACTCTTCAACCTTGATTCTCTCCTGTGCCGAGTCTTGTATCTTACCAGAGCGTGTTTCAACCATCCTACAAATTTATATAAGTGGAGATAACTCTACTTTAAGTAATCTCCAGTATTATTTATTGGCGGACTCTTCAACCTTGATTCTCTCCTGTGCCGAGTCTTGTATCTTACCAGAGCGTGTTTCAACCATCCTACAAATTTATATAAGTGGAGATAACTCTACTTTAAGTAATCTCCAGTATTATTTATTGGCGGACTCTTCAACCTTGATTCTCTCCTGTGCCGAGTCTTGTATCTTACCAGAGCGTGTTTCAACCATCCTACAAATTTATATAAGTGGAGATAACTCTACTTTAAGTAATCTCCAGTATTATTTATTGGCGGACTCTTCAACCTTGATTCTCTCCTGTGCCGAGTCTTGTATCTTACCAGAGCGTGTTTCAACCATCCTACAAATTTATATAAGTGGAGATAACTCTACTTTAAGTAATCTCCAGTATTATTTATTGGCGGACTCTTCAACCTTGATTCTCTCCTGTGCCGAGTCTTGTATCTTACCAGAGCGTGTTTCAACCATCCTACAAATTTATATAAGTGGAGATAACTCTACTTTAAGTAATCTCCAGTATTATTTATTGGCGGACTCTTCAACCTTGATTCTCTCCTGTGCCGAGTCTTGTATCTTACCAGAGCGTGTTTCAACCATCCTACAAATTTATATAAGTGGAGATAACTCTACTTTAAGTAATCTCCAGTATTATTTATTGGCGGACTCTTCAACCTTGATTCTCTCCTGTGCCGAGTCTTGTATCTTACCAGAGCGTGTTTCAACCATCCTACAAATTTATATAAGTGGAGATAACTCTACTTTAAGTAATCTCCAGTATTATTTATTGGCGGACTCTTCAACCTTGATTCTCTCCTGTGCCGAGTCTTGTATCTTACCAGAGCGTGTTTCAACCATCCTACAAATTTATATAAGTGGAGATAACTCTACTTTAAGTAATCTCCAGTATTATTTATTGGCGGACTCTTCAACCTTGATTCTCTCCTGTGCCGAGTCTTGTATCTTACCAGAGCGTGTTTCAACCATCCTACAAATTTATATAAGTGGAGATAACTCTACTTTAAGTAATCTCCAGTATTATTTATTGGCGGACTCTTCAACCTTGATTCTCTCCTGTGCCGAGTCTTGTATCTTACCAGAGCGTGTTTCAACCATCCTACAAATTTATATAAGTGGAGATAACTCTACTTTAAGTAATCTCCAGTATTATTTATTGGCGGACTCTTCAACCTTGATTCTCTCCTGTGCCGAGTCTTGTATCTTACCAGAGCGTGTTTCAACCATCCTACAAATTTATATAAGTGGAGATAACTCTACTTTAAGTAATCTCCAGTATTATTTATTGGCGGACTCTTCAACCTTGATTCTCTCCTGTGCCGAGTCTTGTATCTTACCAGAGCGTGTTTCAACCATCCTACAAATTTATATAAGTGGAGATAACTCTACTTTAAGTAATCTCCAGAATTATTTATTGGCAGACTCTTCAACCTTGATTCTCTCCTGTGCCGAGTCTTGTATCTTACCAGAGCGTGTTTCAACCATCCTACAAATTTATATAAGTGGAGATAACTCTACTTTAAGTAATCTCCAGTATTATTTATTGACGGACTCTTCAACCTTGATTCTCTCCTGTGCCGAGTCTTGTATCTTACCAGAGCGTGTTTCAACCATCCTACAAATTTATATAAGTGGAGATAACTCTACTTTAAGTAATCTCCAGTATTATTTATTGGCAGACTCTTCAACCTTGATTCTCTCCTGTGCCGAGTCTTGTATCTTACCAGAGCGTGTTTCAACCATCCTACAAATTT
Source organism: Cordylochernes scorpioides (assembly GCA_030710605.1). NCBI lineage: Eukaryota > Metazoa > Arthropoda > Arachnida > Pseudoscorpiones > Chernetidae > Cordylochernes > Cordylochernes scorpioides. Next base: position 148,581,569 of record CP092864.1, read on the forward strand.
ATATAAGTGGAGATAACTCTACTTTAAGTAATCTCCAGTATTATTTATTGGCGGACTCTTCAACCTTGATTCTCTCCTGTGCCGAGTCTTGTATCTTACCAGAGCGTGTTTCAACCATCCTACAAATTTATATAAGTGGAGATAACTCTACTTTAAGTAATCTCCAGTATTATTTATTGGCAGACTCTTCAACCTTGATTCTCTCCTGTGCCGAGTCTTGTATCTTACCAGAGCGTGTTTCAACCATCCTAAAAATTTATATAAGTGGAGATAACTCTACTTTAAGTAATCTCCAGTATTATTTATTGGCAGACTCTTCAACCTTGATTCTCTCCTGTGCCGGGTCTTGTATCTTACCAGAGCGTGTTTCAACCATCCTACAAATTTATATAAGTGGAGATAACTCTACTTTAAGTAATCTCCAGTATTATTTATTGGCAGACTCTTCAACCTTGATTCTCTCCTGTGCCGAGTCTTGTATCTTACCAGAGCGTGTTTCAACCATCCTACAAATTTATATAAGTGGAGATAACTCTACTTTAAGTAATCTCCAGTATTATTTATTGGCGGACTCTTCAACCTTGATTCTCTCCTGTGCCGAGTCTTGTATCTTACCAGAGCGTGTTTCAACCATCCTACAAATTTATATAAGTGGAGATAACTCTACTTTAAGTAATCTCCAGTATTATTTATTGGCGGACTCTTCAACCTTGATTCTCTCCTGTGCCGAGTCTTGTATCTTACCAGAGCGTGTTTCAACCATCCTACAAATTTATATAAGTGGAGATAACTCTACTTTGAGTAATCTCCAGTATTATTTATTGGCGGACTCTTCAACCTTGATTCTCTCCTGTGCCGAGTCTTGTATCTTACCAGAGCGTGTTTCAACCATCCTACAAATTTATATAAGTGGAGATAACTCTACTTTAAGTAATCTCCAGTATTATTTATTGGCGGACTCTTCAACCTTGATTCTCTCCTGTGCCGAGTCTTGTATCTTACCAGAGCGTGTTTCAACCATCCTACAAATTTATATAAGTGGAGATAACTCTACTTTAAGTAATCTCCAGAATTATTTATTGGCAGACTCTTCAACCTTGATTCTCTCCTGTGCCGAGTCTTGTATCTTACCAGAGCGTGTTTCAACCATCCTACAAATTTATATAAGTGGAGATAACTCTACTTTAAGTAATCTCCAGTATTATTTATTGGCGGACTCTTCAACCTTGATTCTCTCCTGTGCCGGGTCTTGTATCTTACCAGAGCGTGTTTCAACCATCCTACAAATTTATATAAGTGGAGATAACTCTACTTTAAGTAATCTCCAGTATTATTTATTGGCGGACTCTTCAACCTTGATTCTCTCCTGTGCCGAGTCTTGTATCTTACCAGAGCGTGTTTCAACCATCCTACAAATTTATATAAGTGGAGATAACTCTACTTTAAGTAATCTCCAGTATTATTTATTGGCGGACTCTTCAACCTTGATTCTCTCCTGTGCCGAGTCTTGTATCTTACCAGAGCGTGTTTCAACCATCCTACAAATTTATATAAGTGGGGATAACTCTACTTTAAGTAGCCTCCAGAATTATTTATTGGCAGACTCTTCAACCTTGATTCTCTCCTGTGCCGGGTCTTGTATCTTACCAGAGCGTGTTTCAACCATCCTACAAATTTATATAAGTGGAGATAACTCTACTTTAAGTAATCTCCAGTATTATTTATTGGCAGACTCTTCAACCTTGATTCTCTCCTGTGCCGAGTCTTGTATCTTACCAGAGCGTGTTTCAACCATCCTACAAATTTATATAAGTGGAGATAACTCTACTTTAAGTAATCTCCAGTATTATTTATTGGCGGACTCTTCAACCTTGATTCTCTCCTGTGCCGAGTCTTGTATCTTACCAGAGCGTGTTTCAACCATCCTACAAATTTATATAAGTGGAGATAACTCTACTTTAAGTAATCTCCAGTATTATTTATTGGCGGACTCTTCAACCTTGATTCTCTCCTGTGCCGAGTCTTGTATCTTACCAGAGCGTGTTTCAACCATCCTACAAATTTATATAAGTGGAGATAACTCTACTTTAAGTAATCTCCAGTATTATTTATTGGCGGACTCTTCAACCTTGATTCTCTCCTGTGCCGAGTCTTGTATCTTACCAGAGCGTGTTTCAACCATCCTACAAATTTATATAAGTGGAGATAACTCTACTTTAAGTAATCTCCAGTATTATTTATTGGCGGACTCTTCAACCTTGATTCTCTCCTGTGCCGAGTCTTGTATCTTACCAGAGCGTGTTTCAACCATCCTACAAATTTATATAAGGGAATAATGAGATAACTTTAAGTAGCCTCCAGAATAATTTATTGGCAGACTCTTCAACCTTGATTCTCTCCTGTGCCGAGTCTTGTATCTTACCAGAGCGTGTTTCAACCATCCTACAAATTTATATAAGGGAATAATGAGATAACTTTAAGTAGCCTCCAGAATAATTTATTGGCAGACTCTTCAACCTTGATTCTCTCCTGTGCCGAGTCTTGTATCTTACCAGAGCGTGTTTCAACCATCCTACAAATTTATATAAGGGAATAATGAGATAACTTTAAGTAGCCTCCAGAATAATTTATTGGCAGACTCTTCAACCTTGATTCTCTCCTGTGCCGAGTCTTGTATCTTACCAGAGCGTGTTTCAACCATCCTACAAATTTATATAAGGGAATAATGAGATAACTTTAAGTAGCCTCCAGAATAATTTATTGGCAGACTCTTCAACCTTGATTCTCTCCTGTGCCGGGTCTTGTATCTTACCAGAGCGTGTTTCAACCATCCTACCTATTTATATAAGGGAATAATGAGATAACTTTAAGTAGCCTCCAGAATAATTTATTGGCAGACTCTTCAACCTTGATTCTCTCCTGTGCCGGGTCTTGTATCTTACCAGAGCGTGTTTCAACCATCCTACAAATTTATATAAGGGAATAATGAGATAACTTTAAGTAGCCTCCAGAATAATTTATTGGCAGACTCTTCAACCTTGATTCTCTCCTGTGCCGGGTCTTGTATCTTACCAGATCGTGTTTCAACCATCCTACAAATTTATATAAGGGAATAATGAGATAATTTTAAGTAGCCTCCAGAATCCTTTATTTATTTCTCACATCAAAGAGAGCAGTGAAGTCACACAGTGTACCAAAATACAAATGGTGATTTTATAATACATAAATAGGTTTATTATATATATATTCTGTTTAATAAAATAAATAAATATGAAATATAAATTTGAATTTAAAATATATGAAAAATAATCTTACAAATTAAAATGAAATAGGTGTATTAGCTATGATGCAACAATCTTGACTAAGAAGTCAATAAAGATGTTTTAATTGTAAAAAAAAAATCAATGTTATTTCATTCTGGTTGGATGGTTTTCAATATTTCTCTTATACAGTAATCCCTCGTTAAGACGAACTCAACGGGAGAACGAAATACCCTTTTCGTCTTAAAAGAATATATACCGAATTCGTATAAACCGAATTCGTATTAGACGAATTGAATTCGTGGTATCCGGGGGTTGTACTTATGTACTACTGATGAGTAAGAAAACTACATTTCTGAGGAATAACGAATAAATTTATTTGAAAACAATATTAATGAAAATATTTTATAATTTTAAGGAACAACAATTATGTATATGTATGTACATAAAGTATTTTATTTTAAAAGACAATATGGATATTATAATCACAATGTAAGGCAATAACTTGAGAATATAAGTTTATTTTAAAACACAAATAAAAAAGAACAACAAAAGAAACAACTTACATAATATACTTGGTACATACAATGTTTATGTGTATGCAGCATATGCAGTATGCATAGAGTATCCTATATCTGGGTTTTCTCTGCAGGCTTCAGAAAGTCTGTTATAGTTTTTTGGTGGTATTTGATTGGGCACTGTTTCAGACACTCCCTTCTTATTTTATCCAGGTCATCTTCAAAATGAACATCAATATCCGCAGAGGTTTTGGACACAGCTTCTAAATAAAAATAAGTCCTTTTTCTTCTGAGAGCTCGATTTACACAGATTATTATTCACAGAATATATTTTTATTATTTATATTATATTTAATATTTTTAAATATATGTTTTGTATAAAAATAAGAATAATATAATATTCTGTGAAATTCCGTGAAAGCGTGCGCTCCTTGGCTGCTGGCTGGCAGGGGTCACCATGGCCCCTACATTTATCAGTCAAGAAAAACAGCAATACTGGCAAAATAGAGTCGAAATTTTCCACTGATTGAGTACATGGAACGACCCCAAGGGGATGGTTTCATAGAAAATGAGTCATCATAACAAACAAAGGACGAATGTTTACACAAAAGACAAAGAGAGCCAATACTTGATATCAACGGCGTTTTTGTTGTTTTAATAGTTTATTGTTTTACTTATAACTCGCCTTTAAAAACATATTAGAATTCGTTTTAACCGATTGATTAGTTCTGCTGGGGGCTAAATTTAATTCGTATTTCGTCATAACCGAATATTTCGTCTTAACCGGCAAAATCTCTTTGGAAAGCATTGAAATTTAACGGGGGAAAAGAAACGGTTCGCGCAAACCGAGAGTTCGTATAATCCGAGTTCGTGATAACGAGGGATTTCTGTATATGTGTATTGGCAGCTATTGCATAGGGGGTCGGTGGAAGGATGGTCTAAACCGTTGGTTTTTGACCGTTACGACCCGGGTTCGATTCCCGTATTGGGCACTTTTTTCTGTTTAAAAAAAAAAATGCTCCAATGGCCCCCGATTCTTGCAAAATTCCAACCCCACCAGCGAGTGCAAGTAGCCAAACGGCCTCTGGCACATTTGTAAGTGCAAAGTCGAACTGCTTTTCCTACATGTGTAGACATGTGGTGCACTTACAGTAAAAGCAGTCGCCTACTTCTACCCACCATGGTTATCATGGCCTATACCACGTGTACTAGGAATAAGCAAAAAAAAAAAAAAAAAAACATCAATGTTTATTTATTCTGGTTGGAAGGTACTGGATATTTCTCTTATATATGTACATTGGCAGCTATTGCATGGGATTCTATGAATCAGGTTTGCTCGTTATTGTCAGATTAGGTCGTAAATTTAAACGATCATCTCTGGTGACAAATGGATTCCCATGATGACACTTGAAGCCGACCTTATTTATAGACGGATGGTCGATGGCAAAGATATCCATTTACATATTATCTGTACATTTAGGAGTGGATGGCGGAAAATTTAATATTTGTCAACAGTCCATTTTCGTTTTAAGACCTACCGAGTTTAGTACCATAGCCCTAAATACAATTCTATTATGTCAATTCATCATATATAAAATATTGTTACGTAGAAAGAAGTACATTCCAGAATGGAGAGAGAATTTTCTAAAACGTTTAAGAATAATGTAGAAAAAGCGGAAGACAACTGATTGGTCAATCTAAATGGTCTAATCATATTTGAGTATCAAGCTTGTAAAGCTTGAGATTTGACAACCATCATGACTGGGTGAAGTAGAATGCGTCTGCTTTTGTCATTAAGACTGGGAGCACTACTCAGCGGCAGGCCGACTTAGCTCCAAAAGAAATGGCCGCCTCTGACATGAGGAACAGACACCATGTGCAGCAGTTCCTAACATGGAGTACAAACGCTGCTCATCCTGTATCTCTGGATTAGGAGCCCTTACAAGGTACTATCAGCCGGGCCAACTGAGCCCAGGTTTTTTAGTAAGCTTGTTACTGCTCCCCCTCCTCCTTTTCATCCGGGCTTGGGACCGGCAAAGGCGGAGTTGAAACCTTCTAATAAATGTATGTGGTAATTTAAGAATCATAAACACCTGTGTAAATACTCACCATCTCTTCTTATACTCCCTACTCTAATATGGACTTTTAATCATGGTACCCAATCCTCCTTTAATCAATTTAACTTTGTATGTATCGTTTTTGAGTGTTCAATTGAATAAAGAGGTACATCTAGAGGGAACGTAGAAACCAAAAGGGCTTACCCCGCAAACATGAGGTCAACCGTCGCGACAATGCGGCGCCAGACGTCCGGTGACGTAACACTTGAGCATATAAAAAGGGCTTGCCCCGCAGTAAGAGTAAGTTAAGTGGATGCAAGATAGCAGACAGCAGCAGCAGACAGATCGTTAGTAAGTCTTTGTGAACGGGGTGGATGGCCCGCCGGCCGCTACTTGGTCTCTGCGTTCCCTCTCTCTGATGCCTCAGATTCCCCTGTGATTCGTCTCTGTGTGCTTTACCACTCACCACCATCACGACTGCGCAATCGTCATCTTTCCCCACGACTCAATACAACAGACCAGACCACCGAAATACCACAGCTAAAGAAAGAAAGTCGACAGGATTCGACATGTATATATTGAAACAGTGTGGCAAACAACATTAGAAGAGGGTCAATAGATGAGCAAGCCAGTAAGGTAGAAGTATGCAGCCCCCCCCCATAACCTCCCAAGGAAGTGCTAATTGACAAATTCCAGGGGTAGAGACGGACGGAGAATCCAGATGGCATTCCAGTGTGGGATAGTCTGATGACTACCGGTCCTTCCTGCCCTGCCTGCGGATCCCCCGATGGCTCCCTGGACCATCGTTGCTCGAGTATCAAGCCCCTCGTCCGGGAGGCCTTCAACATAGTCGGCAGACCCTCTGATCTCCAGATTTGGATCTTCGGGACAGTTCTGGAGGAACTGACCATCCTCACATCGGCGAAGTCAGGAATCTACCTTCGTCCAGGTTGGACTGGGTGAGGACATCAAGGATCCCGTCATCTCCTGGAGGCGGACAGTATCGCTGTGAATACTTGGCTGACTGTAAATTTTATCGATTTAATTTTTTTATTCTGTAAATATTGACTAAGAAGTCAATAATGATGTTTTATTGTCAACTAGCGGATGTACCCGGCTTCGCCCGGGTTATACCCGAGTAAAGGTTTGTCTAACGAACATTTGTTAAAACAATTCTCTATAAACTTATTAAAAATATATATATTTTGATAATTTGAAACTCGTAAATTTGAATCTCTCGATAAAGTGAAATTTTTTTCCCGGTCCTTTGAAAAATACTCGATAAGTTGAATAAAATCAATATTAATTGGTTCCCTCGGTAATTGGAAGTTAAAGGAATAGTATCTTGCCTTGGAATTGTATCATTATTCTTGTCTCAAATAAATTGCCGTGTCATCCTGAATTTTGTCTTTCCCAATTTTCTACATTACAAAATCATCATTTTATCTATTCTCTCAATATATATGTTGTATATAAATGATAAAACTAACTTTGACTTGTGCGCAATTAATAGGTAGATTATCTTACTTTTGATAAATAATCTTTAAGATAATAAACTTAGTGATAATTAAACTTATAGATAAAAAAACTTGTTATCATCGTCGCAATGCGAGTTAAATCTACAAATTTGCAAATAACTCTAAGGATATTCAAGATATTCAAGAAATTATTTTTCAAAAACCTTCCCGGGGATATACCTAATAATATCCCAAAATTTCACGGCGATTGGATGTATGGTTTTTGAATCTATAGAGTACAGACATACATTCAATTTTATATATATATAGATTGTCACTCTGGTGACATCGACATCTGCAGTAAAAAGCGCGAGGAGTTGCCTCCCGGGCGTGTGGATGATCCTACAAGACGGTGCCAGGAGAGACTGACATCGGAGCAGCCTACAAGACGGTGTAGTCCAGGCTGGACATGTACAGTGTGGAGCGGGACACAAGAGTGACATCCACGGCGCCAAGGATCCTTCTGATGGGGAGATTGAAAGCAAGTTCCACTTATTGTACTTCTTCTGTTTAGTACCACATATAATAAAGCGCTAACTTTTGCTGCATCCCTTCGAACTCACATGTGTATCTTTGTGGCATCCTGAGTAGACAAAGAACAGCGTCTGGGTACGACTTAACAATATTAAAAACAAAAAACTGCGATAAGTTATTTAATTTTGTGCCAACATATTATATATAACCGCAATTGCAAACATTGCAAAAAAAGAAACATTTTTAAAATCAAACCCAATGTTCTAATATTCCCAGTTAAGAAATTGATAAGAAATTCCCGTCCTGATAAGAAATGACATGTCTCAATGTAGCAGATCTTCGTAGATCACGAAATACATGGTGTCGCTGGAGACCCACTGGCGATACTCCACCAAACTCTGCAGCGGTGGTAGAGACACCATATTCATTGTACATAGTGTATATAATCCATATTATCCTTTTTTAAAATAGTACAGACTGTGTACTTTGTATGTATTGACAAGATGTCAATTTTAATTGTCAATTGTCAAGGTAACAGACAATTCTCACAATTTGCATTTTTTTTTTGCTTATCCCTAGTACACGTGGTACAGGCCATGATAATCATGTGGGGTAGTTAGCGACTGCTTTTTACTGTAAGCGCACCACATGTCTACACATGTGAAAGCAGTTCGACTTTGCACTTACAAATGTGCCAGAGCCCCGTTTGGTTACTTGCACTCGCTGGTGGGGTTGGACTTTTGCAAGAATCGGGGGGCCATTGGAGCATTTTTTTTTAAACAGAAAAAAGTGTCCAATGCGGGGATCGAACCCGGGTCGTAGTGGTCGTAAACCAAACGGTTTAACCAGCCTTCCACCATTCTTTGCTTAGTTCATGGAATGAGACATTCTTACAAATACTTTGGTGAAATGGTGATATAGGTAAACTTCATGACTAAATGAAGATTTTCTGGTTTGTATCTATCCACCAAGATAGTAAAATATAATGACGATTAAAGAGGAATGTCTTATAGGAACTTTATTCGCAAGCTTTCGGACGCATGCGCCTTACGAGAATAAAATAATAATAATAATGATTTTAACCAAACAATAATGTAGTCGCTCAACCAACTTTAGTAGTAGCTGTGAAGTAGCAACAATTGAAGTAATGTTTGTATATCTCTTTACACCATATCTTCAATCTTCTCTACCTTTGATAATATAGGTATTGTCCTTTGTGATTGTTAATATAGATAAAATATGATCTAGAGAGATTTCTATGTACACCTATACCCCGATTTACACGGTACTTGTTTTACACGTTTTCGCTTTTACACGGTTTTTCAAATAAGTTTTTTTTTGTTTTTATCGCACTATACTAAATGCTACTGTGATTGAACACATGCGCTGTGTACATATCTCACGAGGAATCCCGAGCTTATGTGCTGACTACATATTTTAACCTGTCAATGCATTTTATTTTTATTTCTGTGTACACCTATCCACCGATTTACACGTTTTTCTCAGGAACGTATCTATAGTGTAAATCGGGGGATAGGTGTACTTTATATTGTACTCTGTACTGATATATTCAATATATTGTTGTTGTTGCTTCATTATAAAGCCTGTAGAAGAAAACATGCGTCCGAAAGCTTCTACAGGCTTTACAATGACAAAACAGAAAGAAGTACGAGATGAGTATGACTTCTTTCTGTTTAGTCATCGTAAAGCCTGTAGAAGGACGTCCGAAAGCTTCTACAGACTTTACAATGACAAAAAGAAAGAAATACGAGATGAGTATTATATTTCTTTCTGTTTACTCATCGTAAAGCCTGTAGAAGGACGTCCGAAAGCTTCTACAGACTTTACGATGACTAAACAGAAATAAGTACGAGATGAGTATGACTTCTTTCTGTTTAGTCATCGTAAAGCCTGTAGAAGGACGTCCGAAAGCTTGGCAATAAAGTTCCTATAAAACACTCCTCTTCAATCGTCATTATATTTTGCTATTTTTATTCGAAGAGTTTAAGTTAGTCCACCAACATAGTGTTCATTAAAGCGACGTTGAAATGGAGTAGAGAAGGAAAAGTGGAAGATGACTTAGTCCCAAAGAAAGAAGCTAAGTTACACTTCCTTGAAGTCTCGTTTGAAATGGAGCAGAGAAGGAAAAGTGGAAGATGACTTAGTCCCAGAGAAAGAAGCTAAGTTACACTTCCTTGAAGTCTCGTTTGAAATGGAGCAGAGAAGGAAAAGTGGAAGATGACTTAAGCCTAGTGAAAGAAGCTAGGATACACTTCCTTTAAGTCTCGTTTGAAATGGAGCAGAGAAGGAAAAGTGGAAGATGACTTAGTCCCAGAGAAAGAAGCTAAGATACACTTCCTTGAAGTCTCGTTTGAAATGGAGCAGAGAAGGAAAAGTGGAAGATGACTTAAGCCTAGTGAAAGAAGCTAAGTTACACTTCCTTGAAGTCTCGTTTGAAATGGAGCAGAGAAGAAAAAGTGGAAGATGACTTAGTCCCAGAGAAAGAAGCTAAGTTACACTTCCTTGAAGTCTCGTTTGAAATGGAGCAGAGAAGGAAAAGTGGAAGATGACTTAAGCCTAGTGAAAGAAGCTAAGTTACACTTCCTTGAAGTCTCGTTTGAAATGGAGCAGAGAAGGAAAAGTGGAAGATGACTTAAGCCTAGTGAAAGAAGCTAAGTTACACTTCCTTGAAGTCTCGTTTGAAATGGAGCAGAGAAGAAAAAGTGGAAGATGACTTAGTCCCAGAGAAAGAAGCTAAGTTACACTTCCTTGAAGTCTCGTTTGAAATGGAGCAGAGAAGGAAAAGTGGAAGATGACTTAAGCCTAGAGAAAGAAGCTAAGATACACTTCCTTGAAGTCTCGTTTGAAATGGAGCAGAGAAGAAAAAGTGGAAGATGACTTTGTCCCAGAGAAAGAAGCTAAGTTACACTTCCTTGAAGTCTCGTTTGAAATGGAGCAGAGAAGGAAAAGTGGAAGATGACTTAGTCCCAGAGAAAGAAGCTAAGATACACTTTCTTGATGTCTCGTTTGAAATGGAGCAGAGAAGGAAAAGTGGAAGATGACTTAGTCCCAGAGAAAGAAGCTAAGATACACTTCCTTGAAGTCTCGTTTGAAATGGAGCAGAGAAGGAAAAGTGGAAGATGACTTAGTCCCAGAGAAAGAAGCTAAGTTACACTTCCTTGAAGTTTCATTTGAAGAGGCATATGGTCATGCTCGGTGCAATGATTACTTTCACCCAGCTAGCGTATGTAATTCTACTGTCCTAAAATCTTATATCCATAGTTTACTTAAATTCCATTTCTGAGATTCCACCCTTCAGTGTAGCATATATAAGCAGAATCGTCCAATACAGTATTAGAGCTCTAAAAATCTTATGTCCATAGTTTATTTAAATACCATTTCTAAGTTTCCATCCTTCAGTGTAGCATATACTAGTATAAGCAGAATCGTCCAATACAGTATTAGCGCTCTAAGAAAGCGGTTTGGTAAATTAATTTGGCGAAACCGCAGTAGAAGTTTGTTAAAAGAAACTTTCGTGCTTTGATATTTTCTTTTCTCACAATAGGATGATGTTATATTTTGCTTTAACAGTAGAACCTATCTCTAAAAGTTGCAAAGCCAAAGTGACCTTTATGCTCTTAACTAGAGATTACATAATTAGTGAGAATGGGTTTTTCTTACTTATCCTTTTATTAGTTTAAATTAGACAAGATCTTGGAGGTCGTGCTCTTAAAGAAGTTCAAGAACTCTTCTTGGTTCTCTGTACAGGGATCCTTTGTCCTTTCCAATACAATTTAGTATAAGTTGGGAAGTGGCCTCTTCGGTTTTGCACCTAGTGCACATGGGGAAGTTTTTGACTCCCTCGTTATAGACTAGAGGGCGCAGGTGATCAGATTTCCATCTGGCCAACTGTGTCGATTCCCTTCTGTTTAGTTGGAGAGTCTGTTTTTTGGGGTTTTCTATTTGGTACAAAGAATGATGGAAACTATCTCTATGGTTCCTTATCAGTTGTAGTTTTAGTTTGTTAATATGGTCCCTTGCTGAAAGGTAGGACTCGGAGTTCACCGCATCAGGATGTCTAGCTGCTCATGAGAATGGTAATTCTGGTGATTGTCCGTTGTATAGAGGTGTCCTCTAGCGAGAGTGTCCACTCATGGAAGATCTCATGACGTTAAAAGGTTTATCTTACAAACATTAACGACCGCACTATTTGTGCAGGCTCTCACTCAGTTCAGCATAGAAAATGGTAAGTTGTTGAAATAACTTCTTAATTCATAAACACTTACCATTTTTTGAAATTCACTTATTTGTAACTCGATGAATGGTAAACCACAACTTAGATAACTATAACTTTTGTAGAACGAAATTTGAAAATTATACCGAAAATGTTTCTTTTGAACGAAAAATCTTAATTTATTTTAAGGAGAAATAACGATTATTTCCAACCTTAGGGATGAAGTATGAAAGGATGAATTATGTGAAGGGAAATGATAAACGTAAAAATAAAGTGTCCAGGGATGGGATCCGTTTATCATTACTCTACACAATTCATCCTATCATACTTCATCTCTAAGGTTAGAAATAGTCGTTTTTATCCTTAAAATAAATTGCGATTTTTCGTTCAAAAGAAACACATGCGGGATAATTTTCAAATTTCGTTCTACAATCATAAGCCGTATTATATTGTTTTATAAATAACTTATGTGTATCTTAGAGCAGAAATTTTGGTATATACACAACTAGATATTTGGCATCATTGCTTTCAAGGTATTAACATCATGTATTCCTAACACGTGTTTACAATTACGCTAAATTATTTTTTAAAAATTCTAATTTAAAATAAAAGGCCATTTAGACAAAAATATATAGTAATAACGAATAGATTCAAAAAGGATAAGTTTCTTTATTTGAAAAATCAATTCGAGCTTTCGGGCGCAAGCTGCCCTTCTACAGGAATAAAGAAACTTATCCTTTTTGAATCTATTCGTTATTATAATTATTGAAAGGATTATTCGTCTTAAATCAAAAAGTTAATTTCTACCATTATTCCTGTAGAAGGGCAGCTTGCGCCCGAAAGCTCGAATTGATTTTTCAAATAAAGAAACTTATCCTTTTTGAATCTATTCGTTATTATAATTATTGAAAGGATTATTCGTCTTAAAAATATATAGTGTCAATGTAATATAATCACAGGTATTTAAAATATTAATAATTCAATTTTGTTTACAAAAAATCTATATCGCTGAGTTAGAACCAACCAGCCAATCAGGGAATTCCCTGAGGCAGTGACGCGTAGAACGAACTAATCATAGCCTTTGTTTATATCGCGCGTCACCGTGACGTCACGACCAATGAGAGGCTTAGTCTCAGATTGGGTCAAAGGTCTCGGAGTCACTCGAAATGGCTCTCTTCTTTTTCTTCCTTATCTACACTCAATCATATTAGGGTATCAAGTTGTGACCCTTGATGGTGTCTGTTTGACCATATATTTTTTCATGTTGTTACAAAGATTAATACGAGGGCCATCCAATAAATAAGTTTCCCTATTTTTTTAAACAAATAAACCACATTATTTACAATTATGCAGTTATTTTATTTTCATTATACAACTCATAGACTACTTCTCTAAATAATCACCATTTCTGTCCAAACATTTTTGGTACCGTTGTAGCAATTTTTTGATACCACTGTTGTACCAAGCCGTGTCCAGTCTTCGTAGCCAGTGGTTTTCCTCCGCCTGCACTTCGTCATCATTCGCAAAGTGCTTGCCTCCAAGGTGCCACTTGAGTGCTGGAAAAAGATGGAAGTTTTTTGGGGCAAGTTCCGGAGAATAAGGTGGATGTGTGAAAATTTCCCATTTGAAGTTTTCCATAGCCATAACTTTGCCTGCAGAGATTGTGACCTTCGCCTTTTTTGGTGCACTTTCCTCAGGCTTCTTCCACACCATGCTTTGTCGTTTTGTTTCTGGAGTTGAATGATGCACCCAGCTTTCATCTCCAGTGACAAAACGGGAAAACAGTTGATCTCCATCTCTTTGATGCATTTCCAGGAAAGCTCGGGCTGCCTCCATCCGTTGTTGCTTGTGATTTTCCAAGAGCAAACGTGGGACCCATCTTGCGCAGACTTTGCGAAATTTCAAAATATCTGACATGATTGTTCCAATCGAAGAGCGTCCAATTTCGATTCCAGGAGGCAGTCGAATCATTATTTCGTCAATGGTGACGCGGCGATCTGCTTCCACCACATTCCGAACAGCAGCAACGGCTGCATTGTCCGTAGCAGTAACGGGCCTGCCGCTTCGCTCGTCATCATGCACGTTTTGCCGTCCTTCTAAGAACCATGAACGCAATCGGCGAACCATTTGGATGCTCATACATTCTTCACCATACACTTATACTAAATTGCGATGAATACTGACCGCAGTTTCATTTTTTCGCCGTGAAAAAACGAATTACAGAACGGAGTTCGCAAGTGGACACGTTCACCTGTGGTAGCTCCATGGAAACTGAAGCGCTACGGACTTGCGCGTACGAGTTGCGTGATTTTGAAGGTCACCAGCTTCCAACGCATCCTAGTGACCATTTCTTCCATACTAACTAATTTTTACAACGTTTCGTTTGTAGAAAAAAAAAATAGGGAAACTTATATATTGGATGGCCCTCGTATATTCGAATATTCCTAATAGATGGCGCGCTGATATATCATAATAATGTGTGTTATAATACCTTGATAAAGGTTGGCGTTCAGCCAACTGAAATATTAGTAAATAAATGATATTTTGATCCAATATATACCCTTTTAGATGAAAAAAAAAAAAAATACTAATATGTAAATGTATACATTTTAACGGAATATTAGTGTATTTAGTGTAATACAAGTCAATTACAATATATAGGGGTATGTCCAGAGCACGAGAGCCAGTGTAACGGAACAATCTCCGAACAGGAGAGCTGGATCTCAGCCCCAGGGTACCCCACCAAACATGGCACGACCAGCTGTGACTTCACCGTCAAGAAATTCTCAGCGGACGTCTGCAAGCTACAGATGACCGTGGTGGACTTCATGCTGAAAGAATCTGACGGCTGTAAGGAGGAGTACATAGAGTTCAACGGTGGCAAGAAGCTGTGCGGGAGCATGAATCCCAAAACTGACGGTAACTTCATAGGAATAGAATATGGATTGGATATTGTGTATCTATTGTTAAAATATTGTAACAAAGTATTTATTAATTTTATTATTTTTATTTACAGAGGGGTCATTTTTATGTTTATACTAGCCGAATGACCCGGGCAACGCCCGTGTTTTACCCGATTGAATGTTTTTATTCAAATACTATTTGTTACAATTATAAATTGGAGCCGTGGATGTCACTCTTGTGAAACGTCCCGCTCCAAACTTTACATGTACATTAGGTCAGCTGGTATTACCCCTCATTTTCACCGCTAGAGGCGCGAGCGAATTGACTTTTTGTAAATATACATGATTATATAGATAGAAGCTTCTATAGAAGATAATGATCATAATGATGATGCGCGCGCATCCGTGACAGCGATGAGGAATTGAGGAAAGACGGTCGTGACTATATATATTAATTGTTACGTCGTACCCAGACGCTATTCGTGTACTTTGTCTACTCAGGATGCCACAAAGATACACATGTGAATTCGAAGGGATGCAGCTAAAGTTTGCGTTTTATTGTATCTCACTTAACAGAAGGAATACAACAGTGGGACTTGTCTTCAATCTCCCCGTCAGAAGAATCCTTGGCGCCGTGGATGTCACTCTTGTGTCCCGCTCCACACTATTCAAGTCCAGCCTGGACTTACACCGTCTTGTCAGTCTCTTCTGGCACCGCCTTGTAGGATCACCCACACGCCCGGAGTCAAGTCGCCACGTCTTCTCCTTGCCGCTGATGTCACCAGACTCTGTCCTCCCCCACACAGGAATGCTGGTTTTGGCGCCTGCCACATGGCAGCGGGGCAGCTGGAGTCCACCCCTCTTTCCCCAACTTTACTCTAGTATCTTGGCCTTGCCACCCATGTAGCAATATTTTGCTACTCTGTAAATTTCCTTCGTGGCTTATCTTTTGTTTACCATTCATAGTTTGTCCTTGCCCGAAATAAATAGTTGTCTCCTCCTGAAGTTTTTGTCTTACCTAATTTTCCACCGGCATTTTGGTGGAGATGCTGGGTAAGTTAGGGAAGACAAACTGAAGACCGCCGAGAAGACCTTGAAGCCATGGGTGCTGTGATCTACATTTTCGGAAATTGACTCCAGGATTCCACCGCCGTGCTAAAGCACGATGAAGATGACGATGTCCCTATAGACGATACGACGACAAAGCCGCACTTCACGCCGCAAGAAAAAGGACGCAAAGGTACTAGGGACAAAGTTTCAAGGACTTCGATGGAATCCTTGGCAGAAGAACGTCAGATCCATGTCAGTAACTACAATAATTGCTAACTGTGGGTCACAGCTCCCATAGGGAAGAAGCCATGTAACAAAGTTTTTATTATTTTTATTAACAGAGTGGTCATTTTCATGTTTATATTTTGCTACTCTGTAAATTTCCCTCGTGGCTTATCTTTTGTTTACCATTCATAGTTTGTCCTTGCCTGAAATAAATTGTTGTCTCCTCCCGAAGTTTTTTTCTTCCCTAATTTTCCACGCGGCAATATTATTTTTCATATATTTCAAATTTATATTTTTTATTTATTAATTTTTATAAAACAGATCATTATTATAAAATATTATGTATTATAAAATCATTTGTATTTTGATACACTGATTGCACAACCTGCTTTGAACTTTGATGTGATAAATAAAGAGATATTCTAGGTGTTACCTAAAAAAACCAGTTAAACCTGTCTATAGCGCCCGCTCTAAATAGCGCCTCTCTATCTATAGCGCCCGATTTTAAATACGTAGTACGATGCGATTTACATTAAAAATGACCCGTTTACAGCACCCTCTCTCTATAGCACCCTATTTTGGTGAGTCCCAAGAGGGGGCGCTATAGCCAGGTTTAACTGTAGTTGTCTTATCATTGACTTGTCTAAACTTGTAGGATGTGGTTGAAAGACACTCTGGAAAGTTGCAGAACATGTCTGAGCAGAAGATAAAGGTTGATGAACCTGCCAAACCACAACCTGGTGCAACAATATACTGGAATATATTTATATACTAGCGACCCGGCTCCGCCCGTGTAGTACCCAAAAAGAAATATCCCCAATGAATAGTATTCTTAACAATGATGTGTTTTGTGTGTGTAATTATTGTGGTTACTGACATGGATCTGAGTTGCTTTTGCCAAGGATTCCATTGAAGTCTTGGAACTTTGTCCCTAGTACTGTTGCGTCCTTTTTCTTGCGGCGTGAAAAGCGGCTTTGTCGTCGTATCGTCTATAGGGACATCGTCATCATGGAGGGAAGTCTTGGCTTTGAAACGGCGGTGGAATCCTGGAGCCAGTCTCTAAAAATGTAGATTACAGCACCCATTGCCTCAATGTCTTCTCGGCGATCTTCAGTTTGTCTTCCCTAATTTACCCAGCATCTCCAACAAAATGCCACGTGGAAAATTAGGGAAGACCAACTTCGGGATGAGATAGCAATTTATTTCAGACAAGAACAAACTATGAAGAATAAACAAAAAATAAGGAATGAGGGAAGTTTAAAGAGTAGTAAAGAATAAACATAAAAATGATACTGTGTTAATACTAGTGTAAAATAATAAATACTTCGCTACATAGCTCCTTCCCTATGGGAGCTGTGACCCACAGTTTGCAATTATTTTAGATACTGACATGGATGTGAGGTGCTTCTGCCAAGGATTCCATCGAAGTCTTGGAACTTTGTCCCTAGTACCTTTGCGTCCTTTTTCTTGCGGCGTGAAGAGCAAGTTTGGGTCGTATCGTCTATAGGGACATCGTCATCTTGGAGGGAAGTCTTGACTTTGACACGGCGGTGGAATCCTGGAGCCAGTCTCTAAAAATGTAGATCACAGCACCCATGGCTTCAAATTCTTCTCGGCGATCTTCAGTTTGTTTTCCCTAACTTACCCAGCATCTCCACCAAAATGCCACGTGGAAAATTATGGAAAACCAACTTCGGGATGAGACAGCAATTTATTTCAGCCAAAACAAACTATGAAGGATAAACAAAAGAAAATGAATGAGGGAAGTTTACAGAGTAGTAAATAATAGTAAAATTGGCAAAGGAAGCCAGAAAGTTGAGCCAAAGGAAAGAACAAAAGTTGACATGGACCCAGAGCAGAAGTTTTACACACCCAAGATAGAGGACATTGCTGCTACTGTGATAGAGATGTATGGAGACATCTGAGGCTCTTCATTGGACACGTCAACAACAACAATGCATATATGCTAAATCAAATCGAATATTGATTTAGCAAAATTAAAACATTGGTCGCTGCTTCCTCGACGTGACATCACGTTATCACTGATGCAATCAGTAGAATTACATCAGGAGACTGTGAAGGATGGTTTACTCGCATTCACAAAAATTGCTTCCTGGCCACAAGAACACCAGTTTATCCAATAAAATCTGTTTATAATTTATTTGGTGGTTATTTGCTCCTATATTAGTGTTTAAACTTGATATCAAATGTATTTAATTAATCTTTATGATATTGTCTTTTTATATTTATACATAACAATCTTATTTTTAAAGGCGACGGATTCATTTTTAAAAGGGACGAATGTTTACCTTCTACTTTGGTTCTTACTTTAGTTTCAGACATGTCTACCCCATGTCAATTACCTTAAAGACTATTTTATTGTGATCTATATAGATTTTACATTATTGTGGCCATATCAGTGTTATGCTGCTTTGAGAAAGCTCAAGTATAGGTTACATAAGTCTCCACCTTCGATGGTACCATCGCCAAAACCTGATCCTATTGGTCCATCAGCTGGGGAGAGTCCTGTCGGTGTAGCTCTGCCCATCTAACATGGATTAGAAATACCTTCCCACCAGAACTACACTTTAAACACGATAGAAGTTACAAAGCTGGAAAGATAACTTTTCTCTGTTATTGCACGTTAGTTTTCAGTCACCATAAAAGTTTTTGATATTTAAAAATTATTTTCTAGTTGTGGTAAATACCTAAACAAAAATGAGGAGAATTATTGATTTATTTAACTTCAAAATATAACTGATACCGCGTGAAGACCAAGTTATAAAGAAGGGACTCGGTGACCTAAGGAGGGAACTTAAAGAAAGACATTTACCTAAATGTTAACTAGACACGGTGAGGGCTCCACGTGATATCTAGATACATAACACAGAGGGGGTTAGAGGTAGACTATACTATATCACACCGTCATGTATTGCTACACACCCCTGAACCCAACTTCCCAATTCCGACAACTCGATGAACTCGTTGAGTTCACTATTGGACAACACAAAGAGGAATGGAGCGGACTAGAGACCGAAGACAGAACTGCTGACACTGCCAACGCTGAAAGCCGGACTTAACGTCACACGCGAGGCCTCCCATCGGAGTTTTGCACCAGAACCAGCAGACTAGTAATCAGTACCTAATCCTGGGTCTGTGGAGCGAGCCAAGCTGCCGGAGGAGAAGTTGAGTACCAATCCACGTTATGAGACAGAGGGTTAAAGTAGTGGGTCCTCCCGCCCAACGTGGAATGGTAAATGACCACAGCCCCTTCTATGA
This sequence comes from Cordylochernes scorpioides, assembly GCA_030710605.1. Lineage (NCBI taxonomy): Eukaryota > Metazoa > Arthropoda > Arachnida > Pseudoscorpiones > Chernetidae > Cordylochernes > Cordylochernes scorpioides. The sequence goes on from CP092864.1 coordinate 148,601,086, forward strand.
TCACCACAGAAGTGTAAGCGCTAAAACCCGCCCCGCTGTCAATAGCTACTGTCTAACACTATCTAGATCCTTCAACAACGCCGTTAGTAGAGCTGGAACACAGGGAAGTCACACCGCGCGGCTCTCCATCTGGAACATCTGTTACACACAGCAGCCTAGAATTCAGACTTTATGGTCAACAGATTGCTATTGTCACCGAGTCCCTTTATTATCCTTGGAATTCAAGCGGTTTTTAAGATTTTGGTAAGCTTTAAATTAGAAAAATTGAGTAGAAGAGGTTCCATATATGACAAAGAAACTAGTTACAATTCTGTTTAAACCAATCAAATCATAGAGCAGATCTGATTACCAACCTCTAGATTCAATAAGTATTTCTTAAAGATATATAAGAAACTACGCCTGGGATATTATTTAAAAAAAAACCTTGAAAAGGGTTTAAAAGTGTTTTTATCTCTTAAAAAGGTAACTCAATAGGTTGTGAATATATGATTATAATTTAGTTCTTGGAGGGGGAGCAGTAACAAGCTAACTAAAAAACCTGGGCTCAGCTGGCCCGGCTGATAGTACCCTCTAAGGGCTCCAGGGATACAGGATGAGCAGCGTTTGTACTCCATGTTAGGAGCGGCTGCACATGGCGTCTGTTCCTCATGTCAGAGGCGGCTATTTCTTTTGGAGCTAAGTCGGCCTGCCACTGAGTAATGCTCCCAGTCTTAATGACAAAGGCAGACACATTCTACTTCACTAAGTCATGATGGTTGTCAAGCTTTACAAGCTTGATACCTTAATATGATTGAGTGTAGATAAGAAATAATAAGAAGAGAAGTCCTTTCTTTGTTACTTTTCAATACTATTTTACCAGAGTGTTTAATATTAACAAACTATTATTTTTAGCCATAATTTTCTAGAGGCTATGTTCATATTTATCTTAGATTGTAATAAAACTTTCTCAGTTATTTTTAAATGTTTAATTATTTTTGTTATTGCATCATCAGAATAGTACTCCGTTTCAATTTAAATCAACTTGACTGAGATATGGAGCTTTTCTTTCCTTAAATATAATAGAGTTGAATTAAAACTTCTACTATCTTGATAATTGTTGCTATCTCAGCATATGTGATGTTCAAAGTTAGATAAATTTAGTGCATAAATATGTGGAACAGATTTCTTAAATAATATAAAGATTGGGCTAAAAGAAGCTCAACTGGCGTCATGTTGATTTCTGTCAATCCAACCAATCAGTTGGGCCAGTTCACATCACGTGATATTTATCCAACTTCTGGTTGGCTGATGGTGTATCAAGATTTGGTGATCAGGAAGTTGAATCAACGTCAGCTTGGTCTGTTCAGCTGACAAGGAGATTGTGCCAATAATCAGTAGAGAGGCGACACCAGAGTTAACATCTGAGATTGATACAAGAGTTGAATTCATCTGGTTTAATTCAAATGTCTTCTATATAATTATCAGGGTAATCATAAGAATTCTTACCTGCATTCTTCAACATATTTGAATATTAGGTATTTGAATTCACAAAATAAAGTTTGTATTATTATCTTAATATATTTGTATTACTTATTTCTTCCTTCTAAATTTGCGCCAGTATTTTCTCATCATCAAATATTAAATTATATCAAAATTTGTATCATAATTTTTCATATATTTTCTTATTTTCAAATGAATACTTTTTATTCATTATCGTTTTTATTATATATTTTTATTATTCGTTAATTATATTTTGATCAATGATCTTCTTTTATTTATATTTGACGACATAAAACAGATAGAGATATATAATTATTTGCTTTTGTTTCAGGTATTGTTTTTGCTAATTGGACCTTTACTAAATTTCAATAAGAACATCACGATATATCAATTAATATTTTCTTCAAATTGTTATTATATTGGTTAGGATTTTAAAAATCATTTTTGTTTCTTTTACTAAGTAAATATTTAAAATATTATAGATTTCTTTCTTTTGTAATTTAGATTATACGAACTTAAAAATATATATATTTATAGAAAAATAATTAAGGAAGAGGTCATATTTATAATGGATTTTTTTTCCAACTAAAAATTAGTTTAATCTATTGTTATAATCTCACAAACAAAATAGATAGATCAAAATTTTTTATTTAAAATAAAAAACAATTCATTAATAAATATAGCATTTAAAATATTTGTTGACTTTGCTTAGAATTTTTAATGAAACTGATTCCAAGAATAATAATTAAACATTATATTTATTGATTTACAAAAGAGAGAACAAAATATAAAAGGGAAACTAATATTAAACAAAGGAACTTTTTTTTCTTTCGGTTAGCGCCTATTTACCTGTGAGTTTACCCACACTCTGTGATAACAATTAATTTATATACATACAACAATATTTTTTGTTTAATTTATCCGTTTAAAAAATAAATATTTTATATATTAAGAAGCATGAAATAATTTGCTCAATTCTATCAAATTAATAGCTCTATCTTGAATGATCAAACTTTCACAATGTCACGTAGAGATTAGGAAAAACAAGCTTCAGTATGTGTGTGTGTGACGCGGCAATTTATTTTTTAAAATACAAAAACAAATAAATATTTATAAAATATTAGAAAGGCAATGAGGGAAGTGCACATAGTAGTAAAAAAAAAACGTAATTGCCAAACTAGGTATATTTATTTGTGTTTATTTCATTAGTTAGTTGTAAATTCAAGCATGATTTTAATGTCCTTTCCTTTATTTTCCTTTTTAAACTCTACTCAAACCATGTAATTATTCAATTGTTTATGTAATATAGTATCTAAGTTTAGTGTTATTTCTTGACGCAAGCATCCCTTGTGGGAATATCGCGTCTGATTTGATAATAAATAGTAGGAAATATAAGTGTCAAAATTAATAATCTGTTAATAGAATAATAATTACTTTGCTATATAGATTCTTCCTTATACGAGCTATGATCCACACCTTGCAATATATTGTAGTTACTGATATGGATCTGACGTGCTTCTGTCAAGGATTCCATCGAAGTCTTTGGAACTTTGTCCCTATTACCTATACGTCCTTTTTCTTGTGGCGTGAAGAGCGGCTTTGTCATCGTATCGTCTATAGGGTATCGTCTTTAAGGTAAGAACAAACTATGAAGGATAAACAAAAGATAAGGAATGAGGGAAGTGATATATAGCTAGCAATAAATATGTATATATATGTTTCTATGAAAATGTTAATCTGCAAGACGCAGGTTATCATCATCCCTTTTTGATTTGTTTTTGTCATTTTTGGCGGTTTGCAAATAAACAACAAAAGATGTATCAGACATTATAAAGACAATAAAATTTTTCTTATAATAAGAAGGTACTGATAATAACAGAGTAGTAAAATATAAACATAAAAAATGGTACTCTGTTAATACTAGTGTAAAATAATAAATGTTTGTAAAATAGTAGATACTTCGCTACATAGCTCCTTCCCTATGAGAGCTGTGACCCACAGCTTGCAATTATTGTAGACTAGACGAATGGCCCGGGCAACGCCCGGGGTTTACCCGAGTGCGAATATATTTTTAAAACGTTGTCTTGGGTGGTCGCTATAGACAGGGTGGTCTGTATAGACAGGTGTATGTATCACACAGCCGATAACAGGGTTGTCTAGGGTGGCCGCTATAGACAGGTGTATGTATCACACAGCTGATAACAGGGTTATCTAGAATGGCCGCTATATACAGGGTGGTCTGTATAGACAGGTGGATGTATCACACAGCTGATAATAGGGTTGCCTAGAGTGGCCGCTATAGACAGGGTGGTCTGTATAGACAGGTGGATGTATCACACAGCTGTAGAGTGGTCGCTATAGACAGGATGATCTGTATAGACAGGTGTATGTATCACACTGCTGATAACAGGGTTGCCTAGAGTGACCGCTATAGACAGGGTGGTCTGTATAGACAGGTGGATGTATCACACAGCTGATAACAGGGTTGTCTAGGGTGGTCGCTATAGACAGGGTGGTCTGTATAGACAGGTGAATGTAACACACTGATGATAACAGGGTTGCCTAAAGTGACCGCTATAGACAGGGTGGTCTGTATAGACAGGTGGATGTATCACACAGCTGATAACAGGGTTGTCTAGAGTGGCCGCTATAGACAGGGTGGTCTGTATAGACAGGTGGATGTATCACACAGCTGATAACAGGGTTGTCTAGGGTGGTCGCTATAGACAGGGTGGTCTGTATAGACAGGTGAATGTAACACACTGATGATAACAGGGTTGCCTAAAGTGACCGCTATAGACAGGGTGGTCTGTATAGACAGGTGGATGTATCACACAGCTGATAACAGGGTTGTCTAGAGTGGCCGCTATAGACAGGTGTATGTATCACACAGCTGATAACAGGGTTTTCTAGAATGGCCGCTATATACAGGTGGTCTGGATAGACAGGTGGATGTATCACACAGCTGATAACAGGGTTGTCTAGAGTGGTCGCTATAGACAGGGTGGTCTGTATAGACAGGTGGATGTATCACACAGCTGATAACAGGGTTGTCTAGAGTGGCCGCTATAGACAGGTGTATGTATCACACAGCTGATAACAGGGTTTTCTAGAATGGCCGCTATATACAGGTGGTCTGTATAGACAAGGTGGATGTATCACACAGCTGATAACAGGGTTGTCTAGAGTGGTCGCTATAGACAGGGTGGTCTGTATAGACAGGTGGATGTAGCACACTGCTGATAACAGGGTTGTCTAGAGTGGCCGCTATAGACAGGTGTATGTATCGCACAGCTGATAACAGGGTTGTCTAGAGGGGGGCAGGGAGGCCACGTGTTCGCTGGCAGCCAATGGGCGCGCATTCTATCCGTGAGCTTCAGACAAACAGACAAACAAACAGACAGAATAAGGCAAATATATAAGTAGATACTGACATGGATCTGACGTGCTTCTGCCAAGGATTCCCTCAGAGTCTTGGAACTTTGTCCCTAGTACTTTAGCGTCCTATTTCTTGCGACATGAAGAGCGGCTTTGTCGTCGTATCGTCAGTAGGGACATCGTCATCTTGGAGGGAAGTCTTGACTTTGACATGGCGGTAGAATCCTGGAGCCAGTCTCTGAAAATGTAGATCATAGCCTTCATGTCCTCAAGGTTTTCTCGGCGATCTTCAGTTTTTCTTCCCTAATCTATCCAATAACTCCACCAAAATGTGACATATAAAATTTAGGAAAGACAGACTTCAGAATGACACATCAATTTATTTAATACAAGATCAAATTAAAATTTATCATCTCCTTCTTCTTTCTTATCTCCACTCAATCATATTAGGGTATCAGGTTGTGACCCTTGATGGTGTCTGTTTGACAACCATCATGACTGTGTGAAGTAGAATGCGTCTGCCTTTGTCATTAAGACTGGGAGCACTACTCAGTGACAGGCCGACTTAGTTCCAAAAGAAATAGCCGCCTCTGACATGGGGAACAGACACCATGTGCAGCCGCTCCTAACATGGAGTACAAATGCTGCTCATTCTGTATCCCTGGATTAGGAGCCCTTACAGGGTACTATTAGCTGGGTCAGTTGAGCCCAGGTTTTTTAGTGAGCTTGTTACTGCTCCCCCTCCTCCTTTTTCATCCGGGCTTGGGACTGGAAAAGGCGGAATTAATTTAAATTTATTATTATTATTATTATTATTATTTATTTATATAACGCAGGTTCCTAGAGCGTACAGAAGTTGCTAACTACCTAGTATGTCTTTCTGACTTAAGTATTCTTGGTATTATTTACAATGCCAGTGTAAGTCCAATTACTGAGGTATGTAGATTTATATATTGTGAGATTTTCTAGGGCTGCTGGACTTAGGTTGATGATCCCTAATGGCCGTCAGGAATTTTTGGTATTACCAGAGGCTGTATCAAAGGTTCGTTCACATAAATAGGATTTTAAAATACACATTATATATAAAAATAATATATAAACAAAAATATTTATTCATTTAAGTAGAGACCATCATTTTCAATAACAGCCAGCCATCATTTTGCCAGGTTTTCAATTTTTTGACGATACCATTCTCGGGATTTGGAGTCGAAAAAGTCACGACAGGCAATTTCGACGTCTTAAAATGTTTCAAAGTGTTTCCCCTTAGAAATGTGGTCATGGACTGAAATAATGCACAATCAGATGGCACAATATCTGGGCTATAAGCAGGGTGAGGTAGAACTTCAATACCCTCCAAATTCTTAATTCTATTCGTTGTTACCCTAGCTCGATGAGCTGGAGCGTTTTCATGTTGCAGGAGTACTCTCTTTCGGTTGATCAAAGCAGAGTATCGAGTCTTCATAACTTCATATACTCGGCTGAGTTGTTCTGAGTAGAGATCGGCATTAACTGTACCGACCATCAAGTTCGAAGTGTACAATACCATCGATGTTCCACCATACAGACAACATCACTTTAAGGCCAAATCGATCCTGTTTAACTACAGGTTTAGCCTCTTGATCATAGGGTGCCTATTGTTTTCTTGTTTCGGGGTTACGAAGATAGATCCACTTTTCATTCCTAGTTACAATCCGCTTCCAAAACCTTGCGGAATTTCTAACAATCGTTTACAGATATCGACTCACCTCTGGGACTGGGTTATAGTCAGGTCGTGGGGATCTTGGGTGTTTGCTAACAAAGTGCAACTTGTGCAGAGTTCGGTTGATCGTATCTTTGGATGGTCCAAATCTGGCTGACATTTCACACATAGATTGTTGTGGGCTGTCCATCACCAGAAATCGTAGGGTCCCAATATCCGTCACATGTGGTCGACCCATAAGAAGTTTGTCCTCA
>CP092864.1:148610673-148646762 GCA_030710605.1 Cordylochernes scorpioides
ATAAAAAAAACTTGTTATCATCGTCGCAATGCGAGTTAAATCTACAAATTTGCAAATAACTCTAAGGATATTCAAGATATTCAAGAAATTATTTTCAAAAACCTTCCCGGGGATATACCTAATAATATCCCAAAATTTCACGGCGATTGGATGTATGGTTTTTGAATCTATAGAGTACAGACAGACATTCAATTTTATATATATATAGATTGTCACTCTGGTGACATCGACATCTGCAGTAAAAAGCGCGAGGAGTTGCCTCCCGGGCGTGTGGATGATCCTACAAGACGGTGCCAGGAGAGACTGACATCGGAGCGGTCTACAAGACGGTGTAGTCCAGGCTGGACATGTACAGTGTGGAGCGGGACACAAGAGTGACATCCACGGCGCCAAGGATTCTTCTGACGGGGAAGTTAAAGGCAAGTTCCACTTATTGTGCTTCTTCGGTTAATACCACATATAATAAAGCGCTAACTTTTGCTGCATCCCTTCAAACTCACATGTGTATCTTTGTGGCATCCTGATCAGACAAAGAACAGCGTCTGGGTACGACGTAACAATATTAAAAATAAAAACTTGTGATAAGTTATTTAATTTTGTATCAACATAGTATATATAACCGCAATTGCAAACATTCCAAAAAAAGAAACATTTTTGATAAAACACAATGTTCTAATATTCCCAGTTGGGAAATTGATGAGAAATTCCCGTCCTGATAAGAAATGACATGTCTCAATGTAGCAGATCTACGTAGATCACGAAATACGTGGTGTCACTGGAGACCCACTGGCGATTCTCCACCAAACTCTACAGCGGTGACAGAGGCGCCATATTCATTGTATAATCCATATTATATATTTTTAAATAGTACAGACTGTGCACTTTGTATGTATTGACAAGATGTCAATAAAATTATTTTAATTGTCAATTGTCAAGGTAACAGACAATCCTTACAATTTTTGTATTCTTTACATGGTTCATGGATTCTTACAAATACTTTAGTGAAATGGAGATACAGGTAAATTTCATGACTAAATGACGATTTTCTGGTTTGTATCTATCCTCCAAGATAGTGAAATATAATGATGATTGAAGAGGAGTGTCTTAAAAGAACTTTATTGGCAAGCTTTATGAAGCATGTGTCCTACGAGAATAATATAATAATAATAATGGTTTTAACCAAACAATAATGTAGTCGTTTAACCAACTTTAGTAGTAGCTGTGAAGTAGCAATAATAGTAGTAGTCATGGTAAACGTTTTGCGGATTTCGACAAATTAGAAAGAAGGAATCATATATCGCCGCAACTCTTTTTTATTATTAACGCGATTAAAAGCTTTCGGGCAAGCCCTTCTTCAGCTAATTATAGTGTACAAACAAGGAGAGATTATATATCGTATTTGATACGATATATAATCTCTCCTTGTTTGTACACTATAATTAGCTGAAGAAGGGCTTGCCCGAAAGCTTTTAATCGCGTTAATAATAAAAAAGAGTTGCGGCGATATATGATTCCTTCTTTCTAATAGTAGTAGTGTTTGTATATCTCTTTACACCCCATATCTTCAATCTTCTCTACCTTTGATAATATTGCCACGTGGAAAATTAGGGAAGACAAAAACTCAGGAGGAGGCAACAATTTATTTCAGGCAAGGACAAACTAAGCATGGTAAACAAAATATAAGCCACGAGGTAAATTTACAGAGTAGCAAGATAAAAACATAAAAATGACCACTCTGTTAATAAAAATGATAAAATAAATATTTACTTTGTTACAATATAGGTATTGTCCTTTGTGGTTGTTAATTCTGATAAAATATGATCTGTGGATGTTTCTATGTACTTTGTATTGTACTTTGTACAGATATATTCAATATATTGTTGTTGCATTCATTGTAAAGCCTGTAGAAGAACACATGCGTCCGAAACCTTCTACAGACTTTACGATGACTAAACAGAAATAAGTACGAGATGAGTATGACTTCTTTCTGTTTAGTCATCGTAAAGCCTGTAGAAGGACGTCCGAAAGCTTGTGAATAAAGTTCATATAAGACATTCCTCTTCAATCGTCGTTATATTTTGATATTTTTATTCGAAGAGTTTAATTTAGTCCACCAACATAGTGTTCATTAAAGCGACGTTAAAATGGAGCAGAGAAGGAAGAGTGGAAGATGACTTAGTCCCAGAGAAAGAAGCTAAAGTTACACTTCCTTGACGTCTCGTTTGAAATGGAGCAGAGAAGAAAAAGTAGAAGATGACTTAGTCCCAGAGAAAGGAGCTATGTTACACTTCCTTGAAGTCTCGTTTGAAATGGAGCAGAGAAGGAAAAGTGGAAGATGACTTAGTCCCAGAGAAAGAAGCTAAGTTACACTTCCTTGACGCCTCGTTTGAAATGGAGCAGAGAAGAAAAAGTGGAAGATGACTTAGTCCCAGAGAAAGAAGCTAGGAAAAACTTCCTTTAAGTCTCGTTTAAAATGGAGCAGAGAAGGAAAAGTGGAAGATGACTTAGTCCCAGAGAAAGGAGCTATGTTACACTTCCTTGAAGTCTCGTTTGAAATGGAGCAGAGAAGGAAAAGTGGAAGATGACTTAGTCCCAGAGAAAGGAGCTATGTTACACTTCCTTGAAGTCTCGTTTGAAATGGAGCAGAGAAGGAAAAGTGGAAGATGACTTAGTCCCAGAGAAAGGAGCTATGTTACACTTCCTTGAAGTCTCATTTGAAATGGAGCAGAGAAGGAAAAGTGGAAGATGACTTAGTCCCAGAGAAAGAAGCTAAGATACACTTCCTTGAAGTCTCTTTCGAAGAGGCATATGGTCATGCTCGGTGTTAAAAGTCATGTCATATAGTATGTAAATATCTTTTTGAATGTATGACTAGGAATGTAGATTTCTATTGAATGTATAAATTATTATGTAAATTTCCTTTTGAATGTATATAACTTAGCCGTGTTGTTTAAATAAAGAGTTTTTTAGTAGAGCAGAAGAGCTTTACAGGTGTAGCCGCTGGTTTTGTCTTCCTTATTTTCTTTCTTGCTTGATCACCTGAGGCAGCCCAAACAATATCAAGACTTTGGGTAAAAGTTTTACTTGTTAAAGGAGGTTTCTTTAATTTGACCTCTCATACCTTAACACTCGGTGTAATGATCACTTTCACCCAGCTAGCGTATGTAATTCTACTGTCCTAAAATCTTATGCCCATAGTTTACTTAAATTCCATTTCTAAGATTCCACCCTTCATTGTAGCATATTGTTGCACCAGGTTGCGGCTTGGCAGACTCTTCAGCCTTGATTCTCTCCTGTGCTGGGTCTTGCATCTTACCAGAGCGTGTTTCAACCATCCTACAAATTTATAAAAGGGAATAATGAGATAAGTCTACTTTATGTAGCCACCAGAATCCTTTATTTATTTTCTCACATCAAAGAGAGCAGTGAAGTCACAGTGTACCTAAATACAAATGATGATAATCTAAAAATAATCTGTTTTAAATAATATCATAAAATATAAAAATAAATAAATATATAATTTAAATTTCAAATATATTAAAAATAATATAATAAATACGCCATTAATCATGATGTAACACTTCCCCCTCTCCAGAGGTCGTCACGTCCTCGTGAGTTACCTCATCAATTCTCTCAAAATAGGGTTTGAGTCTTGAGACATGGACAATCAATGGGTCTTGGCCAGGATTATCTTTCGGCTCAATTAAGTAATTTACGTTAGACAGCTTCTTTAATATTCGATATGGGCCAAAATATTTTCTCAATAGTTTTTCGCATTTTCCGATTTTCCTGACTGGTGTCCAAACTGCCACTAAATGTCCTGGTTCATAGATTTTCTCATTGTGTTTTTTGTCATAGTTTCTTTTCATTCTTTCCTGAGTCTTCTCTGTGTTGTTAATGACTACCTGTCTCGTCCTTGCTATTTTATCTAAGTAGTTTTCTATATATTCGTCGTAATCGTCCATGTTACTGTCCGTTGGGATATTCTCGTCGTCTAAGAGGGACATGGGTTCCCTTCCAAACAACAGGAAAAATGGAGAGTAGCCTGTGGTTTCTTGAATCGTGGTATTATACGCGTGGGTGATAAAAGGGAGGATTTCATCCCAGTTCTTTTGGTCTGTGTTCACATACATGCTGATCATATTGATTAAAGTTCTATTTAGCCGTTCCGTTAGTCCGTTAGTCTGGGGGTGGTAGCTCGTTGTGAAGCAGTGTTTCACTTTGCACATTTTCATTACCTCCTTCATCAAATTGCTAGTGAATTGTGAACCTCTATCGCTAATAAGAAATCTTGGGGGCCCCGTGACGTAAAATAATATGTTCGATTAAAAATGTAGAGACTTCTTTCACGGTTGCTTCTGATACTGCCTTTGTTTCAGCATACTTGGTATAATAATCAGTCAACACAATTATCCACTTCCTTCTTCTTTTCGTTGATGGCAAGGGGCCAACAAAGTCAATTCCGATTCTTTCAAAAGGGTAGTTAGCTGGGGGAATAGGTTGTAGAAGTCCAGAAGGCAAGTGATTTGAACCTTTCCGACTTTGGCAAAGATGGCACGTCTTTACAAATTCTGAAACATCTTTCAACATGGAAGGCCAATAGTATTTATTCTTCAATCGGTAAGTGGTTCTGGCGACGCCCAGATGGCCATTCAGCATATGGTTGTGGTATTCACTCATGACTTCCTTCCTTCTCTTCTTTGGCACTACCAGCAACCATGCCCTACCTTCAGGATTTGGATTTTTCTTGTAGAGACACCCATTTTCTTCTTTGAAGTTCTGTGTAATTGAACGCTTGTTTCCACTAAGGTTCTCCTTAATATTCTCAATAAAATCATCCTTTTCGTCTATTATTTGATTCAGAAATAGTCTTTCATAATCTTCGTCCCATTCGTTTTCAGGTAAGGGTCCTCTAGATAGACCATCAGCGTCCAGATGTTTTTTACCCGATTTATGTATGATTTCGAAATTATATTCCTGAATCTTCAGTGCCCATCGTGCTAATCGGCCGGTCGGATCTTTCAGATTCTTAAGCCAGCATAGTGCGTGATGATCAGTTACGATTTTGAAGTGCCTTCCATATAGGTAGGGTCGTAACTTGGACATTGACCACACAACAGCTAGACATTCTTTTTCGGTAGTCGAATAATTTTGCTCAGGTTTGCTCAGTGTTCGACTTAAATATGAGATAACTTTTTCTTTATCGCCGAACTTTTGGACTAATGTTGCACCCAGGCCGATGTTAGATGCGTCAGTATGAATGTAAGTAATTGCATTCGGGTCAAAGTGCCCTAAGATTGGAGGATTTATCAATGCTACTTTAAGGGTTTGAAATGCTTTCTCTTGATTTTCTGTCCAGGTAAAAGGTACATTCTTTTTTATAAGACTGGTTAATGGATCGGCAATTTTTGAAAAACCTTTGATAAATTTTCTATAATATGAGCACATTCCTAAAAATGATTGAACTTCTTTTATCTTTTTGGGCCGAGGAAAATCTCTAATAGCCTTGATATTATGCTCCGCTGGTTTTATACCATGTTGATTAGTTATATGGCCAAGAATCTCCAGTTCTTCGAAAGCAAATTGGCATTTTTTGATGTTCAATTTTAAATTAGCCTCGCGAAAACATTTTAAAACAGCTTCTATTCTTTTGAGATGTGTTGAAAAATCCGAGCTATAAATGATTACGTCATCTAGATAACATAAGCAAATTTGCCATCTAAGATTACCAAGCATATTTTCCATGTTCCTCTCAAATGTAGCAGGGGCATTGCATAGACCAAAGGGCATTACGTTGAACTCATATAGGCCATGTGCTGTAGTGAAGGCTGTCTTTTCTTTATCTTTCTCCTCAACCTCTACTTGCCAATATCCTGATTTAAGGTCAATTGCTGAAAAGTATTTGGATCCTTGAAGTGTATCCAATACTTCATCAATTCTGGGAATTGGGTAAACATCCTTCACTGTTACATCATTCAATTTTCTGTAGTCAACGCAAAATCTGTACTTACCATCTCGCTTCTTGACCAAGATTACAGGGAAGGACCATGGACTCGAGGATGGTCTAATTATGCCGTCTCTGAGCATTTCATCAATTTGTTCTTTTATGATTTCTCGCTCTTTCGCGCTCACCCTAAACGGCTTGTGTTTGATCGGTTTCGCGCCTTCTGTATCGATCCGATGTTTCGCTAAGTTGGATCTTCCTAATCCCGACGAAAACAAATCCTCGTACCTTTCCAAAACTTGTTTCAATTGCTCCTTTTCCGTATATGCTAAATTTTTGTTTATCTGAAATTGGGGTTCTTCATGCTCTTTTTGTTCACTTTCTTCCATAAGATTCACTTCGGCTGGCTGGCTTCCAAAGCACAATGTTTGGTTTTTTAATATTTTTAATGGTCGAGGGTAAGGGTTTGTTATCCAGATATATGTTTCCTTATTCACAACATTTATTAAGCTTCTCGCTAGTCGAAGTCCATTTGTTTGAAACATTTTATGGTTCTCCTCGATGATGTATTCGCCATCCTCTGCTTCTACAAATGCATTAATCAATTTAATAGAAAGTTCTGGTATAATGGCATCCTTTGCACTTTTTATTTTCTTCTGTTGATATTTGATTACGTCACGATTTTCTGTCAAGTCATATTTGATTATTTCACGCTGACAATCAATTTTTGCGTTCATTTTCTTAAGAAAATCACGTCCAAGTATAAATATTCGCAAATGTGTTCTCATTATCACAAATTGATGTGTAATTGTTTTGTCATCAAATTTTATATTTAAAATAATATTTCCTACGATATCTAATTCTTTGCCATCGGGTCCGGAGCACATTTTATCAGGATTTATTATTTCAAGACCTGTGTTAAGAGCTGTACTAAGGTCGACCACTGAAAGATCGGCGCCTGTATCAATCAAAGCTTCGCAGATACCGATTCTATCCACGTTAATGTTCATTTTATATTTGGGGTCTAACTTTTTAATTCCATTTATGGTCGACTTGCTTTGATTGACGGACTCAGGCGCGATGTTTAGTTTAAATCTTCTAATGCAGCATATCTATTCCTTGTAGGGATACTCGAGTACGGGCTATTACTTACGTCAGAGTAGAGCAGAGGGTCTCGACTTCTGAGTTCCATTATCCATTCGGATTTCTTCTTCGACCTTGTCTTGTGTAACTATGGGGTCCTCTTCCACAATTCTTACAAACCTGACTCTGCAATACCGCGCTACGTGTCCTGGCTTGTTACACTTGAAACATATTGGTCTCCCGTCTTCTGTCCTATTCCTATTTGAATTTGGATTCTTATTGTATGTTTTACTTGGGTAGACCGGTTTTGGCTCAGGACTGGGAGTGTAAGATCGTCTAGGGGCAGATACCTGGGGCAGAGGCTTGTTCTGGTAATACCTAGGAGTGGGGGCCTGGGGCTTGGAGGTGTTCTGGTAGTACCTCGGAGCGGGGGCCTGGGGCTTGGAGGTGTTCTGATATGGTCTTCTGAACGACGTAGCATTCTTCCATTGCTCTTGATGATGGGGACGAGGAGAGCGTGGTCCATTATAAAGAGCTTTTGATTTTTCTGCACGTTCTTGGTAATTCTTTTCGAACAAATCCAGCTTTTTACAAATTTCTAGAAGTTCATTGGTATTTTTAGGAGGGTTTAGGTGAAGGGCAAAAGAGTATTCTTTCTTTAACCCTCCAATAACCCAGTTTATTTTAGTCTCTTCTTCCATTTGGGGGTCGACCTTGTTGCACAGTACAAGGATATCCTCTGCGAACCTGATTGCAGGTTCATTCCACTGTTGTATCCTGTTTAATCTCATCCTCATTTCTTCTTTGTTGGCGTCTGAGGCAAAATCCTCAATTAGGCGGCTCTTGAAATTTTCCCAGCTGGTGAAACTTACTTTGTGTAGGTTCAGCCAGGTTTTGGCGCTACCAATCATATTCATGGCAGCATAACGGGAGATGATGTAGTCTGCCCAATGGTACAGGAAGCCAATTTCTTCAAGAGATTCAATCCATGGGCGAGGGTCTTCTGTTCCATCATACTTGGGGATGTCGATGTTGGGATTCAGGACAACTGGGTCGGAACTAGCATCTCTACCAATTGTTGCACCAGGTTGCGGCTTGGCAGACTCTTCAGCCTTGATTCTCTCCTGTGCTGGGTCTTGCATCTTACCAGAGCGTGTTTCAACCATCCTACAAATTTATAAAAGGGAATAATGAGATAAGTCTACTTTATGTAGCCACCAGAATCCTTTATTTATTTTCTCACATCAAAGAGAGCAGTGAAGTCACAGTGTACCTAAATACAAATGATGATAATCTAAAAATAATCTGTTTTAAATAAATATCATAGAATATAAAAATAAATAAATATATAATTTAAATTTCAAATATATTAAAAATAATATAATAAATACGCCATTAATCATGATGTAACAATATATAGACAGAATCGTCCAATACAGTATTAGAGCTCTAAAAATCTTATGTCCATAGTTTACTTAAATGCCATTTCTAAGATTCCACCCTTCATTGTAGCATATATAGACAGAATCGTCCAATACAGTATTAGAGCTCTAAAAATCTTATGTCCATAGTTTACCTAAATGCCATTTCTAAGATTCCACCCTTCACTGTAGCATATATAAGCAGAATCGTCCAATACAGTATTAGAGCTCTAAAAATATTATGTCCATAGTTTACTTAAATTCCATTACTAAGATTCCACCCTTCAGTGTAGCATATATAAGCAGAATCGTCCAATACAGTATTAAAGCTCTAAAAAAGCGGTTTGGTAAATTAAATTGGCGAAACCGTAGTAGAAGTTTGTTAAAAGAAACTTTCGTGCTTTGATATTTTCTTTTCTTACAATAGGATGATGTTATATTTTCCTTTAAAAGTAGAACCTATCTCTAAAAGTTGCGAAGCCAAAGTGACCTTTATGCTCTTAACTTGAGATCACCTAATTAGTGAGAATGGTTTTTTTTTTACTTATCCTTTTATTAGTCTAAATTATACAAGATCTTGGAGGTCGTGCTCTTAAAGAAGTTCAAGAACTCTTCTTGGTTCTCTGTACAGGGATCCTTTGTCCTTTGCAATACAATTTAGTATATAAAACGAAAATTGCAATTATACCGCGAATGTTTCTTTTAAAAAAAAATCGAAATTTATTTTAAAGAGAAATAACGACTATTTCTAACTTTAAGGATGAAGTATGAAAGGGTGAAAATATGAAGAGTAATGGCGAACGGAAAAATAAAAGTGTTTTAAATTTTCCGTTCGCCATTACTCTTCATATTTTCACCCTTTCATACTTCATCCTTAAAGTTAGAAATAGTCGTTATTTCTCTTTAAAATAAATTTCGATTTTTGTTTAAAAGAAACATTCGCGGTATAATTGCAATTTTCGTTTTACAATCATCAGCCGCGTTATATTGCATTTTAAATTTAGTATATGTTGGGGAGTGGCCTCTTCGGTTTTGCACCTAGTGCACATGGGGAAGCTTTTGGCTTCCTCGTTATAGACTAGAGGGCGCAGGTGATCAGATTTCCATCTGGCCAACTGTGTCGATTCCCTTCTGTTTAGTTGGAGGGTCTGTTTTTTGGGGTTTTCTACCTGGTACCAAGAATGATGGAAACTATCTCTATGGTTCCTTATCAGTTGTAGTTTCAGTTTGTTAATATGATCCCTTGCTGAAAGGTAGGTCTCGGAGTTCACCGCATCAGGATGTCCAGCTGCTCATGAGAATGGTAATTCTGGTGATTGCCCGTTGTATAGAGGTGTCCTCTAGCGAGAACGTCCCCTCATGGAGGACCTCATGACGTTAAAAGGTTTATCATACAAACATTAACGACCACACTATTTGTGCAGGTTCACACTCAGTTCAGCATAGAAAATGGTAAGTTGTTAAAATAACTTCTCAACTCATGAACATTTACCATTTTGAAATTCGTTTATTTGAAACTCGATGAATGTTAAACCACAACTTAGATAATTATAACTTTTGTAGAACGATATTTGAAAATTATCCCGCATATGTTTTTTATGAACGAAACATCGAAATTTATTTTAAGGAGAAATAACGATTATTTCTAACCTTAGGGATGAAGTATGAAAGGATGAATTATGAAGGGAAATGATAAACGGAAAAATAAAAGTGTCCAGGGATGGGAATCGAACCCACAGTGACTTCATGTATTATTTACGAACAAAAAATATGTCCAGGGTAGCCTAGTGGACATGGCATCTGCCCGGTAAGCTGAACACTGTGGGATCGATTCCCATCCCTGGATACTTTATTTTTCCGTTTATCCTTACTCTTCACAATTCATCCTTTCATACTTCATCCCTAATGTTAAAAATAATCGTTATTTCTCCTTAAAATAAATTTCGATTTTTCGTTCAAAAGAAACACATGCGTGATAATTTTCAAATGTCGTTCTACAATCATAAGCCGTATTATATTGTATTATAAATAACTTATGCGTATCTTAGAGCAGAAATTTTGGTATATACACAATTAGATATTTGGCATCATTGCTTTCAAGGTATTAACATCATGTATTCCTAACACGTGTTTACAATTACGCTAAATTATTTCAAAAAAATCTAATTTAAAATTAAAGGCTATTTAGACAAAAATATATAGTGTCAATGTAATATAATCACAGGTATTTAGAATATTAATAATTCAATTTTGTTTACAAAAAATCTATTTCGCTGAGTTAGAACCAACCAGCCAATCAGGGAATTCCCTGAGGCAGTGACGCGTAGAACGAACTAATCATAGCTTTTGTTTACATCGCGCGTCACCGTGACGTCACGACCAATGAGAGGCTTAGTCTCAGATTGGGCCAAAGGTCTCGGAGTCACTCGAAATGGCTCTCTTCTTCCTTATCTCCACTCAATCATATTAGGGTATCAAGTTGTGACCCTTGATGGTGTCTGTTTGACCATATATTTTTTATGTTGTTACGAACATTAATATATTCGAATATTCCTAACAGATGGCGAGCTGATAAATCATAATATGTTATAACACCTTGATAAAGGTTGGCGTTCAGCCAACTGAAATATTGGTAAAATAAATTATATTCTGATCCAATATATGCCTTTTTAGATGAAAAAATATACCAATATGTAAATAAATACATTTTAACGGAATATTAGTGTGTTTAGTGTAATACGAGTCACACACACACAAGTACAATATATATAGGGGTATGTCCAGAGCACGAGAGCCAGTGTAACGGAACAATCTCCGAACAGGAGAGCTGGATCTCGGCCCCAGGGTACCCCACCAAACATGGCACGACCAGCTGTGACTTCACCGTCAAGAAGTTCTCAGCGGACGTCTGCAAGCTACAGATGACCGTGGTGGACTTCATGCTGAAAGATTCTGACGGCTGTAAGGAGGAGTACATAGAGTTCAACGGTGGCAAGAAGCTGTGCGGGAATATGAATCCCAAAACTGACGGTAACTTCATAGGAATAGAATATGGATTGGATATTATGTATTTCTTGTTAAAATATTGTAACATAGTATTTATTAATTTTATTATTTTTATTAACAGAGTGGTCATTTTTATGTTTATATTGTTACGTCGTACCCAGACGCTATTCATGTACTTTGTCTACTCAGGATGCCACAAAGATACACATGTGAGTTCGAAGGGAATACAGCTAAAGTTAGCGCTTTATTATATCTCACTTAACAGAAGGAATACAACAGTGGGACTTGTCTTCAACTCCCCGTCAGAAGAATCCTTGGCGCCGTGGATGTCCTCTTGTGGAACCTCCCGTTGCACACTATTCAAGTCCAGCCTGGACTACACCGTCTTGTAGGCTGCTCCGATGTCAGGCTCTCCTGGCACCGCCTTGCAGGATCATCCACACGCCCGGAGACAACTCCCCACGTCTTCTCCTTGCCGCAGATGTCACCAGACTCTGTCCTCCCCCACACAGGAATGCTGTTTTTGGCGCCTGCCACATGGCAGCGGGGGCAGCTGGAGTCCACCCCTCTTTCCCTAACTTTACTCTAGTATCTTGGCCTTGTCACCCATGTAACAATATTTGTCTTCAACCTCCCCGTTAGAAGAATCCTTGGCGCCGTGGACGTCCTCTTGTGAAGTGTTCCGTTCCACACTATTCCTTATTTCCTTCGTGGCTTATCTTTTATTTACCATTCATAGTTTTTTCTTGCCTGAAATAAATTGTCTCCTCCTGAAGTTTTTGTCTTCCCTAATTTTCCCCGTGGCATTTTGGTGGAGTTGCTGGGTAAGACCTTGAAGCGATGGGTGCTGTGATCTACATTTCGGAAACTGACTCCAGGATTTCACCGCCGTGCTAAAGCCAAGACTTCCCTTGAAGATGACGATGTCCCTATAGACGATATGATGACAAAGCCGCACTTCACGCCGCAAGAAAAAGAACGCAAAGGTACTAGGGACAAAGTTTCAAGGACTTCGATGGAATCCTTGGCAGAAGAACGTCAGATCCATGTCAGTAACTACAATAATTGCTAGCTGTGGGTCACAGCTCCCATAGGGAAGAAGCCATGTAACAAAGTTTTTATTATTTTATTAACAGAGTGGTCATTTTCATGTTTAAATTTTGCTACTCTGTAAATTTCCCTCGTGGCTTATCTTTTGTTAACCATTCATAGTTTGTCCTTGCCTGAAATAAATTGTTGTCTCCTCCTGAAGTTTTTTTCTTCCCTAATTTTCCACGCGGCAATATTATTTTTCATATAATTCAAATATATATTTTTTATTTATTAATTTTTATAAAACAGATCATTATTATAAAATATTATGTATTATAAAATCATTTGCATTTTGATACACTGATTGCACAATCTGCTTTGAACTTTGATGTGATAAATAAAGAGATATTCTAGGTGTTACCTAAAAAAACCAGTTAAACCTGTTTATAGCGCCCCCTCTAAATAGCGATTCCATCTCTATAGCGCCCGATTTTAACTACGTAGTACGATGCGATTTACGAGGTGTGTTCAAAAAGTATCGCGACTTTTGAATTTTCGCGGGTTACGTATATTCGAATTTCGATCTTTTTGTGGCTTTATGTTGGTACTCATGTCTCTCACTTATGCCGACAAGCTCGGCCATTTTCACTTAATTGTTGACAGCTGCTTTGCTTGCAGGTGTTTTGGATCGTCTTCGATTTTTACCTATTAAAAAAAAAATGGATCAAAGAACCTGTATCAAATTTTGTGTGAAAAACGAAATTAAGTGCGCGGATGCATTCCGAATGTTGACTGTGGCATACGGAGAAGCTACCTTGGACCGAAGCAACGTTTATCGGTGGTACAAAATGTTCTCAGAAGGCCGAGAAGATGTGAACGACGAAGAGCGTGCCGGACGCCCGAGCACTTCAACAACAGACGAAAAAATTAATGAAGTGGAGAAAATAAAATTGGCCAATCGTCGAATCACCGTTAGAGAAGTTGCTGAGGACCTAAACATATCGATTGGCTCGTGCCATTCGATTTTTATCAATGATTTGGGCATGAGACGGGTCGCCGCGAAATTCGTACCAAAATTGCTCAATTGCGACCAAAAACAGCATCGCATGAACATTGCTAATGAGATGTTGGACTCAGTCCGTCTGTCCGCGACGACCCAAATTTGCTCCAGAGGGTCATAACTGGTGACGAAGCGTGGGTTTATGGTTATGACGTGGAAAGCGCAATTTGCGCGAAGCAATCCGCCAGAAACGCCCGGATTTGTGGAAGAACAAAAATTGGCTTTTGCACCACGATAACGCCCCTGGTCACACATCGTTGCTTGTGCGCGACTTTTTGGCCAAAAACAACACACTAATGATGCCGCAGCCACCGTATTCCCCAGATCTGGCCCCCTGTGACTTTTTCTTGTTCCCTAAACTGAAGAGGCCCATGAAAGGACGACGTTACGCTACGCTTGACGAGATAAAGACGGCATCGAAGGAGGAGCTGAAAAAGATTTAAAAAAAATGCTTTTTTGAAGTGCTTCGAAGATTGGAAGAACCATTGGCACAAGTGTATAATATCTCATGGGGATTACTTTGAAGGGGACAAAATAGGTATTCATGAATAAATAAATAATTTTTGAAAAAACACAAAAGTCGCGATACTTTTTGAACACACCTCGTACATGAAAAATGACCTGTTTACAGCACCCTCTCTCTATAGCACCCTATTTTGGTGAGTCCCAAGAGGGGGCGCTATAGACAGGTTTAACTGTAGTTGTATTATTATTGACTTGTCTAAACTTGTAGGATGTGGTTGAAAGAACCTCTGGAAAGTTGCAGGACATATCTGAGAAGAAGATAAAGGTTGATGAACCTGCCAAACCACAACCTGGTGCAACAATATATTGGAATATATTTATATACTAGCGACCCGGCTCCGCCCGAGTAGTACCCGAAAAGAAATATCCCCAATGAATATTATTCAACAAACAAACAAACAAAACAGCTTTATTAGGGCATCTTGCCCTGTACGGATTCTCCGTGGAGTTACAGACAATATTAACCATAAGAGAACAGGTGAAAATAGAGTATTTACAATTAAGGTATGGCAAACAGGGTGACTTTTTATTGTGCCCCTGTTCTTCTCTCTTCCATGAGTGCAATTTTATTCCCAACCGCTTTTTGAAAGTTGAAGAGTTCAATTGCCCAACTTTTCTTATCTGAAACAGTTTTTATTAGGTTTATTGAGTTCAAATGCGGTCTAGGAAGACTTTTCAGGATCTTTTTTCTCTCTCCTTCCAGATCCCCGCATTCAGCAATAAAATGGTATATTTCATCAGTTATCTGACTTCCACATAACCCACAGTACAAATCTTCTTTCTTAATTGCGTAAATATGATTTTCTTTGATCATTGTTGACATTAATCTGATCTGTGCAATAAAACTCACTAAAGCTGAAGACAGATTACATGAAAAGTAATTTTCTGGAATAAATGAATCATAAAGTAACCTATAGTTTGAGTATGTTTTCGTAAGAGATAATTTTGCCAGATCTTGCTGCAATAGCTGTTCAATTTTTATTTTTAGTATATTCGGAAGTTCGATCTGTATGTAATCATAATTTAACCTATAGTTTAGCCATGTGAGTCCACAATGATTGATGATATCCATAATATTCTTACAGAATCCTATAGGTTTTTTTGTCATTAAGGAAATTTCCTTCAATCTATTCCAGCATAGCTTAGGTAGTCTATTGTCTTCCATTTTTTGTAATCTAATGAAATATTTCAAAATTAATTTGATCGTTGTAAAAGTCAAAGATATTCTGCCTGTTTCCAGCCTTACAATATACCCTGGTATATATCTTGGTAGATTCAGAAAATTTTTGATAAACGTATTCTGTAATTGGTCTATAATATCCGTATTGTCCCAAGCCCACACAGGGGCCGCATAGAGCAGTATTGATTTAATAACTGAGTCAAATAGATTCAGAGCAACTTTTAATGAGTTAATTTTTTCTTTTTTTATCAGTCTAATAGTTGCATTTATTGCCGTATTTGCTTTGGCTTTATAAAAGAGGGCTACCTTTTTACTATTAATAGTGGAAGTGAATGGATATCCCAGATATGTAATATTGGACGCAACAGTCAGTGGGATGTCACCCCAGTACCAGTTTTCGTGTCTTGCCGGTCTTCCTCCATTTCTGAATACTATTATTTTGGACTTATTTTCATTTAAAACTAATTTGTTCTTATCCAGGTAAGACTTTAGTAAATTGATTTTAATTTGAAGATTATTTTCGATTCTCCAATTATGGCTATGTCATCCGCATACATAAGTAGGTGTAAAACGCCAAAATCAGGGAGATGAAATCCTGTAAGTGCTGAGTTATTATAAAGTTCTATTAGGTCGGCCATATATAGTATAAATAAAAGTGGGGAAAGTGATTCTCCCTGCAACACTCCAGAATTAATTTTCACATTACTTGAATATTGTCCTTTCCATCGGATAGTGATCTTAGCTTCTTGGTAAAAGTTTTTTATCAGCATTACAAATTTATTGCTAATGCCTATTTTATGCAATTTTTGCCAAAGTAAATCATGTGGGACTGTGTCGAAAGCTTTAGTCAAATCGACGAAGAAGACATATAGCTTGCCTCGTTTTCTTCTCAGAGATAATCGGATGAGTGAATTCAATAGTATTATGTGGTCAGTGCATGATCGGTTCTTACGGAAACCTGCTTGGTTTTCTAAAATAATCTCTCTTTTTTCTATCCAGTTGTTTAATCTGTTTCTTAGTATTGTAGTAAATAATTTAGATATATTACTGCAGAGGGCAATCCCTCTGTAATTTGTTGGGTTATTCTTATCACCGCTTTTATATATAGGGTGTACTATTGAGTTCGTCCAGAGTTGCGGGTATTTTTCTGTGGACATTATTTTGTTGAATAGGTTTTTCAATTTAGTTAAAGTCGGTATTGGTAAATTCTTTAGCAACTCATTTGGTATACCATCGAGTCCCACTGCTTTGCCATTCGCTAGTTTTTTTACTACATCATGGATCTCTTCAAGGGTTATTTCCGCGTCTAAATCTGGATCTTTCCAACCGATCATCTGGTTTAACGTAAAAGTAGCTTCTTTATTTTCTTTGTTCAGTAAATTTTATAAAATAAAAACCATTCTTTTATATCAATCTCACCTTGTATTATTGGTTTTTTTCTGAAGGATGCAATGGCATTCCAGAAGGATTTGGGATCTTTGGCGTTTTTTATCCTTTCATTCTTGTCCTTGTTGAATTCATCTCTTTTTCTTTGCAGGAGCTTGAAATATTCCCTCCTAGCCTCAATATATTTTTGGCGGTCATGTATGTTATTTGAGTTCCTACATCTTTGTAAACTTACTTTGGTCGTTTTTTTCATAGTATAGCAATCTTTGTCATACCAAGGTTTTGAAAGTTGGTGTCGTCGTTTAGCAAATTTAATTATATTTGCCGATTCCATTGCCGTGTAGATCTGTTTAGTAAAATTTACTGTTTCTGTGTTAATATCGGTTTCATTTCCAACTTCAATATCACTTAAATTATGTTTTAGCATCTCCACATTTTCTTTCGTCCAAATGAATTTTCGTGTTAGTATTTCACTTTTGTACGAGGATTTAGTAGCTTCATACCCAGTATTAATTTGTAAAACAATTGGTAAGTGGTCTGAATATGAAAGTTCTTCGATCCACATATCCGATATGATCTGTGTTAAACCGTGTGTGTACATGAAATAATCCAAAACCGATGAACCTCTTTCTGAAATAAAAGTGAATGAGCCGTGCGTGTCACCCTTAGTTCTTCCATTAGCTATTGTTATAGAATTTGAATCAGTGAAGGAAATTAGTTTTTCAGATAGTTTCGAAGATATTAGGTCTTTAGATTTCCTATATTTGTTGAGGGGTGAATTTAGTTTCAGTGGGTTATGGAAGCCTCCAGCATTGCCTATTCTAATATTGATGTCACCAGCTATTAGCACTTCGTTACCTTCACTCATGTGATAATCAATATGCCTAAGTAAATTTGTTAAATTTTGTTCTTGTAATACATTAGGAGGTAAATAAGCAAACAGCAAACATATACTCTCGGTGGTTTTGTCTAGAAATTTGTGCGTCAAGACAGATATCCAGTAAGGGTTTGTTTCGATTTTTCTAACCGTATGTTGGAAGTTTTTTTTTTATTCCAATCAGAATTCCCCCCGAGCCCCTTCCCTTTAGTTCTGTCTTCATTGCTGGGCTTTGAATTATGTAATATTCATCTGTTAATAATTCAATAACATCAGTGATCCATGTTTCATTTAGTGCAAAAAGTTCGTATTTTTTTAGGTATTCAACGAGTGGAAATATTGATGTTATTCTATTGAATCCATTTATATTCCATTGTAATATTTTAATTTTAGTATCTATATGTTTGGCCTGGGTTACTTGTTTGTCTTTTATTGCCGATTCACAGTTTTTCGTATGTGTATACCTAATTTTAGTTGTATTTCTATCTGATATATTTTCCGTAACCTTTGAGTTTTTAATTTTAGAATTTTTAGCCGTGAGTGTTTTATCATAAAGTGGCTGTATGGACACTGTATTAGAAATCTGTTTATCAATGGGTTGACTATTTACAAGTGATTGTTTCCTATCTGCCTGCTACAATGAATGTCCATTGGCATCTACAATTTGTCCATCACAGACCTTATATGCTATGCCATTAATTACACTGGTCAACAAGATTTTTGCACAAGAGAACCTGATTATGTTTCTAGTGTAACTTTTCATGCTGAACTCAAAAATCGAATCAGAAATTTCCCATCACGTATGGTTTTTGCGTGACGGTCTTTTTTTAGTATTGGGATAAATACAGTAAAAATTGCAAACAATGTCACGTAACTGGTTTATCAAAAATATTTTTCTTTGTCCACAAAGAAATAGCATCTTATCTACATGTCCTGAATCCAAATATACCATTAGTTTTTTTCTATTACACAATATTTCTGAGATACACCTATTTGAATTTGGAAATATTGTTAATATATAGGCATATATGAACGAAACATATTTATTATTGAAAAGCAGTGACAGTGGATTTTCTTCTATACGTTGCTTGTGGTAGATCCCTCTTGAGTGCCCAGCAGTCGTCGGCAAGCATAGCGGGACTCCATTTACCTTGGTACCGCTTCTCCATGCTTGATATAGCTTGATGAAACCTCTCACCATGCTCATCGCTAACTGCGCCAAGATTGTCTGGAAAGAAATCTAGATGTGAATGCAGGAAATGGATCTTGAGGGACATGTTACATCCCAGTGCCTTGTAGGAAAGCAACAGATCATTAACTATGTCTCGGTAATTTTCAACCTTGACACTTCCTAAGAAGTTTTTGCAAACGTTTCTAAAGGAATTCCATGCTGCTGCTTCAACTTCATTCAAACTATTTTGAAAATTTCCATCCTGCTGCAATTCTCGAATCTGAGGTCCAACGAAAATGCCTTCTTTAATCTTCGCTTCACTTATACTAGAAATTTTTTGTTTTAGGTAGGCAAATCCACTGGCATTTCGATCCATTGCCTTGACAAAGTTCTTCATTAATCCCAGTTTAATATGTAATGGTGGTAAGTAAATATTTTCTGAATCGATCAGGGGTAGATTTGCAATATTTTTATATCCTGGAGTAAAGATTTTACGGTTTGACCAGATTTTTTTAATGTAATGCCTTTCCCTATCTCTGCTATCCCACTCACACAGAAAACAACAAAATTTTGTATATCCAAGCTGTAATCCCCGCAAGAGAGCAACGACTTTCAAATCGCTGCATATTTTCCAACCGTATCTTTCATATTCTATATTTTTCAAAAGCAGTTTCATGTTTTCGTAAGTCTCTTTCATGTTGGATGCATGTATTTATCCCAATACTAAAAAAAGATCGTCAGGCAAAAACCATGGGTGATGGGAAATTTCTGATTCGATTTTTGAGTTCAGCATGAAAAGTTACACTAGAAACACCATCAGGTTCTCTTGTGCAAAAAAAAAAAGTTTTTTTTGTAGACCTGTGTTATTAACTTATTGTCCCTTAGCTTAGCTAGAGTACCTTTTTCGACGAGTTCTCTTCTTTTGACATTCAAAACGCGTCGTTGTTCTCTCATCTTCATACTATAGTCCTTCGATAGTGATATCTTAGTTCCTCTTAGATTGAAAGCAGCTTTGAATAGAGTTGTTCTATCGTTTTGTTCTGGGACTTCAACCAGGATCGGTGCACCAGGTTTTCTGGATACTCGGTGGCATCGCGTGATGTTTATCTTCTCCGTTGTCCGCATATTTTCTTCGATAACCTTCCGTATCCGTTCTCGGCAGTCCTCGTTATTATCTTGTTCTATTCCGTAAAAAATAAGGTTCCTTTCTC
Organism: Cordylochernes scorpioides; assembly: GCA_030710605.1. NCBI lineage: Eukaryota > Metazoa > Arthropoda > Arachnida > Pseudoscorpiones > Chernetidae > Cordylochernes > Cordylochernes scorpioides. Next base: position 148,630,570 of record CP092864.1, read on the forward strand.
TGCTCTTTGCATCCAAGTATTCAAGCTGGTCTTCTAAGTCTTTTATTTTTTTGGAGTTTTGAGAGAGTGCTGCCTTTGTAACGGCAGAAGATTCCTCTAATTGTTGCAGTCTTTGATTTATATTTTCTACTCTATCGTCGATTGCCGAAAGACGGGATTCCAGCCTCTCACCCCAGTTATCCAGCCTTTTGGTGAGTGCATTTATCAGATCTTTGATCTCTTTATCCCTATCTAAGCTTGTTTCCAACGTCGTTTGTTTGGACATCTTAGGGCCTGGATTTTGTTCAATACCAGCTAATATTAAGAGCATTAAAACTACACATATAAGGAGAAAGTTTCGGAAATATTTTGAAAGTGAAATATTGACGCGTGATAAGCAAATCTTTTTGCCGCCGTATGTATCCGGCTTGAAAGTATGTAAATTTAACTCAGAATTCTTGTCTAATAGACATAAAATTATGATGGTAAGATATATTGGATATGAAGGTTTCATTTCAGATATATTGAGTTTGAACTTTAGTAAAAATAGAGGAAATATTTTAGTAAGACAATTCACTTACCGAGAGCGACGTTGCGTGCTGCCTATTCTTGCCGCCTCCTAGCGGAGAATCCCAATATTATTCTTAACAATAATGCAATTATTGTAGATACTGACATGTATCTGAGGTGCTTTTGCCAAGGATTCTATTGAAGTCTTGGAACTTTGTCCCTAGTACTGTTGCGTCCTTTTTCTTGCGGCGTGAAAAGCGGCTTTGTCGTCGTATCGTCTATAGGGACATCGTCATCTTAGAGAGAAGTCTTGGATTTGACACGGCGGTGAAATCCTGGAGCCAGTCTCTGAAAATGTAGATCACAGCACCCATTGCCTCAATGTCTTCTCGGCGATCTTCAGTTTTTCTTCCCTAATTTACCCAGCATCTCCAACAAAATGCCACGTGGAAAATTAGGAAAGACAAACTTCGGGATGAGACAGCAATTTATTTCAGGCAAGAACAAACTATGAAGGATAAACAAAAGACAAGGAATGAGGGAAGTTTACAGAGTAGTAAAATATAAACATAAAAATGATACTTTGTTAATACTAGTGTAAAATAATAAATACCTCGCTACATAGCTCCTTCCCTATGAGATCTGTGACCCACAGCTTGCAATTATTGCAGATACTGACATTGATCTGAGATGCTTCTGCCAAGGATTCCATTGAAGTCTTGGAACTTTGTCCCTAGTACTGTTGCGTCCTTTTTCTTGCGGCGTGAAGAGCGGCTTTGGGTCGTATCGTCTATAGGGACATCGCCATCTTGGAGGGAAGTCTTGGCTTTGACACGGCGGTGGAATCCTGGAGCCAGTCTCTAAAAATGTAGATCACAGCATCCATGGCTTCAAATTCTTCTCGGCGATCTTCAGTTTGTTTTCCCTAACTTACCCAGCATCTCCACCAAAATGCCACGTGTAAAATTATGGAAAACCAACATCGGGATGGGACAGCAATTTATTTCAGCCAAGAACAAACTATGAAGTATAAACAAAAGACAAGGAATGAGGGAAGTTTACAGAGTAGTAAATAATAGTAAAATTGGCAAAGGAAGCCAGAAAGTTGAGCCAAAGGAAAGAACAAAAATTGACATGGACCCAGAGCAGAAGCTTTACACACCCAAGATAGAGGACATTGCTGCTACTGTGATAGAGATGTATGGAGACATCTGAGGCTCTTCATTGGACACGATAACAACAACAATGCATTTATGCTAAATCAAATCGAATATTGATTTGGTCGCTGCTTCCTCGACGCGACATCACGTTAGGTTATCACTGATGCAATCAGTAGAATTACCTCAGGAGACTGTGAAGGATGGTTTGCTCGCATTCGCAAACATTATTTCCTGGCCACACAAAAACACCAGTTTAGCCAATAAAATCTGTTTATAATTTATTTCGTGATTATTTGCTCCTATATTAGTGTTTAAACTTGATATCAAATGTATTTAATTAATCTTTATGATATTGTCTTTTTATATTTATACATAACAATCTTATTTTTAAAGGCGACGGATTCATTTTTAAAAGGGACGAATGTTTACCTACTACTTTGGTTCTTACTTTAGTTTCAGACATGTCTACCCCATGTCAATTACCTTAAAGACTATTTTATTGTGATCTATATAGATTATACATCATTGTGGCCATATCAGTGTTATGCTGCTTTGAGAAAGCTCAAGTATAGGTTACATAAGTTTCCACCTTCGATGGTACCATCGCCAAGACCTGATTTCATCGGTCCATCAGCTGGGAAAGAGTCCTGGCGGTGTAGCTCTGCCCATCTAACATGGGATTAGAGATAGCTTCCCACCAGAACTACACTTTAAAACACCATAGATGTTACAAAGCTGGAAAGATAACTTTTCTCTGTTATTGCACGTTAGTTTTCAGTCACCATAAAAGTTTTTGATATTTTAAAAATTATTTTCAAGTTGTGATTAATACCTAGATAAAAATAAGGTGAATTATTGATTTATTTAACTTCAAAATATAACTGATACCGCGTGAAGACCAAGTTATAAAGAAGGGACTCGGTAACCTAAGGAGGGAGCTTAAAGAAAGACATTTACCTAAATGTTAACTAGACACGGTGAGGGCTCCACGTGATATCTAGATACATAACACAGAGGGGGTTAGAGGTAGACTATACTATCTCACACCGTCATGTATTGCTGCACACCCCTGAACCCAACTTCCCAATTCCGACAACTCGATGAACTCGTTGAGTTCACTATTGGACAATAAAGTGGAATGGAGCGGACTAGAGACCGAAGACAGAACTGCTGACACTGCCAACGCTGAAAGCCGGACTTAACGTCACACGCGAGGCCTCCCATCGGAGTTTTGCACCAGAACCAGCAGACTAGTAATCAGTACCTAGTCCTGGGTCTGTGGAGCGAGCCAAGCTGCCGGAGGAGAAGTTGAGTACCAATCCACGTTATGTGACACAGGGTTAAAGTAGTGGGTCCTCCCGCCCAACGTGGAATGGTAAATGACCACAGCCCCTGCTATGATCATCACAGAGGTGTAAGCGCTAAAACCCGCCCCGCTGTCAATAGCTACTGCCTAACACTAGCTAGATCCTGCAACAACGCCGTTAGTAGAGCTGGAACACAGGGAAGTCACGGCTCTCCATCTGGAACATCTGTTACACACAGCAGCCTAGAATTCAGACTTTATGGTCAACAGATTGCTATTGTCACCGAGTCCCTTTATTATCCTTGGCATTCAAGCGGTTTTTAAGATTTTGGTGAGCTTTAAATTAGAAAAATTCAGTAGAAGAGGTTCCATATATGACAAAGAAACTAGTTACAATTCTGTTTAAACCAATCAAATCATAGAGCAGCTCTAATTACCAACCTACATATTCAATAAGTATTTCTTCAAGATATATAAGAAACTACGCCTGGGATATCATTAAAAAAAACTTTAAAACGGTTTAAAAGTGTTTCAATCTCTTAAAAAGGTAACTCAATAGGTTGTGATTATAGGATTATAATTTAGGCCTTGGAGGGGGAGCTGTAACAAGCTCACTAAAAAACCTGGGCTCAGCTGGCCTGGCTGATAGTACTCTGTAAGGGCTCCTAATCCAGGAAAACAGGATGAGTAGCGTTTGTACTCCATGTTAGGAGCGGCTGCACATGGCGTCTGTTCCTCATGTCAGAGGTGGCCATTTCTTTTAGAGCTAAGTCAGCCTGCCACTGAGTAGTGCTCCCAGTCTTAATGACAAAGGCAGGGGCATTCTACTTCACTCAGTCATGATGGTTCGCAAGCTTTACAAGCTTGATACCTTAATATGATTGAGTGGAGATAAGAAAGAAGAAGAAGAAGTCCTTTATTTTTGTTACTTTTCAATACTATTTTACCAGAGGGTTTAATATTAACAAACTATTATTTTAGCCATAATTTTCTAGAGGCTATGTTCATATTTATCTTAGATTGTAATAAAACTTTCTCAGTTATTTTTAAATGTTTAATTATTTTTGTTATTGCATCATCAGAATAGTACTCCGTTTCAATTTAAAACAACTTGACTGAGATATGGAACTTTTCTTTCCTTAAATATAACAGAGTTGAATTAAAACTTCTACTATCTTGATAATTGTTGCTATCTCAGCATATGTGATGGTCAAAGTTAGATAAATTTAGTGCATAAATATGTGGAACAGATTTCTTAAAGAATATTAAGATTGGGCTAAAAGAATCTCAACTGGCGTCATGTTGTTTTTTAACAATCCAACCAATCAGTTGGGCCAGTTCACATCACGTGATATTTATCCAACTTCTGGTTGGTTGATGGTGTATCAAGATTTGGTGATCAGGAAGTTGAATCAACGTCAGCTTGGTCTGTTCAGCTGACAAGGAGATTGTGCCAATAATCAGTAGAGAGGCGACACCAGAGTTAACATCTGAGATTGATACAAGAGTTGAATTCCTCTGGTTTAATTCAAATGTCTTCTATATAATTATCAGGGTAATCATAAGAATTCTTACCTGCATTCTTCAACCTATTTGAATATTAGGTATTTGAATTCACAAAATAAAGTTTGTATTATTATCTTAATATATTTGTATTACTTATTTCTTCCTTCTAAATTTGCGCCAGTATTTTCTCATCATCAAATATTAAATTATATCAAAATTTGTATCATAATTTTTCATATATTTTCTTATTTTCAAATGAATACTTTTTATTCATTATCGTTTTTATTATATATTTTTATTATTCGTTAATTATATTTTGATCAATGATCTTATTTTATTTATATTTGACGACATAAAACAGATAGAGATATATAATTATTTGCTTTTGTTTCATGTATTGTTTTTGCTAATTGGACCTTTACTAAATTTCAATAAGAACATCACGATATATCAATTAATATTTTCTTCAAATTGTTATTATATTGGTTAGGATTTTAAAAATCATTTTTGTTTCTTTTACTAAGTAAATATTTAAAATATTATAGATTTCTTTCTTTTGTAATTTAGATTATACGAACTTAAAAATATATATATTTATAGAAAAATAATTAAGGAAGAGGTCATATTTATAATGGATTTTTTTTCTAACTAAAAATTAGTTTAATCCATTGTTATAATCTCACAAACAAAATAGATAGATCAAAATTTTTTATTTAAAATAAAAAATTCATTAATAAATATAGCATTTAAAATATTTGTTGACTTTGCTTAGAATTTTTAATGAAACTGATTCCAAGAATAATAATTAAACATTATATTTATTGATTTACAAAAGAGAGAACAAAATATAAAAGGGATACTAATATTAAACAAAGGAACTTTTTTTTCTTTCGGTTAGCGCCTATTTACCTGTGAGCTTACCCACACTCTGTGATAACAATTAATTTATATACATACAACAATATTTTTGTTTAATTTATCCGTTTAAAAAATAAATATTTTATATATTAAGAAGCATGAAATAATTTGTTCAATTCTATCAAATTAATAGCCATATCTTGAATGATCAAACTTTCACAATGTCACGTAGAGATTAGGAAAAACAAGCTTCAGTATGTGTCTGTGTGACGCGGCAATTTATTTTTAAAAATACAAAAACAAATAAATATTTATAAAATATTAGAAAGGCAATGAGGGAAGTGCACATAGTAGTAAAAAAAAACGTAATTGCCAAACTAGGTATATTTATTTGTGTTTATTTCATTAGTTAGTTGTAAATTCAAGCATGATTTTAATGTCCTTTCCTTTATTTTCCTTTTTAAACTCTACTCAAACCATGTAATTATTCAATTGTTTATGTAATATAGTATCTAAGTTTAGTGTTATTTCTTGACGCAAGCATCCCTTGTGGGGATATCGCGTCTGATTTGATAATAAATAGTAGGAAATATAAGTGTCAAAATTAATAATCTGTTAATAGAATAATAATTACTTTGCTATATAGATTCTTCCTTATACGAGCTATGATCCACAGCTTGCAATATATTGTAGTTACTGATATGGATCTGACGTGCTTCTGTCAAGGATTCCATCGAAGTCTTTGGAACTTTGTCCCTATTACCTATACGTCCTTTTTCTTGTGGCGTGAAGAGCGGCTTTGTCATCGTATCGTCTATAGGGTATCGTCTTTAAGGTAAGAACAAACTATGAAGGATAAACAAAAGATAAGGAATGAGGGAAGTGATATATAGCTAGCAATAAATATGTATATATATGTTTCTATGAAAATGTTAATCTGCAAGACGCAGGTTATCATCATCCCTTTTTGATTTGTTTTTGTCATTTTTGGCGGTTTGCAAATAAACAACAAAAGATGTATCAGACATTATAAAGACAATAAAAATTTTCTTATAATAAGAAGGTACTGATAATAACAGAGTAGTAAAATATAAACATAAAAAATGGTACTCTGTTAATACTAGTGTAAAATAATAAATGTTTGTAAAATAGTAAATACTTCGCTACATAGCTCCTTCCCTATGAGAGCTGTGACCCACAGCTTGCAATTATTGTAGACTAGACGAATGGCCCGGGCAACGCCCGGGGTTTACCCGAGTGCGAATATATTTTTAAAACGTTGTCTTGGGTGGTCGCTATAGACAGGGTGGTCTGTATAGACAGGTGTATGTATCACACAGCCGATAACAGGGTTGTCTAGGGTGGCCGCTATAGACAGGTGTATGTATCACACAGCTGATAACAGGGTTATCTAGAATGGCCGCTATATACAGGGTGGTCTGTATAGACAGGTGGATGTATCACACAGCTGATAATAGGGTTGCCTAGAGTGGCCGCTATAGACAGGGTGGTCTGTATAGACAGGTGGATGTATCACACAGCTGATAACAGGGTTGTCTAGGGTGGTCGCTATAGACAGGGTGGTCTGTATAGACAGGTGAATGTAACACACTGATGATAACAGGGTTGCCTAAAGTGACCGCTATAGACAGGGTGGTCTGTATAGACAGGTGGATGTATCACACAGCTGATAACAGGGTTGTCTAGAGTGGCCGCTATAGACAGGTGTATGTATCACACAGCTGATAACAGGGTTTTCTAGAATGGCCGCTATATACAGGTGGTCTGTATAGACAGGTGGATGTATCACACAGCTGATAACAGGGTTGTCTAGAGTGGTCGCTATAGACAGGGTGGTCTGTATAGACAGGTGGATGTATCACACAGCTGATAACAGGGTTGTCTAGAGTGGTCGCTATAGACAGGGTGGTCTGTATAGACAGGTGTATGTATCACACTGCTGATAACAGGGTTGCCTAAAGTGACCGCTATAGACAGGGTGGTCTGTATAGACAGGTGGATGTAGCACACTGCTGATAACAGGGTTGTCTAGAGTGGCCGCTATAGACAGGTGTATGTATCGCACAGCTGATAACAGGGTTGTCTAGAGGGGGGCAGGAAGGCCACGTGTTCGCTGGCAGCCAATGGGCGCGCATTCTATCCGTGAGCTTCAGACAAACAAACAGACAGAATAAGGCAAATATATAAGTAGATACTGACATGGATCTGACGTGCTTCTGCCAAGGATTCCCTCAGAGTCTTGTAACTTTGTCCCTAGTACTTTAGCGTCCTATTTCTTGCGACATGAAGAGCGGCTTTGTCGTCGAAATCGTCAGTAGGGACATCGTCATCTTGGAGGGAAGTCTTGACTTTGACATGGCGGTTGAATCCTGGAGCCAGTCTCTGAAAATGTAGATCATAGCCTTCATGTCCTCAAGGTTTTCTCGGCGATCTTCAGTTTTTCTTCCCTAATCTATCCAATAACTCCACCAAAATGTGACATATAAAATTTAGGAAAGACAGACTTCAGAATGACACATCAATTTATTTAATACAAGATCAAATTAAAATTTATCATCTCCTTCTTCTTTCTTATCCCCACTCAATCATATTAGGGTATCAGGTTGTGACCCTTGATGGTGTCTGTTTGACAACCATCATGACTGTGTGAAGTAGAATGCGTCTGCCTTTGTCATTAAGACTGGGAGCACTACTCAGTGACAGGCCGACTTAGTTCCAAAAGAAATAGCCGCCTCTGACATGAGGAACAGACACCATGTGCAGCCGCTCCTAACATGGAATACAAATGCTGCTCATTCTGTATCCCTGGATTAGGAGCCCTTACAGGGTACTATTAGCTGGGTCAGTTGAGCCCAGGTTTTTTAGTGAGCTTGTTACTGCTCCCCCTCCTCCTTTTTCATCCGGGCTTGGGACTGGAAAAGGCGGAATTAATTTAAATTTATTATTATTATTATTTATTTATATAACGCAGGTTCCTAGAGCGTACAGAAGTTGCTAACTACCTAGTATGTCTTTCTGACTTAAGTATTCTTGGTATTATTTACAATGCCAGTGTAAGTCCAATTACTGAGGTATGTAGATTTATATATTGTGAGATTTTCTAGGGCTGCTGGACTTAGGTTGATGATCCCTAATGGCCGTCAGGAATTTTTGGTATTACCAGAGGCTGTATCAAAGGTTCGTTCACATAAATAGGATTTTAAAATACACATTATATATAAAAATAATATATAAACAAAAATATTTATTCATTTAAGTAGAGACCATCATTTTCAATAACAGCCAGCCATCATTTTGCCAGGTTTTCAATTTTTTGACGATACCATTCTCGGGATTTGGAGTCGAAAAAGTCACGACAGGCAATTTCGACGTCTTAAAATGTTTCAAAGTGTTTCCCCTTAGAAATGTAGCCATGAAATGAAATAATACATAATCAGATGGCGCAATATCTGGGCTATAAGTAGGGTGAGGTAGAACTTCAATACCCTCCAAATTCTTAATTCTATTCGTTGATAACCTAGCTCGATGAGCTGGAGCGTTGTCATGTTGCAGGAGTACTCTCTTTCGGTTGATCAAAGCAGGGTATCGAGTCTTCAAAACTTTATATACTCGGCCGAGTTGTTCTGAGTAGAGATTGGCATTAACTGCACGACCATCAAGTTCGAAGTGTACAATACCATCGATGTTCCACCATACAGACAACACCACTTTATGGCCAAAGCGATCCTGTTTAACTACAGGTTTAGCCTATATGATCATATGGTGCCCATTGTCTTCTTGTGTCGGAGATACGAAGATAGATCCACTTTTCATCCCCAGTTACAATCCACTTCCAAAACCGAATCTTGCGTATTTTCTAACAATCGTTTACAGATATCGACTCGCCTCTGGGACTGGGCTATAGTCAGGTCGTGAGGATCTTGTCTTGGGCGTTTTCTAACAAAGAGAAGCATGTGAAGAGTTCGGTTGATCGTATATTTAGATGGTCCAAGTCTGGCTGACATTTCACACGTATATTGCTGTGGGATGTCTATCACCAGAAATCGTAGGGTCTCAATATCCTCCACATGTGGTCATCCCATACGAGGTTTGTTCTCAAGGCTGATATCTCCTTCTCTAAATCTCTTGAACCATTTTGAAGCTGTTCTTCTATTAATTATTCCTTTCCCTTCCCCTTCGCATATTTTTTGCAGCCATATTTGCATTTAGTTCTTTTTTCCAGAAGAACCGCAATAGTACTCGGATCGTTATTTTTGATCACCCATTCCTTAGCTCTTTACTAGAATACTAAAATTAAATTTTATTGCCCTCTATCGTTAAAATTTTACACAAATAAATTTACTGGCAATGCGTTTCTTTTTTAAATCTCTACAGACCTTACTGCAATGATATGATTTAATGAATGAGAGGGCTTGGCTCATCAGTAGTGAACCCTCTCAGCGGTTTCGCCAAATTAATCTCTAGACCGCTCTACTATTGTATTGGACTGGTTTTGTTATATACCCTGCATTTTCTATGGAAGGCAGCTAAATGGTGTTTAGTGAACTATGGACATAAGCTTATAGGTCTGTAGAGGTACATACATATAAATTTCAAGGTATTGCATCGAGCAAAGCTCTTCCGCGCAAAACATGTTTTCATAACCATTATATATTAGTAAATTAAATTTTATTGCCCTCTATCGTGTAAAATTTTAACGATAGAGGGCAATAAAATTTAATTTACTAATATATAATGGTTATGAAAACATGTTTTGCGCGGAAGAGCTTTGCTCGATGCAATACCTTGAAATTTATATGTATGTACCTCTACAGACCTATAAGCTTATGTCCATAGTTCACTAAACACCATTTAGCTGCCTTCCATAGAAAATGCAGGGTATATAACAAAACCAGTCCAATACAATAGTAGAGCGGTCTAGAGATTAATTTGGCGAAACCGCTGAGAGGGTTCACTACTGATGAGCCAAGCCCTCTCATTCATTAAATCATATCATTGCAGTAAGGTCTGTAGAGATTTAAAAAAGAAACGCATTGCCAGTAAATTTATTTGTGTAAAATTTTAAGAATACTAAAATGTTATTCTAAACCATATTACGTTATTTCAATCATGTAGGCACGCTCACCGTGGGATCGAACCTTTATTTATTTAAACTTTATTTATATTTATATGAAAAATAAACACATCGGCCACAGTTAGAGTTTTTTTTATTTTTTCAACGTTTCGACAAAACTCTAACTGGCCCAAGTGACTATTTTTCATAGACTATGAATGCCGGCCAGACAACTTCTATCTTTATTTATATTGGTTTATATTTTAATATATTGGTGTTTATTTATATTGGGCTTCTGATTTGGGAACTAACTTTTGATACAGCCTGATAGAAGGTTGGGCCGGGGCCATATCAAGCCATTGAAGATAGAAAATAACAAGAAAATCTACCCCATTTACCCAAAATGTAGCTTGGCACCTGAAGTTCCAGAACACGGCTTGCATTAGATGCACTAAACAGGATCTTTGGGAGAGGCCGCTGCTTATCATAAAACAGCTCGAGGAGCATGACACTCATGAAATTCGTGTAATCTTTACACAAGGGGATAAGAAACAACAACAGGTTGGGCCGGGAAAGAGGAAGTGGTCCATGGTTTGGTCTTCACCTTTGCAATGGGGGAAAGTTGGGTCATCTTTCAATACCTTTGCAAAGTCTGCCTGAATGTAACCATGACCAGTCAGAATTGTTGTTGATCGGTCTATGATCCATGTTTGATGTTTTGAAGCATTAAGAGCAGTAGTTTCTGAGTCTTTAAAGGTGACAACCATCATTATTGGGTGAAGTAAAATGCGTCTGCCTTTGTCATTAAGACTGGGAACACTACTAAGTGGCAGGCCGACTTAGCTCCAAAAGAAATGGCCGCCTCTGACATGAGGAACAGACGCCATGTGCAGCCGCTCCTAACATGCAGTACAAACGCTTCTCATCCTGTATCCCTGGAGCCCTTACAGTGTACCTTCAGCATGGCCAGTTGAGCCCAGGTTTTTTAGTGAGCTTGTTACTGCTCCCCTCCTTTTTCATCCGGGCTTGGGACCGGCAGACACCATCAAAAGGCTCAAGCTTTACAGGCTTGATACCTTAATATGATTGAGTGGAGATAAGAAAGAAGAAGAAGAAGAAAGGTGACAATTTTTCAGTTATAAAACAGTCAAGAGATTATTTAAGCTACATCTCTGTTCTACAAAGATATATAATGGTATAAAACATTATCACAGATGATTTCGTAAGCCACTGTGTGTGCAGAATTCTTTGATTTCCTCGAAGACACAATGGTCATAAGGTTCCGAACCAACGAAGAAAATTTGGCGAACACCTTCTTGCTGCAGCTCACCCAGATCCCGTGTCAGAATGAGGATTTTGATCGTAGGTAACTCTGTGATATTTGTTTATTAGTTTTTGACCAAGTTCTCTCTCCCTCATAACTAATACTCTTTATGTTCGGAATATCCATTAATAGCATGAAGAATCACAATGCAAAGAGAAGACACAAGACATACGAAATACATAGAAGACACACGAAACAGACAACAGACATTGACTTTTATAAATAAGAATACTAGACTAGACCTTGCTTTGCCCGTAAATCCTCGAGTGAAATTTACTTCAGAGTGTGAAAATACATTAATCCTCTTCTTCTTTCTTATCTCCACTCAATCATATTAGGATATCAAGCTTGAAAGGCTTGAAACCATCATGACTGGGTGAAATATAATGCGTCTATCTTGGTTGTTAAGACTGGGAGCGCACTACATTAATAATCTTCTTCTTCTTTATTATATCCACTCAATCATATCAAGCTTGTAAAGCTTGACAACCATCATGACTGGGTGAAGTAGAATGCGTCTACCTTTGTCAGTGGCAGGCTGACTTAGCTCCAAAAGTAATGGCCGCCTCTGAAATGAGGAACAGACGCCATGGGCAGCCACTCCTAACATGGAGTACAAACGCTGCTCATCCTGTATCCCTGGAGATCTTACAGGGTACTATCAGCCGGGCCAGCTGAACCCAGGTTTTTTAGTCAGCTTGTTACTGCTCCCCCTCCTCCTTTTTCATCCGGGCTTGGGACCGGAAAAGGCGGAGTTACATCAATAATAAATAGTAGTAGCGTTATAGAATAATATTAGCGTAGTATTAAACAAACGCTTTGGGGGGAACACTAGGGGTAAGAGGTCTCATTATAGATGCATATTACCATTTGTATGTACCGATATGTAAATAGAATCGTTTGACCAGCACCGCTTGGAGGCTGCGATGAAACTCTGAAGGAGAGAGAAGTCTGGATAATCTCTCCCAACTACCCAGATCACTATGGCCCAACAGTCTGCAATTACGCTGTTGTGAAGGCCAATTCTGACATCTGCTCGCTACAAGTCCTAGTAGAAGACTTCGACTTAACGGATTCAGAGTTCTGTATTGAGGAATTCATTGTGGTGAGCGAAGGGCCACCATTATGTGGGACTCACATGAAGGGGACTGAACGTAAGTATAACAAGAAATGATGGTTCAAAATGTAAATTATTTTGATGCAATTATAAGGGTTTTATAAATATAGATAAAGAATTCTTCCTGGATTGAAAATTAGACGAAAAACATGGTGAAGGAAGACGAGTTTCTTTTATTGATGCATAGGTGCAAGCTTTCGGGTAAAAACCCTTCAACAGGCGAGCGCGATTTATAAGAACTCTTTAAGAACTTTTTTAAGTTCTTATAAGTCGCACTCGCCTGTTGAAGGGTTTTTACCCGAAAGCTTGCACCTATTCATCAATAAAAGAAACTCGTCTTCCGTCACCATGTTTTTCGTCTAATAAGGGTTTGTATCGCTTATCCTCCGATATTTCAAATAGATTGATTTTCTAGAGTACTGCTCCTAGAGGAATATAAAAAAGATCAGTCTCTTCGGAGATATCGAAGAATTTTGATAATCGGCTCAAAATCACTTTATTAGGTACCGCTCAACAAGAGCAACCTAGTTCATGATAATTGAAACAGTGAATAATATATGAAGGCTTTTCACACATTAAACAAAATTTTAACGCGGGATTCAATCCCGGTTCATGACTATCAGGAATCGAGGGTGTTACCCACTCGTCCACCGACTTTTTTGAATTTTGATAAAATATTTAAACCTATATATAATCTTTTTTTTATATAAAAGGGCGTACCTGGATCTGTAAAGAATTTTTTTTAAAAAAATATTTCGAGAGATTGCTTCCCTTGTGTGTATAATAATAAATTGATAAAAGGGAGCAATCTCTCGAAATATTTTGAGAAAAATTTGTTTTTTTTTTCTTTATAGATCCAGGTTCGCTCTTTTATAAAAACTTAATTGATGGATCGCCTTTTGAATTAAACTATATAATCTTGTCATGAATTACTTATATGGATTTCACAACTAATGATAATAATAATCATTTTAAAAGATAAACTTTAAACATATAATGATTAAAAGATTACATGAGGAGCTTATTTTTAAATTTATTGCGAGCTTTCGAACCTTCCGGTTCTTCGACGGGCATGGATAGCATGGATAGTTAGTATATTCATGCTATCCATGCCCGTCGAAGAACCGGAAGGTTCGAAAGCTCGAAATAAATCTAAAAATAAGCTCCTCATGTAATCTTTTAATCATTATATGTTTAAACTAAATTCTACTGAGTTCATGTAGCCGAAAGATAAACTTTGTTCGCTGTTATGCTAAATCTGTTCTTAGAACAGGAATTCCTCTATCTTATATTTCTCTATAAAAGTAAATGGTTTAGGATGGGTTGAAAAAATAAATTGTATAGAATATTAATTATAATCATACCTGAGTATCAGTAAATGAGTGGTAAAAACCATCAATTTCTGAAAAACAACAGTTCGGGATCAAATCCCGCATTGGGAACTTTTTCTGAATAAAAGAATTACCCCAATGCGAAAACCCAACCCTACCAGTGAGTGCAAGTAACTAATTGGGGCCCTTGCATATTTGTAAGTGCAAAAGTCGAACTGCTTTCTGCATGTACTGACATGTGGTGCAATTACAGTAAAATCAGTCACCAATTCTTACCCACCATGATTATCATGGCCTGAACCACGCGTACTAGGTATCATGAATAAAAAAAGTTATAACTCAAAATTCAACTAAGCTATTCGAAATTTGATTTTTTAAAAGTTTTTATTCTATATACATCTCTCTCGGGAAGAATAGCTTCTTTATATATGCACAAGATTCGAGCAAGACGCCCTTCTACGGGAACAGAATTAAAAAATAGCAATGGTTTATATGTAAAACGATGTTCGACAAATTTTACCGCAAATGTTTCTTTTGAAAGAAAAATCGTAATTTATTTTAAGGAGAAATAACGACTATTTCTATCTTTAGGGATGAAGTATGAAAGGATGAATTGTGAAGTGTAATAATGAACGGAAAAAGTGTCCAGGGATGGGAACCCACAGTGTTCCGCTTACCGGGCAGATGCCAAGTCCACTAGGCTACCCTGGATATATTTTTCCGTTTGTAAATATTATATGAAGTTAATTTATAATACAATATAATGCGGCTTATGATTGTGAAACGAATTTTGCCAAGTTTTATCGCAAATGTTTCTTTTGAACGAAAAAATCCCTGGACACTTTTATTTTTTCCGTTCATCATTACTCTTCACAATTCATCATTTCATACATCAACCCTAAGGATAGAAATAGTCGTTATTTCTCCTTAAAATAAATTACGATTTTTTGTTCAAAAGAAACATTTGCGGTAAAACTTGTCGTTTTACAATCATAAGCCGCATTATATTGTATTACTAGCGAACGTTCCCGGCTTCGCCCGGTTTTTACCTGAGTAAAAGTTTGCCTAACGAACATTTTGTTAGGAAACCAATTCTTTCCCAGTCTACAAACGAGCAGAGTAAACTCAAACACCACTAAGAAAATCAACACTTTTAACTAATTTACATCATTAAAAACCAATTATATACATGTAAAACCGTCCAGTCATCTGGTCAAAATATAAATAAACTAATCTAGGAAAAAACAACTTATAAAATCCTAACAATGCCCCCCATTTTAAAGTTGTTTTCATACCCTCATCGGAGGCCTAGAGTGGTCAAGATCCTGGTTAGGTCTTCGTTTAACACCATTTGGCAAGTCAACATCCCATACTCTGTGTTCCCGAAGTGACGGCATTTCATCTTGATGGCTCTTATGTTCAACTATCCCACGGGTGGAAGGCTGATCTACAATACTCCTTCTGCCTAGCCGCAATTCTTGAAGATCTTTTTGGGATTATAGTTTCATTCTGGCCTTCGTCTTCTCTCCTCAGTGCTTCGTCTTCATAGGCCTGCTCTCCATCCTCTCTTCGTTCTAAGTTATTCAGATCTTTCTCTACCGATATTGTTTCCCCATCAGTCCCTGAATATCCCCTTGGGATCGCAGCTTCATTTTGGTATTCCCCTTCATCTTCCTTCTTTAGTTCTTCCACTGTATAGATTCTTCCTCTTCTATTAGATTTCAAAATTAACCCGCCATCGCTTCCAAAAACAGAGGCCTTGCCATTCTGGAATAATACCTTGTTTCCCTTTTCCTCAATCCTTCCAACAGACAAAATATTTCCGTCCAATTCAGGAACGTATAAAACGTTTTCCAAGGAACAAGGTTTCACCTCCATATTCATGACCGAGTTTGATCGTTACATCACCCATCTCTGATACTTTTATTTTCTTATTGTTAGCCATTTCTACTGAAGTTGAAATACTTTTGTGTTCGTCAATTTCAGTCTGTTCGACGTCATATGTTCAGTAGCTCCACTGTCCAGAAA
>CP092864.1:148653033-148744090 GCA_030710605.1 Cordylochernes scorpioides
CATTGGCATTGATCTTTACAACAATAGATCTCATCAACGCCCAACACCATGAAATATATATATATCTTGATTATATATATCTCTATATATATAATATCTTGATTTTGAGGGAAATTCAAGTTGTATTCTTGACTTGAGTAACATTGGCTGAAGTATATGTTATTTCACTCATAATATGAAATTGACCTCTTCTGATTATATATATATATGTTGTAATATATTCCAATATATGTCTATGTCCCCATGTGTTGTATAGTTATAATGTAATTGCCAAAGTGACAGAAATAAAATTTCGAGTGAAAGACAGCCGGCGCCAGTGGAGGAAAAAGGTCCGAAAAACATGTCGGGGGTACCAGGTGTGCCCCTTTCTTACTCAAACAGATCAGTCTGCTTTGAGACACGAGGATTGCCAAACCACTCTACACAGATCTCCCCTGACCAGTGCCGGCTTCACTTGCTCTCTCGCCATCTCTATGGTGACATCCAACATGTCTCGTCCTTTTGTGTAATCCCAATCACTCCTGAACCCACTCTAAACATTGTGGCCACCACGACTGCAACCAACATGCGACACTACATTCATCCTACAGCATAACAACAACACTACATTACTACATATATTGTTGCATCATGATTAATGCGCGTATTTAAAAAAATATTTATAATATTATTTTTAATAAATTTAAAATTTAAATGATATATTTATTTATTTTATAAAACAGATTATTACTATAAAATATTATGTACTATAAGACATTTGTATTTTGATACACTAAAATACCCCACCTGCTTTAAACTTTGATATGATAAATAAAGAGATATTCGAGGTGCTACCTAAATATATAGTTGTCTTATTATTGACTGGTTTAACCTTGTAGAATGGTTGAGACACGTTCTGGAAAGATGCAAGACACGTCTGAGGAGAGACTCAAGACTGAAGAATCTGCCAAACCGCAGCCCAGTGCAACAATTGGTAGAGATGCAAGTGCCGACCCAGTTGTCTTGAACCCCAACATATTCATCCCCAAATATGATGGAACAGAAGACCCTCGCCCATGGATCGAGTCCCTTGAAGAAATTGGCTTCCTGTACCATTGGGCAGAATATATTATTTCTCGCTATGCAGCCATGAACATGATTGGTAGCGCCAAAACCTGGCTGGACCTACACAAGATAAGTTTTACCAGCTGGGAACATTTCAAGAGCCGCCTAATTCAGGATTTTGCCTCAGACGCCAACAAAGAAGAAATGAAGATGAGGCTGAACAGAATGCAGCAGTGAAATGAACCTGCAATCAGGTTTGCAGAGGATATCCTGGTTCTGTGCAACAAGGTCGACCCCCAAATGGAAGAAGAGAATAAAATAAATTGGGTTATTGGAGGGTTAAAGAAAGAATACTCTTTTGCCCTCTACTTAAACCCTCCTAAGAATACCAACGAACTCCTAAGATTGTGTAAAAAGATGGATTTGTTTGAAAATAATTATAAAGAACGTATAGAAAAATCAAAGGCTCTATATAATGGACCACGCTCTCCTCGTTCCCATCATCAAGAGCAATGGAAGAACGCTCCGTCGTTCAGAAGACCAGACCAGAACACCTCCAAGCCCCAGGCCCCCGCTCCGAGGTACTACCAGAACACCCCAAGCCCCAGGCCCCCGCTCCGAAGAACTACCAGAACACCTCCAAGCCCCAGGCCCCCGCTCCGAGGTACTACCAGAACACCCCCAAGCCCCAGTCCCCCGCTCCGAAGTACTACCAGAACAAGCCGCTTTCCCAGGTATCTGCCCCTAGACGATTTTACACTTCCAATCCTGAGCCAAAACCGGTCTACCCAAGGAAAACATACAATAAGAGTCCAGATTCAAACAGGAATAGGACAGAAGACGGGAGACCAATATGTTTCAAGTGTAACAAGCCAGGACACGTAGCGCGGTATTGCAGAGTCAAGTTTGTGAGGATCGTAGAAGAGGACCCCTCAGTTTCCCAAGACAAGAGTCAAGAAAATCTTCAAATGTACGAAAGAAAATATTATACACGGCCTCGCCTCTATGCGGATGTTTGTAATAACACACAAACGAATATTCCTACACGGAATAGATATTCCGTGTTGGAAGATTTAAACTAAGTGTCGCGCCTGATTCCTTCATTCAAAGCAAGTCGACCATAAATGGAATTAGAAAGTTGGACCCTAGGTACAAAATTAAGATTAATGTGGACAAGATAGGGTTATGCGAAGCTTTGATTGATACAGGCGCCGATCTTTCAGTGGTCGACCTAAAGACGGCACTTTTTGCTGGCCGTGAAATAAATAGTCTCACTAAAACGTGTTCAGGACCCGATGGGAAAAAATTAGATATGGTAGGTAGCATTATTTTAGATTTAAAAATTGATGACACTGAATTATCCCACGAATTTGTAGTAATGGACGCGCATCTTCGAACTCTTATTCTTGGACGAGATTTCCTTAAAAAAATGAATGCTAAAATTGATTGTAAACGAGAAACGATAAAATATAATTTGATGAGTAATCATGACGTAAGCAATTATGATCTAAAAAAAATAAAGAGCACTACAGATACCGTTATACCTAAACTCTCCATTAAATTGATTAGGGCCTCAATAGAAGCAGAGGATGGGGAATATGTTATCGGAAAGAACAACAGAATGACTCAAACAAATGGTCTTCGATTGGCAAGAAGCTTGCTTACTGTCACAGATAAGAAAACCCATATCTGGATAACGAACCCTTATCCTCGACCTTTAAAAATCATGAAAGACCAAACATTGGCTTATGGAAGTCTTCCTGCAGAGGTAAATTTTATAGAGAATATAGATAAGCAGAATGAAAATAACGAAATACAATTTCAAATAAACAAAAATTTATCATTTAAAGAACAAGAGAGGTTAAAACAAATGTTGGCCAAGTATACTGATTTGTTCTCATCGAGGTTAGGCAGGACCAATTTGGCAAAACATCAGATTCATACAGAAGACGCAAAACCGATAAAGCACAAGCCTTACAGGGTAAGTGCTAAGGAACGAACCATCATAAAGGATCAAATAGACGAGATGCTTGAAGAAGGAATAATTAGACCCCCCATCTTCAAGTCCCTGGTCCTTTCCCGTTATATTGGTCAAAAAACGAGATGGTAAATACAGATTTTGTGTGGATTACAGGAAGTTAAATGAAGTAACAGTGAAGGATGTTTATCCAATCCCAAGAATTGATGATGTAATGGATACTCTCCAAGGATCCAAGTACTTCTCAGCAATAGATCTCAAATCGGGATATTGGCAAGTCGAAATTGAAGAGAGAGACAAAGAGAAGACGGCTTTCACTACGGCACATGGGTTATATGAATTCAACGTAATGCCCTTCGGTCTATGCAACGCCCCTGCTACTTTTGAGAGGAACATGGACAATGTCCTCGGAAATCTGAGATGGCAGATTTGCCTTTGCTACCTGGACGATGTGATTATACACAGCTCGGACTTTCCAACACACATTAAAAGACTTAAAGCTGTCCTCAGATGCTTCAGCGAATCTAATTTAAAACTGAACGCCAAGAAATGCAGATTTGCTTTCGAGGAACTTGAGATCCTTGGTCATATAACCAACCAAGAGGGTATAAAACCTGCCGAATATAATATCAAAGCCGTTAGAGATTTTCCTCAGCCCAAGAAGGCCAAAGAAGTGCAATCATTCCTAGGAATGTGCTCATATTATATAAAATTCATTAACGATTTCTCATTAATCGCTGACCCATTGACCAGTCTCATCAGAAAAAATGTGCAATTTATCTGGACAGGAAAACAGGAAGAAGCGTTCCAAAACCTTAAAAAAGCTCTTATAAATCCGCCAATTTTAGGTCACTTTGATCCAAATGCAGCCACCTGCATTCACACAGATGCCTCTAACATCGGCTTAGGCGCAACACTAATTCAAAATATCGGTGGCGAAGAGAAGGTAATATCATATTTGAGCCGAACCCTAAGTAAATCTGAGCAAAATTATTCAACCACCGAAAAGGAATGTTTAGCTGTGGTGTGGTCGATATCAAAATTACGGCCCTATTCATATGGAAGGCACTTTAAAATCGTCACTGATCATCACGCACTATGCTGTCTTAAGAATTTGAAAGATCCGACCGGTCGATTAGCACGATGGGCACTGAAGATTCAGGAATATAATTTCGAAATCATACACAAATCGGGAAAAAAACATCTGGACGCTGATGGTCTATCTAGAGGACCCTTACCAGACAACGAATGGGACGAGGATTATGAAAGACTATTTCTGAATCAAATAATAGACGAAAAGGATGATTTTATTGAGAATATTAAGGAGAACCTTAGTGGAAACAAGCGTTCAATTACACAGAACTTTAAAGAAGAAAATGGGTGTCTCTACAAGAAAAATCCAAATCCTGAAGGTAGAGAATGGTTGCTGGTAGTGCCAAAGAAGAGAAGGAAGGATATCATGAGTGAATACCACAACCATATGCTGAATGGCCATCTGGGCGTCGCCAGAACCACATACCGATTGAAGAATAAATACTTTTGGCCTTCCATGCTGAAAGATGTTTCCGAATTTGTAAAGACGTGCCCTCTTTGCCAAAGTCGGAAAGGTTCAAATCAGTTGCCATCTGTACTTTTACAACCTATTCCCCCAGCTAACTACCCTTTTGAAAGAATAGGAATTGACTTTGTTGGCCCCTTGCCATCAACGAAAAGAAGAAGGAAATGGATAATTGTGTTGACGGATTATTATTCCAAGTATGCAGTACCAAGAAGCGACAGTGAAAGAAGTCTCTACATTTTTAATCGAACATATATTTTTACGTCACAGGGCTCCAAGATTTCTTATCAGCGACAGAGGTTCACAATTCACTAGCAATTTGATGAAGGAGGTTATGAAAATGTGCAAAATTAAACATTGCTTCACGACGAGCTACCACCCCCAGACTAACGGAACGGCTAAATAGAACTTTAATCAATATGATCAGCATGTATGTGAATACGGATCAGAAGAACTGGGACGAAATCCTCCCTTTTATCACCCACGCGTATAATACCACGATTCAAGAAACCACAGGCTACTCTCCATTTTTCCTGTTGTTTGGGAGGGAGCCCATGTCCCTCTTAGACGACGAGAATATCCCAACGGACAGTAACATGGACGATTACGACAAATATACAGAAAATTACTTAGATAAAATAGCAAGGACGAGACAGGTAGTCATTAACAACACAGAGAAGACTCAGAAAAGAATGAAAAGAAACTATGACAAAAAAACACAACGAGAGAATCTATGAACCAGGACATTTAGTGGCAGTTTGGACACCAGTCAGGAAAATCGGAAAATATGAAAAACTATTGAGAAAATATTTTGCCCCATATCGAATATTAAAGAAGCTATCCAACGTAAATTACTTAATTGAGCCGAAAGATAATCCTGGCCAAGACCCATTGATTGCCCATGTCTCAAGACTCAAACCCTATTTTGAAAGAATTGATGAGGTCACGCACGAGGACGTGACGACCTCTGGAGAGGGGGAAGTGTTGCATCATGATTAATGCGCGTATTTTAAAAATTATTTATAATATTATTTTTTATATATTTAAAATTTAAATGATATATTTATTTATTTTATAAAACAGATTATTACTATAAAATATTATGTACTATAAGACATTTGTATTTTGATACACTAAAATACCCCACCTGCTTTAAACTTTGATATGATAAATAAAGAGATATTCGAGGTGCTACCTAAATATATAGTTGTCTTATTATTGACTGGTTTAACCTTGTAGAATGGTTGAGACACGTTCTGGAAAGATGCAAGACACGTCTGAGGAGAGACTCAAGACTGAAGAATCTGCCAAACCGCAGCTCAGTGCAACAATATATAGAAAAAATAAAAAGTCAGGTGTTGATATTAAAAATAATAAAGGCATATCCTGACCAGGAGCACATATGCCTTTTAGATGGCAGAGCCCTATCTAGTGGAACAGAAATCAACTAAACATTGATTTAGCTTGTTCACTGATATTTGGCCAACCCAATTTCTTGATAAATCAATTCGTGGATGACTTTTCTTGATTCATCAAGAAATTGGGTTGGCCAAATATCAGGGAACAGGCTAAATCAATGTTTAGTTGATTTCTGTTCCACTAGATGGTGCTCTGTCATCTAAAAAGCACATGTGCTCCTGGTCAGGATAAGTCTTTTTTATTTTTAATGTTTATATATGTACCTAAATTAAAACCTATCCCTTTATAATGTTCATAAATAAATATCTTAACTAAGACTTCCTCTAAAGTGCTGGATATATAATCAGAATACCTACAATCCTGGATCTATCCAGTTGATCTCGAGAACCACGCCATCACCATCTCTTCTCACCATTCCGTACATAATAATCAAACAAGCCAGTTGGGCATAAATAAAAAGAAAGATTTATAGCGCCATCTATAGGCAAAAAATAGAAACATTTATAAAGTTGGAATTGTATGTTATCATTTTAAAGAAAAGATAAAAGCTAACGGTGACGAAGACTTTTTAATATTAAAAAGATATAAACTTGGCGATTTTTCGGATATTAACATCCTTCAACAGCCTGTAAATCACACACACAAGCCTTTATTAAGACATTCCGTCTTATACAGACGATTCTCCTGTTAGAAATGAATCTAAAAAGAAATGAGAAGCAGGGGAAGAAACTGAATCCTCGCTCAAAAGAGAAAAAAGAAGAAAAGGAAAGAATATCTATGTATAAAATTTAAGACTATATACAGGCTGTAAATATGAAATCTTACTACTCTGATCAAAAAGTTTAGACACTTTGCTCATGAAATCCTGAAAACTCAATATATTTTCTCCCGGTTTGTGGCAAACGCAAGCGTTGCCCTTGGCTTGGAGACCTGCCAATTTTCAAAAATCACACGCCACAACAGCGCGAGCAGCGGCAGTTCGAAATGAAGCCATTTTGCCCGTTCTTTGATTTCGTTAGTCACCGAAATGGAGGATCAACGAATTTGCATCAAGTTCTGTGTGAAAAACGGATTCAAGGGTGCCGAAATTTTTTGGATGTTGCAAACAGCCTACGGGGATGCCGTCATGAGCCGAAGACGAGTTTTCGAGTGGTACAAGCTCTTCAAGGAGGGTCGGGAAGAGACCGCCGACAACGAGCGTTCCGGGAGACCGTAAACATCAACCACGCCTGAAAAAGTGGACAAGGTGTTGGAACTGGTGCGTGAAGACCGACGAATATCTGTCAGGGAGGTCGCCGAAGAAGCAGGGATATCATTCGGGTCGACTCAATCGATAATGAAGGACATTTTGGGAGTGAGAAGACTCAACGCCGTTCTCGTTCCCAAAGATTTGACTTTTGATCAAAAGAAAGCCCGGAAAGAAACGGCCAGTCTCAATCTCGAAACGACAACCGACGACCCCGAATTGCTGAAGAGGGTCATTACTGGAGACGAAACATGGATTTACGGCTTTTACTCGGAAACTACCCAACAGGCATCGGAGTGGCGCTTCAAAAATAAGCCGAGACCAAAGAAAGCGAGGAAGGCTCCCAGCAAAGTCAGGGTCATGTTGACGGTGTTCTTCGACTACCAGGGCATCGTTCATCATTAATTTCAACAACAAGGCTCTACAATAACTGCTGACTCCTACCTGGGAGTTTTGAGGCGATTGAGGGAAGCGATCAGGCAGAAACGGCCGGAGCTGTGGAGGAGCAAGTCGTGGATCCTCCACCACGATAACGCGCCGGCGCACACAGCTCTCAAAATCTCGAAGTTCCTGCAGGACCACTCAACCTCTGTGTTCCCCCAACCCCCCTACAGTCCCGATTTGGCCCCCTGAGACTTCTCCCTTTTTGGAAAGCTCAAAAAAAGTTAAAGGGTCGGGAATTTCAGAGCCTAGAAGAGATCAAAGTGGAATCGAAGAAGGCCATGAAGGCGATCCCGAAAACAGACTACCAGAGGTGTTTTGCCGACTGGAAAAAAAGGTAGCTGAAGTGCATCGCGGCCAACGGGGACTACTTTGAAGGGGACAATTTGAATTTGGTAGAATAATAAAGTTTTTTTTTTAACTTATGAGCAAAGTGCCGAAACTTTTTGATCATTAATGATTTGTTGTTTTTCAAATGAACCTTTCTAAGATTTCTAAGAATTATATTGAAGAGAGTTTGACACATCAGTTGTAACGTCGTTAAGCCACATCAGTATTTGTGTATGAAAAAGGAGGAGGGGGAACAGTAACAAGCTCACTAAAAAACCTGGGTTCAGCTGGTCCGGCTGATAGTACCCTGTAAGGGCTCCAGGGATACAGGATGAGCAGCGTTTGTACTCCATGTTAGGAACGGCTGCACATGGCGTCTGTTCCTCATGTCAGAGGTGGCCATTTCTTTTGGAGCTAAGTCGGCCTGCCACTGGGTAGTGCTCCCAGTCTTAATGACAAAGGTAGACGCATTCTACTTCACCCAGTGTGGAGATAAGAAAGAAGAAGAGAAGTATTTGGGTAGGGTGAAGTTTTCCCAATATTATCGCAATATGACTCATCAATATAAAATAAAAGGACTTGAAAGCGCGAATGTTTCTTTTATACATAAAACGAACTTCTATTGTCCTTACTGCGATAAAAAATATATTGGGAGGGCTTGGCTCATCAGTGGTGAACTCTCCCAGCGGTTTCGCCAATTTAATCCACCAGGCCACTTCTCAGAGTTCTAATACTGTATTGGATCATTCTGATTATTATATGCTACACTGAAGGATGGAATCGAAGCAAATATTTGAATATAATTCTACTGTCCTATAAGCTTATGTCCATAGTTTACTTGAAAACCATTTCTAAGATTCCATCCTTCAGTGTAGCATATAAAAGCAGAATGATCCAATACAGTATTAGAACTCTGAGAAGTGGTCTGGTGGATTAAATTGGCGAAACCGCTGGGAGGGTTCACCACTGATGAGCCAAGCCCTCCCAATATATTTTTTCATCGCAGTAAGGACAGTAGAAGTTCGTTTTATGTATAAAAGAAACATTCGCGCTTTTAAGTCCTTTTATTTTATATGTATAGATGGCGCGTTATTGCTTTATGACTCATCAATGACAATTCAATGATTAAATGGGTTCAGCGTTCTAAGGAAATATCATTCTGTATTACGCACAATAAGAAGGTGGAAGGATGATCTAAACCGTTGGTTTTCGACCGCTATGACCCGGGTTATATTCCCGCATTGGATACCTTTTTCTGATTAAAAAAATGCTCCAATGACCACGATACTTGCAAAAGTCCAACCCCACCAGCGAGTGCAGTAAACAAACAGGGCTCTGGTACATTTGTAAGTGCAAAGTTGAACTCCTTTTCACATAGTTGGCGACTTTGATCCGCTCCAGAAATCCGGGTTACATCAAGAGATAGAAAGATCCTGTATAAGGCAACTAATACGGTCTAATCTGTCAGTCATGTTAGAACATTTCAAATACTTCACTCTCCATCAACATATGGCTTTATTCATTATCAGACGTATCCAACATTATCACCGTGAATGGCCAAAAACATCAGACCATAATAGTGACTCCGCATCAGTAAACACATTTTAGAAACGCCATTGAATTAAATGAAGACACAATATATAAGGGGTGGTCGGTGGAAGGATGGTCTAAACCGTTGGTTTTCGACCGCTGCGACCCGGGTTCGACTCCCGCATTGGGCACTTTTTTCTGATTAAAAAAATGCTCCAATGACCCCCAAATCTTGCAAAAAGTCCAACCCCACTAGCGAG
The DNA here is from genome assembly GCA_030710605.1 of Cordylochernes scorpioides. NCBI lineage: Eukaryota > Metazoa > Arthropoda > Arachnida > Pseudoscorpiones > Chernetidae > Cordylochernes > Cordylochernes scorpioides. Next base: position 148,662,840 of record CP092864.1, read on the forward strand.
TGCAAGTATCCAAACGGGGCTTTGGCACATTTGTAAGTGCAAAGTTGAACTGCTTTTCACATGTGTAGACATGTGGTGCACTTACAGTAAAAGCAGTCGCCTTCTTCTATCCACCATCATTATAATCATGGCCTGTACCACGTGTACTAGGAATAAGCAAAAAAAATCTATACACACAAAAATAATTGACATTTCTGAAACTATATTTTTGGGAGTACATCCATTCCAGCAGAACCCGGATGTATTTTAAAAATTCTTCAAATTTATTATGATGTATAATGATAATATTTAATAACATCATTTATTTATTTATTTAACAGTTGCAAAGACACGCCATATCCACAATTAGGATAATTGCGTGTAAATCTGAAATTATATACAAATCAAATCATCGTGAAATTTACATAATTAAACATTGGGAAGCACACAAATTACAAATTCGATGTCAAATTTTGCATATAATGATTAGAAATAGTAGCTTGAAATATGTACACCGTATGAAATATGTACACAAAATTGCCATTTACAACAGTTAGAACAACATGTAGACTAAGTAAATTAATACATCCAATGATTACATCAGAACGAGTCAGTGGCCAACAGTCAATACTTTCGCCTTATAATATACAGCCTGCAGAATCTATTAAACTTGATGTATTGGTCTTTATTGTAAGCAACTTGTTTTGTATTTGTCAGGTAAAGTTGGTTTTCTTTCCTTAGATCAGAAGTTAATGGACAGTTTATTAGGTGTTCAGGGTTTTGTTCTTCGTTTCCACATTATGATGTTCTTCATTTCACTATTATTATGTTTAATGATAATATTTAATAACATCATCATTATCTTTATAATCCATGAGAAACTTGTAAATAGACCTTTTCACGGAATGAATACTAAAATTATCGAATCTATTAATCTAAATATAAATTTATGTTTCCAACATTTAAAAATAATACTACTGAAAACCATTAAATAATTTTACATGTGTATGGTTGAATAGAGATGTAAATTTTGCCGGGAAGTAATTGATCTATAAAATAATATAAAATCTCTATTCCTATATATATATAAAAGTCAATGTATGTATGTATGTATGTTTGTCGGCTATACACGTCCACAATACGTAACTAATCTGACTGAAATTTTAACAGTATGTAGAGTAGATCCTGGAAAAACTTATAGTGAAAATTTCAGGCCTCTACCCCGAATATTCGTCGAGTTATTTGCAAATTGCGTTGCAAATTTGCCCTTTCGCTCGCAAGCAGCGCCTCTAGTGGTGAAGATGGGAGGTAATATCAGCTGACCTAATGTACATGTAAAACGTGTTTTAACAGGACATAGAGAAAAATCTGGAAGAGATATTTGTCGCATTTTTAATCATGAAAAATTGAAATTGACAGATTCTGGGCACAAATAGTTGTTTTTAAGTCAGAAAATGTTGATGACAATATTGCTGTATCATGTTTGATTATCAGATACAAAATTATATCGGGAAAAATTCCAAAAAGCAGAGACAACAGGTGAAGCCAGTTCATTTTTAGTATGCAGGAACAAAATTGTAACAGAAAAACGTTCATTCGAGCAGAAGACACAAAACCAGATCATCTTTCTATAAAAATATCGCTTCTCAGACACAATGTTGGGAGAGGTAGTTTCAAAATTACTTTATTAGGTACCGCTCAACAAGAGCAACCTAGTTTATGATAATTGAAACAGTGAATAATATGTGAAGTTCACATATTAAACAAAATTTTAACGCGGGATTCAATCCCGGTTCATGACTGTCGGGAATCTAGGGTGTTACCCACTCGTCCACCGACTTTATTAATGCGCGGGATGTTTCACAAGAGTGATATCCACGACGCCAATTTATAATTGTAACGGATAGTATTTGAATAAAAACATTTAATCGGGTAAAACCCTGGCGTTGCCCGGGTCATTCGGCTAGTTATCTATGCAAGTGTGGTTTTGTCACCTACCTGCGTCCACTAGTCAACCTAGTTTTCGTGTCGATTTTGAAGGAAGAGGCGACAATTATTTTATAGTTGAATATATAAATTAACACAAAAGTAATTCAAAGACTAAAATTGAATAAATAACAAACTATTTTTACATATTTATTAGTTATTAAATGACTTTAGTTATTGTATAAACTTCTAGCCACCGTAAATTCAACACCATGAAAGAAGTATGCAAATAACATGGAATTTACAACATGCATTAACGGAGATGAGATATGCAAATGATTAGAATTTCAGCGCAGACGCACATCACGCGCGCCTGTGGCTCCACTTCAAAGCAATAATTTAAGGATTGGAGATTTCGACGATTTCAAGTTCGGCAATTGTGTTTTTCTTGTTTTTAAAAAACGATCAATTATGCCACGTAGAAAATTGCGATCATCTTTTGATCATGTATCCGAGTTCGACAGAGGAAGGATAGTGGCCTACCGAGATTGTGGATTATCTTTCAGGGAAATCGGTAGTCGTGTTGGACGAAACAAAACAACTGTAATGCGGATATGTGATCGTTGGATGCAGGAAGGTACGAAGGACCGACGTGTTCGATCGCATCCAACTCAGTTCACATCGCGTGACATCTATCGCCCCCATGCGGTTTAAAGTAGGTGGATACACCTATGCAGACGGCCACCGCGAGGCTTACATCCTCCTCCACGACGGCGTTAAAATGGAGAGGCTGCCCACCCGCCTGGACATTAAATCCAAAGGGGACACCCTGCCGACCTTCCTTACCTTCGGCATTAAGTACTCGAAGTGTAACAAGCAGGGTCACCGCAGGGCCAACTGCCCAATGCTCGCCAGGCAGACCACCGGCCCCAGGCAAGCATCACCCTCCTCCCCCACCGATGCCAGGTCACCCACCGCACCTCAGCAGCCCAGTCAGCCAGCACCTGCGCCCGCTGCACCAGCACCCCCTACTCCACCTGCGGAGGTGTCAATTAAAGCTCCCGTGACCCCTCGCTCCACGACGCCTCAGCCTGCTGGACCAGAACCCCCTAATCAACCCGAGAAGGAACAAAGTCCAGCAACCGTAGCCGCTCCTCTTCCTCCTCTACCTGCCCCGAGGAGACCGCTCCTACAACCATCGAGATGATGGATGTGGAGAATAGAGATCAAGAGAACACCGGATCGTCCTCATCATCCCAGAAGAGCGTCGTCAGGCACGAACTCGACACCTTCCTCGAGAAGGCCTCCAGCTCCTTGTATTCCGAAACTGACCAACTAGGTCTCCAGACGGAAGAGGTCCTACGTGCCCTCGCCTCAAAATCCGAGCTCAGGAACCTGATGCCCAAGCTCACAGCCGCCCAAAAGGCCGCGTTGATCAGGCTGATCTCAGCCATATTGGCTAAGCGACCCGGTTCCTCCACCTCCATCTTCAAGCTCCTCAGGATGGCCCAGAACTCACTTGGAGTAAAGGCTAAATGAACTTCCGCATCGCCACAATCAACGCTCGTGGGCTCGCCACTCGGGGGAGGAGCCTTGTACTTTGTCATCTCCTCAGGCAACACCAAGTGGACTTCGCGTTTGTCCAGGAGACAAACAGCTTCCATCTTGACCAAGGCCAAAACCTCTGCCTCGGCTACAACGCTGTAGTCACGCCACCCGTAGCCATCTCGGGTTCTGGACTCGCCTGTGTCTTCGGGCCAGGCGTCACCGTTCTACGACAGCGTGTCCTTTGGCCGGGTCACATTGCCTTGGCCGTCATCGATGTTTACGGCGAGGAGATGACATTCATCAATGTCCATCTGGCGCACAATCCCCACGACCCTCTAAAGCAACTGGAAATCATAGCAGAAGCTGCGATCCAAGAGGAAGCCTAGGTCCTCGGAGACTTCAACATCAGGGAGGACCGGGACTACTCATCGGCCTCCGTGGATGCTCTCACCGCTCTGCAGGATCTGGCTGCCCTGGTGGACGTAGCCGCCCAGTTTGACGCCGCCCACCTGGGTCGCTAGCCACGGCGACCGAATCAAGAGCAGCCGACTGAACCGAATCCTCGTTCCTTCGGGATTCCTGGATCGTGTGACCACCTACATGACCAGCTACTACCATCTCTCCGACCACCGCGCCGTGCTGCGGCAGGTGGGCCCGTCCGCCGCCTCCCCCCAGACTTGAATCGCCGCGATGCTTCGCTCGGGCCTCGTTCAGGAACAGCTGGCTGGCTACATCCGGGAGCTAGAGGAGGACATCAGCGAAACATCTGACAGGATCGTCTGGGAGAGATGGACGGGCATCAAGGCGGGGCTGCTCGCAGAGGCCAGATCTCTCCACGACCCGAGCTCCGCTGCTAATGACGACGGATACGTCATCCGTGCCCGGAGATTTATCGCGGAGCAGCTTGAGGCCTCTTCTGTAAAGGCTGACTACCCGTCGCTGCCAGACCTCGCGCGTGCAATCCATCTTCGACGCCCTGTCAGCGTCGTCAGGGAAGACGACGGCCGCGTCATCGAAGGCCCCGAGCTGCGGCGGAAGGCCCTTGCCATCTTCCGGCCCCGCTTCGCTCGTGCGACCCAGCTGCAGGAGCCGCCTTCATCGAAGGGACGACCACCCCCATCGAATTGGACGAGGAGGACCCACTCCACCGGGCCGAAATCACCGCGTATGAGATCGCCGCCGCCATACACCGCCTCCCTCGAGAAAGAGCCCCCTGCTGGGACGGCCTGCCCTGCGAACTCATCGCCGTCTTCGAGGAATTCTTCACAGACGCCCAGCAACGTGTGTTCGCAGCCTCTCAGCTCCTCGGTGTCCTGCCTCCATCCATGCGGCGAAGCGCAATATGCCTGATGCCCAAGGCCCGCAGCGATCGCGGCCTAGATGGCTATAGGTCCATCTCGCTGCCTTCGGCCGACTACAGGGTGCTCGCGTCGATCCTCCTCAGTCGCCTCAATCCCCACCTGCCAGCCCTGGTGCCAGAGTGCCAGACGTACGCCGTCCCCGGGAGGTCTCTCTCCTGGAACATCGCCCGGGTCACCGACGCCGTCGAGGAGGCTACTGCTGGGGGCTCGCCGCTGGCCGTCGTCTGCGTCGACCCCCAGTCCGCCTTCGACTGCCTGGATCGCGGCTTCCTGCTAACCTCTTGGTGTCACTGCGCCTCCAACCGGCCTTCGTGGGATGGATACTCCTCCTGTACGCCGGGGCGGACGCGACGTTACGGGCTGGAGAGTTCCAAACCGCCGCTATCAATCTCCTGAATGGCGTGAAACAAGGTTGCGCTGTAAGCGCGGCGCTCTTCAGCATCGCAACGGGGCTGCTGCTACGTCGTCTGGAGTCGATCCTCGGCATGGGAAATGTCATCGCCTACGCAGACGACATCGCTCTCCTGGTCCATAGCGACGAGCAGTTCGCGAGAGTGGCGGTCGTCTTCGAGGACTTCCATCAAGCCTCCGGGAACGCCGTCAACTACGGAAAGAGCGCGGGCCTCTGGTGCGGCGCCTGGCGCGAAGGCGGCGACTCTCCCCTCGGCGCTTCCTGTTCGAGTTCCTTGGTCACTGTACTAGGAATTAGAATCGCCCCCAGGAGTTCCGTCGCCCAGCGAAAACAACATCTCCTGGCCCTACTGGAATCTGCTTGCCGGAAATGGACGCCCTTCACGCGCGGCCTCTCCCTCGTCGGGCGAGCTAGGGCCGCCAACTCCCTAGTGCTCTCCACCATCCAGCATCACCTCCACGCGCACCTGCCAAAGGCTACAATAATCTCCATGCTGCAGGCTCGTGTAGCTCGATTCATCTGGGGGCCCGACTACACGGCTTGGCTTCCTGCCAGCATCCTAGCGAGGCCCGTGGTCACGGGAGGCTCGGCCTAATGGATATAGGCACGCAGCTCCATCTTGCGTGTCTGAAGGGCGGTATTGGATATCACTCTCGCACTCCTCTAGTACGCATTGCCGGTACTTTAAACAACCATCGGTACATCTCCGATGTGTTGGAGCCAGTTGTCCTTCCTTACCTTCAGGGCTTGCCCACAGACATATTTCAATAGGATAATGCGCGACCACACGTGGCACGCATTGTCCAAAGGTTCTTCGTCAATCTCCAGATTGAATTGCTTCCCTGGCCGGCCCACTCTCCGGATATTTCGCCGATAGAAAACGTGTTGTCCTTGGTTGCTTAACGATTGACCCAGATTACATCCCCAGCTGCCACACCAGATCAACTTTGTCAACGTGTGGAAGCTGCTTGGTCTGCTGTACCCCAAGAACACATCCAAAGTCTCTTTGAATCAATGCCGAGGTGTGTGGCAGCGGTGATCTCCAACAATGGCGGCTACTCTGGCTACTGATTCTAGCAGGAACTTCGCATAAGTCTATAAATTTAATCATTTATTACTTGGTCAACATTTCTTGAAAATAAAGATACTTCGGCCAATAAATCTTTTTATTACCTCGACGTTTCGACAAATAACTTTTGTTCTCGTCAGGAGTGAACAAAAATTAAAACATTTGGTAAGGCGTTAATACCATAAAATATTATTAATGCCTTGCCAAATGTTTTAATTTTTGTTTGCTCCTGACGAGAACAAAAGATTTTTGTCGAAACGTCGAGGTAATAAAAAGATTTACTGGCCGAAGTATCTGTTAGGAAACCAATTCTTTCCCAGTCTAACAATCGAGCAGAGTCAAAAACACTACACCTCTCAGAAAATTAACACCTTTAATTTCCTTTCATAACTAACTAATTTACATCATTAAAAACCAATTTATATACATGTAAAATCGTCCAGTCATCTGGTCAAAATATAAATAAACTAATCTAGGAAAAAACAACTTATAAAATCCTAACAGTTTCTTTATTTTCAAGAACTATGAATGCCGGCTAGGCATCTATCTACCATCTTGTATCTTGGTATCTTGGTCAACATGTTTTCTACAAAATAAATTTTGTTGTGATATCTCTTGTCTTTCTTGGTGTTGAAATTAGGGTGGCCAGCAGTGTACTAACTGAATCACCCAGCTTTGTCCAGCTTCTTCCAGAATTAATATTCGTCTGATCAGTATTGTATTAACAAATGATTACAATTACAATTATTTTATTTCCAAAGCGCTGTATCCCGCAAGGGATACTTGCGCCAAACAAGGAGAAAATTTTATTTACATAAGTTATTTACATTATTCAACGCATGAAAGCATTAGAGATCCAGATTTTGTAGAAAGTTTAGAATGTATTTACAAAATGAATTGAACTCTTTAAATATGATTTTTTATCGGAAATCAAATCGTTAAGTTCACAAACAACTAGTTCATTCTTCATTCTATAATCCTGAAATGTTGTGCAATTGATCAGTAGATGTCTAGTCGTCTCAAAGTGACACCAGCTTGCCACTGGACACCCGAGGGACAAAAAGGGCGTTGGTCCGGATGTTGACAGTTAGTTAGGTTACAGTGGATATTTTCGGAGAGGCCCGCTCAGTGCTAGATCTCACGGCGGCCCTCGTGGCCGCCGTTTTGGTTCCTCTCTGCCCCCGCGGCTTCATGTAGGACGCCGAGCTTTCCTCAGTTAATTCTCAACTTTCCCCCGGTCCTAGTGCTACGTGAGACGTACTAGGAGAGCGTCTTTTGATCCCAAACTTTGTCCTTATTGTCCCGTGCGGACTTCCCACTCTGCACGCCTTGCCACTCAACCCCGACTGCTTCCAACTCACTTGTTGTCTTACCCGGGTTTACAACATATATGTATAGACAAATGTAAAGGAATACATGTATGAGAGCATAAGTGTCCCTAGGAGGAACATAGCGCTTTAAATTGAAATAAAATAAAATTGGCAATTTATGTGCTTGAATAAATGTTGACCTATTCACTCAATATATTATTAGTGCCCCCCACTCTTCTTATTTTTATAAACAATATATATATATATATTAATGGTAGTAGCTAAAAAAAAACACTATTCTTTTTCGTCATTTTTTAAATTTTTAGTTATCCAAAAACGATTGCCTAATGGTAATATCTGAAAAATATTTTTCCTTTTTAATTCATGTTTAAATAAATTGATATTTATTATCCAAAATATATGTGTGTGTGTGTGCATATTGCTTACTATTTTTACATATTATTATTCAAAATAATCTGTAAGATAGGCTAATATCATCACATTTTTTTTCCATCTTGTATATTTTATCTTTGTTTGCCAATTTCCACGTATTTGATGTTTGTAATCCAAGAAGCTGGTTTGCAAATTCATTTATAAATTATTTAATTTTATGTCAGCTATACAAGCATGAAATTGATCCTTTTACTAAGTATCGTCTGCATTAGTTTAGCAGCCGCTGTGCCTTTACGGTAAATATTTTGAAATTTATAATATTTATAAATCATAATACAACTTCAACTTTTAAATTAAAAAAAAGTGATTTTATTTTTTATTTAATTTTAATTTAACAGTTACACGCCATATCCACAATTAGAATAATATTTAATTAAAGTGTATTTAATATTGATTTTTGTTATTCAATTACCTTAGAATCTTTTTAAATATTCTCAAAAATATGTATATTTTTGCAAAAAAAAGGGGGTGTTATAAATGCGATGTGTTTAAGATAACTTTTTCAAATAAGAGAAAATAAAATTTTGCTTGCACATTATGAGATGGTTATTTTTAAAAATATATCTTGATATAACAGAAGATGTGTAAGCAAATAACTTGACAATAAATAATTTTAAATATCATTTGTTAGCTGAAAGTTTATTTGGAAAATATATAGCTACATGAATCAATAATTTAAATTTAATTCTTGACGTTTCAAATGACTATCTGTCACCGAATAAAAATAAACGTCAGGAATTAAATCTAAAAAAAAAAATAGTTAATGCATCTTTATATTTTCCAAATTAAAGTTCCAAGTTCTAAAAACCTTTATTAGGTGCCGTTCAAAAAGAGAAACCTAGATCATCATATTTACTGTGGGGGATGTACAGGATTTGTTCATTTACAATTTATATTGATGTCGTTGGTGTTAGGTATATTAATTCAAAGAATTTTTCTCTATGTAAATACATTATATAGATACAGTAGAACTCCTCAAATTCGGAAAGCTTGGGGCGCAAGGTATTCCGAATTTGAGGATTTTCCGAATTTGAGAGAGTTAGATTTGTGAATATTTATGTGGCATAAATAGGCATTTAGATGACTGAGACAAAGATTTTGAAGCATATGAACAATTTTAGGTTGAATATTATATGTACATTACATAATTTTAATTACGATTTTTAATCAAATGTTCCTTGACTTTTATGAGTTTTGAGCATGAAACCGATGAAAAATAGTAAAATATTTTATTATGTATGTAATGCAATTGATGGCCAAGTAAGTTATGGCTTGGCAAAGAAGTTGCTGATTGTTGTCTGTTTCTTTGGCTTGTTTAACAAAGCTTCTTCTTCTCTCATAAGCATAGTTCGAAGACTATTGATGGTGTTGTAGCTTGCAAGCATTTCTGGTTCAGTGCGCTTTTCCAAATATTTTAATGCAACATCCAAACTTTTCAACGCTTCGCATCTGGGAACATCCGGCTCCAAACTGTCTTCAGAAGTTGAGGAACTATCATCAGAACTGCTGATTTCCATTTTTTCACTCAAAACAGCTTCAACTATATCATCATTGCTAAGAACATTGTGACCTGGATCATCAAGGTCTATATCGATCCATTCATTAATGCTTTCTTGATTTACTTCAATTCTAGCTCTTTGAAATAATTGCTCCAGCCGTCTAATTTCTTGTTCATCTTCATCAGATTCATCCTCGGATAATTGTAATGCATCACCTTCTGTTTCCAAATCTGAATTATTTTTGTGTTCAAGCAAAATCTTCCATCCATTTCTTATTGTAGAAGATTTTAATTCATCCCAAGAATTTCCAAAATTGAATATCGCTTTCTTGATGTCGTACTTTTTTAAATTAGAAAAAGTTTGTTCACCCACAGAGTTATTTGGCTGATCTGCATCACTTGAAAATACTAAACAACTTTCTAACTGTCTTCGTTTATACAACCTTTTAAAGGCAACAATAACTCCCTGGTCCATAGGCTGCAATACAGATGTTGTATTAGGTGGTAAAAACTTGCATTTAATGTTGCCGTCATTACTGATCAGCTCTGTTGGATGAGCAGGAGAATTGTCAACTAGTAGTAACGCTTTTACTTGATCTGGAGCAACTCTTAACTTATTTTCTTGAAAATTGCGAACTTCGTTTATGAACCGTTTAAAAAACCATTCACTAAAAATGCTTTGATTAAACCAAGCCTTGTGTGAAGAATAGTAATGGACAGGCAATCGATCAATGAAGTTTTTGATTGCTCTTGGACGTTTTGATTTTCCAACACCATCCAAAACATTTTTATGTGAAGCGTCTGCATTTGCACAAAGTAAAACAGAGAGTCGATCTTTGGATTGCTCATGACCACTAGCGCTGTTTGCATTTTTGACTTGAGAATTATCGGGTAATGACTTCCAGTAAACTCCTGTTTCGTCAGCATTATAAATTTGGAACTGTTCATACTTTTCGTCAGTCATTAGTTTGTGAAAATCATCTTTAAAGCGATTAGCTGCATCTTCGTCAGCACTCAATGCTTCCCCGAAAACTTTTTTATTTTTCAAATTATGTCTGGCTCTGTATCGTGACAACCATCCACCACTAGCTTTAAAAGTGGGATTATTCAATTTTGATGCAAAATGACTGGCAGCTGTTTGGCGTTCAATACCACGAATAGGAACCCCTGATAATCTCTGACTTTCGTACCAGATGTTAACTGCTTTATCAACATTTTCGTATAACGGATTTTTTTACTTGAGAAAACTTTTTGACATCTTTTTCGGTAGAATCAACAAACTTTGTAAGTTCAAGCTCAGACTTTTTTATATCATAAACAGTTGTCTTAGAAATTTTATACTTTTGCATTATCGTTGTATAGCTTAATCCTTTTTTAATGTCACTAAGAACATCTAACTTTTCACCAAGCTTAAGAATTCGGTACTTGCCTCGTTTTTGCCGCTCCTCTTTGGATGCCATTTTGTTGAAGAACAAACTTGTAAATGCAAAAAATTGAGAGTTGAATAAAAGAATTTGAAACTTACAATGTCTGAAAATGTTTGATAATTTGAACTTTAGGTGAATCAACTTTGCAATAAAAAATGCGTGAATGGCTTATGACGTAATAATGCTGCCTTCTTATTGGACAATATCCTAAACTAAGCACAAAGGTCAAATGAAACTGTTAATTTATTTAAGCTTTTAAAAAAGGGGATAAACCCCTAATTAGCGATTATAAATAATCGGTAAAAGTAAATTAATTAAACACTTAAATTAAAAATAAATTACTAATAAAAATCTATATATATAAAAATGAATGTATGTCTATTTGTTTGTCCTTTATGCCTGACCAAACCACTCATTGGATCGCCATGAAACTTTGGGAAGTTATTTAGTATAGTACTGGGAAGGTTTCTAGCAAATAAAATTTTTGAAATAACTTTTCGCCTAGATATAATCAAGATAAATATTCTAATTTATCTGTTATAATTCAACAATCTGCTCTAAATATTATCATGATGATACGATGATTTTGTAATGTAGAAAATTAGGAAAGACAAAATTCAGGATGACATGGCAATTTATTTGAGACAAGAATAATGATACAATTCAAAGGCAAGATACTATTCCTTTAACTTCCAATTACCGAGGGAACCAATTAATATTGATTTTATTCTACTTATCGAGTATTTTTTCAAGGGACCGGGAAAAAATGTTCACTTTATGGAGAGATTCGTTAAACAAACCTTTACTCGGGTAAAACCCGGGCGAAGCCGGGAATATCCATTTCGTAGCTTAACCCGTCTCTCCAAGAGGCAGTCTCTTATTAAAGGTCTATTAGAGATTCTTTAATAGCAATTAGAATCTTCAATGAGAGACCACCAACAGGAGAAACAAGTTGATTCATGTTTTTAGGTGGTCTTTCTTAAGAGACTCTATTTACATATATTAAAATATGAAAAAATTAAAATATTTTATCAAGATAAATATTCTAATTTATCTATATATATAAAAATGAATGTATGTGTGTCTGTTTGTTTGTTTGTTTGTCCTTTATGCCTGACCAAACCACTCATTGGATCGCCATGAAACTTTGGGAAGTTATTTAGTATAGTACTGGGAAGGTTTCTAGCAAATAAAATTTTTGAAATAACTTTTCGCCTAGAAATAATCAAGATAAATATTCTAATTTATCTGTTATAATTCAACAATCTACTCTAAATATTATCATGATGATACGATGATTTTGTAATGTAGAAAATTAGGAAAGACAAAATTCAGGATGACACGGCAATTTATTTGAAACAAGAATAATGATACAATTCAAAGGCAAGATACTATTCCTTTAACTTCCAATTACCGAGGGAACCAATTAATATTGATTTTATTCAACTTATCGAGTATTTTTCAAGGGACCGGGAAAAAATGTTAACTTTATCGAGAGATTCGTTAGACAAACCTTTACTCAGGTAAAACCCGGGCGAAGCCGGGCGGGTCCGCTAGTTAAATTAAATAAAATAAAAGCAAAGCAAAAGTAAAAGTAAATAAAATAAAATAATGTTGAAATATCAACAAAATAAAAGCATGTGAAAATTTATTTTTTGTATGTAAAAAAAACATTACAATACTTTCCGAATTTGGGAGTTTCCGAATTTCAGAATTTTTTTGAGGAGTTCTACTGTATATGAATAAATATAAATTGATGATGATAACATTAGCTAGCATATGATGATTAACAATTGGCAACGGAGTTAGTGCCTTCTTGATTCTTTTTTTTTTTTTTGTATTTCTTCAAAAACACCAACAGTTCGGTCCTTGGGGATATTGTTCTTGACAAGGTTTTGTCTGGCTTGTTTGATATTCAAGGTGGGTTTGTTTATCCTTTTTTTCCACTTTTCGTCATTCTGGCTTAATTGATGGAGAATTTGTCTAGGTTTTAAATTTCTTATTTTCCTTTTTCCGCATTTGTAGTTTGTGGCTTCCTTAAAGGTTTCCAAATTAAAATTGAATGTAAAAATAGCTATTAATTATAATTCAAGTTATAAGCCGTCCTTTAAATATATTTATCTAAAAAAAGGCATGTACCTGGATCTATGAAATAAAAAAAAAAAAATCAACAGATCAGGTACACCTTTTTAATATAATCAATTGCACTATTTTGAAAATAGAGCAATCCATAAATAAATCTTTAATTAAAAAGGCATATATTGGATAAATAATATTTTGATCCAATATACAGTGGTACCTCGACATACGAGTTTAATTCGTTCCGCAACCTTGCTCGTATCTTGAATTACTCGTATCTCGAGGCAAATTTCCCCATACAAAACAATTGAACTACCATTAATCCGTTCCAACCTTCAAAATGTCACCCCAGTTATTTTTGTTACGTGGTTTTAAATAATAAAAACGTATTTATAAATATCAAATATTTATTGCACAAAACAAAAAAAGAGAATGTAAAGAAATAAATTAGATATCCTCACTGGTCTTTGCCTTTTTCGCTACATTTTTCTCGCTTTCACCTGTAGGCACCTGTAGATCGCTCTTGCCTTCTCACAAATGATGGTCTGCGTCAAGGTATCTCCTTGGAGCTGCTTTTCTGTCACCCACACCATCAGCAGTTTCTCCATATTTTCATGAAGGGAGGTTCGCAGCTTGGAAATTATCGTAAGGCCCTTAGCCGGCGTTACACTCTTTATCGACTCCTTCCGTTTAAGCACAGAACATATCATGGACGTACTACGGCCATACTGCCTCGACAAGTCAACAACTCGAACACCTTGCTCATGTTTTTCTATAATTTCACGTTTTAATTCAATACTCATCATCTTTTTCTTAGCACTTGACTTTTTACAAACTTTCTTCCGATCCATGGTTATAAAAATAAATGAACTAAAACTGTAAATGTAAACGCAACACAAAACGCGAACACAAAACACAACTTATCACAGCGGAAGCACGCTGCTAACTGATCGTGATGGCGCGACTGCGTGTTACTACCTGTTGTGTTTTAACTTTAAAAGCACACAAAAATATAATAAACTTGAATTTGTTTATTCAAGTCTCAAAAACAAAGCTTTGCATATAGAACAAATAATAATGAAGAAGAAGAAAGAAACATTTTAGGAAAAGCAAAAACAAAACAAAAGTACTGGTAAAAAGAAACATTTAAAATCACAGATTAATATCTTCAACACTACCGAACCGAATTCGTATCTCGAATTTCGCTTGTAACTAAAAGCAAAAAATCACTTGCTCGTCGGCTCGTATCTCGAAAAACTCGTATGTTGGGGCGCTCGTATGTCGAGGTACCACTGTATGCCTTTTCAATTACACTGTGTAACACGTCTTTTTTTGTTCCTCAGTTCTTGCTATATTTTAAGATGCATTAGGACACATACAATTGAAAAATAGCAATTATAAACTTCAAACTTCGTTTTTTGAGTCTAGGACATGTATTTGAAAATGCAAGGACACAAGAAAAAGCCTTTTGAAAGATAAAAAAAAATCTCAGGCACAAAGTTAGTTATACAACGAATCACAAGTTTTACGAAGGAGCTTCTTTATTTATACTTGAGCTAGCTTTCGAACCTTTCGGTTCTTCGACAGGCGTGGCTAGTATGACTATACTAACAGGGTATAAGCGCGCTTGAGCCATTATATACAACATGTATATGTAATATGATGCTGCAATTGTTATTACACTATAATATTTGATGCATTACACTGTTGTAGAATTATGTCGATTTAACCGTTCTGTGGCAATATCGTTGCGGGGTTTCTTATTGTTGGATGCGAATGGTGAGATTTGGTTGAAGCGCAGTCGTTGAGTGGTAAGTGAAGCACACAGTTAGGAATAATCAGGACACATGATGAGGTTTGAAAATAAAAGGCAACTGGATTGGAGGGAAGAAAGCTTGAGAAGGAGCGGGTTTGATTGTTCCTTATCTGATCACATGGTGGTGATTGTACTTAGCTATGAGTTGAGTGGGGAGAGGTCCAGGGCCGATGTCACCTCGTTGGAAGCGAAGGAGCAACTGATCCGAACTCGGTGAGAGCCAAGTCGCTACTGCAGGTGTTGTTCCTATGAGAGCGAAAACCTAACTGACCATCCTTGCCTTTCGATTTAACACCAAGACTCCGTGTCTCTCTGATTGGTCGAGATATGATCACATGGTGTTTTCCTATTGGTTGACCTACTTAGTGGTTCCTCCCTAATTGGCCGGCGGCTCTCCTTGATGAAAGATGGCCTGCTGGTATATCTGATTTCGTCAGGAAGTATTGGGTATCTTGACGCTTATAGCTTCGACGGCTATTAGATACGTCCTGTTTTTGCCGGAAGTATTGAGTGCATCTTGGCTAAAATAACTTCTGCGGTCACTAGAGACGTCCGGTCTCTGCCCCTGCAATGTTGACACAGGGGTGCCAAAATAGTCGTGCCAGCTTTAGTCTTACTTCCTATATCTTTTGTTACTTTCTTTCCTCCAGTTACCTTGTTCTTTATTAAGTCTTTGAAAATCATACATGATACATACATAGTGGGTCGGGGTTGCATTTAATTATATACAAATTATGACAGATGCGCCCCCTACATGTGAAGAATTCAAGAAGGGGTTAGCCTGAGAGAATTCTGTAAAGTGAAAAATAATTTTGTGGGAAAATTAGTTGTGGGTATGGAGGGGCTATATACAAACATTGCTGGTAACATAAAAGTAAAATAGAATGGTGTTGATGATATAGGTTAAGTATAATTAATAGAAATCAAAAATTTTTAATTGTAAGAAATCAAGGAATGTTATGGTACATAGTGGATTAAAAGAAAAGAAAATGCGCCTAAATGAATTCTACTTGAGTTAAGAAATGAATTCGAGGGGGTTCTATTTAGGCTTTGAAATCAAAATAAAAATAATATAAAAATAGTTGAATGAAATCAAAATTGAATGTGTTTGGTTGAATGGTGAGAAAAAAAAAAAAAAGAAAAATGCCTAACCATATTCTAGCTCGAAATTGGGAATGAAATCGAAGGAATTCTATTAGGTCTTTTGAGAAATCAAAAATAAAAAAAATAAAAAGTTGGAAGAAATCAAAGTGAATGCTTGGTGCGTGGTGAGAAAAAAAGGAAAAATGCCTAATTACTTTTTTGCTTGAATTTTGGAAAGGAATTCGAGGAAATTTCATAAGGTCTTTTGAGAAATCAAAGTAAAATAAAAATAAAAAGTTGGAAGAAATCAAAGTGAATGCTTGGTGCGTGGTGAGAAAAAAAAAGGAAAAATGCCTAATTATATTCTAGCTCGGAATTGGGAATGGAGACCGAGGGAATTCTATTAGGTCTTTTGAGAAATCAAAAATAAAAATAAAATAAAAGTTTTTTGAGCGAAATCAAAGTAGAGTGCTTGGAAAAAAGAAAAATGAAAAATAAAAAGATTTCAACAACAAAGGGTGATTTAATGTTTTTAGTTTAATCGAAAGTCAGTGAGTTTTCGTTGATAATTGAGTTGTGGTAATATAAATCAAGTGGTAAGTAGAATGATAATTGATAAATGAAAATGATAATATAACTAATTGGAAAAAAAAATGATAATTAATGATTAAAAGTGGTAATAAGTTGAATAAATTGATAAATTGATTAAATATTTAAATTTTAATTGAGAGAAAATAATGAAAATGATTGATATGAAAATAAGGTGTATTGGTTGGAACCCTTTGGTATCTACATGCCCTGATCTACATGTATTGATTGCTCCATTTTGCCCTATAAATGTTTTACTTGCTCAATTATGCCCTATAAATTTTTTGTCTCATCTGTAGTGACACTTAGGTGAAAAACGTGATTCTAGCCCTCAAGTGCGTTTATGCTGTGTGTACAGGAGACATGGAAATCTATATAACCTTTATGTGTAATTTTTTGTCTTTGTGTGTGTGTTGTGAAAAATGTTAGAAGTCGGTTGTGTAAGGGATGTGTGAGCTAGTTCTAGGTGTTGTTTCGTGGATGTGTAATTGGTTGGTAAAAATCGATATGTAGACTCGAACTGGAATCAAAACCGGTGGCATAGTGAGGTTCCCAGTCGACCTCAATAGGGGATCTTCTCATTGTAATTAGAGATACGGAAGTGGGGTGTGTCGGGCAAACGAGAGGGAGGGAAATTGGAGATCGGACGAAGGCGCTCCGCTTTGTTTACAGAGGCCGAATTTAACCTCCGTGGACTATACTTCCTGTCGTGGTGTTTCAAATCTCATTTCCTGCCGTCTATTTATTTTTGGCGCGGCTCAGGGCTTGTTTTTGGAGCGTGATTTCTCCGACACTGGTTGGTTATCTTTTCAGTTACTGCTATCTCTTCGGAGTTTATTTAGATTTTCTGCGAAGATGGTTCCTAAAATTATGAGAAGTTTTATAAATACTTGTCCACAATGAAGAATTGCTTGTCCACAATGAAGAATTGCTTGTCCACAATGAAAAACTGTTTGTCCAAAATTAAAAAATGCTTGTCCTAAATTAAAAACTACCTCTTGTAGTTCGAAGATTTTCTGATCGGGCATAGCATAGATAAACAAGTAATTGATGACTAAATTTGGGATACAGTTGTATGGCAGAAGTAACAAACAAAGGATAAGAATCAGATGAAATATAGGATATTGCCCCATGTTCGTCCACATTTTTGTAACTGGGGACTCTGAAATATTCGCTTGAACCTTATGAATTGTAGAGTTTGAATGATTGGTAGGTTCGCAGTTCTCCTGTTTGATCGTCAATGGTTTTATTAGAGATATGTCGGCGGTAATTGGTTTAGGTTGAGATGTGTGATCGTTTCTCTGATGTGAATGTGGTAATTTTGGCATTGTTTGTGTTGTGTGTACGTTGTGCTTTATGTACGAATTTTGTTTTGTTTGGGTACCTGTGTCGGCATTTTTACGTGCAGGTTGTTTGTATT
The DNA here is from genome assembly GCA_030710605.1 of Cordylochernes scorpioides. Lineage (NCBI taxonomy): Eukaryota > Metazoa > Arthropoda > Arachnida > Pseudoscorpiones > Chernetidae > Cordylochernes > Cordylochernes scorpioides. Next base: position 148,680,809 of record CP092864.1, read on the forward strand.
CATCGATTCTTCTAGCGAATCGGCAGGTGGGGCAGGTTTTTACCTGTTTTGCGATGTCTTGTGTCATGTTCTGCCAATAATATTGTGCTGAGATGAGCCTCGTCATCTTGGAGATGTTTGGATGGTGGTGTTGAGTGTGTACAGACTTAAGGAGTCTGGTTGTAAGTGAACTTGGGACTATAGTTTTAAGTACTCCTTTTCGGGAGACGGTGCGCAGTTTATTGTGATCTATAGTCACGCGAGATTTTCCCGGTGGAGAAGACTGTTGGCTCTGTATGAGTGGCGCATCTAGGAAGCCACAAAATGGGATACGAGTTCCAACGCCCGTTTCATATTGTTGTACTCCATTTATGCTACGGACCTCATATTCGTATCTTGATAATCTTAACCTCCATCGAAACAATCTGCCTGACGGAGCTTTGATCTCTTTCAACCACTGCAATGCGGGATGGTCAGAAAATATGGTAAACTTTCTGCCCATTAGACAGGTGCGGAAATTATCCACACTTTCCACAATGGCTAGGCATTGTAGTTCCAAGTCTGAATAATTTCGCTCGTGACTACGCAGAGATCGGCTGAAATGTTGAACGGTGTATGTCTTCCCATCAGGGTAGACTTGTTTAAGAATGCCTGTAATGCTGAATGTTGAGGTGTTACAGTACACCTGACATGGCAGACCTTCCTGGTAAAGGTGTAATGTGGGGTGTGTGGTAAGGTTTTCCTTCAGGTTAGTGAACGCTTTCTGGCATTCGTCATCCCAGACCCACACGACATCCTTTTTTAGAAGGTTGACAAGTGGTGTCCGCAAGCGGGCGTGGTCCGGAATGAACTCTTTAAAGACGTTCACAGCTTTTAGGAAAGATCGTAATGTTTTTCGATTGTGTGGTTGTTTGGTGGCGTGAATTTTTTCTATGTTTTGTGTAGACGGGATGATTGTATTATTCTTAACGATTGTGCATGCGCTTGTTTGTTGTTGTTGTCTTTTGACGTGCGTGTTGTGTTTGTTGTGCGGGTTGTGCGTGTTTGTCGCGTGGTGACGTATGGGTGCGTGTATGTTGTGAGGTACATTTGCGTAATTATGGTGTGGCGAAGTGTCATGTGTGAATTTTGTGTGGTAAGTGGGTGAGCTGTGTCGGTGTACGGACACTTGTTTGGGCATTATTGGAGTTGTAGATTGAAGTCGTGGTGGCTTTATATGTGGTGGGCATAAAGTATTGGCAATTGGGTTGAGCGAAAAGTTGTGTGGTGTGAGATTAGAATGGTGGCATGTAAATATTTGGGGTTTGGGCAATGAATGCAGGCAAGGGTTTCCATGTGTGAAAGCTTTGGGTGCTGTGCGAGTCCTTTGGGACAGGTTTTGGCCTAGCCCGTGCTTGCATTCATTTGACACATGTTTAAAGTGGTAGATAGTATTAGACAATGGGACGCCAAGTTGGAAAATAGTGCCGCGATTATAATTTAGTTTTAATTTATATTGATAAAGGGTTTTTAAGGTAAGAACTCCAAATGGCAATGATGCATTTACCACGTGGAAGTTCTCTCTACGGGTTATTTGGCCTATTGTCAGAGGGAAAGTTAAATGTCCTATTATTTTCGTAAAACTATTTAGGGTGGATAGATCAAGGGAAGGTTTTTTAATACTTAAATTGGGAAGTTGTGCTTTTAATCTATTGTATAAATGATACGGCAATATGTTCGAACCTGCGTCTGGTTCAATGAGAAAGGTACATGGTAGGTCCTGGGTCAGATACAAGTCCAAAGTCAATTTGATGGTGTCATTGGGTGGATTGCCTACCTTGGTCTCGAAAAGTCTCCACTGTGGCGTCTTCGGCTTGGTGTGGCTGGCTGGGACTATCTGTTGGACCGGGTCGGGACTTTTTGCACTGTCCGCGCAATTGAAAGGGAAATCTAGTCATTTGTACTGCTTCCATTCGAGTGGATCGCGTTGTCGGTACACTGGGCCCGTGTCGCGTGGGTTGCTTCCGTGTGTACTGGTACGGCATGGCGGGTGGCGATTCCTCGGTGGCGTCAGGTTGTTCGGACAAGTACCGGCGGTGCGGGCGTCGGCTGTCCCGAGGGTGGCGCTCCGGAAGACCGCTTCCAGTTGCGTGGATCTTGGTCCTTGTAGCGCGGCGGTCAGTTCTAAAATTACCGTCGCCAGGGTGTGTCTTGTCGCTTCGTTCGTTGTCAGTTTCTTTCCGCTCGTTGCCAGTTTGTTCTTTCTTGGTTTGTCATTGCCTTTTGATTTGCTGGTGTCTGGGCTAATTTCCACCTTGATCCTGATTAAGTTCCATAATCTTTATCCTGATTAAGTTCCATAATCTTTATCCTGATTAAGTTCCATAATCTTTATCCTGTCGACTCTACGTAATATGATGCTGCAATTGTTATTACACTATAATATTTGATGCATTACACTGTTGTAGAATTATGTCGATTTAACCGTTCTGTGGCAATATCGTTGCGGGGTTTCTTATTGTTGGATGCGAATGGTGAGATTTGGTTGAAGCGCAGTCGTTGAGTGGTAAGTGAAGCACACAGTTAGGAATAATCAGGACACATGATGAGGTTTGAAAATAAAAGGCAACTGGATTGGAGGGAAGAAAGCTTGAGAAGGAGCGGGTTTGATTGTTCCTTATCTGATCACATGGTGGTGATTGTACTTAGCTATGAGTTGAGTGGGGAGAGGTCCAGGGCCGATGTCACCTCGTTGGAAGCGAAGGAGCAACTGATCCGAACTCGGTGAGAGCCAAGTCGCTACTGCAGGTGTTGTTCCTATGAGAGCGAAAACCTAACTGACCATCCTTGCCTTTCGATTTAACACCAAGACTCCGTGTCTCTCTGATTGGTCGAGATATGATCACATGGTGTTTTCCTATTGGTTGACCTACTTAGTGGTTCCTCCCTAATTGGCCGGCGGCTCTCCTTGATGAAAGATGGCCTGCTGGTATATCTGATTTCGTCAGGAAGTATTGGGTATCTTGACGCTTATAGCTTCGACGGCTATTAGATACGTCCTGTTTTTGCCGGAAGTATTGAGTGCATCTTGGCTAAAATAACTTCTGCGGTCACTAGAGACGTCCGGTCTCTGCCCCTGCAATGTTGACACAGGGGTGCCAAAATAGTCGTGCCAGCTTTAGTCTTACTTCCTATATCTTTTGTTACTTTCTTTCCTCCAGTTACCTTGTTCTTTATTAAGTCTTTGAAAATCATACATGATACATACATAGTGGGTCGGGGTTGCATTTAATTATATACAAATTATGACATATATTTACATGCGAAGTGATATTTCAAATATAATAAATTAAAATAGAAATAAGAATTATGACTATGAAATATAAAACTATGCAAATGAATTTAAAGATTTAAAATTTAGATAAAATTTTTGGAAAATATACGCTAAAAGTTAAGTAAAATTATGATATTCACTGTATACAAGTAGTGTGACACTTTAAAATTTGTAAAGTTTAAAACTAGTAAAATTTGAAACACCTCAACACAGAAAAGCCAAGAGGGGGTCCACTCCAACCCGACCACTCTCCAGAGCATATTAGGGGATAACTATTGAGATAATATATGATATATTTCCGGTAGATCTATTTTCCTATTGATGCTGTTTGTTTGTGATGATATGATGGACTCCAGTACCAATCTGTGCTGCTTATTGTTTATGTGTTGGTATAGTACTTTAGGATGATCTAAGTTAAAGCTATGGCCAGTGTTTGAAATGTGTTGGTATATAAGTGACTTCGGGTCTCTATTGTTAATGTTTCTTTTGTGTTCGGTGATTCTGATATACGCGGTTCTGCCAGTCTCCCCCACATAGGAGGCCGGGCAATCCTGGCAAGAAACCGCGTATACTGCTCCGGTGGAGTGGATGGGATTGCTGGGTATGTCTGCTTTGGTGATAGGATTCCTGAGAAGGGCAGCAAGATTGGGGGGGCTGTTAAAGTAAACTTGGATGCCATATGGGCGAAGGATTCTGGAAATGGTAACAGAGAACGAGGATATGGAAGATAGCATACGGCTCTATAAGTCGTGGAGGTCCTCGGAGCAGTGGGATCAAACGTGTGTTTATCTATGAATTTTTTCGGGTATCCTGCAGTGGTTAGAAGGGTGGTAATTTTGTTTTTTTCTATGGCTTTGAATATAGGCAATGAGCAATGCGTATGTATTCTTTTGGTTAAGGTCCTGACTGTATTTATTTTATAGGCTACCGGGCTATTGGAGGAGAAATGGGTGTATAGGGGCGGGATATTCTTTTTGTGATAAACTGCTGTGTGTAATCTGTGTGGAGTGCGAATAATGAGAATGTCCAGAAAAGGTAATACTAGGTTTGTTTCTGTTTCATATGTAAATTTGATATCTGCGTGAAAGGAATGTAGAGTGTCAAGAATGGGTTGGAGTTTATTCGGTTTGAGTATACAGAAGATGTCGTCCACATACCTCCTCCAATAATGGATGTCGGAAGAATGCGTCTGATTGATCCACCGGTCCAAGGACCCCATCACGACTTCAGCCACTATGGATGAAAGAGGGCTGCCCATTGGGGTGCCTCTGATCTGCTTATAATGCTGGTGGTTAAATGTAAAGGTACTAATGGAAAGACATAAGGACGTTAGCTGGGTTATCAGGGTTATTGTTTGATCTTGAATACCTGCTGACTTGAGAAAGGACTGTAATTTGTTTAAAATGAGGGTGTGTGGAAGGGAGAGGTATAGCGCTGTAACATCAAATGAAACCATAGTGTGATGTGCGGGTGGCTGCATTTGTGTGATCTCTTGAATAAAACTGGGTGGGTGCATGATGTTGTATTGGTTAGGATTGCTCTTCATGATGGGGGACAACAGCTGGGCCAGATATTTAGCTAAAGTGTGTGCCGGGGAGAGGTGGTATGCTATGATGGGTCGGAGTGGTACCCCAGACTTGTGTATTTTAGGAGCACCATATATGTATGCATCCCGTGTGAGGGAACCGGTGAACTGAGTGAATTGTTCCTTGGTGATCAGCTTCGCCTTCATCAAGTTCCTAAGTGATGACTTGTAGCCCTTGACCATGGCGTCTTTCGCAGATGTTGGGATGTTCGTAAAAGTGGATGTGTCAGCGAGTATGTTCATCATTTTTCCTTCGTAATCAGCTCTATCCATCAACACTGTCTGGTTTCCCTTGTCTGCCTTGGTGATGACCAGCGAACTAGTCTTTTTCAGCTTGAGGATAAGGGAGCGATGATCCCGGGTATATGACACTGGGTGATAGGGCCTGCGCAAGACCTGGGTAACTGCGTGTCTAATCCTGAGGGTTTCCATATGGTTGAGGTTTTTGAGTGCACCTTCCACTCCTGCTATTAACCTGGGTATGTCGGGCTTGTCGGGAGGAACGTAATGTAACCCCAACGCTAACATCCTTTCCTCCTTTTCCGTTAAGGGCATCGAGGACAAATTAACTATTCCGTTAGATGAATTGCTTGGAAGGGCTGCGGACTGCGGGAACTGGTATTTCTTTACCCAATATGACATCTTTGTTTGTTGCCTGTCTGTAAGGATCTTTTCTTTGCGTTGGATGTCTCTAGTGATGGACATGATTACTTCGGTGAACTCTGCCATGGGAAGGTGTTGGCGGATGTGAAATATGAGGCCCTTCACTGTCTTAGATATGATCCTGATATTGGAGTGACATCCCTGGATTCTGGACTCTAACAGGTCCCACTGGAACTTCTTTGTTATCTTTTCTGAGAAAGGGTTCCTTACCGGGTCTTTGATTCGGAGGGACGGTGGGATGAACTGGTGGTCCTTGCATATTCGGTTGAAGCGCAGGTGACACCTCCATCTTGACAGCTGTGCCGATTTCTTTCTGAGCTGGCGCAGGTAAAAGGAACAATCGGAATTTGGGTGGCTCATGACCGTAAAAGCGACTAAGGCATAAATTTCTACAGGTAAACTCTCTTGCCAGGATTGCCCGGCCTCCTATGTGGGGGAGACTGGCAGAACCGCGTATATCAGAATCACCGAACACAAAAGAAACATTAACAATAGAGACCCGAAGTCACTTATATACCAACACATTTCAAACACTGGCCATAGCTTTAACTTAGATCATCCTAAAGTACTATACCAACACATAAACAATAAGCAGCACAGATTGGTACTGGAGTCCATCATATCATCACAAACAAACAGCATCAATAGGAAAATAGATCTACCGGAAATATATCATATATTATCTCAATAGTTATCCCCTAATATGCTCTGGAGAGTGGTCGGGTTGGAGTGGACCCCCTCTTGGCTTTTCTGTGTTGAGGTGTTTCAAATTTTACTAGTTTTAAACTTTACAAATTTTAAAGTGTCACACTACTTGTATACAGTGAATATCATAATTTTACTTAACTTTTAGCGTATATTTTCCAAAAATTTTATCTAAATTTTAAATCTTTAAATTCATTTGCATAGTTTTATATTTCATAGTCATAATTCTTATTTCTATTTTAATTTATTATATTTGAAATATCACTTCGCATGTAAATATACATGTTGTATATAATGGCTCAAGCGCGCTTATACCCTGTTAGTATAGTCATACTAGCCACGCCTGTCGAAGAACCGAAAGGTTCGAAAGCTAGCTCAAGTATAAATAAAGAAGCTCCTTCGTAAAACTTGTGATTCGTTGTACAATTGTATCAATTATACGGAGTTTACCTGTAGAAAAAAAAAAGTTAGTTATATATACCTTTTTATGTGAGAAACAGTTACCTAGAAATTATTTGAAAAAGAAAGAATAAATAATATTAAGGTGAAGAATTTCTTTTTTAATTTTGATTTCGCAAGTTTTCCCAAGCTCCCCTTTTGCAAGCTTTCGAACAAAATTTCTGCTCTTTAACCGTTGAAGGGTAGAAATTTTGCTCGGAAACTTGCAAAATCAAAATTAGAAAAATCTCAATCAGAAAATTTCTGTTATATATTCACGTTTTTAATGATATAAAGGTATTGGCTTTTTAAAAAGTATATCTATACAATTTTACACAAATAAATTTTACTGGCAATGCGTTTCTTTTTTTTTATTTAAATCTCTACAGACCTTACTGCAATGATATGATTTAATGAATGAGAGGGCTTGGCTCATCAGTAGTGAACCCTCTCAGCGGTTTCGCCAAATTAATCTCTAGACCGCTCTACTATTGTATTGGACTGGCTTTGTTATATACCCTGCATTTTCTATGGAAGGCAGCTAAATGGTGTTTAGTGAACTATGGACATAAGCTTATAGGTCTGTAGAGGTACATACATATAAATTTCAAGGTATTGCATCGAGCAAAGCTCTTCCGCGCAAAACATGTTTTCATAACCATTATATATTAGTAAATTAAATTTTATTGCCCTCTATCGTTAAAATTTTACACAAATAAATTTACTGGCAATGCGTTTCTTTTTTTTTTTATTTAAATCTCTACAGACCTTACTGCAATGATATGATTTAATGAATGAGAGGGCTTGGCTCATCAGTAGTGAACCCTCTCAGCGGTTTCGCCAAATTAATCTCTAGACCGCTCTACTATTGTATTGGACTGGTTTTGTTATATACCCTGCATTTTATATGGAAGGCAGCTAAATGGTGTTTAGTGAACTATGGACATAAGCTTATAGGTCTGTAGAGGTACATACATATAAATTTCAAGGTATTGCATCGAGCAAAGCTCTTCCGCGCAAAACATGTTTTCATAACCATTATATATTAGTAAATTAAATTTTATTGCCCTCTATCGTTAAAATTTTACACAAATAAATTTACTGGCAATGCGTTTCTTTTTTTTTATTTAAATCTCTACAGACCTCACTGCAATGATATGATTTAATGAATGAGAGGGCTTGGCTCATCAGTAGTGAACCCTCTCAGCGGTTTCGCCAAATTAATCTCTAGACCGCTCTACTATTGTATTGGACTGGTTTTGTTATATACCCTGCATTTTCTATGGAAGGCAGCTAAATGGTGTTTAGTGAACTATGGACATAAGCTTATAGGTCTGTAGAGGTACATACATATAAATTTCAAGGTATTGCATCGAGCAAAGCTCTTCCGCGCAAAACATGTTTTCATAACCATTATATATTAGTAAATTAAATTTTATTGCCCTCTATCGTTACTGGCAATGCGTTTCTTTTTTTTTTTTTTTATTTAAATCTCTACAGACCTTACTGCAATGATATGATTTAATGAATGAGAGGGCTTGGCTCATCAGTAGTGAACCCTCTCAGCGGTTTCGTCAAATTAATCTCTAGACCGCTCTACTATTGTATTGGACTGGTTTTGTTATATACCCTGCATTTTCTATGGAAGGCAGCTAAATGGTGTTTAGTGAACTATGGACATAAGCTTATAGGTCTGTAGAGGTACATACATATAAATTTCAAGGTATTGCATCGAGCAAAGCTCTTCCGCGCAAAACATGTTTTCATAACCACTAAACACCATTTAGCTGCCTTCCATAGAAAATGCAGGGTATATAACAAAACCAGTCCAATACAATAGTAGAGCGGTCTAGAGATTAATTTGGCGAAACCGCTGAGAGGGTTCACTACTGATGAGCCAAGCCCTCTCATTCATTAAATCATATCATTGCAGTAAGGTCTGTAGAGATTTAAATAAAAAATAAAAAAGAAACGCATTGCCAGTAAATTTATTTGTGTAAAATTTTAACGATAGAGGGCAATAAAATTTAATTTACTAATATATAATGGTTATGAAAACATATGTTTTGCGCGGAAGAGCTTTGCTCGATGCAATACCTTGAAATTTATATGTATGTACCTCTACAGACCTATAAGCTTATGTCCATAGTTCACTAAACACCATTTAGCTGCCTTCCATAGAAAATGCAGGGTATATAACAAAACCAGTCCAATACAATAGTAGAGCGGTCTAGAGATTAATTTGGCGAAACCGCTGAGAGGGTTCACTACTGATGAGCCAAGCCCTCTCATTCATTAAATCATATCATTGCAGTAAGGTCTGTAGAGATTTAAATAAAAAAAAAAAAAAGAAACGCATTGCCAGTAAATTTATTTGTGTAAAATTTTAACGATAAAGGGCAATAAAATTTAATTTACTAATATATAATGGTTATGAAAACATGTTTTGCGCGGAAGAGCTTTGCTCGATGCAATACCTTGAAATTTATATGTATGTACCTCTACAGACCTATAAGCTTATGTCCATAGTTCACTAAACACCATGCAGCTGCCTTCCATAGAAAATGCAGGGTATATAACAAAACCAGTCCAATACAATAGTAGAGCGGTCTAGAGATTAATTTGGCGAAACCGCTGAGAGGGTTCACTACTGATGAGCCAAGCCCTCTCATTCATTAAATCATATCATTGCAGTAAGGTCTGTAGAGATTTAAATAAAAAAAAAAGAAACGCATTGCCAGTAAATTTATTTGTGTAAAATTTTAACGATAGAGGGCAATAAAATTTAATTTACTCATATATAATGGTTATGAAAACATGTTTTGCGCGGAAGAGCTTTGCTCGATGCAATACCTTGAAATTTATATGTATGTACCTCTACAGACCTATAAGCTTATGTCCATAGTTCACTAAACACCCTTTAGCTGCCTTCCATAGAAAATGCAGGGTATATAACAAAACCAGTCCAATACAATAGTAGAGCGGTCTAGAGATTAATTTGGCGAAACCGCTGAGAGGGTTCACTACTGATGAGCCAAGCCCTCTCATTCATTAAATCATATCATTGCAGTAAGGTCTGTAGAGATTTAAATTAAAAAAAAAAGAAACGCATTGCCAGTAAATTTATTTGTGTAAAATTTTAACGATAGAGGGCAATAAAATTTAATTTACTAATATATAATGGTTATGAAAACATGTTTTGCGCGGAAGAGCTTTGCTCGATGCAATACCTTGAAATTTATATGTATGTACCTCTACAGACCTATAAGCTTATGTCCATAGTTCACTAAACACCATTTAGCTGCCTTCCATAGAAAATGCAGGGTATATAACAAAACCAGTCCAATACAATAGTAGAGCGGTCTAGAGATTAATTTGGCGAAACCGCTGAGAGGGTTCACTACTGATGAGCCAAGCCCTCTCATTCATTAAATCATATCATTGCAGTAAGGTCTGTAGAGATTTAAATAAAAAAAAAGAAACGCATTGCCAGTAAATTTATTTGTGTAAAATTTTAACGATAGAGGGCAATAAAATTTAATTTACTAAAAAGTATATCATTTACACACAAAAACCTTTATTAAGACACACAGGTCTTACAGAGGATTCTCCTTGGGGTTACAAGACGGAGAAACCTATGAAAGTGGGAAATATACAAAGGGGTAAAAATGAAGAAAGATTATATACACATGGTAAATATATACAGATTATTATTTTTGAATAATCCTATGGAAAATAAGAATATGGATTTGGATGAAAAAAAAAAATTGGAAATATGGATGGAAGAAGTGAAGAGCGAAAAGAGGAAAGAAACAAGGTATTTACATATGGAACATACATATAATGGAACAAGTCAATTTAAGCTCTTCTGTGCTCATACAGCACAGGTGAACCATGGCTTTTTAAGAAATCCTTAAGAGATTTCTAGGAAAATCCGAGTGTTCAGAGTTGTAAGGTAATTTAAAAAGTATATACGTTTGAACATTTCAATTTCTATTTCCAATTGTTTACTCATGATGACAATGCAATCGTTTAGAACTTTTGTTTTTATTAGGAGAGAGAGCTTGTTTGTAAATAATAAAAAGATGGTTCATATTTTATTATAAAGATTTATAATTACTAGATATAGAGGTTATTCTGAAACAATAAGTTCAATTTTAAAGTAATCTTAATATTCTATATACAGTTACGAGCGTCATGCGTTCTTAATAATTATTCATCTCTGTCACCGTTTGCTTTTTTTTTTGGAATGGCGCTCTCCTATTGATTGGCTACGATCACGCCACCTTTGCCCCCCCACTCGCTTTTTGGTTTTTGTAACTATTGTGTTGGAGCGGGTCGCTCCTTATATAAATGCATATATTAGTTAATAACTAAATGGAATCCTCTCTTTCTTTTTCCCAGAAAGAGACGCCTACGGAAGCCAACAGTACATAAACAGATAAAGCACATAGGCTATAGTTATTAACTAATATATGCATTTATTTAAGGCGCCAATTTATAATTGTAACAAATAGTATTTGAATAAAAACATTCAATCGGGTAAAACACGGGCGTTGCCCGGGTCATTCGGCTAGTATATATATATATATATTAGGAAATAAGAAGATTTTCTGCTGATTTTGATTATCTTGAGGATTATGCCATGGAATTATTTGCTGGTTCTTTTTAGTTCTAAATGGTATTGGTAATGCAGTCGTGACAAAAATCTTGAAAGTATAATAATAAAAATAGTTTTGATCAGTAATTGCCTTAATTGAGCTAAAGGAATATATAAAAACATAATTTGATAAAAGTACTGCCTGGCTTAAGGCGTAAGAATAATAAAAAAAAATATTTACATAATTTACAAACGGTTTGGGCCGGCCATCGGGAAACAACAACAATAGGTTATATAAAGGGAAAGTCGCGACGTCTGGTGGTATACTTAACGGAATATTTGAATCTATGAAATATAATTTTAAATGAAATAATATTTTTATATAACATATTGTTGCGAATAAGGCCTCAAAACACCTACCATCTCCGCCAATAGATGGCGCTTTCGCCTGTTTCTGTCTGGAACTGGTGTGGATATCGCTGACTGCTGTGGTCCTGTTTCCTGGAGCAAATAGCTGTAAATAGATGCTCATATTGGCTCTGGATAAGCAGGTGAAAAGTGCAAACTTATTAAAATATAGTTCGAATTGAAAGGAGATTCATTGAATTTAATTATATAAAAAAGGGATGTATGAATTCCGATCTCGTTCATCTTTTCATCCAGGTATTGACGTGTTGAACGTGTAGTATGACTCGTGGCTTTATTCTGGTGTAGCTACACGGATCTTGTGTCACTTGGATACAAATATGGTACCCCATTGTGGAATACTGGGCATAAGTCTTTGGTAGATTTGCGAATTTATCTTGACACTAAGGAGAAACGGAAATATCTTTATTTAACGAGGTTACTAACCAAAATAAAATGATTTTTGAGCCCCAATGGCCGCGTAAAGCGGAATATATAAAACCTCTATGACCAGGCTGGGGAGGCTGGGGACAGGATCTAAATCAGGGAAGAGGCAGGTTAGGTCGGATTGGGTCCGCGGAGGTCAGGAGGCAGGAAGGGAGGACTAGAACTTTGCAGCTCTAGCTCTGGCAGTTGGGCAAGACATTGATCTTGCCTCGTGGTCGGCAGAGAGGGAAAAAAATCTTGACACTAAGGCCGTTTAACTCCTATGATCTCTAACCGACACAAAACGCTATGTCGTTATGACACAAAAACTTGTCACGTAAAGGTGTCGCGAAAATAAGATACGATTATTTTAATTGGGAAGTATGCGCTTAGTAAGATAGAAATACACTAAAATTGGATAACAAGTAGGCAAGAAGCTCAGATGACGCTGAACAAGTGCATGTACCATGTTTTATACTCTCAATTGGAGTAGATTAATAAAAGTCCTCCCCCTTATTATGAAGTACTAAAAGTATTTCTTACTACTTCTTCTTACTACAATTGACAATTTAAACAATTATATTGATTCTTCTAATCAATTGTTACAAAGGTGAAAAAATATATACAGTTAAACCTATCTATAGCGCCTCCCACTCTATAGCGCTCGATTTTAAATACGTAGTACGATGTGATTTACATTAAAAGTGACCTGTCTATAGCACCTCCTCTCTATAGCACTCTATTTTGATCAGTCCCAAGAGTGGGCGCTATAGACAGGTTCAACTATAATAAAATAGTAAATAAAGGGTACATAAAATGTAGGGGAATATATAGTTTATGTAAAACGATATTTGAAAATTATCCCGCAAGTGTTTCTTTTCAACGAAAAATCAAAATTTATTTTAAAGAAGAAATAACGATTATTTTTAACCTTAGAGATGAAATATGAAAGGATGAATTGTGAAGAGTAATGATAAACGGAAAAAAATAAAAGTGTCCAGGGTAGCCTAGTGGACATGGCATCTGCCCGGTAAGCGGAACACTGTGGGTTCGTTTCCCATCCCTGGACACTTTTATTTTTCCGTTTATCATTACTCTACACAATTCATCCTTTCATATTTCACCTCAAAGGTTATAAATAATCGTTATTTCTCCTTAAAATAAATTTTGATTTTTCGTTGAAAAGAAACACTTGCGGGATAATTTTCAAATGTCGTTTTACAATCACAAGCCGCATTATATTATATTGAATTATATAGTTTATGTGTACAAATTTCTTCAGCAAGGAAGACTTCCCCACCTTGAAAGAGTTCTCCTCCAGACAAGGTCAGCTTGAAAACTCCTCAGTTCCACGCAATTCCCTAGTTCCTTCTCTATTATTGAATATGGGGTACCATTAGAGCAGTTGGAAGGGAAGATTCTGATACGCAGGGTGTATTCCAGGTATGAACAGGTGATCCAGGCTGTACCTCAGGATGAATCCCAGCTCAAGGCTCTGCGTCAGCTGATGAAGACACCCAAGGTAAGTTCTTGTAGCTTACAGTTGACGTACGGCCTCCCTAGAGTGTCCTAGCTAATGTCCTCCTTAAGTGACGATTACATCTCCCAGTGTTGTTCAATAATTATTATTTAAAATATACAGTTAAACCTGTCTATAGCGCCCCCTCTAAATAGCGCTTCCCTCTCTATAGCGCCCGATTTTAAATACCCAGTACGATGCGATTTTCATTAAAAGTGACCTGTCTATAGCACCCCCTCTCTATAGCACCCTATTTCGGTGATTCCCAAGAGGGGCGCTATAGACAGGTTTAACTGTATATTGATATTGTGTTGAGATGTAGAAAATTACAAATATAATTGCAATATATATTTTTTCCCTTGAAAATAAATTTACTTCGGCCAGTAAATATTTTTATTACCTCGACGTTTCGACAAAAATATTTTGTCCTCGTCAGGAGGAAAACAAAATTAAAACATTTGGCAAGGCGTTAAAAAAGATTTACTGGCCGAAGTATCTTTATTTTCAAGAAATATGAATGCCGGCCAGGCAGCCTCTATCTTTGTGCAATATATTTGTAATTGTATTCGTAACATATACAGAGGGTGTTTCCTTTCAAATGAAACGATTTCAAACGTCCGTTAGAACTTTATTTTTCGAACGTGAATTTTTTTCATGTGTTCTATGTGCTTCCCCTTCTTCTTGGCTATCTCCCTGCATCGGACTTTCCAAGCTGCGAACACTTCCTTGACTTTGGAGAGCGAAACATTCGACCACTCCTCTTGTGCGGCTTTCCAAAGTCCGGCCTCAGTTTTGGGACGTCGGTTGAAGAGCCGTTGTTTCAACATACCGAACCCGTAAAAATCCAGTGGGCTGGCGTCGGGAGACTTCACTGGAATGTCCGAGTTCCTGATAAAATTTAGGCCTAGGGTGTCCTTCATTTCTTGTAGGAACTGTTGGGTTTTGTTGGAGGTATGGGAAGAGGCTTTGTCGTGATGAAGGAACACTTTGTCCATTTCCCCTGGGTAAAGGTCCTTCAGTTGTTCGATGGCAGGTTTCAGAACGCATTCTATATAGAATTCTGAGTTCACCTTCACCTTCGGTGGAACCTTTATGAGCGGAAGGACTCCACGGCCAGTCATTACCCCGACAACCATGAAACCTTTAGGGAAAGTTTCGGAGCATTGGTGAACCCAATTATCCGGGACCTGATTGCCTCTTTTGATGTAACAGATCTTCCGGATTCCATTGCAATACGTCACATACATCCATGCTTCGTCCAATGTTGCAGTATATTCCGATCTGGAACCGGCCAGGTGTTCCTCGTAGAGCTTCCGGGCATTCGTTGCACGGTTTTTCATGTGGAAAGGGGTGAGCTTGTGAACCTTGCCTTTTCGTCGGGTATCCAGTTCCAAATCTTTGTGAATGATGTTATTTATCGTTTTTAGCGATGTTCCACACATTCTGGAAAGTTGGCGCTGAGATGGTGGATTTTCAGTAGTTGCTAGCCGCTTTACCTTGGAAACCGTGGCGGGGGTCCGCACCGGACGTGGTCGATCGACTTGAAATTTTTGCCCATTGGATTCAGCTTCCCTTTTCTTTCCGATGCCATTTACTACCCTACATATTGTAGCTTTGCCAACATCTAGTCCTTCTGCTTTTAGCTTTTTCACTATGACGCTATAACTGTTTCCTTCTTTGGAAAGGGTCCGAATTGTTTGTTCGACTTGGAGCGTTAGTCTCTCTCCCCCCATGTTGCAAAAATCATGATACCTGATGAAAATGAATTCTCCAGAAGATTCTAGATCTATTGGAACCAGTGTCGTGTGCAGCATGCCTGCACGTGCAAAACGCGAGCGCGCGAAAATCGTTTCATTTGAAAGGAAACACCCTCCGTATTGATTTCATGCTAATTTCATAAGGTGTAAATAAAATTTATGTAAAAGATAAACTTAAGTTTATTTAGGTAGTAGAGAAAGGTGTTGTAGAGGTAAGATATAAACATAAAATAATATCGTTTTGAAAATAGAGCAATCCATATTTCGGTTGGCTGAACGCCAAACCTTTATCAAGGCATTACATTTTTGTATAAAAGTTTGACATTCAGCCAACCGCATATTAGCAAATAAATATTTTATTATATATATATGAGTAAAGGTCAAAAAGACTCTTCCAGTAAGATATGTCAAGTAAGAAGTTTCAGAAGATGAGTTTCTTTTAATTGTAAAACATTACAAGCTTTCGGGCAATGCCCTTCTACAGGTAAAATAAAAATAAAAAACAAAAATTAAAGGTAAATTAAGGCAACTAAGCAACTGAGTAAGAAACTTCTTAGTTGCTTAGTTGCCTTAATTTACCTTTAATTTTTGTTTTTATTTTTATTTTACCTGTAGAAGGGCATTGCCCGAAAGCTTGTAATGTTTTACAATTAAAAGAAACTCATCTTCTGAAACTTCTTACTTGACATATATATAAATAAATCCAATATATGCCTTTTTATTATCTAATAAAATAATATATGTGAAAAATGGTAAAAATAATGGTGTTGGTATTAAAACCGAAAAAGGCATATCTTGACCATGCTCACATGGCCTTTTTAAAATTTTGGTCGTAGAGGTGCAGCCTAAACCATGCTGACGAGGGAGGGCCAACAGCCCGTTAATTTGTCAAGAAAATGGGTTGGCCAAATATCAGGGAACAGGCTAAATCAATGTTTAGTTAATTTCTGTTCCACTAGATGGCTTTCTGCTACCTAAAAAGCTCATGTGAACGTGGGCAAGATATGTCTTTTTTGATTATAATTGTTGGAGTCAATTGTAAATATTCATTTATTCATTTATTAGCATTTTTTAAATTCATTTTGTTTTCATTAATTAATTTATTTTATTTAATCTGTGAAGTTTATTTTTATTATTTGGCACTGTTGGTGTTTTGTTGATATTTTAATCTCCTACCATTATTATTATTGTTGTAATCAAAGTCGTGGTAATAAACCTAATCTATTCTTCAAAGAGTTCATTCATTCATTAACTAAAATCTAGTCTATTTCTTTACAAAGACTTTATTCATTCATTCATTCAATAACTCCAGTCAAAATAAATACAATACTCAAATCTAAAATCCTTTCTGGTCCCTCGAGCCGGATCCACGGATAATTGGGTAAGTGAAAAATTAAATTATCTCGTGGTGAATAGAATCAAACGAAATATAAATATTTAAGCAATCTAAATCATGTCTAAAAAGGCGAATTCAGATATACTTATTTTCAAAATTTATGTTGAAGAATTCAATACCTATGCAAAACAGTTTGACGAAATTTGTCAACAGAAAATTTTACGTAGATTGAAACTTTATCATACAAATATTGCCGAATTATTTAAAACCATCAAAGAAACCTATTATCAAATAGTTAGATCGAATGCTTTGGAAACCAGTGAAACTCTATTTAAAGAATACATAGATGTAAAGAATCGTTATGAAAATTTTGTATTTCAAATTGAAGAAATATTGGAAGTAGAGAACGTTTCTCAGCCAGTCAAATCGGAACAAAGTGTAATATCTAAAGTTAAATTACCAAAATTTAATTTGCCGGTATTTTCCGGTGAGATGTCTCAGTGGTTGAGTTTTAAGGACCTATTTTTGGTTACAATAGATAAAAATACGACTCTTTCAGATATACACAAATTACAATATTTACATTCTTCCTTAAAAGGTGATGCAGCTCGTATAATAAAGGGTTTCCCGATCACTGAAAATAATTATACTCAAGCCTGGAAAACTTTGGTAGAAAGATATGATAATAAAAGAGAGATAATATTCTCTCAACTAGATAAAATATTTAAAATCAAATTATATAAGATCTCTACCTCGAAGGCTATATATGAGTTGTTGGATATCTGCAACGAATCTCTTAGAAATTTAGAGACAATAGGTTTGGAAAGAAATGAAATGGTGGACATTATGTTAATACATTTTTTACAAAAGAAGCTGGATACTCCAATCAGACAACAATGGGAATTGTCCTATGATAATCAAGAACTGCCCTCATATCAAAGGTTTATTTCCTTTTTGGCAAAACAAGCTCAATCTTTAATGAATACAATGAAGGACACTACCGCAAAGGAAAATTTGAATAAAAGAGTAAATACATACAACATCAATGTAGGTTTCAAAAATTGTCTACTATGTAAATTGAGGCATAAACTAAATCAATGTAATGAATTCAGACAAATGTCAATTCAAGATAGAATAGGTTATGTAAAACAGAACCAGCTTTGTTCTAATTGTTTGCGTGGCAATCATTCTGTTGAGAATTGTAAAATCACAAATCGTTGTTTCCATTGCAATGGAAACCATCATACCTTGTTGCATGTGATTTCAAGTCCTCCAAGACAAAGGGAATCATCTAGTGTCCAGTCTACCTCTCCCAAATCAGTACAACCATCGAGTGTACCTTCAACAAGCACATCCTGCTGTTTGAGTGGAGCAGAGGGTTCTATACAAATACTGTTATCTACAGCTATAATTCATATACAAGATGTAAATGGAGAAGATCAAATTTGTAGAGCTCTGTTAGATAATGGAAGTCAAATAAGCCTTATCACTGAAAAGTGCGCGGCAAAGCTAGGAATACCCATCAGACGTAAACGTATAGCAGTTGGAGGTTTGGGAGATCAACTGGTAGAATCTTCCCTAGGTGAGGTCTTTATCAGGTTTTCTTCTCATTTTGATCATCAATCGTTTGAGACTACAGCACTGGTTCTTACCAAGTTAACAAACAATATTCCTAGTTTTACGGTCAAGAAAATAAATTATTCACATATGAAGGGATTGATCCTGGCTGATCCTTCATATTTTAAATCAATAGAAATAGATGTAATCTTGGGGTCAGATATAGTATTCAACCTCATTCAGGAAGGAAGGAGAAATGGAAATGAAAATGAGCCATCTGCTATCCATTCAAAATTGGGATGGCTCGTATATGGTCCGACCTCAGTGAGTGAACGGCAGTCATTCAGAAATATGGCACATTTCTCTTCTGAATTGGAATCTGAAGATTTAATAAAAAGGTTCTGGGAATTGGAATCCATTCCTTTGGAAGAAATTCCTACAAAAGAAGAAAAGGATTGTGAAAGTCATTATTTAAAAAATGTAGTCAGGGATGAATCGGGAAGGTATATTGTAAGGCTTCCATTTAAGGAGTCAGCTGAAAAGTTCGGTCAATCGAAATCCATCGCAATTAGCAGATTTCTTAATCTAGAGAAAAGGTTAGAACAAAATGAAAATATATATGTTCAATATAAACAATTTATGAATGAATATATAAGATTAGGTCATATGCAGGCAAGTTGTTCTCTGCAGACTGAACCAAAATATTACATTCCTCATCACTGTATTCTAAAGGCACAGCCAAATAAGTTACGAGTGGTATTTGATGCATCCACCAAGACTACCACCCAAATATCATTGAATGATCTCCTTCATGTAGGTCCAAAACTTCAAAATAATATATTCAGCATCCTACTTAAGTTCCGCACGAACTCTGTTGCTTTAGTGGCCGACATTGAAAAGATGTATCGGCAGATTAGATTACATCCAGACGATATTAAATATCAAACCATACTATGGAGAGATCGTAAAGATCTAGAATTGCAGGAGTATAACTTGTTGACAGTCACTTATGGCCTTGCATGTGCTCCTTACTTGGCAATTCGAACTCTACATCAGATTGCCCATGAGGTACAGGTTTCTAATCCAAGAATATCCAAGATTATTCGTGAGGATTTCTACGTGGATGACCTTCTGACTGGATGCCCCACAGTGGAGGACGCCAAGGGACTCATGCAACAATTGATTGCTGTATTGGGTTCTGGTGGATTCGTTCTGAGAAAATGGGTATCCAATGAAACTTCTATAATTGAAGACTTACCTTTATTATTGAGAGGAAAAGGTGAGGTGATGGAATTTAATAGAAAGGAATCAGGCGTGAACGTTCTTGGAATCCAATGGGATCCAAGTTATGATACCCTCAACATTTCTTGTAAATCTGGTCCAGCTGATATTAAATCAAAGAGACAAATTGTATCGGCTATAGCCAGAATTTATGACCCCTGTGGCTGGCTTTCCCCTACCACAGTTGTGCTAAAACTTCTCCTCCAAGAAATATGGAAATTGAAATGTGGCTGGGATGAAGATATACCTGCTTCTATTCAAAGAAAGTGGAATACTTTTGAAAGAGAAATGAAGCATTTTCAACAAATCAGTATTCCAAGATGTATATTCCAAAAGAATTTATTAATTTCCAATATGCAGATGCATGGATTCTGTGATTCATCGGAGTTGGCTTATTCTGCTGTCTGTTATCTAAGAATAACTTATGAGAATAATCAAATTGAGACCATTCTTTTGACAGCAAAAACAAAAGTTGCTCCCACCAAGAAAATAACCATACCAAGACTTGAGCTTTGCGCAGCCTTGATGTTGGCGCAACTTCAATCGCAGACAACTCAAGCACTTCCCTTTAATATCGATGAACAATTATATTGGACAGATTCAAAGATTGTTCTGGCGTGGATTACTTCTGAATCAAAGAAGTGGCAGATATTTGTGGCCAATCGGGTGGCAAAGATTCAAGATCTGACTGCAGCCCATTCATGGCAATATATATCAGGCAAGCAAAATCCAGCAGACCTTGCTACGAGAGGAATTTTGCCTTCCTGTTTGATCAATTCAAAATTATGGTGGCATGGACCCGTTTGGTTGACATTAGATGGTTCGGAAAATATTCCTTCATTCACTATAGACCCTTCTATGGGTTTAGAAGAGCGCAGTGTTATACTGCATGCTACAATAGCAGAACCATGCCCAGAGTTTTTGTCCAAATATTCTTCCTTCACCAAACTTTTAAGGGTCATGGCTTGGCGTAAAAGATTTATTAATATCACCAGAAAACAGCCGACTCAAAGACTCTCATTTCTAACATCCCAAGACTTAAAAGATTCTCTATTACAAATCGTCAAGATTATTCAGAGATGTGAATTCACCCCAGAAATCAATGCTTGCATAAAAAATATTCCTTTACCAAGAAAAAGCAAGCTTATTTCGCTTAACATTTTTATAGATTCCCAAGGAATTCTTAGAGTAGGCGGACGATTACGTCACTCGGATTTAGATATTGATCAGAAGCATCCTATGCTAATTCCTAAAGATCATTTTGTAACCAAATTAATTGTATTACACTATCACCTAAATAATCTTCATTCTGGAACTCAATTAACTTTATCTTTGATTCGAAATAAGTTTTGGATTCCTTCTGGAAGAAACTTAATCAAAAGGGTCTTAAATCAATGTCTCGTATGCCTGAAGAGTAAATCTAAGGCTATTCATCAGATAATGGGAGACTTGCCAAAAAATAGACTTCTTCCAGGTAGACCATTTGAAAAGATTGGTATTGATTTGGCCGGTCCCATTCAAGCTAAACCTATGCTGAAACGAAGCAAAGTTATTTTCAAATTCTACATAGTCCTATTCGTTTGCTTCACCACCAAAGCCATTCACTTAGAAATTTCATCAGATTTGACTGCGGAAACCTTTCTTGCAGCATTGAAAAGATTCATCTCTAGAAGAGGAAGACCAACTGATATATACTCAGACAATGCAACTAACTTTAAGGGTGCAAGCAACATTTTGAAAGAACGATGGAAGTTGTTCAAGGCTGCTAATATTCAAGATTTTTCAGCCATAGAATCCATTAATTGGCATTTCATTCCTCCGTCGGCACCTAACTTTGGTGGATTATGGGAAGCTGGCATTAAATCAGTTAAAACCATCTTATCTAAAACGATGAAATCTAGGTTGTTGAACTACGAGGAGTTACTGACCTTATTGGCTCAAATTGAAGCCTGTCTTAACTCCAGACCATTAACCTTTGTTAGCAATGATCCAAATGACCTAACAGCGCTAACACCAGGACATTTTCTTATAGGAAATGCTATGCGACATGATGCAGAGTCTGATCACTCTACTTTGAATCTTCGCTCCAGATGGGATCTGATTCAACCTCAGAGAGACTACTTCTGGAACCGTTGGAGCTGTGAATATCTACATCAACTCCAAGAAAGAAGGAAGTGGAGGACTTCACATCCGGATGTCAACATTGGAGATTTGGTTATGTTGAAGGAACAAAACAAACCACTACAATGGAAACTGGCGAGAATTGTCCAGATATTCCCAGGAGAAGATGATCATGTCAGAGTGGTGCTTCTTCGTACCCCTAAAGGCCTTCTGAAGAGACCAATAACCAAGATATGTCCTCTGCCTTACAAGGAGTGAGCTCTTGAACTGAAATATAGTTCAAGGTTGTGGGGGAGTATGTTGGAGTCAATTGTAAATATTCATTTATTCATTTATTAGCATTTTTTAAATTCATTTTGTTTTCATTAATTAATTTATTTTATTTAATCTGTGAAGTTTATTTTTATTATTTGGCACTGTTGGTGTTTTGTTGATATTTTAATCTCCTACCATTATTATTATTGTTGTAATCAAAGTCGTGGTAATAAACCTAATCTATTCTTTAAAGAGTTCATTCATTCATTAATTAACTAAAATCTAGTCTATTTCTTTACAAAGACTTTATTCATTCATTCATTCAATAACTCCAGTCAAAATAAATACAATACTCAAATCTAAAATCGAACAATAATAATCCCTATGTATTATAATAATTGATTATAATAATCCCTATGTCAGTGTATGTATATATGTATGTGTGTATGTTTGTCGCTATACACGTCCACAATACATAACTAATCTGACTGAAATTTTAACAGTACACCTATCCCCCGATTTACACGGTACTTGTTTTACACGTTTTCGCTTTTACTCGGTTTTCCAAAAAGGTTTTTTTTTTGTCGCACTATACTAAATGCTACTGTGATTGAACACATGCGCTGTGTACACATCTCACGAGGAATCCGAGCTTATGTGCTGACTGCATATTTTAACCTGTCAATGCATTTTATTTTTATTTCTGTGTACACCTATCCCACCGATTTACACCTTTTTCTCAGGAACGTATCTACCGTGTAAATCGGGGGATAGGTGTATATAGAGTAGAATCTGGAAAAAACTTATAGTGAAAATTTCAGGTCTCTATCCCGAATATTGCGTCACTCGCAAATGTTAAATGTCAACTGTCCTGCTGACAATGTCACCATCTGACCAGAGATGACATACTGAGACACCTAAAGGTGGAAAAACGCGACATAATACAACCGGATGTATCACCATAAACCCTTTTATAATAAAAATTAGATCAGTCTTACAATAAATATAGAATATTATAATATTAAATATGTCAACTGTGTCCTGCTGTCATTGTAGACCAGAGATGACATTCTGGGACATCTAATGGTGGAAAAACGCGACACGATACAACCTGATGTATCACCATCAACCCTTTGATAATCAAAATTTGATCTGTCTTACAATCAATATAAATATAATAATAAATAAGTAAGACGACTATCTTGAATTATACTTCAATAGAAAGAAGCATCAAAAGAAAAAGGAAATAAAAAGTGAGGAATCAATAAATAAAATATCTCTTTTTATCAAAACATATCTATTAAATTGAGAAAAAGGGCATTTCCTGATCTTACAACTAAAAGTTGCTGCAACTTTTATTTGCACAATCAGGAAATGCCCTTTTTCTCAATTTATCCACCTGATCCAAGTACATATTCACTTTTGTACTATTCTTCATATCTATTAAATGTTACGATATTAGTTAAATCTTGTTATTCCATCAAGTGGCTGGTGTTAGAAGTAGGATATGGTGTACAGGTGGAGTTCTTGACTGAACCAATGGGAGAAGCGCGGTCCGTACTGATCAAGACACTCCCTGAAAGTTCTGCTTTAGTGTGGAACACCCTGAACAAGGCCAACATAAACGCTAACGTGACCATCCCAAACCTGAGACAGTAAGTAACTCCACCATCCCTGGATTATGTTTTATACACTTTAGTAGATTACACTTACGTATGGAGGGTCAGTGGAAGGATGGTCTAAACCGTTGGTTTTCGACCGCTACGACCCGGGTTCAATTCCCGCATGGGGCACTTTTTTTCTGATAAAAAAAATGCTCCAATGGATCCCCATTCTTGCAAAAAGTCCAATTCCACTAACAAGTGCAAGTAAACAAACAGAACTCTGGCACATTTGTAAGTGCAAAGACGAACTGCTTTTCACATGTGGAGACATGTGGTGCACTTATAGTAAAAGCAGTCGTCTACTTCTACCCACCATGTTTATCATGGTCTGTACCACATGATTAACCTGACAACTCTTTGGCTATTTTTATTTTGACGTCATAATTTTGAGTTTAAATACAAATAAGTATGATACAGGTTATATTAATAAAGATATAGCATATATACAAAATATGGGGGTGGTAGCAAATAAGAACAGTGTACATTTTAATAGAAGGGTATGATCTTATAAGGTATAGGCTCTAACTAATTGGAAGATATGTGAAATATACTAAAAGTGTCATTATTATACAGTTTAAAATATACTATATGTATACTACATTACATATCCTTCAAATGTGTTCGCTACCAATCCATCTCTGATGATCCAGGCCTTCCTCTAGATGCTACCGTCGAGCTATTAGAATTAACTTTGCTTTAAAACATATCTAAACATGTGAAAAAATAGTACAAATGCGAAATTGTACTGGGATAAGGTGCATAAATTATGAAAAAGGCATCTCCTTATCGTGCAACTGAGTTGCTGATGGCTTGCGTCATCTATCGGAATAAATATCAACTATTCTCGTTGATTTTTAATTATTCCAGAATTGGCTAAATACCCATTCTTGATTAATCAAGAAAAGCTAACCACGGACGCGTTTCGGGCTGTTGGCCCTCATCAGCGTGGTACAAGCTGTACCTCAACGACCATAAAACTGGTCATTCAAGCATCCTGAAAAATCATGAAACGGGTAGTTAAGGCCAAAATTGCGTGAGACCGCGACACAATGTGAAAATATTGTACAAATGTGATATTGTATTGGGATAAGGTGCATAAATCCGATAGATGGCGCAAGCCATCAGCACCTTTCAGTTGCACAATAAGGAGATGCCTTTTTTTATAATATCTAAACATCTTTTTGTGTTTTTTACGGCCGGAATTTGCTTGAGTGATTGCTTAACCATATTTTATATCGGAGCATTTCCTGATTATGCAAATAAAATTTGTTGATGGCTTGCGCCATCTATTGGAATAAATAGCCATTAGCAAATTTTATTTTCACAATCAGGATGTTATATATTGGTGTTAGTTGTGTGGATATGCTTTTCATTTTACTCTTTTATGTAAATAGTCATTTTGAATTTCTCTTTTATTGTATTTTTATGTTATAAAGGGAGAAGCTTCCTATATCGGCAGTCATTGTGGTATAATGTGGCTTGTGGAGGGGAGTGTGACTCGTGACTTGAGGAGAGCACACAGCTTGTCTTCTTCTTCTTTCTTATCTTCGCTCAATCATATTAGGGTATCAAGCTTGTAGAGCTTGAGACTTGACAACCATCATGATTGAGTGAAGTAGAATGCGTCTGCCTTTGTCATTACGACTGGGAGCACTACTCAGTGGCAAGACGACTTAGCTCCGAAAGAAATGGCCGCCTCTGACATGAGGAACAGACGCCATGTTCAGCTGCTCCTAACATGGAGTACAAACGCTGCTCATCCTGTATCCCTGGATTAGGAGCCCTTACAGGGTACTATCAGCCGGGCCAGCTGAGCCCAGGTTTTTTAGTGAGCTTGTTACTGCTCCCCCTCCTCCTTTTTAATCCGGGCTTGGGACCGGCAAAGGCGGAGTTACACAGCTTGTTCAATGAAATAAACCTACCTCTTCCAAAAGTACAAGTTTACTCAGTGGTAGACTTACTCGAGGTATATCTCCGCGACACAGTAAAAGCCTTTTTCATAATTTATCTACCTGGTCCAATTACAATTCCACTTTTATACTATTTTTTCACATCTTTCATCTTTACTTAATGTCAAATGTATTTAATTAATATTTATGATATTTGTCTTTTGATATTTACACATAACAATCTTATTAAGGCGATTTACTCATTTTTAAAAGTGACGAATTTATTTTTAAAAGTTAAGAATTTATTTTTAACAGTTACGAATTCCCTCTTAAAATGCTATATATATTAATTTCCTCACGGAAAATTTTCTATCTATAAGTAGTGTATTATTAATTTGTTCTAGAAGTTGACCTGAATCTATCAAATCTCACCAAGTTTGAATGGAAGATTGACCCCGTGTGTGACAGATATCTGAAGGAAGAAAGAGCAGGACTTGGTATCACGGACTGGGACTACACCAGTTACCATTCTCTATCCCAGGTATGTCTATACTTTTGAACTTCTAGAAAGAACAAACTTCGTGATATCTAGAAAAAACAAAGATTTGATATCTGTATTCATATGGATAATGTGAGTGACGCTATGAGTAAGACAGCTATTGGAGAAGCTTGATTGAGGAGGTACATCAATTTTAGGACAGATTCACCTGAAAATAGCCTTTCCTAGGACAACTAATTGATAACTCATCTTGGAGGAGTTTGATTCTTTGAAAGATTCACCAGAAAATAGCCTTTCCTAGGACAGTTATTCTATCACTCGCCTTGAAGGAGCTTGATTGAGGAGGTACATCAATTTTAGGACAGATTCACCTGAAAATAGCCTTTCCTTGGACAGTTATTCTATCACTCGCCTTGAAGGAGCTTGATTGAGAAGGTAAATAAATCTTAGGACAGATTCACCTGAAAATAGCCTTTCCTAGGACAGTTATTCTATCACTCGCCTTGAAGGAGCTTGATTGAGGAGGTACATAAATCTTAGGACAGATTCACCTGAAAATAGCCTTTCCTAGGACAGTTATTCTATCACTCGCCTTGAAGGAGCTTGATTGAGAAGGTACATAAATCTTAAGGCAGCTTCACCTGAAAATAGCCTTTCCTAGGACAGTTATTCTATCACTCGCCTTGAAGGAGCTTGATTGAGGAGGTACATAAATCTTAGGACAGATTCACCTGAAAATAGCCTTTCCTAGGACAGTTATTCTATCACTCGCCTTGAAGGAGCTTGATTGAGGAGGTACATCAATTTTAGAACAGATTCACTTGAAAATAGCCTTTCCTAGGACAGTTATTCTATCACTCGCCTTGAAGGAGCTTGATTGAGGAGGTACATCAATTTTAGGACAGATTCACCTGAAAATAGCCTTTCCTTGGACAGTTATTCTATCACTCGCCTTGAAGGAGCTTGATTGAGAAGGTACATAAATCTTAGGACAGATTCACCTGAAAATAGCCTTTCCTAGGACAGTTATTCTATCACTCGCCTTGAAGGAGCTTGATTGAGGAGGTACATAAATCTTAGAACAGAATCACTTGAAAATAGCCTTTCCTAGGACAGTTATTCTACCACTCGCCTTGAAGGAGCTTGATTGAGGAGTTACATCAATTTTAGGACAGATTCACCTGAAAATAGCCTTTCCTAGGACAGTTATTCTATCACTCGCCTTGAAGGAGCTTGATTGAGGAGGTACATAAATCTTAGGACAGATTCAACTGAAAATAGCCTTTCCTAGGACAGTTATTCTATCACTCGCCTAGAAGGAGCTTGATTGAGAAGGTACATAAATCTTAAGACAGCTTCACCTGAAAATAGCCTTTCCTAGGACAGTTATTCTATCACTCGCCTTGAAGGAGCTTGATTGAGGAGGTACATCAATTTTAGAACAGATTCACCTGAAAATAGCCTTTCCTAGGACAGTTATTCTATCACTCGCCTTGAAGGAGCTTGATTGAGGAGGTACATCAATTTTAGAACAGATTCACCTGAAAATTGTCTTTCCTAGGACAGTTATTCTATCATTCGCCTTGAAGGAGCTTGATTGAGGAGGTACATAAATCTTAGGACAGATTCAACTGAAAATAGCCTTTCCTAGGACAACTAATTGATAACTCATCTTGGAGGAGTTTGATTCTTTGAAAGATTCACCAGAAAATAGCCTTTCCTAGGACAGTTATTCTATCACTCGCCTTGAAGGAGCTTGATTGAGGAGGTACATCAATTTTAGGACAGATTCACCTGAAAATAGCCTTTCCTTGGACAGTTATTCTATCACTCGCCTTGAAGGAGTTTGATTGAGAAGGTACATAAATCTTAGGACAGATTCACCTGAAAATAGCCTTTCCTAGGACAGTTATTCTATCACTCGCCTTGAAGGAGCTTGATTGAGGAGGTACATAAATCTTAGGACAGATTCACCTAAAAATAGCCTTTCCTAGGACAGTTATTCTATCACTCGCCTTGAAGGAGCTTGATTGAGAAGGTACATAAATCTTAAGACAGCTTCACCTGAAAATAGCCTTTCCTAGGACAGTTATTCTATCACTCGCCTTGAAGGAGCTTGATTGAGGAGGTACATAAATCTTAGGACAGATTCACCTGAAAATAGCCTTTCCTAGGACAGTTATTCTATCACTCGCCTTGAAGGAGCTTGATTGAGGAGGTACATCAATTTTAGAACAGATTCACTTGAAAATAGCCTTTCCTAGGACAGTTATTCTATCACTCGCCTTGAAGGAGCTTGATTGAGGAGGTACATCAATTTTAGGACAGATTCACCTGAAAATAGCCTTTCCTTGGACAGTTATTCTATCACTCGCCTTGAAGGAGCTTGATTGAGAAGGTACATAAATCTTAGGACAGATTCACCTGAAAATAGCCTTTCCTAGGACAGTTATTCTATCACTCGCCTTGAAGGAGCTTGATTGAGGAGGTACATAAATCTTAGAACAGAATCACTTGAAAATAGCCTTTCCTAGGACAGTTATTCTACCACTCGCCTTGAAGGAGCTTGATTGAGGAGTTACATCAATTTTAGGACAGATTCACCTGAAAATAGCCTTTCCTAGGACAGTTATTCTATCACTCGCCTTGAAGGAGCTTGATTGAGGAGGTACATAAATCTTAGGACAGATTCAACTGAAAATAGCCTTTCCTAGGACAGTTATTCTATCACTCGCCTAGAAGGAGCTTGATTGAGAAGGTACATAAATCTTAAGACAGCTTCACCTGAAAATAGCCTTTCCTAGGACAGTTATTCTATCACTCGCCTTGAAGGAGCTTGATTGAGGAGGTACATAAATCTTAGGACAGATTCACCTGAAAATAGCCTTTCCTAGGACAGTTATTCTATCACTGGGCTTGGAAGTGCTTGATTATGAAAGCACACTAGTTTATGGACTGATTGACATCTGAAAAAAAAAACAATAGAATCTCTTTATAATTAACACCTAGTTGCAGAGGCAAAGAATCCTTTAGGGAGAGGTACCGTAAATTGCTAATAAGTAAATATGTTAATTTTGCGATGAAAACTGTCCTTTGTAGAGAGGTGTCTTCTAATAAGAATGTCCTCTCATGGACGTTCTTCTTCTTTCTTATCTCCACTCAATCATATCAGGGTATCAATCTTGTAAAGCTTGAGAATATGATTGGGTGAAGTAGAATGCGTCTGCCTTTGTCATTAAGACTGGGAGCACTACTCAGTGGCAGGCCGACTTAGCTCCAAAAGAAATGGCCGCCTCTGACATGAGGAACAGATGACATGTGCAGCCGCTCCTAACATGGAGTACAAACGCTGCTCATCCTGTATCCCTAGAGCCCTTACAGGGTACTATCAGCATGGCCAGCTGAGCCCAGGTTTTTTAGTGAGCTTGTTACTGCTCCCCCTCCTCCTTTTTCATTCGGGCTTGGGACCGGCAAAGGCGGAGTTATGGAGGTTATACTGCATGTAGGTAACTCAAGAGCGGACTTTGTTATCGCCCAGCTTGGCTGTGCAGATCTACGGCCACCTAGAGAAGCTGGCGAGTGAAACCAACGACACCGAGCTCATCACACTGGGTAAGACCCACGAAGGACGTCAGCTTAAGGCAATCAGAGTAAGTACATCTTTGTTACACGAATTTCTTAACCTATCACACGTCATCTTCTGTAAAATAACAATCATTATGAATCATAAAACTCATAACATTGTTTAAAAATCGTTAAAGATAATTCAACTTCGATCATAAAAAGTATCAGAATAATATTTGGTTACTTTTCTTTTTTATAAAGGAGTTAGACGAATTCTTCCTGAGTGAATGCTTTCTCAACAAATATAGTTTCAGAATGACGTTTAACAAGTTTACCATGAATGTTTCTTTTGAACGAAAAATAGTAATTTATTTTAAGGAGAAATAATGACTATTCCTATATTTAGGGATGAAGTATGGAATAATGAATTGTGAAGAGTAATGATGAAGGGAAAAATAAATGTGTCCGGGGATGGGAATTCTCGTTCAAAAGAAACATTTGCGGCAAAACTTGTCAAGCGTCATTTTACAATCATAAGCCGCATTATATTGTATTATAAATTAACTTACAAACGGAAAAATATGTCCAGGGTAGCCTAGTGGACATGGCATCTGCCTGGTAAGCGGAACACTGAGGGTTCCCATCCCTGAACACTTTTATATTTCCGTTCATCATTACTCTTCATAATTCATCATTTCATACTTCATTCCTAAAGATAGGAATAGTCGTTATTTCTCCTTAAAATAATTAAAATTACGATTTTTCGTTCTGTAAAAAGAAATATTTGCGGTAAAACTTGTTAAACGTCGTTCTATAATCATAGCCGCATTATATTGTATTATAAATCTAGTTTCAACACAGCTTTAGTAGTAGTAGTTGTAACAATGATAGGAATTCATTACGAAATTCTAAATATCGAATTTTATCGAAGAAGAATCGAAATTTATTTTGAGGAGAAATAACGATTATTTCTAACCTTAAGGATGAAGTATGAAAGGATGAATTGTGAAGAGTAATTATAAACGGGAAAATATCCCTGGACACTTTATTTTTCCGTTTATCATTGCCCTTCACAATTCATCCTTTCATACTTCATCCCTAATGTTAGAAATAATCGTTATTGCTCCTTAAAATAAATTTCGATTTTTTGTTCAAAAGAAACACATGCGGGATAATTTTCAAATGTCGTTCTACAATCATAAGCCGCATTATATTGTATTATATATAACTTTGTCTATATGCTTTTGAAATTAGCTTATATATGGCGGCATCTAGTGTTTGCTTTTGAGAGTTTGAGTTATTTGGTTCTGAAGTATGTATTCTTGTAGGATAAGCTACACAAGGCAATTGCAGCATTGTATATGCTTGTGAAATATTCCAGATTTCTTTTGCAGGCCCCATGTTGGGGCGCCAATTCGCACCAGGTTGTTACCTATTATATGCTTATGTATCTACAGTACAGTGGCTTGACTTGTGTTGTTGTGTGTAGATCGGCAAAGGGAAGGATGTAGTGCTCATGGAGTGCGGTGGTGCACGCTAGGGAATGGATCAGTCCAGCCATATGTGTCTACATGGCAGAACAGGTAGGTCGACAAAATCCCTATATGTAGACTTGCTAGCAGAGTTACTGCAATGTCTACAAATCCATGTCCATCCACGAAAAAGAAAACATCATTAATTAATACACTCATAAGAAAAAACCTTTAGGAAGTTGTACCTTTTAGCATGTGTATCGGTATTCAGACAATATCTCTTCTTCTTTATTATCTCCACTCAAACATATTAGGGTATCAAGTTGTGACCCTTGATAGTGTCTGTTTGACAACCATCATGACTGGGTGAAGTAGAATGCATCTGCCTTTGTCATTAAGACTGGGAGCACTACTCCATGACAGGCCGACTTAGCTCCAAAAGAAATGGCCGCCTCTAACATGAGGAACAGTCGACATGTGCAGCTGCTCCTAACATGGAGTATAGACACTGCTCATCCTGTATCCCTGGATTAGGAGCCTTTACAGGGTACTATCAGCCAGGCCAGCTGAACCCAGGTTTCTTAGCGAGTTTGTTACTACTCCTCCTCCTCCTTTTTCATCCAGGCTTGGGACCGGTAAAGGCGGAGTAATAACTATGATATTTGATACACAGTGACCTTTATTGAAAATACAAGAGATAATCAAGTGTGAAAAAAATTGCTTCTGTATCCTTAAAAAAAATAAACCACGGCCAACAGACTTTTCACTTCCTTAAATTTTGTCCCAGAGTGTATTTCAACATAAACTGGCAATACATATCTTTATTAAAAGTTGAAAACGAGCCAATTTTCGATCTAAAAAAAAAAACAGATTTTCGACTGACTTTCTTATCATTAGAAAAAAAGAAAATTTTTACGTGAAGAAAACCAACCTTAAAGCCATTTTTTCGCTCGAAAACTCGCTCGTTTTTAGCTTAAATACGCATTGACTGTAATATCTGGAATATATTTACAAGAAATTATAGTAGAGTTAAACCTGTCTAATGCGTCCCCTCTTGTGACTCATCAAAATCGGGGCGCTATAGAGAGGAAGGCACTATTTAGAGGGGGTGCTATAGACAGGTAACTTTTAATGTAAATCTCGAATCGTACTACGTATTTAAAAGCGGGCGCTATAGAGAGGAAGACGCTATTTAGAGGGGGGGGGGGCGCTATAGACAGGTATATAACAAACATTAGACAGGCACTCAAACATCACCCATATTAGACTTTCCTTCCATTACATTCTTAATTTTATTCAATAAATTTCCTACGGGTTGTTGGCGACTATGATCCGCTCCAGGAACCGTGTTACATACAAGAGATAGAAAGATCTAGTACAAGACAACTAATACCATCTTTCTGTAATCTGTCAGTCTTGTTGGAACATTTCAAATACACCTATCCCCCGATTTACACGGTAGATACGTTCCTGAGAAAAACGTGTAAATTGGGGGATAGGTGTACACAGAAATAAAAATAAAATGCATTGACAGGTTAAGATATGTAGTCAGCACATAAGCTCGGGATTCCTCGTGAGATGTGTACACAGCGCATGTGTTCAATCACAGTATCATTTAGCATAGTGCGATAAAAACAAAAACTTATTTGGAAAACCGTGTAAAAGCGAAAACGTGTAAAACAAGTACCGTGTTCGCTTTTACACGGTTTTCCAAATAAGTTTTTTTTTGTTTGTTTTTATCGCACTATACTAAATGCTACTGTGATTGAACACATGCGCTGTGTACACATCTCACGAGGAATCCCGAGCTTATGTGCTGACTACATATTTTAACCTGTCAATGCATTTTATTTTTATTTCTGTGTACACCTATCCCCCAATTTACACGTTTTCTCAGGAACGTATCTACCGTGTAAATCGGGGAATAGGTGTACTTCACACCCCATCAGCATATAGACAGGTTTAACTGTATTATTTTAAAATAAAACTTGACATCTGGCTGTGACAGCTCATTAAGAATCCAATTAACGACAACTCGGACATCCTGAAGAAATACAACGTGGTCATCATCCCCGTGTACAACCCGGACGGCTATGAGTATAGTCAACGAGGGGTAAGTCCATACATATCTCATGTTTTGAAAATGGAGCATAAAAACTGTTGGGAGCTAAGATTTTCCTATTCTAACATCGAGCAGAGTAATCACCAACACCTCAAAGAAATTAATACTTTTAATTTCCTTTCATAACTAACTAATTTACATCATTACAAAACCAAATGTATACATGCAAAGTAACTCGGTCATCTGGTCAAAAATATAAATATATTAATCTATGAAAAACAACTTATGTTGTTGTTGTTGTGCCCAATGAAGAGACTCAGATGTCTCCATACATCTCTATCACAGCAGTCGCAATGTCCTCTATCTTGGGTGTGTATACTGTATTGTTGTTGTCGGGTCCAATGAAGAGCCTCAGATGTCTCCATGCATCTCTATCACAGCAGCAGCAATGCCCACTATCTTGGGTGTGTATACTGTATTGTTGTTGTTGTCGTGTCCAATGAAGAGACTCAGATGTCTCCATGCATTTCTATCACAGCAGCAGCAAGGTCCACTCTCTTGGGTGTGTAAAGCTGCTGCTCTGGGTCCATGTCAATTTTCTGTTGTTGTCGTGTCCAATGAAGAGCCTCAGATGTCTCCATACATCTCTATCACAGCAGCAGCAATGTCAATTTTATGCAAGGCTGCGGCCAATGCTGGACATGAGAATATGTGAGTAGGTGTTAGTTCCACACCAGGACAGTTGTTGCATGTCCTATAGGTTCTTGTGCCATCTGGATGTATTGTCATTCCTTTATAGTGTTAAAACAACTTATAAAAAAGCTAACATAAACCAACAACAACAAACCGTTCATTAAGGACCTATGTCCTACATAGGATTCTCCCTTGTGATAACCGCCAATGAAAAAATTTAAACATGACAATTAAAATAGTTTTATTGACATCTTGTCAAAACATGCAAAAGTACACAGTCTGTAATATTTAAAAAAGATATTTATATATAGTATATTTTAAACTGTATTAAAATATATGCATCTTTTTTTTAATATAATTTTAATTATGGATTGCTCAATCTTCAAAATACGATGTTTGTACCTTTACAAAGTTGGCGTACAGTTAACTGATATATTGGAAATTAAATACACCTATCCCCCGATTTACACGGTAGATACGTTCCTGAAAAAAGCGTGTAAATCGGGGGATAGGTGTACACAGACATTGACAGGTTAAAATATGTAGTCAGCACATAAGCTCGGGATTCCTCGTGAGATGTGTACACAGCGCATGTGTTCAATCACAGTAGCATTTAGTATAGTGCGATAAAAACAAAAACAAATATTTGGAAAACCGTGTAAAAGCGAAAACGTGTAAAACAAGTACCGTGTAAATCGGGGGATAGGTGTACCTCTTTTTACAATCTAATATATACCCTTTCATCATTTAAATCTCACGTATTTTCGGATGATTTGGCTATAAATAATCTGCTGTGTTCTCCAGCCTGCTGAGAGAACCTGGAGGAAGAATAGAAGACCCCAGTCCAAATCCTGTATAGGTGTTGATCTCAACCGTAACACAGACGTCAAACATGAAGGTGAGTGCCACATGATTGCATTTATTTAAAAGCCTGCGTTATATATTACCGATAACACCAATATATTAATATATACAGTACGAGCGTCATGCGTTCTTAATTCTTCAGTTTTCATCTCTGTCACCGTTTGCTTTTTTTTTTTTTTTGGAATGGCGCTCTCCTATTGGTTGGCTACGATCACGCCACCTTTGCCCCCCCCCCCCCCCCCCCACTCGCTTTTTCGTTTTTGTAACTATTGTGTTGGAGCGGGTCGCTCCTTAAATAAATGCATATATTAGTTAATAACTAAATGGAATCCTCTCTTTCTTTTTCCCAGTAAGAGACGCCTACGGAAGCCAACAGTACATAGACAGATAAAGCACATAGGCTATAGTTATTAACTAATATATGCATTTATTTAAGGCGCCAATTTATAATTGTAACAAATAGTATTTGAATAAAAACATTCAATCGGGTAAAACACGGGAGTTGCCCGGGTCATTCGGCTAGTATATTATAGTAGGGAGGAAGGGGGGAGAGATAAATTAGACAATTTGTTCTGAACACGTTCTTCGGAGAGTCGATTAAAACATGGAGGGATGCACCAGTGTGAATTAGAATGATAAATTATGTATTTGACAATGAATGATAAAGGCTCAAATAGATCGCCAATTTGGGCTAGGACAAATTGTCTTTGCTTCAAATCTCCATAGATTCAAGGGAACGAATACTAGGAGCTCCTCGGCAAGGATTCTTTGACAAGTTTCTTCGAATCCATTTCGTGATTCAAGAATATCAGCCTTAGTCAGGTTATTATCACTTCTGTTATACCGAAGTAAAGGAAATGGTTGTCTTTGAGTTTACAACGAAATATTTAATGTTTTCATTTCCTACGTTGTTTGGGCGTTGTTAGTGGACTTACAGATTTCTAACCTCATTTAGATACTCGAGCATAAGACGAATTGAAAAAAAAACAATAGAAAAAATAAAAAAATATGTGGGTCAGGTGTTGATATTAAAAATAAAGAAAGCATATCCTGACCATATGTACTTTACAGAAGGCAGAGCGCCATCTAGTGGAACAGAAATCAACTAAACATTGATTTAGCCTGTTCCCTGATATTTTGCCAACCCAATATCTTGATAAATCATCAATCATATCAGGGAACAGGCTAAATCAATGTTTAGGTGATTTCTGTTCCACTAGATGGCGCTCTGTCTTCTGTAAAGCACATGTGCTCCTGGTCTTGGGACTCAACAAAATAGGGTGCTATAGAGAAGGGGTGCTATAGACAGGTCACTTTTAATGTAAATCGCATCTAATACGTATTTAAAATCGGACGCTATAGAGAGGGAGGCGCTATAGACAGGTTTAACTGTGTTGTGTATCTAAAAGCAAAAATATTTCTAAATATTTTCGAATAGAGAACTCCTGCCATGAGAAAAGATTTAAGGTTGGCGTGAATATCAATCTTTCTATCATTGCACAGATAAACCTACTACAGAGAGATTGCCAAAGTTAAATGCATATTAGATGATATTATGCAAAGTCATTTTAATTTTGCAACGGTAGTCGTTCAATAAGATATTTATTAATCAGTTGGTGACTTCAGAAGGATTTTACTGCAATATTTAATACCTCAATGGTGTTTTTAACGTCTCAGTGGGGGTTTAAGCAATGCCATCTCTCACATTTCATGTTGCATACAGGTTGGCTTGTGTCTGAAAACTTGGTGCTCTGGTTTATTTTTTAACACCACATTTACCCTTTGTACTTGAATGATAAACACAATGCATCGTTTTAATGCATTATTAAAGTTAGAAGTGTCTCTTTTCGTATATATATATATCTATATTAATAAAATGGAAATTTCATAAGTGGACATCACTAAAAACTTTCGTTACAATGCATCAATTTCAACCAAATTTTCAACATTTATGTAAAACGAGATGGAGCAGGTTTTGCTTAACATCAAAATATATTTCCTAACATTAACATGCGTAACTTCGCTGTTATCGATTAAATACAAAAAAAAAAATCAACAGAGTTAATTTTATTTATATATAAATACAAAATTAAATTTCAACAGAGTTAATATTTTTACATACTAGTTAATAATCTCAATCTAAAAAATATTCAAAACAAACAATTTTAAGATAACACCATATGTAAAACAGTCGGCCAAGAAAACAACAACGATATTACATCTTTCTCACATATTCACACACAATCTTGATTAATAATTAAAACTAATCTTTAACATTGTTTATTATAAAACGAAAATTAAAATTATACCGCGATTTTAATTTTCGTTTTACAATCATCAGCCGCGTTATATTGTATTTTAAATTGTTTATTATACTTCAACTTTTATTTCTACATTTGTTTTTAAATACCCAATTGTTTTATCATGTTTCTAATTTCGCCTAACAAATATACAAATTTATAGTGACCAACATATGCAAATTTTATCTTTGTTTTTATTTAACTTGATATCGTAAACATAACATCCATTGTAAGCATTTTTCTGTTCACCTTCCGTGGTTTCTCTTTTCTCTGATATTTTTTAGGTGTAGTATATTTTCTTATTACTAGACTACAAACATTCCCTCGAGAAAAACCTGGGCGAAGCCGGGTACATCAGCTAGTATATATATATGTGTGTGTGTTGTAATGTAGTTGTGTTATCCTGTAGGATGACTGTAGTGTGGCATGTTGGTTACAGTCGTGGTGACCACAATGTACAGAGTGGGTTCAGGCGTGATTGGGATTACACAATTGGACGAGACATGTTGGATGTCACCACAAAGATGGCGAGAGAGTAAGTGAAGCCGACACCGGTCAGGGGAGATCTGTGTAGAGGGGTCTGTCAATCCTCGTGTCTCAAAGCGGACTAATCTGTTTGAGTAAGAAAGGGGCACACCTGGGAACCCGACTTGTTTTTCGGGCCTTTTTCCTCCTACAGGCGCCCGACTGTCACTCACTCGATATTTTATTTGTTACCTTGGCAATTACACTACATCTATACAACACATAGATATATATTGGAATATATTACAACATATATATATTAGGTAATACAACAGGTTTCTTGTAATGATTTATTTTTATTAATGCAATCTAAAGTTTTCAGGCATCTCTGCCCTACTACAGGAGTACATCAAACTAATAACAATAAACTTTTATTATTATTCCTTTTATGTACTCCTGTAGTAGGGAAGAGATGCCCGAAAATTTGAGAATACATTGATAATTTTTTTAATAAAAAGGCATATATTGGATCAAAATATCATTTATCTTACCAATATTTCAGTTGGCTGAACGCCAACCTTTATCAAGGTATTCTAACATATTAATGTGTATCAACAACAAACTCAGCGCCACATAACGTCAATAGAATTAAGTTTTAAAATATTTTTGCTTATATTCAATGGGGAGAAAAAAATTATATATACATTTGTATTATACGGTTGGCATTCAGCCAACTGAAATATTGGTAAAATAAATAATATTTTGATCCAATATATGCCTTTTTTTAAAGATTTATTTATGGATTGCTCTATTCTCAAAACATTAATAAATATAAAAAGAATCTTCTCAAGAATCCTGTTGTATTGTTCAATTTATATCCAGGGTTTTTAAACCAATTGATATTAAATAAGGCTAACAGCCTGAAACGCCAACGTGGTTAGATTTCTTGATTAATCAAGAATGGGTATTTGGCAAATTCTGGAATAATTAAAAATCAATGAATAGTTGATAGTTTTTCCGATAAACAATTGACAATTAAAATAATTGTATTGATATCTTGTCAATGCATTCAAAGTGCACAGTCTGCACTATTTAAAAAGGATAATATGCATTATACACCTATACCCCGATTTACACGGTAGATACGTTCCTGAGAAAAACGTGTAAATCGGGGGATAGG
This sequence comes from Cordylochernes scorpioides, assembly GCA_030710605.1. NCBI lineage: Eukaryota > Metazoa > Arthropoda > Arachnida > Pseudoscorpiones > Chernetidae > Cordylochernes > Cordylochernes scorpioides. Next base: position 148,719,401 of record CP092864.1, read on the forward strand.
TGTACACAGAAATAAAAATAAAATGCATTGACAGGTTAAAATATGTAGTCAGCACATAAGCTCGGGATTCCTCGTGAGATGTGTACACAGCGCATGTGTTCAATCACAGTAGCATTTAGTATAGTGCGATAAAAACAAAAAAAAAACTTATTTGGAAAACCGTGTAAAAGCGAAAACGTGTAAAAAGTACCGTGTAAATCGGGGGATAGGTGTATACAGTATGTACAATGAATATGGCGCCTCTACCACCGCTGCAGAGTTTGGTGGAGAATCACCAGCATGTCTCTAGCGACACCACGTATTTCGTCATCTACGAAGAATACGTAGATTGTGGACTTCAACGCTGAGGAGATGGTGTTGGCGTGGTCCTCGAGACCAACTGGAAAGATCTAGGACTGCAGGTCCGGCCGATGATGGAGAACGCCTCTCGGATGACAGGGTGAATGGCGCTGCATAGATGACACAAGCCATTGGCAACTTTTAGTTACACGTATAGGAGATGCCTTTTTCCTGATACAGTAGAATCTTCATGAGAAGACACTTCTCCCTAAAGAACACTTTGACTCTGCAATTAGATGTCCTTTACAGGGAGGCAGTTCTACTGCATATGTTGATGTTCAAGATGAATTTGAGTTTTGACCATGCCAAAATAATGACAGAGCTACTTTTGTCCTTGTAAGAATGTGAAGTGTAAGAAGTGTCGCCAACAAAGATACGTGGCAGAATGGGAAGACAGGTGGAGGGTGGGATGCCGGGATGATTCCTACCCTGGTGCCACTCCCTTCAGCGAGCTGGAGACCCAGGCCCTGAGGAAGTACGCCCTGTCGCTGGGCTCTAGCTTGAAGGTCTACCTTGCCCTACACTCCTATGGTCAGTTATGGATGTACCCCTACGCCTACACTACCAGCCTTCCACCCAACTACGACAATCTTGTAAGTTTTGCCTGTAGTTGTATCTGCCATTGCCCTCAACGTTATCTTCTGTAAGTCTACCGAATTTGTTCCCTCTTATTTTATTGATAAACTACCAGTCTTCTACCCAACTATAACGATCTTGTAAGTGTTGCCTGTAGTTGGACTACTACAAACTTTCTTCCATGTTAAATTCTATAAACCTACCAAAACTTTCCTCCATGTTAAATTCTATAAACCTACCAAAACTTTCCTCCATGTTAAATTCTATAAACCTACCAAAACTTTCCTCCATGTTAAATTCTATAAACCTACCAAAACTTTCCTCCATGTTAAATACTATAAACCTACCAAAACTTTCCTCCATGTTAAATTCTATAAACCTACCAAAACTTTCCTCCATGTTAAATTCTACAAACATACCAAAACTTCCCCCCCATGTTAAATTCTACAAACATACCAAAACTTCCCTCCATGTTACATTCTGCAAACCTACCAAAACTTTCCTCCATGTTAAATTCTATAAACCTACCAAAACTTCCCTCCATGTTAAATTCTATAAACCTACCAAAACTTTCCTCCATGTTACATTCTGCAAACCTACCAAAACTTCCCTCCATGTTAAATTCTATAAACCTGCCAAAACTTTCCTCCATGTTAAATTCTATAAACCTACCAAAACTTTCCTCCATGTTAAATTCTATAAACCTACCAAAACTTCCCTCCATGTTAAATTCTATAAACCTACCAAAACTTTCCTCCATGTTAAATTCTATAAACCTACCAAAACTTTCCTCCATGTTAAATTCTATAAACCTACCAAAACTTCCCTTCATGTTAAATGCTATAAACCTACCAAATCTTCCCTCCATGTTAAATGCTATAAACCTACCAAATCTTCCCTTCATGTTAAATTCTAAGAACCTTCCAAACCTCTCCACTATGCTACACTGTCCATCGTGTTCTATTCTATTAACCACCAATCATGAAATTGTGTTATAGGTTTGCATCGGAAAGTTAGGAGTGAATGCTCTAGCACAGAAATATGGAACACGCTACCAATTAGGACAAGTCTCTAGACTAGTAGGTAAGTACCTATAAGAACCTTAGTGCCGTTTTAAAAGTAAATACGTATACACCTATCCCCCGATTTACACGGTAGATACGTTCCTGAGAAAAACGTGTAAATCGGGGGATAGGTGTACACAGAAATAAAAATAAAATGCATTGACAGGTTAAAATATGTAGTCAGCACATAAGCTTGGGATTCCTTGTGAGATGTGTACACAGCGCATGTGTTCAATCACAGTAGCATTTAGTATAGTGCGATAAAAAAAAACCTATTTGGAAAACCGTTGTAAAAGCGAAAACGTGTAAAACAAGTACCGTGTAAATCGGGGGATAGGTGTACGTATTTTTTTTTCCCCTATCAATATAGATATAATACTATAGTAAAAGGTTTAACTTTGTACAGATCCTGTTTTTACCTGTGTGTGTGTGTGTGTGTGATATGTGTAGTTTATAAAACAACATTTAAAATTATCCCGCATGTGTTTCTTTTGAACGAAAAATCAAAATGTATTTCAAGGAGAAATAACGATCATTTCTAACCTTAGGGATGAAGTATGATAGGATGAATTGTGAAGTGTAATGATAAACGGAAAATAAATTCCCATTCCTGGACACTTTTATTTTTCCGTTTATCATTACACTTCACAATTCATCCTTTCATATCTCATCCCAAAGGTTAAAAATGATCGTTATTTCTCCTTGAAATAAATTTTGATTTTTCGTTCAAAAGAAACACATGCGGGATAATTTTCAAATGTTGTTTTACAATCACAAGCCGCATTATATTATATGTGTAGATTATCCTGTGATCACCTAGTGTCCATTATAGATGTTTTATTACTTAACAAAATGAACTGGAATTTGTACTCAAAATCTTGGTCCTAAAAAACAACTTGGTATTAAAAAATACTCTTGATCTTTTTTATGAGAACATTCTTGAGACTGAATTTGGTAGTTTGTTGTAGTGTATATTTTTTGTAAAATGTATACCCAAATACCATCCTATAGTAATGTGAATAGAATACTATGAACTCTCAGGTATATTCTGGCTGGTAATTGATTAAAATGGACACGTGGAAATACACCGCAAGATTATTGGAAAAGATAAATATAGTTGGAAGATAAATAAAATTGCTATTGTAAATGTTTTTGTGTTAAATGTTAAAATGTTGTAATGTTAAAATATATTTTTATATTGCTTATTTGATTTGTTGTTGTTTTATAATAATGAAGATGCAATTAAGATTGTTGTTGTTATTTATTATCGTTTATTTATAAAAAAATTACATTGTTCCTGGGCTCAGCTGGCCCGGCTGATAGTACCCTGTAAGGGCTCCTAATCTAGGGATACAGGATAAGCAGCGTTTGTACTCCATGTTAGAAGTGGCTGCACATGACGTCTGTTCCTCATGTCAGAAGCGGCCATTTCTTTTAGAGCTAAGTCGGCCTGCCATTAAGTAGTGCTCACAGTCTTAATGACAAAGGCAGTCGAATTCTACTTCACCCAGTCATGATGGTTGTCAAACAGACACCATCAAGGGTCACAACTTGATATCCTAATATGATTGAGTGGAGATAAGAAAGAAGAATTGTATGTAATGATGATAACAAAAAGTGACATTTTAAATTAATATACAAAATTTTTGAGAAAAAAAAAGAAATAATTAATTATAAAATTCACAAACGTGATTCTATATAACGCATCTTTAGAAAATATAAAATGAAAATGTAGCAGTGTGTTTCTCTCTATCTCTCTTGAGGTAATCCGGATTCCTGGAGCACGTACTAAAGCCGTCAACTATCCGGTAAAAGATAGCAGAGCGTGTGGGTTAGTGTTATGGCGAACTTTCGTATATTTATTGTCCTTTAATCTATATATATCTTATATTTAATAAAGATTTTTTGCTGTTTTGAGATTAATTACTTGTAGAGGAATTATTGGTCATTTGCTTGCTTTTGGTATGCAGTTGTGGAAGAGATTAGAATAAAATTAGTTATCAAAAATAGATTTAATTGCGCTAAAGGATATGCATAAAAGACAATTTGATAAAAGTAATGCCTGGCTTAAGGCGAATAGAACAAGGAAAAACAAAAGATTATTTACATAATGTACAAAAGTTTTGAGCCGGCCATTGGGATAAAACAACAACGAGTTTTTATAGGGGAAGCGTGACCTCTGGCGGTCGATTTAACAGAGTATTTGTATTTATGAAATATAACTTTAAATAGAAAATAATATTTTAATATAACATATATGCATGTAGATATGAATCTATATGCCTGTAGATATGGATAGATATACCTTTAGAAAGATTATAAATATCCAAAAGCCCGCATGTAACCTGCATCTTTTATTCCATCAACTCGCCATATGTAAATAGCCAGGACAAGGTGACTCGCGAGCTGAACTCGAATGCAACATCTGTAAATTGAGACAAAATAAATACAGTAGAACCTCCCTGTAAATGACACCTAATTACAAAACCAAAGTGTCCTTTAGGGAGAGATTTCTTCTTACCAGAGCGTACCTAAATAGTAAAAATGGTAATTTTGCAAATCAAAACTGGCCTTTGTAGAGAGGTGTCTTCTTATGGAGGTTCAACTGTGAATGAAACCTGCATCATGAGGATTCGTACCGGACAGCAAAATTCTGCGATCATGGCCGTTGCTGAAAGGAGGTGTTGTCTTTGAGAAGACAGTGGCAACAAGATTTTAGCGATGAAAATTGTCCTTTGTAGATAGAAATACTCTTACCAGAGAGCTGCTAATAAATAAAAATGATAATTTTGGCGATGAAAAATATCTTTTGTAGAGAGGTCTCCTCTTACCGGAGAGAATCTAATAAGTAAAAATTGTAATTTTTGGTGATGAAAATTGTCCTTTTTAGAGAGATCTCTTACGGGAGAGCTGCTAATAAGTAAAAATGATAATTTTTGGTGATGAAAATTGTCCTTTGTAGAGAAATCCCCTCTTATTGGAGAGAATCTAATAAGTAAAAATAGTATTTTTTGGCGATGAAAACTGTCTTTTGTAGATAATATAATAAGTAAAAATGGTATTATTTGGTGATGAAAACTGTCTTTTGTAGAGAATCTTACCGTAGAGAATCTAATAAGTAAAAATGGTAATTTTGGCGATTAAAAATATCTTTTGTAGAGAAATCTCCTCTTACTAGAGAGCTGCTAATAAGTAAAAATGATAATTTTGGCGATGAAAAATATCTTTTGCAGAGAGGTCTCCTCTTACCGGAGAGAATCTAATAAGTAAAAATGGTAATTTTGGTGATGAAAATTGTCTTTTTTAGAGGTATCTCCTACGGGAGAGCTGCTAATAAGTAAAAATGGTAATTTTGGTGATGAAATCTGTAATTTTTAGAGGTGTTTACTTATCGAGGTTCTCTTCTATATATAGTTAAACCTGTGTATAGCACACCTACTTGGGACTCACCAAAATAGGGTGCTATAGAGAGGGGGTGCTATAGACAGGTCACTTTTAATGTAAATCGCATTATACTGTTAAAAGTCATGACATTTAGTATGTAAATATCTTTTTGAATGTATAACTTGGAATGTAAATTTCTATTGAATGATTATATCACATTATGTAAATTTCCTTTGAATGTATATAACTTAGCCGTGTTGTTCAAATAAAGAGTTTTTTTTTTTAGTAGAGCGAGAGCTTTACAGGTGTAGCCGCTGGTTTTGTCTTCCTTATTTTCTTTTCTTGCTTGATCACCCGAGGCAGTCCAAACAATATCAAGACTTTGGGTAAAAGTTTTTATTTGTTAAAGGAGGTTTCTTTAATTTGACCTCTCATACCTTAACATTTTGTGGCGTCCCCGGGTGGGCTGCAGGGGCTGGTCAAGTTGAGGAAAAAAAGCCCTTTGTTAAAGGAAAAGGTGAAGCTCAAGTATAAAGGAGCTCAAGGGAAAAGAAGTTGAAGAAGCTCAAGTAAGGATAAAGAAGTTGAAGAGGCTCACGTAAGGATAAAGAAGTTGAAGGAGCTCAAAGGAAAAGAAGTTGAAGGAGCTCAAGGGAAAAGAAGTTGAAGGAGCTAAAGGGAAAAGGAGTTGAAGAAGCTCAAGATAAAGTTAAAGAATTCTAAGAGGTTAAAGGAAAATCTAAAGAACTCAAAGAAGCTAAGATAAATCTAGGAAGACAAGACTAAAGCTAGCGAGGATAAGATGGAGGATGTTAGCAGAAGGCGTAGAAAGGCGATAAGAGGCGTTTTTACCAAAGTGGTAAATGATATAAATGAGGAGTTAAAGGATTCTTCCGTTGATAAAAATAGGATATATGCAAGATTTGATAGGTTGGAATCTCTCCATTTGGAGCTGGTGGCATTAAATGAACAATGCCAGGCAATTTTATTGGCCCAAGAGGCTATTACCGATGATGAGATAAATAGGGAATTTGAGGATTGTGAGAGATATATACAAGAAAGATTTGCTGTAAAGCAAAGAATTTGCATAATCCGTAGTCAGGATAAAGACGAGGCTGTTTCGGCTGGCAGCAGGAAGGCTAACTCACATGTAAAGCTCCCCGAATTGGAGTTAAAAACTTACGATGGTTCTTTAGAGAACTGGTTGCCTTGGTGAGCACAGTTTGCCAAGGTACATGACAATGAGGATTTGTCTAGTAGTGACAAATTCTTGTACTTAAGGCAGGCAGTTTTGCCTGGTTCCCCAGCATATAGAGTTATAGCCAGCTACCCTGTTACAGGAGATAACTATAATTTTGCTGTTCAAGCCTTACAAGAGCGTTTTGGAGATCCAAATATGTTAACGGAGCTTTATGTTAGGCAGCTATTAAATTTAGTCATGACAAATGTCAGGAGAGAAAATAAAAATTTGGGCAATTTATATGATGATTTATCTAGTCATTTAAGATCTTTGGAAACTCTTGGCATAGATCCTCAGTTGTCGGGTATCTTTTTATATCCTTTAGTGGAGTCATCCTTACCAACGGAGATTTTAAGGATATGGCTGAGACATCCTTCATCGTGCTATGGGCAAGAGAGAATTGAAATGGAAGACCCATTAGATAGGAAAAGGGAGATCCCTGAGAGATTAAAAGCCTTAATGGATTTCTTGAGGGCAGAGGTAAAGAGTGCGCAAAGATTGAAAGTTATAGAAAAAGTATTCAAACTAGAAGAGCCTCAAGGAAAGTCGCACTACATGAGAAAGGAAAAGAAATGGAATGGCCCTATACCTGCGATAGTATCTGGTTTGTTCAGTAGCCATAGAACAGTAGAATGTTGCTTTTGTGAGAGAACAAACCATGATAGCTGGCAATGTCGCAATATTGATCGTCTCTCGCCTGAAGACAGAGACAGAAGGATCAGGAATGCACGTTTGTGCTTCAGATGTTTGAATAATGGGCACTTTAAGCAACAGTGCAGAGCCCGACTTAGGTGTAAGAATTGTGGAAAGGGCCACTTTGACATTTTTTGTCGGGAGAGTTCATCAAAAGAAACAGGAGATCCTATAAAGGAAAAATCAACTGAACCAGCAGCTACTTTTTCGAGCCAAGCATGTACTGGCCAAATTATGATGATGACCACAGTGGCTCTGTTGAGAGGTTCGAAAGCTACTAGTTGTGTAAGGCTACTTTTTGACACAGGAAGCCAATATTCTTACGTCAATAAAGCTTTGATAAAATATTTAGGACTGGAGAAAAAGGGAGAGATGGCTATAGCCAAAAGCCTGTTTGGAGGTACCAGGGTTGAAGAGGTAAAACATGGGAAATACATCCTGGATCTTGAAAGCTTGAACAACAGAGATCATGTTCAAGTTGAAGCTTTGGACCAACCTAAGATCTGCGAAAATGTACCGCCCTTACCAAAAGGAGATTGGTTAACAAAGTTGAGAGATAAAGGTGTGAGCATTGCACCAGAGAACTTTAAATCGGGGGATATAGACATTCTAATAGGCGCTGACCATCTAGGTAAACTGCTGACGGGGAGAGTTCAACAGGTTGGAGCAGACTTAACTGCGATGGAAACAAGGTTGGGCTGGACGCTTATGGGGCAATCTCCGGTGGTGTGTAAGGAGGATAAGGTCCAAATTGCATTGAATGGGTTGGTTGCAGGGGGTAACTTGAGGGATCTTTGGGAGCTGGATGTCTTGGGAATCCAAGATTCCATCGAAGCTGTCTCAAAAAAGAAAAGGGAAACTGAACTAGAGGAACATTTCATAAAAAATATAAGGAGGGATGGGGATCAACGATATTCAGTCGCGCTACCATGGAAATGCGAAAGAAATAATATACCCTCGAATTTAGAAATAGCGCAGAGGAGATTGGAAGCATGCACTAGTAAATTAAGGAAGGAGAAGAAGGTTGTTGAGTATTCTACTATTCTTCAAGAATGGGAGAGGGAGGGCCTAATTGAGATGATAAAGGAGACTAGGCCTCAAAGGAAGGGCCATTATTTGCCGCATAGGCCGGTGTTCAAGGCTGAAAGTAGGACGACACCTCTCCGTCCTGTTTTCGATGCTTCCTGCAAGTCGTATAATGGTCTTTCTCTGAATGACTATCTAGAAAAGGGACCTAACTTTTTGGAAAAAATACCTGAAATATTAATTAGGTTTAGGGAAAGGGGTATTGGTGTTCTAGCCGATATTCGAAAGGCATTTCAGATGATTTCAGTGCAGCTTCAAGACCAGGATTTTCTTCGCTTCCTTTGGTGGGATCAAACTGACCCTATGAAGGTAACCGTTTTAAGACATAAACGTGTGGTATTTGGGCTTAGCTGTAGTCCATTCATCTTGGGTGCAGTTATTGATCATCATCTGAATTCTGTACAAGGTCCGGCAGCTGAAATCGCAAAGATTATGGCGAGATCCTTTTATGTGGATAATTTGGTAACATCCCTCTCGTCTCAGGAGGAAGTCCTACAATTCCAGAATACAGCTGTCAATATCATGGAAATGGCAAAAATGGACTTGCGTGAGTGGGAATTTAATTTACCAGTGAGTAATTCAAAGGAGGAAAAAGGAACTAATACCAAGGTGTTGGGACTTGTGTGGGACAAAGTAGAAGATGTGCTTAATTGTGATGTTTCTATTGAAAAGGATCTCCCCCGAAGACTAACCAAGAGGATTGTTCTTTCTAAAATTCAGCAAGTTTTTGATCCTTTGGGAGTTTACAGTCCTATATTTTTGCCTCCTAAACTATTATTACAAAGGTCCTGGGAGTTGAAAATTGGATGGGATTCTCAATTACCCGAAGATATGGATCGGGAGTTTAGAACATGGTACTCCCAAATTGGGCTATTAAGTGAAATCAAAATTCCCAGGCATATTTGGTTTGATCAAACTAATAAGAATGAAATACACGTCTTCTGCGATGCCAGTAAATCAGCTTATGCAGCAGTGGCATATATGAGAAGTGAAGTGCAGGGGAGAGTACATTTGTCTCTGCTTTGGAGCAAATCTAGGCTTGCGCCAACCAGGAGGGTAACCATTCCTCGGTTAGAACTTTTGGCCTGCGTTTTGGGAGCTAGGCTTGTTGGGTCTATTTCAACTGCCTTAACAAATAGTTGCCCTGTCACATTGTGGACTGATTCCTCAACCGTTATAGCTTGGCTAGGGAGAAAAAATGAGTGGAATGTGTTTGTAAGAAACCGAGTAAAGGAAATACGAGACACTGTCAATAATGAGAACTGGAAGTTTGTTTACGGAAAATTAAATCCAGCGGATTTGCCTTCTCGAGGATGCTCTATCGTACAATTTGTCTCGACCAACTGGTGGGAGGGTCCTGAATGGCTCAAAGGGTAAAAAGAGAGTTGGCCTAGTTTTGAACCAACTATTGATGAGGAAGAGATCCTCAAAGAGAAAAGAAAAACCTTACAGGCCCACACCACTCTCGTTGTCAAGGCAAATCGATTGTTTCTAGATAGAAGATCCAGGTATAGCCTAAACATTAAGATTATGGCTTGGGTTTTAAGATTCTTGGACAATGCGAAAATAATACCCGCTGAAAGGGGAAGTTTGAAAGTAATAGAGTTAGAAAGGGCCGAAAGGAAGCTGTTGAGGTTGATTCAACACGAGACTTTCCCAGGAAAACAGGCTCCGCGAAATGGATTAAAGACTATTAAATCCGTCGAAGGTTTGTGGTGCGTTGAGACGAAACTGCTACATGGACAAGATCCAGAAGTGTTTAAGCGACCTATTTTACTACCTCGTGATCATCCTTTGGTGGAACAGATGGTTCGTGAAATACACCAAGAAAATGGGCATGGAGGAGCCCAATTCATTCTTTCACGATTGAGAGAGAAATTCTGGATCATTGGTGGTCGCAGACTGATTAAACAGATAATTGGAAAATGTGTAATATGTAGGAGGCATAATCAGAGACCTATTCAGACTCCTGGCGCGGCTTTACCGACTAATAGAATAGGGTTAGGCAAACCCTTCGAGGTGACAGGTGTGGATCTGTTGGGACCGCTACATCTTAAAGGTGGCAGCAAGTTTTGGGTGACCTTGTTTACTTGCGCTGTTTACAGAGCTGTTCACCTAGAGATTGTGAGAACATTAGAGGCAAACACTTTTTTGTTAGCTCTAAAAAGATTCATTTGTCGGCGTGGACGTCCCGGAAAAATATATAGTGATAACGGGACAAATTTCACAAAAACAAACGAATTACTTAAACGCTTGGATTGGGGGGAGATTGAAAGGGAATCGAGTGTGAAGAGAATCCAATGGATTTTTATCCCTCCCTCAGCGCCTTGGTGGGGGGGGGGGGGGGGGGGTTGGGAGAGATTGGTAAGGGTTGTAAAAGGTTTATTGGTTCGTATACTCGGATTTAGTAAATTGAATTATGTACAACTTGAAACTTCTTTATGTGAGGTAGAAAGTATTATCAACAATAGAGCTCTTTCATATATATCGGAGGATGACCAAGACCTCATTCCCTTGACCCCTCAAATGTTTCTGCAGACTAACGCAAACAATGAGTTTCCGGAGCTAGAAAAAATAAGAGTGAATTCTTTCACCAGAAAATACAAGATTTTGAGTAAACTAAATGAAGAACTTAAACAGAGATTCCGCAAGGAATACTTGGGGGTACTGATGCAACGGGCCGAAAATAAAAGGGAGCGATGCATAAAAGAAGGGGATTTAGTCCTTATAGGCCAGGACAACACTAAAAGAATTCTCTGGCCTGTTGGAAGAATAATAAAACTTTACTTGGGAAAAGATGGGGTGAACAGGGTTGCCAAAGTCAAGACATCGACAGGCGAATGGCTACGCCCTGTACAGAGACTGTTTCCCCTTGAGATTTCCTCTGAGGAAACTCCCGAAAAGACCTCTGGGGATAAAGAAAAAGAAAAACCTCTAACGATCAAAACAAGATCCGGACGTGAAGTCCGCAAACCAATAAGGTTTTGAACTTGTTGTTTTGAATCAGTGAGAAAAGGAGAGCACATTTTCTTGTTTTTTCTTTTTACAAAAAAAGAAAAGGTGGGGGTATGTTAAGTCATGACATATAGTATGTAAATATCTTTTTGAATGTATAACTTGGAATGTAAATTTCTATTGAATGATTATATCATTATGTAAATTTCCTTTGAATGTATATAACGTAGCCGTGTTGTTCAAATAAACAGGTGTAGCCGCTGGTTTTGTCTTCCTTATTTTCTTTTCTTGCTTGATCACCCGAGGCACAGTCCAAACAATATCAAGACTTTGGGTAAAAGTTTTTATTTGTTAAAGGAGGTTTCTTTAATTTGACCTCTCATACCTTAACATATACTATGTATTTAAAATCGGGCGCTATTTAGAGGAGTCGCTATAGACAGGTTATTTTAATGTAAATCGCATCGTAATATGTATTTGAAATCGGGCGCAATAGAGAGGAAGGCGCTATTTAGAGGGGGTGCTATAGACAGGTCATTTTTAATGTAAATCGCATCGTACTACATATTTAAAATCGGGCGCTATATAGAGGAAGGCGCTATTTAGAGGGGACACTATATACAGGTCACTTTTAATGTAAATCGCATCGTATTACATATTTAAAATCGGGCGCAATAGAGAGGGAGACGCTATTTAGAGGGGGTGCTATAGACAGGTCACTTTTAATGTAAATATCGCATCGTACTACATATTTAAAATCGGGCGCTATTTAGAGGGAGGCGCTATAGACAAGTTTAACTGTATGTTGAATGGCAAATCCAAGTTACACACTACAAAACTGAATCTGATGACGTGGTGTCCAGGTATCGCTGTCGGCTCTACCTTGGACTGGATCTATATCAATACGCCGGCCAAGATGAGCTATGCCCTCGAATTGAGAGACAAAGGTGGCTATGGCTTCCTATTGCCTGCAAGCCAGATCATACCTACAGCAGAGGAAGCCTGGGCTGGAATACAAGCCATACTGCTGTCTAGCGGTGCTTGCTAACACCACTTTTACTTCCCGCTTATATAAAAAATGGCTTTTAAGATATAACTTAATATATTCTATCTATATACAACTTAGCTTTGATTAACAAACAGTTTTAAAAAATGAATTTAATAAAAGTATATTTATAATATTGATTTGTATAAATATATTCTCTTTTTTTTTTTTTGTACATTTTTTTTTTGTATGTCTTAAAGATATAGGCTGCCTAGCCGGCATTTATAGTTCTTCAAATTAATGATATTTTGGCTAGTAAATCGGGTATTATTGGCTTATGCATCAATGATTCAGTTTGGATTGTAGCGGTATATTGTTGTACCATTTGATAGTGGTCAACTTAACCATTGCCTTTCAATCTTTAGCTGCTCAAATTTGCGGCGTAGTTCGGCTTGGCGCTCGGCTTTCTTCTGGGCTCTACCAACATATAGCGTACGGCCATCGATTACTTTTTCATTTAGATCTTGAACAGCTTTTTCAGCACTTTCTGGCTCCTCGTAGCTAACAAAGCCAAAACCTTTAGACTTGCCATTTTCATCGTACATCACCTTGGCACTGGTAATACGGCCATACTTTTCAAACAGCTCACGGAGCTTTTCATCATCTAGGGCAGTGTCGGGCAACCTTTTTCGAGTTGCGGCGCACTAAGCTTAATTTCTTTTTTTCGCGGCGCACCTGTGGTTCTTACTATAAATTTCCTCGTAGGTAATTAAAATACAACAATAAATACTAGTAAAAATTTAAACATATATATATCACATTTTATTAATTTTCAATATTAAATTAACATAATCAATGCGAGCATTGCGATTGTTTTTGAGAGCATATCAAATCAATACGGGATCTACTTGTGAAAGACAAACGCGCATCTCCTCATCTATCATTTGAAGTCTTTCGCGCTTCTTAGACTTCATTTTTGTGAGTGTTGAAAAACCTTGCTCACACAGGTAGGAACTTCCAAATGGCAACAATGATTCGATGGCCGCATTACTATGTTTAGGAAATTTGGAGTTTAAGCACAACCAAAACTCAGATAGCTCCTTTTCAGTGAATAGTCTTTTGAAAACTAAATCGTTTTTTAAATCAATTAAGTTTTCTTGCATTTCTTCTTCCAGATGTTGAATTTCACAGTGCATAAATGGGTTAACTACCCATTCCATCTTTTCAACGTCCAAGTAAGGAAAATATTTATCAAAAGAAGCGGATAGTAATGTCAAAGTTTCTTCGACTTCTTTTTTGATAATAGATTTTGATGGATTCTCTTGAACCATCGGAAAAGATGCAAAGTTTTCTTTAGCAATGTTTAAATTCCATAAACTGAGTTTTTCCTTAAACGCTTTCAACTTGGTGGAGAAAGTGATAATGTTCTCCTGAGCACCTTGCAAATTTAAATTAAGGCTGTTTAATTTGTCGAAAATATCACCCAAAAATGAAACTCGTAACCACCAAACATCACTCATCATGAAAGGAAAATTAATCTCTTCGTTATCAATGAATGCCATTATTTCATTTTTCATTGAAATAAATCTATTTAAAACTTTGCCTTTCGACAACCATCTGACTTCAGTATGAAGCAATAAATTTTTATAATCGGAATCCATTGCTTCACAAAATGTTGAAAAAATTCTCGATCGAAGAGCATTTGATTTGATGTAATTGACTACTTTGACAACTTCATCTAGAGTTGTGACAAGGATGGGAGGAACCGACTTTGACACTAACATTTCTCTATGAATCATACAGTGAACAAATTTGATATTTGGATTTTTTTAATGACATGTGCTATCAATCCCTTTCTTGAACCTTTCATAGCTGGAGCTCCATCCGTACAGACGCTAACACAATTTTCCCATCTCAAGTTATACTTCATAACATTTTCATCAACTAATTCAAAAATGTCCGCACCAGTCGTTCTTTGTTTTAATTCTTTACAAAAAAAGTAGTTATTCACAATTTTTCCTGTATCGACGAACCTCAAAAATGCCAGCAATTGAGCTTTATTACTAATATCTGTGGTTTCATCAAGCTGTATAGCCCATTTTGTTGATGAATCATTAAAAGATTGTTTTATTTGCAACTCAATATCTTCTGACATATCTTCAATTCTTCTCGCAATAGTTTTTGATGATAGTGTAATTTTCGTAATCTTCTCCATAGCATCATTCGTTAACATACATCCAGCCACAATTTTTAAAGAAGGCAAGATAATTTCCTCTGCTTCCGCGTGAGCTTTCTTCTTTCGAGCGATGAGTTGAGCTATCATGTAACTAGCTGTTTGAGCTTCATCTGAGGTGGTCATAAATTTCTTGAATTTTTTTGATTGCTTTTGAAAACTTGATCGTATATTTTCAAAGTAGCTTATTGGATTGTTCATCTGCTCCCGATGATTTGTCTCAATATGTCGAAGTAGTTTACTTGGCACCATTGTTTCGTTGCTGAGGGTTTTTTGGCAAATTAAGCAAAACGGCAGTGATGGATCATTAACAGATGGTATAAATCCATATTTGAGATAATCTTCAACGTATTTCCTCTTATTTCCAGTTGATTTTACTATTTTCTTATCTTCTTTATTTTCGTTTTGATTTTGTTTATCACTGGCACCTTCTCTAATTAGAAATCTCTCCATCTAGTTTTGAGAGAATTTAGAAAAAAAAAACACACACAAATATAATAATAAAATGTTTAAATAAAGTTACCTTGAGTTAAAAGTGAGTGAGAATTTCGTAACAAAAATATTTTTTTCCTTTTTTAACCAGCAGATTTTACGGTGTACAAAACTTATTGTGTGAATGTGTGTGTGTTTTACAACATGCAAAAAAAATGAAGAATTACTACAACAATACTTTGACGAAAACTCCGAATAAATTTTTTAAATAAATTTATAATTTTTTTTTGTTTTCTTTTTTTTTAAGCTTTGTAGCTTTGAGTCTCTATTAATAAACAGCTGTGACAAAGATTGTAAATGACGGTTAAGTTTGGTCATATTATTTTAAAAATTAGGTATTTTCCCGCAGTATGTATTCAACTTTATTAAATAAAGTTGTTTTCGCGGATTGTTTTTTTTTTTTAACTTATGATTTTAAATAGGTACGTACCTATTTGCATTTTTATTTTTTAATAATGGCACGTGCCAGTTATGTACGTCAAGATTATGTACATACGTTATATGAAATATAAAATTATGCAAACTGTTGTAATTATAATACCAAAATAAGTTTTATATAAAATGAAATTTGCTTTTTTTTTAATTTCATTTTTTATATGAAAATTTTTGAAAAAAATTATTAAAATTGAATGAAAATTATAAAAAATATTTTTTTAAACATTATTTTTAAATTTAACCAAAAGTTCTAAATACCTACAAAAATGTTCGCGGCACACCTAGAATTCTTCGCGGCACACCAGTGTGCCACGGCACACCGGTTGCCCGACACTGATCTAGGGCATCCTCAAAGTTCTTGATGTATACATATATAAAGCTGCGAGCCTTTTCACCCATGAGCTTTTCCCTCTCTTTGTGGGGGATAAACTTCCCAACATACACTTTTCGCCCATTTAGTAGCATCCCATTGACCTTGGAAATGGCATTGCTGGCGGCATCTTCAGTCTCAAAGTGGACAAACCCATAACCCTTCGAGTTTCCCTCTTCATCAGTTGCCACCTTGCAGGATAGGATGTTGCCAAATGCCGAGAAGGTATCATACATGGCCTTATTGTCAATGCTCTTATCCAAGTTTTCTTGATAAAAACATTTCCAACCCCAGATTTTCTAAGGGAAGGATCTCTCTGGGACCACATAATTCTTATAGGCCTTCCCTTGATGAGGTCGAAGTTCATGGTGTCTAGGGCTCGCTCCGCATCTTGTGGCTGTTGAAAATTGACGTATGCGTAGAAATTAAAGACACTTCAACCAGTAAATCTTTTTATTGTCTCGACAAAAATCTTTTGTCCTCGTCCAGGAGCTAACAAAATTTAAAACATTTAGCAAAGCGTTAAAAATTATTCTAAGGCTGCAAGGGAGTTCTCACGCGGTATTTCAAATTTTGTACAATACCGCGTGAGAACGCCCTTGCAGCCTTAGAATAATTTTTAATGCCTTGGCCAAACGCTTTATTTTTATTTAGGTCTCCTGACGAAGACAAAATATTTTTGTTGAAAACATTGAGAAACTAAAAAAAAACTCTAACTGACCGAAGTGTCTATTTTTCACAGAATTTTTTTTTTTTTGTGTTATGAATTATTGTGCAATTTGATTGCCAGTAAACAGAGGCGTAAAAAAAAAAGACTAAATATATCTGGTAAAAAAAAAAGAGGAAATATATGTAAAAAATGAAAAGGATATATTCTCTTACAAGTCGATTTCATTATTTGAAAGACATTGTTTCCATTTTACTTTATAATTTAATTCTTTAAAAGGTTTTGGACTGGCTGGGGTTATCTATTCGCTCATTGATTGTGCTAAAACGTTCTCTATTTATATTATTTATGCTTTTTACGGTATCAATTTTGCCCGAAATCTCAATTGGGGGGATGGTGGAAGGATGGTCTAAACCGTTGGTTTACGACCGCTTGATTCCCGCATTGGGCACTTTTTTTGATTTAAAAAAATGCTCCAATGGGCCCCGATTCTTGCAAAAGTCCAACCCCACCAGCGAGTGCAAGTAAGCAAACAGAGCACATTTGTAAGTGCAAAGTCGAACTGCTTTTCACATGTGTAGACATGTGGTGCACTTACAGTAAAAGTAGTCGCCTTCTTCTACCCACCATGATTATCAAGGCCTGTACCACGTGTACTAGGGATAAGCAAAAAATAAATTTAGACCTGAATCGGTCTATCTGGGTAACAATTTTCTTTGTTGCTTAGAGAGAGATATTTATAACCCAGGTTCCTGGAGCGCAGAACGCCAACTATACGGGAAGTCCAGCTCACTAGTATGGATCAGTGCAATGCGCTTTTACTCGCATCCTGTTTTGATATTGCTGAGATGAACCAGTTGATCAGGAAATTCTATGCTGTGGTTGAGTCTGGAAGGCTGGCCATAGATCTAGGATTGAGGTGGGTCAGTTCAATCAGGATAGCTGTTTGCATCCTATGTCTCAGTAAATTTGGACAGCTGAAAAGGAGATAATCCAACTGACTGTAGCCCTTATGAACAGTGAGAGCAGATAGGGTCTGTTTTGTTGCTTATTTGATGATACCATAGGCAATAAATAAAAATTTAAAAATCACATCACTTTTTTTTTCCTCTGAAAAAATACTAAAGTTTATATTAGTAGCAATGTCCCTATACAAGGCAGGATCAAAAAGTTCCTGAACTCTTTTTTTATTAATTATAAATTAAAATTCTCGGGGGGGGGGGGGTCATTCTACCACCATTACATATAAAAATAGGTTTATGTAAGCAGTTTGTAAAGGCTCTAGATAAATATGGAGAATGCTTTAAATATATATGTCGTTTTTCCCCCATATATTAGCCTAGAAAAGATAAAAGCAGGAGTTTTGACGGACCTCAAATCAAGAGGCTCCTGAATGACAAAAATTTTATAATAACCATGAATGGAATTGAAGAAGCAGCATGGTCAGGCTTTAAGGCTGTAGTACATGGATTTTTAAGTAATAGAAGAGACGATAATTACAAAGAGCTTGTCCAATATATTCTTAAAAGCTATGAAGCTTAGGGTGTAAATATGAGTATTAAGATTCACTACTTGCATAGTAACCTGGACAAATTCCCTGATAATCTCGGTGCATATAGTGATGAACAAGGCGAGCGATTCCATCAAAGCATGAAAGTGATGGAAGAGAGATATCAAGGTGTCTGGGACTGCCACATGATGGCAGATAACTGCTGGAATCTGTCCCGCGACCTGCCGGAATACACTTATAAGAGAAAATCAAAATGGTTGAAATTCATGAATGATTGACTGTAGAATTTTACATTTTTTTTATATATTGGTTTTTTTATACTACAGTAAATGAAGTATATTTTGAGATATGACGTTTGTAGTTTTTATTTGCCTTCAATGTGTTTTTCGTACCTTTATGGACTGATATACCACATTGTGGCCTAAATACAAGGTATGTCCCATAAGTTCCCGGACTGGGTCCATAAAAAATCGATAAATGAAAAATATTTGACTGTTTATTATAGAAAATATCTGGCAACACTGTGGTACCAATATCGAGGCGGTACGTGCGCGCGCGCCAAGGTCATTCTAATTTATTTAAAGGTTACACCTAGCGCTGCGATGATTTTACGATGGAACAAAAATTGAAGCAGAGGATTTGCATAGAATTTTGTGTGAAACTTCAAATATCAGCAACCGAAACTTTTGAAATGTTTAATAAAGCATTCCCCAATGACGCCCCAAAGAGAACAACTGTTTTTGAATGAAATTCTAGATTTAAAGCTGACAGAATTTCCATTGAAGATGATCCTCGTCAAGGACGCCCAAAATTTCAAAAGACTGATGAAAATGTGCAAAAAAATCGCCGATTTGATAAAAGAAAATCCTCAAACCACTTTTCTGGAGCTCGAGCAAGACACAGGCATCTCTAAAACAATGATTGGAAGGATCATAACCGAAGATGTGAATCTCAAAAAGACTCCTGCAAAATTCATCCCAAGATTCCTTACTAATGAGCAAAAACTGTGTCGGCTTGCAACCAGTGAGGACATCTTGGAAATGACAAGAACTAATCCGGAATGGAAAGACAAGATAAGCACAGGCGACGAGACATGGGTCTATCGCTATGACCCTGAAACCAAGCGTTAATCTGCCGAGTGGAGAGGTCAGGGTGAGCCTATGTTAAAATTGTGATGATTTTATACTTTTAGTATAATAGAAGAAGAAATTTATAAACAGAATTCTAACCCCACGTTGAGCGTCGTTGTTGTGTTTTTAAAATAACTATTTCCAGATCTCTACATGTCCAAATATTCGGGCGCCAGCGGCTGCAGAAAAGCAGACCACAAATTTATTCATCTATGGCACATGTAGAGACCTAAAGCTGTGCCGGCTAGCAATAGATGTTAATGGGGAAATTAACCAATCATTTTTGGCTAAACAAATTTTTATTTAGACCAATAAAATAATCTTTCAATGTACAACAAATATTAGTTAAAAATAAAGAAATAATACTTAAATAGGATCACGCACATATATAAGACTAGACGAATGGCCCGGGCAACGCCTGGGTTTTACCCGAGGAGTGCGTATATATTTTAAAATATATATGTGCAAAACGGTATAATATATATATAATATAATGGTATAATAACGGTATAAAGAAATAATGAGCCTATCGTTCAAATATAAAATATAATATAATATAATATATAATATAATATATAATAATATATAAATAATAATATAAAATATAATATATAATATAATACAATAAAATATAAATGAGATACTAAAAATTAAATTTCTATTTAATGAATTACATATTTTATTCTTATAAAGATTATCGATTGAAGGTACTTATATATATTTAAAGGTTCTCATAAAGGTTACCAATTTAAAATTTTATTTTATTTTATTTAAAGAAACATATTTTCATTTAAGTATTGTTATTTATTTTAAAAGATTAAGTAATTGTGCAAACGATAATTGCCTTAAAAAGAAATTGCCTTAAAAAAAAGAAACATTCGCGGTGATTTCGTCTTGCATTCGTTTATACAATTATTATATATATTGGCATCATATATTAACTTTATGAACGGAAAAATATGTCCAGGGTAGCCTAGTGGTCATGGCATCTGCCCGGTAAGCGGAAGGTCGTCGACACTTTTTTTATTTTATCCATTCTGACCAAAATCTTTCCATGAACTTCACACAGTGAACTTCACACAGACAGAATACGGCAATTATATAAGTAGATGTATATAAAAAGTGTATTAAAAACTATATATATAAGGCTAAAAGGGAGGAGTTTAAAAGTATATATAAACTTTATACAAAAGGCCTATTATGCCAAAATTCCATGTTATCCCCACATACCTCGACATCCAGCCACCAAAGTCCAGGATTCGAAAAAGGGCGGCTAAGGCCGCATCCAGCGGCCTGACCCTCCGCAACTCCAAGTCTTTTGCTTCTCAGGGGAAGAAAAAAAAAGTAAATATCCCGCTTCCTTGCTCCAGTGTTGCTGGACTCACCCCCCAAAGCTATCATCACCCTTCTTTCTGTGAAAATAAAAATTAAAAAAGGTATATTTAAAAAATAATAAAAATAAATTATATATAAAAATTATTAAAGAAAAATTCACAAAAAATAAATAAAAATACGAAAATATTGAATTAAAAAAAAATAATTTTAAAAATATAATTACTATTGTTGATTCTGGGCATCTTGGGGTCAGCTTGGGAAAGGTTCAGGGCTCGTGGTGGAGCTGGTGTTCTGCATGAAGATGGTGATTATAATACCCACCATGGGCTTGTGGCTTTCCCATAGGCATGCTGGAGTCTGGCTTGATTACTGGTGGAGTCAGGTCAAGCACCATAGGTCGGTGGCTTGACTACAGAGAGGGCGTCTGAGTCCATCGTGGACTCTGGCTTGTGGTCAAGTCGGCCACCATCGGACATGTGGCTCGACCACCAGGAAGGGGTGTCTGAGTCCATCTCAGACTAGCTTGGTAGGGCCAGGTCATCCACCACAGGTCAGGTGGCTTGACCACAGGAAGGGGATCTCAGTCTCTGGCTCGGTGCTGCCAAGGCTAAAGGTGGCTTCAGGCTCCATCTCGACACCTCGCAATCACCAGAGGTTTGTGGCTTAGATGGACAAAGGTGGGATATGGTTAGGTTAGGTGGGGTTCTGGGTTAATTTGGCATATTATGTTCACGAGGTGTCCCAACACCTAGACCCAAAATCCAGGATATTGAAATCCAGAAACAAGGTGTTGCTGGTCGCTTTTTTTTTTATAACAAGGGCATTGTTCATCACGAGTATCTTCCTGCAGGCCAAACAGTTATAAAGGAAATGTATTTGGACACTTTTTGCTGTCTAAGGGAAGCTATTTGAAAAAAAAAGGCCAGAAAAATGGACTAATGGTGACTGGATCCTACACCATGACAATGCCCGCCCTCACACAGTGCACTTGGTGACGAGTTTTTTGGCGAAAAACAGGACACAAATCCTACCTTAACCACCCTATTCCCCAGACATCGCACCAAATGACTTTTTCCTGTTCCCCAAACTTAAAGCAGTTCTAAAAGGAAGAAATTTTGCCACCAGGGATGACATAATAGAAAAATCGATGTTGGCATTGAAAAGCATTCCAAAAGAGGCCTATAAAAACTGTTTCGATAATTGGGGGTAACGATGGCGCTGGTGCGTTGAAGCAAGGGCGGATTACTTTGAAAAGTTTTAATAATTAAAAAATATATATATCTTACCTTATGGGACATACCTTGTATGCTTAGGTTATATCTCTAAATGAGATATGAGATGAGAGATGAGATACTTTGAAACTAACATTATATTTGTGATCAACACCTCAAATTAAGTCAGAAACTGATGCCTTATCAAAACATCTTTTTTAGTGTAGACCAGTGTTATATATTAATTGATTATATATAGGTTTTTAACTTTTAATTTGACAATTTTAATTTAAATAAGACATTTTTCATTTTAATTTAGACACTTTCATTTTTATTTAGACATTTTCAATTTTAATTTAGACATTTTTCATTTTAATTTAGACATTTTTCATTTTAATTTAGACACATGGGCTTTTTATAGAAAAGTCCATGTGTCTAAATTAAAATGAAAAATGTCTAAATATAAATTAAAATTGTCTAATTAAAAGTTAAAAACCTATATATCTATATGATTATATATTGAAATTAAAATATTAATTGTATTAATTTAACTAGGCTTATTATCAAAGAAATATTCTGTGATAACATGTAATCTGTGTAATTTCTTTTGTTTATTTATTTAGAGAAGTCTTATTTACGCTAGTCGTCAAACTTTGAGAAGTTATAAATTAATTTGTTAATTTTTAATTACATTTAATATATATTTTATATAGATTATTAAATAAACACATATATTATAGTTAATACTTTCTTTTAGAAATGGGTAAACCCAAAAAGTCATTTGGTAAACGTGGATTTAAAAGGAAATATGATGCTACCGAAGATGAAATAGTCGATGTACCGGATACAATTGTACCATCAGTTGCTAGTCAAAAGGTAGTAGACGAAGTACCAAAAGATGAGTTCGGGGCAAAAGATTATAGAGGAGAACTACATTTAAGAGATAATAGTGAATCAAGACCATTACTAGTGGCACCAAATGGCCATATATTTTTAGAAGCTTTTTCACCGTTTTATAAACATGCACACGATTTTTTGATAACTATTGCAGAACCTGTTTCAAGGCCTGAACATATTCATGAGTACAAGTTAACTGCATATTCTTTATATGCAGCAGTGTCAGTTGGACTTCAAACAGGGAGTATAATTGAATATTTGCGTAGATTATGTAAAACTACTCTTCCAAAAGGTATTGTAGATTTCATAAGTGCATGTACTGTTAGCTATGGCAAAGTGAAGCTTGTTCTTAAACAGAATACTTATTTTATTGAAAGCACCTTTCCAGATATTCTGCAGAAATTACTTAAAGATGAAGTTATACAAGATTGTGTTAAAAGAGGAGAAGATGATGTAATTAATATAGATAACCCATCAAATTTACTTGTAAGTCGTACAGAACCAAAAACTAATGGTAAAAAATTAAATCAAGGTGCTTCTAAAGCCCCAACAGAAACTACAGATGATTCACAAGCAAAAGTTCCAGATGATATATTAAATTATTTAGAAAAAATGGAAAAAGATGAAGATGATATTGAAGACTTCAAAATACTCTCAGTTGAAGTTAATACGGAAAAGATAGAAATTATTCAAAGACGGTGCATTGAATTAGATTATCCATTATTGGCAGAATATGATTTTAAGAAAGATAAAACCAATCCAGATATCAATATTGAATTGAGAGCAACAGCAGCTCTACGTCCGTATCAGGAACAATCGCTCAGCAAGATGTTTGGGAATGGACGTGCAAGATCAGGAGTGATTGTATTGCCTTGCGGTGCAGGGAAGTCATTGGTAGGTGTTACAGCATCTTGTACAGTACGCAAGCGATGTCTGGTACTCTGCAATTCTGGAGTTTCAGTTGAGCAGTGGAAGTATCAATTCAAGTTCTGGAGTACAGCAGATGACAGTATGATTTGTCGTTTTACATCCGAAGCCAAGGAAAAGCCAACCTTGTCCAGTTCCATCTGTATCACTACCTATTCCATGATCACACACTCCCAGAAGAGATCTTGGGAAGCGGAACAGACCATGTCCTGGATCCGAGACCAGGAATGGGGACTATTGCTACTTGATGAGGTACATACCATTCCCGCTCGTATGTTCCGAAAGGTGCTCACCATTGTCCAGGCTCATGCCAAGCTTGGACTAACCGCCACTCTTGTGAGAGAGGACGACAAAATTCAGGATCTAAACTTCTTGATTGGGCCCAAGCTGTATGAGGCCAACTGGCTGGAACTTCAGAACAATGGGTACATTGCCAAGGTGCAATGTGCAGAGGTGTGGTGCACCATGACCCCAGAGTTCTACCGGGAATACCTCAACACTAGGCCCGTCAAGAGGGTGCTCCTGTTTGTTATGAACCCTAACAAGTTCCAAGCCTGCCAGTTCCTCATCAACTACCATGAGAGGCGAAATGATAAGATTATTGTCTTCTCCGACAATGTCTGGGCTCTCAAACACTACGCCATCACCCTGGGCAAACCCTATATCTATGGTCCATCATCACAATCCGAGAGAATGCAGATCTTGCAGAATTTTAAACTTAACCCCAAAGTGAACACCATTTTTGTATCTAAGGTTGCAGACACTTCTTTTGATCTTCCGGAAGCTAATGTGCTGATCCAGATTTCGAGTCATGGTGGCTCCCGTAGGCAAGAGGCTCAACGATTGGGCCGTATTCTTCGAGCCAAGAAAGGAGCCAACACAGAGCAATTCAACGCATTCTTCTACTCTCTGGTGAGCCAGGATACTATGGAGATGCACTATTCCCGCAGACGACAGCGTTTCCTGATCAACCAGGGCTATAGCTACAAAGCCATTACTAGATTGCAGGGGATGGAAAATGAGAACTTGTTCTACAAATCCAAAGATGACCAGTTGACCCTACTACAGAAAGTTCTGGATGCCAGCGATTTGGATGAAGAAGAAAGAATCGACGGCTCTGCCTCAACCTCAAAGAAGACATCAAATATCAACTCTCTCAGT
>CP092864.1:148744190-148781740 GCA_030710605.1 Cordylochernes scorpioides
GGATGATTTTGGCTTATAATAATCTGCTGTGTTCTCCAGCCTGCTGAGAGAACCTGGAGGAAGAATAGAAGACCCAGTCCAAGTCCTGTATAGGTGTTGATCTCAACCGTAACACAGACGTCAAACATGAAGGTGAGTGCCACATGATTGCATTTATTTAAAGACCTGCGTTATATATAACCGATAACACCAATATATTAATATATACAGTTACGAGCGTCATGCGTTCTTAATTCTCAGTTTTCATCTCTGTCACCGTTTGCTTTTTTTTTTTTTTTTTGGAATGGCGCTCTCCTATTGGTTGGCTACGATCACGCCACCTTTGCCCCCCCCCCCCCAACTAGCTTTTTCGTTTTTGTAACTATTGTGTTGGAGCGGGTCGCTCCTTAAATTAAATGCATATATTAGTTAATAACTAAATGGAATCCTCTCTTTCTTTTTCCAGTAAGAGACGCCTACGGAAGCCAACAGTACATAGACAGATAAAGCACATAGGCTATAGTTATTAACTAATATATGCATTTATTTAAGGCGCCAATTTATAATTGTAACAAATAGTATTTGAATAAAAACATTCAATCGGGTAAAACACGGGCGTTGCCCGGGTCATTCGGCTATAATATTATAGTAGGGAGGAAGGGGGGGAGAGATAAATTAGACAATTTGTTCTGAACACGTTCTTCGGAGAGTCGATTAAAACATGGAGGGATGCACCAGTGTGAATTAGAATGATAAATTATGTATTTGACAATGAATGATAAAGGCTCAAATAGATCGCCAATTTGGGCTAGGACAAATTGTCTTTGCTTCAAATCTCTATAGATTCAAGGGAACGAATACTAGGAGCTCCTCGGCAAGGATTCTTTGACAAGTTTCTTCGAATCCATTTCGTGATTCAAGAATATCAGCCTTAGTCAGGTTATTATCACTTCTGTTATACCGAAGTAAAGGAAATGGGTTGTCTTTGAGTTTCCAACGAAATATTTAATGTTTTCATTTCCTACGTTGTTTGGGCGTTGTTAGTGGACTTACAGATTTCTAACCTCATTTAGATACTCGAGCATAAGACGAATTGAAAAAAAAAAAAAAAAAACAATAGAAAAAATAAAAAATAAGTTGGTCAGGTGTTGATATTAAAAATAAAGAAAGCATATCCTGACCAAGAGCATATGTACTTTACAGAAGGCAGAGCGCCATCTAGTGGAACAGAAATCAACTAAACATTGATTTAGCCTGTTCCCTGATATTTTGCCAACCCAATATCTTGATAAATCATCAATCATATCAGGGAACAGGCTAAATCAATGTTTAGGTGATTTCTGTTCCACTAGATGGCGCTCTGTCTTCTGTAAAGCACATGTGCTCCTGGTCTTGGGACTCAACAAAATAGGGTGCTATAGAGAAGGGGTGCTATAGACAGGTCACTTTTAATGTAAATCGCATCTAATACGTATTTAAAATCGGGCGCTATAGAGAGGGAGGCGCTATAGACAGGTTTAACTGTATCTAAAAGCAAAAATATTTATAAATATTTTCGAATAGAGAACTCCTGCCATGAGAAAAGATTTAAGGTTGGCGTGAATATCAATCTTTCTATCATTGCACAGATAAACCTACTACAGAGAGATTGCCAAAGTTAAATGCATATTAGATGATATTATGCAAAGTCATTTTAATTTTGCAACGGTAGTCGTTCAATAAGATATTTATTAATCAGTTGGTGACTTCAGAAGGATTTTACTGCAATATTTAATACCTCAATGGTCCTTTAACGTCTCAGTGGGGGTTTAAACAATGCCATTCTCTCACATTTCATGTTGCATACAGGTTGGCTTGTGTCTGAAAACTTGGTGCTCTGGTTTATTTTTTAACACCACATTTACCCTTTGTACTTGAATGATAAACACAATGCATCGTTTTAATGCATTATTAAAGTTAGAAGTGTCTCTTTTCGTATATATATCTATATTAATAAAATGGAAATTTCATAAGTGTTGTTCACTAAAAACTTTCGTTACAATGCATCAATTTCAACCAAATTTTCAACATTTATGTAAAACGAGATGGAGCAGGTTTTGCTTAACATCAAAATATATTTCCTAACATTAACATGCGTAACTTCGCTGTTATCGATTAAATACAAAAAAAAAATCAACAGAGTTAATTTTATTTATATATAAATACAAAATTAAATTTCAACAGAGTTAATTGTTTTACATACTAGCTAATAATCTCAATCTAAAAAATATTCAAAACAAGCAATTTTAAGATAACACCATATGTAAAACAGTCGGCCAAGAAAACAACAACGATATTACATCTTTCTCACATATTCACACACAATCTTGATTAATAATTAAAACTAATCTTTAACATTGTTTATTATACTTCAACTTTTATTTCTACATTTGTTTTTAAATACCCAATTGTTTTATCATGTTTCTAATTTCGCCTAACAAATATACAAATTTATAGTGACCAACATATGCAAATTTTATCTTTGTTTTTTATTTAACTTGATATCGTAAACATAACATCCATTGTAAGCATTTTTCTGTTCACCTTCCGTGGTTTCTCTTTTCTCTGATAGTTTTTAGGTGTAGTATATTTTCTTATTACTAGACTACAAACATTCCCTCGAGAAAAACCTGGGCGAAGCCGGGTACATCCGCTAGTATATATATATGTGTGTGTTGTAATGTAGTTGTGTTATCCTGTAGGATGAATGTAGTGTGGCATGTTGGTTACATTCGTGGTGGCCACAATGTTTAGAGTGGGTTCAGGCGTGATTGGGAATACACAAAAGGACGAGACATGTTGGATGTCACCACAGAGATGGCGAGAGAGTAAGTGAAGCCGACACCGGTCAGGGGAGATCTGTCTAGAGGGCTCTGTCAATCCTCGTGTCTCAAAGCGGACTAATCTGTTTGAGTAAGAAAGGGGCACACCTGGGAACCCGACTTGTTTTTCGGGCCTTTTTCCTCCTACAGGCGCCGACTGTCACTCACTCGATATTTTATTTGTTACCTTGGCAATTACACTATATCTATACAACACATAGGGATATATTGGAATATATTACAACATATATATATTAGGTAATACAACAGGTTTCTTGTAATGATTTATTTTTATTAATGCAATCTAAAGTTTTCAGGCATCTCTGCCCTACTACAGGAGTACATCAAACTAATAACAATAAACTTTTATTATTATTCCTTTTATGTACTCCTGTAGTAGGGAATAGATGCCCCGAAAATTTGAGAATACATTGATAAATTTTTTAATAAAAAGGCATATATTGGATCAAAATATCATTTATCTTACCAATATTTCAGTTGGCTGAACGCCAACCTTTATCAAGGTATTCTAACATATTAATGTGTATCAACAACAAACTCAGCGCCTCATAAAACGTCAATAGAATTAAGTTTAAAAATATTCTTGCTTATATTCAATGGGGAGAAAAAAAATTATATATACATTTGTATTATACGGTTGGCATTCAGCCAACTGAAATATTGGTAAAATAAATAATATTTTGATCCAATATATGCCTTTTTAAAAAATATTTATTTATGGATTGCTCTATTCTCAAAACATTAATAAATATAAAAAGAATCTTCTCAAGAATCCTGTTGTATTGTTCAATTTATATCCAGGGTTTTTAAACCAATTGATATTAAATAAGTCCAACAGCCTGAAACACGAACGTGGTTAGATTTCTTGATTAATCAAGAATGGGTATTTGGCAAATTCTGGAATAATTAAAAATCAATGAATAGTTGATAGTTTTTCCGATAAACAATTGACAATTAAAATAATTGTATTGATATCTTGTCAATGCATTCAAAGTGCAGAGTCTGTACTATTTAAAAAGGATAATATGCATTATACACCTATACCCCGATTTACACGGTAGATACGTTCCTGAGAAAAACGTGTAAATCGGGGGATAGGTGTACACAGAAATAAAAATAAAATGCATTGACAGGTTAAAATATGTAGTCAGCACATAAGCTCGGGATTCCTCGTGAGATGTGTACACAGCGCATGTGTTCAATCACAGTAGCATTTAGTATAGTGCGATAAAAACAAAAAAAAAAAACTTATTTGGAAAACCGTGTAAAAGCGAAAACGTGTAAAAAGTACCGTGTAAATCGGGGGATAGGTGTATACAGTATGTACAATGAATATGGCGCCTCTACCACCGCTGCAGAGTTTGGTGGAGAATCACCAGCATGTCTCTAGCGACACCACGTATTTCGTCATCTACGAAGAATACGTAGATTGTGGGCTTTAACGCTGAGGAGATGGTGTTGGCGTGGTCCTCGAGACCAACTGGAAAGATCTAAGACTGCAGGTCCGGCCGATGATGGAGAACGCCTCTCGGATGACAGGGTGAATGGCGCTGCATAGATGACACAAGCCATTGGCAACTTTTAGTTACACGTATAGGAGATGCCTTTTTCCTGATACAGTTGAATCTTCATGAGAAGACACTTCTCCCTAAAGAACACTTTGACTCTGCAATTAGATGTCCTTTACAGGGAGGCAGTTCTACTGCATATGTTGATGTTCAAGATGAATTTGCGTTTTGACCATGCCAAAATAATGACAGAGCTACTTTTGTCCTTGTAAGAATGTGAAGTGTAAGAAGTGTCGCCAACAAAGATACGTGGCAGAATGGGAAGACAGGTGGAGGGTGGGATGCCGGGATGATTCCTACCCTGGTGCCACTCCCTTCAGCGAGCTGGAGACCCAGGCCCTGAGGAAGTACGCCCTGTCGCTGGGCTCTAGCTTGAAGGTCTACCTTGCCCTACACTCCTATGGTCAGTTATGGATGTACCCCTACGCCTACACTACCAGCCTTCCACCCAACTACGACAATCTTGTAAGTTTTGCCTGTAGTTGTATCTGCCATTGCCCTCAACGTTATCTTCTGTAAGTCTACCGAATTTGTTCCCTCTTATTTTATTTATAAACTACCAGTCTTCTACCCAACTATAACGATCTTGTAAGTGTTGCCTGTAGTTGGAATACTACAAACTTTCTTCCATGTTAAATTCTATAAACCTACCAAAACTTTCCTCCATGTTAAAGTCTACAAACCTACCAAAACTTTCCTCCATGTTAAATACTATAAACCTACCAAAACTTTCCTCCATGTTAAATACTATAAACCTACCAAAACTTCCCTCCAAGTTAAATTCTATAAACCTACCAAAACC
This sequence comes from Cordylochernes scorpioides, assembly GCA_030710605.1. Classification (NCBI taxonomy): domain Eukaryota; kingdom Metazoa; phylum Arthropoda; class Arachnida; order Pseudoscorpiones; family Chernetidae; genus Cordylochernes; species Cordylochernes scorpioides. The sequence goes on from CP092864.1 coordinate 148,749,422, forward strand.
TCCCTCCATGTTACATTCTGCAAAACCTACCAAAACTTTCCTCCATGTTAAATACTATAAACCTACCAAAACTTTCCTCCATGTTAAATACTATAAACCTACCAAAACTTCCCTCCAAGTTAAATTCTATAAACCTACCAAAACCTCCCTCCATGTTACATTCTGCAAACCTACCAAAACTTTCCTCCATGTTAAATTCTACAAACCTACCAAAACTTTCCTCCATGTTAAATTCTACAAACCTACCAAAACTTTCCTCCATGTTAAATATTATAAACCTACCAAAACTTTCTTCCATGTTAAATTCTACAAACCTACCAAAACTTTCCTCCATGTTAAATACTATAAACCTACCAAAACTTTCCTCCATGTTAAATTCTACAAACCTACCAAAACTTCCCTCCAAGTTGAATTCTATAAACCTACCAAAACCTCCCTCCATGTTACATTCTGCAAACCTACCAAAACTTCCCTCCATGTTAAATTCTGCAAACCTACCAAAACTTCCCTTCATGTTAAATGCTATAAACCTACCAAAACTTCCCTCCATGTTAAATGCTATAAATCTACCAAAACCTCCCTCCATGTTACATTCTGTAAACCTACCAAAACTTCCCTCCATGTTAAATTCTGCAAAACCTACCAAAACTTCCCTTCATGTTAAATGCTATAAACCTACCAAATCTTCCCTCCATGTTAAATGCTATAAACCTACCAAATCTTCCCTTCATGTTAAATTCTAAGAACCTACCAAACCTCTCCACTATGCTACACTGTCCATCGTGTTCTATTCTATTAACCACCAATCATGAAATTGTGTTATAGGTTTGCATCGGAAAGTTAGGAGTGAATGCTCTAGCACAGAAATATGGAACACGCTACCAATTAGGACAAGTCTCTAGACTAGTAGGTAAGTACCTATAAGAACCTTAGTGCCGTTTTAAAAGTAAATACGTATACACCTATCCCCCGATTTACACGGTAGATACGTTCCTGAGAAAAACGTGTAAATCGGGGGATAGGTGTACACAGAAATAAAAATAAAATGCATTGACAGGTTAAAATATGTAGTCAGCACATAAGCTCGGGATTCCTTGTGAGATGTGTACACAGCGCATGTGTTCAATCACAGTAGCATTTAGTATAGTGCGATAAAAAAAAAAACTATTTGGAAAACCGTGTAAAAGCGAAAACGTGTAAAACAAGTACCGTGTAAATCGGGGGATAGGTGTACGTATATCTTTTTTTCCTTATCAATATAGATATAATACTATAGTAAAAGGTGAAACTGATATGTGTAGATTATAAAACAACATTTAAAATTATCCCGCATGTGTTTCTTTTGAACGAAAAATCAAAATGTATTTCAAGGAGAAATAACGATCATTTCTAACCTTAGGGATGAAGTATGATAGGATGAATTGTGAAGTGTAATGATAAACGGAAAAATAAATTCCCATTCCTGGACACTTTTATTTCTCCGTTTATCATTACACTTCACAATTCATCCTTTCATATCTCATCCCAAAGGTTAAAAATGATCGTTATTTCTCCTTGAAATAAATTTTGATTTTTCGTTCAAAAGAACACACATGCGGGATAATTTTCAAATGTTGTTTTACAATCACAAGCCGCATTATATTATATGTGTAGACTAGCGGACGTACCCGGCTTCGCCCGAGGTTTTACCCGAGTAAAGGTTTGTCTAACGAACATTTGCCCGTGTTTTACCCGAGTAAAGGTTTGTCTAACGAATCTCTCGATAAAGTGAACATTTTTTCCCGGTCCCTTGAAAAATACTCGATAAGTTGAATAAATTCAATATTAATCGGTACCCGAGTAAAGGTCTGTCTAACGAACATTTGTTAAAACAATTCTCTATAGACTTATAAAAAGAAATAGATATATTTTGATAATTTGAAACTGATAAAGTGATCATTTTTTCCCGGTCCCTGTGTGCCGTGTCATTCTGAATTTTGTCTTTCCTAATTTTCTACATTACAAAATCATCGTTTTATCTAGTGAACATTTTTTCCCGGTCCCTTGAAAATACTCGATAAGGTTGAATAAATTCATGGTCGTTTATGGAAGATGGACGAAGTTCCCGGAGGTCATCTTGGGCAAGCTCCCGCGAAGCTTTTTTTCTTGTCTACTTGGCATAGCTGTGTCACCAACTCTGCCCTGATTGGTCGGTGGGTACTTTGACTGTCGGCCGGCGGCCGGGCGAATCCATTCTCGCACGGGGTCTGCCCCACTCCAAACTTTTGGCAAAGCACTTTCTAATATTAAAGATTATTGTCTTAAATAATCTTTAAGAACAAAAAGTATAATAATTGAACGATAGGAAATTATAGTAAATAATTATACTAAACTAAATGATGTAAAAATAATTATACATGAAATTTGAAATAAGTTTTAGAAAAGTTATCGTTAAGTCCACGGGAAAAGATGTAGCCAAAACAAATAGGTTTTTAACAGTGACACGTGAGCACCCGCCTCGAGACGCGCTCCTCTCTCCTAACATTACTCCCCCTCTTGAAAAAGCCTATCTCCGTCTCAATGGTGGCGCTGCTTGCGAGTTAAAGCTACAAATCTGCAAATAACTCTAAGGATATTAAAGATATTCAAGATATTATTTTTCGTAAACCTTTCCGGAAATACACCTAATAATATCCCAATATTTCACGGCGATTGGATGTATGGTTTTCGAATCCATAGAGGACACACAGACACACACACACACACAGATATATTTAATTCTTTTTGTATATATTTTCTTCTCTCTCTCTCTTTGATATGTGACATTGTCTAGAAGACAATAAATAATGTTTAATTGTCAAAAAAAAAATTGTCACACACACACACAGACACACACACAGACATTCAATTTTATATATATATAGATTATCCTGTGATCACCTAGTGTCCATTATAGATGTTTTATTACTTAACAAAATGAACTGGAATTTGTACTCAAAATCTTGGTCCTAAAAACAACTTGGTATTAAAAAATACTCTTGATCTTTTTTATGAGAACATTCTTGAGACTGAATTTGGTAGTTTGTTGTAGTGTATTTTTTTTTGTAAAATGTATACCCAAATACCATCCTATAGTAATGTGAATAGAATACTATGAACTCTCTCTCAGGTATATTCTGGCTGGTAATTGATTAAAATGGACACGTGGAAATACACCGCAAGATTATTGGAAAAGATAAATATAGTTGGAAGATAAATAAAATTGCTATTGTAATGTTTTTGTGTTAAATGTTAAAATGTTGTAATGTTAAAATATATTTTTACATTGCTTATTTGATTTGTTGTTGTTTTATAATAATGAAGATGCAATTAAGAGAGATTGTTGTTGTTATTTATTATCGTTTATTTATAAAAAAAAATTACATTGTTCCTGGGCTCAGCTGGCCCGGCTGATAGTACCCTGTAAGGGCTCCTAATCTAGGGATACAGGATAAGCAGCGTTTGTACTCCATGTTAGAAGTGGCTGCACATGACGTCTGTTCCTCATGTCAGAAGCGGCCATTTCTTTTAGAGCTAAGTCGGCCTGCCATTAAGTAGTGCTCCCAGTCTTAATGACAAAGGCAGTCGAATTCTACTTCACCCAGTCATGATGGTTGTCAAACAGACACCATCAAGGGTCACAACTTGATATCCTAATATGATTGAGTGGAGATAAGAAAGAAGAATTATATGTAATGATGATAACAAAAAGTGACATTTCAAATTAATATACAAAATTTTTGAGAAAAAAAAAAGAAATAATTAATTATAAAATTCACAAACGTGATTCTATATAACGCATCTTTAGAAAATATAAAATGAAAACGTAGCAGTGTGTTTCTCTCTATCTCTCTTGAGGTAATCCGGATTCCTGGAGCCACGTACTAAAGCCGTCAACTATCCGGTAAAAGATAGCAGAGCGTGTGGGGTAGTGTTATGGCGAACTTTCGTATATTTATTGTCCTTTAATCTATATATATCTTATATTTAATAAAGATTTTTTGCTGTTTTGAGATTAATTACTTGTAGAGGAATTATTGGTCATTTGCTTGCTTTTGGTATGCAGTTGTGGAAGAGATTAGAATAAAATTAGTTATCAAAAATAGATTTAATTGCGCTAAAGGATATGCATAAAATACAATTTGATAAAAGCAATGCCTGGCTTAAGGCGAATAGAACAAGGAAAAACAAAAGATTATTTACATAATGTACAAAAGTTTTGAGCCGGCCATTGGGATTTATTTATTTATTTCATCTCAATTTGCAGGTGTTACATTCGAGCACAGCTCGCGAGTCACCTTGTCCAGATTATTTACACATGGCGAGTTGTAATGCTGGAGTGGCCCCCCGAACCTTACAGGAGGGCAGTTGTTGGGTGTTTGGCTGTCAGCTAGCCATTGGGTCCAGGTCGTCGGATTCGGTGGCTGAGGTCACCTTGATTTTGAACAAATTCTTGTATAGTTGGATTTGATGATTTTTGAAATTGCGATTTTATTTTGCGAAATTAACGATTTTTAAAAGTAATTTGCCTTTCATTGTAAGAAGGTTTTGATAATTTCTAATAACTTTTCGCACAGTTCCCTGGTGTCAGAACGAGTAGTTTTATTTTTTGCAGTTTCAGCGTAACTTGCCTTTTGTTTTTCAACAGTTGCTTCTTCTGTTTTAGTGGAGCTTGCTTGAGGTATGTTGTTAGGGGAGTTTTGTCTGGGAGGCTTTAGCTGCTGTTGTTGTGGCTTCGGAAAATTTGGGCATCCGCGGTAATTGGCTGTGTGCGCCTCTCCACAGTTAGCGCACTTTGGTGGGAGCTGTTTCGACTTTCTTGGACAATCCTTCGAATGGTGTTCTTCAGCACACTTGACGCATTTGGGCTTCAAAAAGCAGTTTAGCTGGCCATGCCCAAAGCCCTGGCAGTTAAAGCATTGGGTCACTCGTTTTGTAGTCCTGAATGATTCCACGACTATTTTCTGGTAAAGTATTTCAGTTATTCCATAGATTTGTTTATTTTGTTCATTTTTCGGTAGCTCTACTAGGACTATATTCATCGGTATTTTGGTCGATATTCTATGGAGTCTTTTGACAATGACCTCAGTGAAGCCCATTGAGACCAGTTCAGTTACGACGTCTTCTTCTTTGAAGGCTGTTGATACCCCCTTCAATACCACTTTCAGTGGTTTTTCCTCCTGTAGTCTGTAGGAATATCCTCCATTATTTTTCTGTACATACTCCCTGATTTTTTTGAAGTCGCCTATGTTTTTCGATTTAATTATGTGCTTTTTACCAGAAATCGTGACTTGGAATGGTTCCATGCACAAGTCTTTTAGTTCTTGGCAAAGAAGCTTCCAATCTGCTACATTTTCTGCAATAACAGGAGGAATTCTCGGCTTTTTCACGTTAGTGACTGTGGTCCATGGGCCATCGTTGTCGTTATTTTCTTCATCGTCTTGCGGTGGGTGAGCTGCGTTCATTTGTTGAGAAACTCCAGTGACGGGACTTTGTTCGTCGATGTCCATTCTAGGCGTCTTCAGATTACGCTCGCTCCTAGTTGGCGATCTTGAGTCATCCTGGGAGCCGCGAGTTCTCTTCTTTGATTGAACCGTTTCCTCAAGTTTATACTCGATTCCACATTTGTCTAGGATCTTCGTTATTAAGGAGGCTTCGATTATGCATAGTTTCTCGCCGGTTGGTCCTATCGTCGATTTAATTACAATCGGTGGCATATTATTTTTGGCCTCCAATAATTTTTGTTAATTTTCCATTGGGATAAAACAACAACGAGTTTTTATAGGGGAAGCGTGACCTCTGGCGGTCGATTTAACAGAGTATTTGTATTTATGAAATATAACTTTAAATAGAATAATATTTTAATATAACATATATGCATGTAGATATGAATCTATATGCCTGTAGATATGGATAGATATACCTTTAGAAAGATTATAAATATTCAAAAGCCCGCATGTAACCTGCATCTTTTATTCCATCAACTCGCCATGTGTAAATAGCCAGGACAAGGTGACTCGCGAGCTGAACTCGAATGTAACATCTGTAAATTGAGACAAAATAAATACAGTAGAACCTCCCTGTAAATGACACCTAATTACAAAACCAAAGTGTCCTTTAGGGAGAGATTTCTTCTTACCAGAGCGTACCTAAATAGTAAAAATGGTAATTTTGCAAATCAAAACTGGCCTTTGTAGAGAGGGGTCTTCTTATGGAGGTTCAACTGTGAATGAAACCTGCATCATGAGGATTCGTACCGGACAGCAAAATTCTGCGATCATGGCCGTTGCTGAAAGGAGGTGTTGTCTTTGAGAAAACAGTGGCAACAAGATTTTGGCGATGAAAATTGTCCTTTGTAGATAGAACTCCTCTTACCAGAGAGCTGCTAATAAATAAAAATGATAATTTTGGCGATGAAAAATATCTTTTGTAGAGAGGTCTCCTCTTACCGGAGAGAATCTAATAAGTAAAAATTGTAATTTTTGGTGATGAAAATTGTCCTTTTTAGAGAGATCTCTTACGGTAGAGCTGCTAATAAGTAAAACTGATAATTTTTGGTGATGAAAATTGTCCTTTGTAGAGAAATCTCCTCTTATTGGAGAGAATCTAATAAGTAAAAATAGTATTTTTTGGCGATGAAAACTGTCTTTTGTAGATAATATAATAAGTAAAAATGGTATTATTTGGTGATGAAAACTGTCTTTTGTAGAGAATCTTACCGTAGAGAATCTAATAAGTAAAAATGGTAATTTTGGCGATGAAAAATATCTTTTGTAGAGAAATCTCCTCTTACTAGAGAGCTGCTAATAAGTAAAAATGATAATTTTGGCGATGAAAATATCTTTTGCAGAGAGGTCTCCTCTTACCGGAGAGAATCTATTAAGTAAAAATGGTAATTTTGGTGATGAAAATTGTCCTTTTTAGAGGTATCTCCTACGGGAGAGCTGCTAATAAGTAAAAATGGTAATTTTGGTGATGAAATCTGTAATTTTTAGAGGTGTTTACTTATCGAGGTTCTCTTCTATATATAGTTAAACCTGTCTATAGCACACCTACTTGGGACTCACCAAAATAGGGTGCTATAGAGAGGGGGTGCTATAGACAGGTCACTTTTAATGTAAATCGCATTATACTGTTAAAAGTCATGACATTTAGTATGTAAATATCTTTTTGAATGTATAACTTGGAATGTAAATTTCTATTGAATGATTATATCATTATGTAAATTTCCTTTGAATGTATATAACTTAGCCGTGTTGTTCAAATAAAGAGTTCCTTATTTTCTTTTCTTGCTTGATCACCCGAGGCAGTCCAAACAATATCAAGACTTTGGGTAAAAGTTTTTATTTGTTAAAGGAGGTTTCTTTAATTTGACCTCTCATGCCTTAACATTTTGTGGCGTCCCCGGGTGGGCTGCAGGGGCTGGTCAAGTTGAGGAAAAAAAGCCCTTTGTTAAAGGAAAAGGTGAAGCTCAAGTATAAAGGAGCTCAAGGGAAAAGAAGTTGAAGAAGCTCAAGTAAGGATAAAGAAGTTGAAGAGGCTCACGTAAGGATAAAGAAGTTGAAGGAGCTCAAAGGAAAAGAAGTTGAAGGAGCTCAAGGGAAAAGAAGTTGAAGGAGCTCAAGGGAAAAGAAGTTGAAGAAGCTCAAGATAAAGTTAAAGAATTCTAAGAGGTTAAAGGAAAATCTAAAGAACTCAAAGAAGCTAAGATAAATCTAGGAAGACAAGACTAAAGCTAGCGAGGATAAGATGGAGGATATTAGCAGAAGGCGTAGAAAGGCGATAAGAGGCGTTTTTACCAAAGTGGTAAATGATATAAATGCGGAGTTAAAGGATTCTTCCGTTGATAAAAATAGGATATATGCAAGATTTGATAGGTTGGAATCTCTCCATTTGGAGCTGGTGGCATTAAATGAACAATGCCAGGCAATTTTATTGGCCCAAGAGGCTATTACCGATGATGATATAAATAGGGGATTTGAGGATTGTGAGAGATATATACAAGAAAGATTTGATGTAAAGCAAAGAATTTGCATAATCCGTAGTCAGGATAAAGACGAGGCTGTTTCGGCTGGCAGCAGGAAGGCTAACTCACATGTAAAGCTCCCCGAATTGGAGTTAAAAACTTACGATGGTTCTTTGGAGAACTGGTTGCCTTGGTGGGCACAGTTTGCCAAGGTACATGACAATGAGGATTTGTCTAGTAGTGACAAATTCTTGTACTTAAGGCAGGCAGTTTTGCCTGGTTCCCCAGCATATAGAGTTATAGCCAGCTACCCTGTTACAGGAGATAACTATAATTTGGCTGTTCAAGCCTTACAAGAGCGTTTTGGAGATCCAAATATGTTAACGGAGCTTTATGTTAGGCAGCTATTAAATTTAGTCATAACAAATGTCAGGAGAGAAAATAAAAATTTGGGCAATTTATATGATGATTTATCTAGTCATTTAAGATCTTTGGAAACTCTTGGCATAGATCCTCAGTTGTCGGGTATCTTTTTATATCCTTTAGTGGAGTCATCCTTACCAACGGAGATTTTAAGGATATGGCTGAGACATCCTTCATCGGGCTATGGGCAAGAGAGAATTAAAATGGAAGACCCATTAGATAGGAAAAGGGAGATCCCTGAGAGGTTAAAAGCCTTAATGGATTTCTTGAGGGCAGAGGTAAAGAGTGCGCAAAGATTGAAAGTTATAGAAAAAGGCTTCAAACTAGAAGAGCCTCAAGGAAAGTCGCACTACATGAGAAAGGAAAGGAAATGGAATGGCCCTATACCTGCGACAGTATCTGGTTTGTTCAGTAGCCATAGAACAGTAGAATGTTGCTTTTGTGAGAGAACAAACCATGATAGCTGGCAATGTCGCAATATTGATCGTCTCTCGCCTGAAGACAGAGACAGAAGGATCAGGAATGCACGTTTGTGCTTCAGATGTTTGAATAATGGGCACTTTAAGCAACAGTGCAGAGCCCGACTTAGGTGTAAGAATTGTGGAAAGGGCCACTTGGACATTTTTTGTCGGGAGAGTTCATCAAAAGAAACAGGAGATCCTATAAAGGAAAAATCAACTGAACCAGCAGCTACTTTTTCGAGCCAAGCATGTACTGGCCAAATTATGATGATGACCACAGTGGCTCTGTTGAGAGGTTCGAAAACTACTAGTTGTGTAAGGCTACTTTTTGACACAGGAAGCCAATATTCTTACGTCAATAAAGCTTTGATAAAATATTTAGGACTGGAGAAAAAGGGAGAGATGGCTATAGCCAAAAGCCTGTTTGGAGGTACCAGGGTTGAAGAGGTAAAACATGGGAAATACATCCTGGATCTTGAAAGCTTGAACAACAGAGATCATGTTCAAGTTGAAGCTTTGGACCAACCTAAGATCTGCGAAAATGTACCGCCCTTACCAAAAGGAGATTGGTTAACAAAGTTGAGAGATAAAGGTGTGAGCATTGCACCAGAGAACTTTAAATCGGGGGATATAGACATTCTAATAGGCGCTGACCATCTAGGTAAACTGCTGACGGGGAGAGTTCAACAGGTTGGAGCAGACTTAACTGCGATGGAAACAAGGTTGGGCTGGACGCTTATGGGGCAATCTCCGGTGGTGTGTAAGGAGGATAAGGTCCAAATTGCATTAAATGGGTTGGTTGCAGGGGGTAACTTGAGGGATCTTTGGGAGCTGGATGTCTTGGGAATCCAAGATTCCATCGAAGCTGTCTCAAAAAAGAAAAGGGAAACTGAACTAGAGGAACATTTCATAAAAAATATAAGGAGGGATGGGGATCAACGATATTCAGTCGCGCTACCATGGAAATGCGAAAGAAATAATATACCCTCGAATTTAGAAATAGCGCAGAGGAGATTGGAAGCATGCACTAGTAAATTAAGGAAGGAGAAGAAGGTTGTTGAGTATTCTACTATTCTTCAAGAATGGGAGAGGGAGGGCCTAATTGAGAGGATAAAGGAGACTAGGCCTCAAAGGAAGGGCCATTATTTGCCGCATAGGCCGGTGTTCAAGGCTGAAAGTAGGACGACACCTCTCCGTCCTGTTTTCGATGCTTCCTGCAAGTCGTATAATGGGTCGTTCTCTGAATGACTATCTAGAAAAGGGACCTAACTTTTTGGAAAAAATACCTGAAATATTAATTAGGTTTAGGGGAAAGGGGTATTGGTGTTCTAGCCGATATTCGAAAGGCATTTCAGATTATTTCAGTGCAGCTTCAAGACCAGGATTTTCTTCGCTTCCTTTGGTGGGATCAAACTGACCCTATGAAGGTAACCGTTTTAAGACATAAACGTGTGGTATTTGGGCTTAGCTGTAGTCCATTCATCTTGGGTGCAGTTATTGATCATCATCTGAATTCTGTACAAGGTCTGGCAGCTGAAATCGCAAAGATTATGGCGAGATCCTTTTATGTGGATAATTTGGTAACATCCCTCTCGTCTCAGGAGGAAGTCCTACAATTCCAGAATACAGCTGTCAATATCATGGAAATGGCAAAAATGGACTTGCGTGAGTGGGAATTTAATTTACCAGTGAGTAATTCAAAGGAGGAAAAAGGAACTAATACCAAGGTGTTGGGACTTGTGTGGGACAAAGTAGAAGATGTGCTTAATTGTAATGTTTCTATTGAAAAGGATCTCCCCCGAAGACTAACCAAGAGGATTGTTCTTTCTAAAATTCAGCAAGTTTTTGATCCTTTGGGAGTTTACGGTCCTATATTTTTGCCTCCTAAACTATTATTACAAAGGTCCTGGGAGTTGAAAATTGGATCGGATTCTCAATTACCCGAAGATATGGATCGGGAGTTTAGAACATGGTACTCCCAAATTGGGCTATTAAGTGAAATCAAAATTCCCAGGCATATTTGGTTTGATCAAACTAATAAGAATGAAATACACGTCTTCTGCGATGCCAGTAAATCAGCTTATGCAGCAGTGGCATATATGAGAAGTGAAGTGCAGGGGAGAGTACATTTGTCTCTGCTTTGGAGCAAATCTAGGCTTGCGCCAACCAGGAGGGTAACCATTCCTCGGTTAGAACTTTTGGCCTGCGTTTTGGGAGCTAGGCTTGTTGGGTCTATTTCGACTGCCTTAACAAATAGTTGCCCTGTCACATTGTGGACTGATTCCTCAACCGTTATAGCTTGGCTAGGGAGAAAAAATGAGTGGAATGTGTTTGTAAGAAACCGAGTAAAGGAAATACGAGACACTGTCAATAATGAGAACTGGAAGTTTGTTTACGGAAAATTAAATCCAGCGGATTTGCCTTCTCGAGGATGCTCTATCGTACAATTTGTCTCGACCAACTGGTGGGAGGGTCCTGAATGGCTCAAAGGGGAAAAAGAGAGTTGGCCTAGTTTTGAACCAACTATTGATGAGGAAGAGATCCTCAAAGAGAAAAGAAAAACCTTACAGGCCCACACCACTCTCGTTGTCAAGGCAAATCGATGGTTTCTAGATAGAAGATCCAGGTATAGCCTAAACATTAAGATTATGGCTTGGGTTTTAAGATTCTTGGACAATGCGAGAATAATACCCGCTGAAAGGGGAAGTTTGAAAGTAATAGAGTTAGAAAGGGCCGAAAGGAAGCTGTTGAGGTTGATTCAACACGAGACTTTCCCAGGAAAACAGGCTCCGCGAAATGGATTAAAGACTATTAAATCCGTCGAAGGTTTGTGGTGCGTTGAGACGAAACTGCTACATGGGCAAGATCCAGAAGTGTTTAAGCGACCTATTTTACTACCTCGTGATCATCCTTTGGTGGAACAGATGGTTCGTGAAATACACCAACAAAATGGGCATGGAGGAGCCCAATTCATTCTTTCACGATTGAGAGAGAAATTCTGGATCATTGGTGGTCGCAGATTGATTAAACAGATAATTGGAAAATGTGTGATATGTAGGAGGCATAATCAGAGACCTATTCAGACTCCTGGCGCGGCTTTACCGACTAATAGAATAGGGTTAGGCAAACCCTTCGAGGTGACAGGTGTGGATCTGTTGGGACCGCTATATCTTAAAGGTGGCACCAAGTTTTGGGTGACCTTGTTTACTTGCGCTGTTTACAGAGCTGTTCACCTAGAGATTGTGAGAACATTAGAGGCAAACACTTTTTTGTTAGCTCTAAAAAGATTCATTTGTCGGCGTGGACGTCCCGGAAAAATATATAGTGATAACGGGACAAATTTCACAAAAACAAACGAATTACTTAAACGCTTGGATTGGGGGGAGATTGAAAGGGAATCGAGTGTGAAGAGAATCCAATGGATTTTTATCCCTCCCTCAGCGCCTTGATGGGGGGGGGGGGGTTTTGGGAGAGACTGGTAAGGGTTGTAAAAGGTTTATTGGTTCGTATACTCGGATTTAGTAAATTGAATTATGTACAACTTGAAACTGCTTTATATGAGGTAGAAAGTATTATCAACAATAGAGCTCTTTCATATATATCGGAGGATGACCAAGACCTCATTCCCTTGACCCCTCAAATGTTTCTGCAGACTAACGCAAACAATGAGTTTCCGGAGCTAGAAAAAATAAGAGTGAATTCTTTCACCAGAAAATACAAGATTTTGAGTAAACTAAATGAAGAACTTAAACAGAGATTCCGCAAGGAATACTTGGGGGTACTGATGCAACGGGCCGAAAATAAAAGGGAGCGATGCATAAAAGAAGGGGATTTAGTCCTTATAGGCCAGGACAACACTAAAAGAATTCTCTGGCCTGTTGGAAGAATAATAAAACTTTACTTGGGAAAAGATGGGGTGAACAGGGTTGCCAAAGTCAAGACATCGACAGGCGAATGGCTACGCCCTGTACAGAGACTGTTTCCCCTTGAGATTTCCTCTGAGGAAACTCCCGAAAAGACCTCTGGGGATAAAGAAAAAGAAAAACCTCTAACGATCAAAACAAGATCCGGACGTGAAGTCCGCAAACCAATAAGGTTTTGCACTTGATGTTTTGAATCAGTGAGAAAAGGAGAGCACATTTTCTTGTTTTTTCTTTTTACAAAAAAAAGAAAAGGTGGGGGTATGTTAAAAGTCATGACATATAGTATGTAAATATCTTTTTGAATGTATAACTTGGAATGTAAATTTCTATTGAATGATTATATCATTATGTAAATTTCCTTTGAATGTATATAACGTAGCCGTGTTGTTCAAATAAACAGGTGTAGCCGCTGGTTTTGTCTTCCTTATTTTCTTTTCTTGCTTGATCACCCGAGGTAGTCCAAACAATATCAAGACTTTGGGCAAAAGTTTTTATTTGTTAAAGGAGGTTTCTTTAATTTGACCTCTAATACCTTAACATATACTATGTATTTAAAATCGGGCGCTATTTAGAGGAGTCGCTATAGACAGGTTATTTTAATGTAAATCGCATCGTAATATGTATTTGAAATCGGGCGCAATAGAGAGGAAGGCGCTATTTAGAGGGGGTGCTATAGACAGGTCATTTTTAATGTAAATCGCATCGTACTACATATTTAAAATCGGGCGCTATATAGAGGAAGGCGCTATTTAGAGGGGACACTATATACAGGTCACTTTTAATGTAAATCGCATCGTATTACATATTTAAAATCGGGCGCAATAGAGAGGGAGACGCTATTTAGAGGGGGTGCTATAGACAGGTCACTTTTAATGTAAATATCGCATCGTACTACATATTTAAAATCGGGCGCTATTTAGAGGGAGGCGCTATAGACAAGTTTAACTGTATGTTGAATGGCAAATCCAAGTTACACACTACAAAACTGAATCTGATGACGTGGTGTCCAGGTATCGCTGTCGGCTCTACCTTGGACTGGATCTATATCAATACGCCGGCCAAGATGAGCTATGCCCTCGAATTGAGAGACAAAGGTGGCTATGGCTTCCTATTGCCTGCAAGCCAGATCATACCTACAGCAGAGGAAGCCTGGGCTGGAATACAGGCCATACTGCTGTCTAGCGGTGCTTGCTAACACCACTTTTACTTCCCGCTTATATAAAAAATGGCTTTTAAGATATAACTTAATATATTCTATCTATATACAACTTAGCTTTGATTAACAGTTTTAAAAAAATGAATTTAATAAAAGTATTTTATAATATTGATTTGTATAAATATATTATCTTTTTTTTTGTACTTTTTTTTGTGTGTCTTAAAGATATAGGCTGCCTAGCCGGCATTTATAGTTCTTCAAATTAAAGATATTTTGGCTAGTTAATCGGGTATTATTGGCCTATGCATCAATGATTCAGTTTGGATTGTAGCGGTATCTTGTTGTACCATTTGTGTAAGATAGTGTTCAACTTAACAATTGTTGTTGTTGTCGTGTCCAATGAAGAGAGTCAGATGTCTCCATGCATCTCCATCACAGCAGCAGCAATATCCACTATCTTGCTCTTCGTTGGAAAATGGGTGCCGTTACCACGTTAGTCACCTTGGAAACGAACCAGAATTTGGTCGAATATTCCAAGGGTCCAGGGGGGATCGCAGGGAGGTGTGGTCGGACTTCTCCCCCCCCCCCCCCCCCAACTTAACCATTTTTCTTTAAATTAAAGACACTACGGCCAGTAAATCTTTTTATTGTCTCGACAAAAATATTTTGTCCTCGTCAGGAGCGAACAAAAATTAAAACATTTAGCAAAGCGTTAAAAATTATTCTAAGGCTGCAAAGGCGTTCTCATGCGGTATTCCAAATTTTGTACAATACCGCGTGAGAACGCCCTTTCAGCCTTAGAATAATTTTCAATGCCTGGTCAAATGTTTTATTTTTATTTATTCCTCCTGACGAAGACAAAAGATTTTTGTTGAAAACATTGAGAAACTAAAAAAAACTCTAACTGACCGAAATGTCTATTTTTCACAGAATTATTATTATTATTATTTTTGTGTGTTATGAATTATTGTACAATTTGATTGCCAGTAAACAGAGGCGTAAAAAAAAAAAGACTAAATATATCTGGTAAAAAAAAAGAGGAAATATATGTAAAAAATGAAATGGATATATTCTCTTACAAGTCGATTTCATTATTTGAAAGACATTGTTTCCATTTTACTTTATGATTTAATTCTTTAAAAGGTTTTGGACTGGCTGGGGTTATCTATTCGCTCATTGATTGTGCTAAAACGTTATCTATTTATATTATTTATGCTTTTTACGGTATCAATTTTGCCCGAAATCTCAATTGGGGGGTCGATGGAAGGATGGTCTAAACCGTTGGTTTTCGACCGCTACAACCCGGGTTTGATTCCCGCATTGGGCACTTTTTCTGATTAAAAAAAAAGTTCCAATGGGCCCCGATTCTTGCAAAAGTCCAACCCCACCAGCGAGTGCAAGTAAGCAAACAGGACTCTGGCACATTTGTAAGTGCAAAGTCGAACTGCTTTCCACATGTGTAGACATGTGGTGCACTTACAGTAAAAGTAGTCGCCTTCTTCTACCCACCATGATTATCAAGGCCTGTACCACGTGTACTAGGGATAAGCAAAAAAATAAAAACTTAGACCTGAATCGGTATATCTGGGTAACAATTTTCTTTGTTGCTTAGAGAGAGATATTTATAACCCAGGTTCCTGGAGCGCAGAACGCCAACTACACGGGAAGTCCAGCTCACTAGTATGGACCAATCTAATGCGCTTTTACTCGCATCCTGTTTTGATATTGCTGAGATTAACCAGTTGATCAGGAAATTCCATGCTGAGGTTGAGTCTGGAAGGCTGGCCATAGATGTAGGATTAAGGTGGGTCAGTCCAAGCAGGATAGTTGCTTGCATTCTATGTCTCAGGAAATATGGACAGCTGAAAAGGAGATAATCAACTGACTGTAGCCCTTATGGACAGTGAGAGCAGATAGGGTCTGTTTTGTTGCTTATTTGATGATACCTTAGGGAATAAATAAGAAATTTAAAAATAACATCACTTTTTTTTCTTCTGAAAAAATACAAAAGTTTATATTAGTAGCAATGTCCCTATACAAAGCAGAATCAAAAAGTTCCTGAACTTTTTTTTAATTAATTATAAATAAAAAGTCTCGGGAGGGGGAGGGGGATCATTCAACCGCCATTACATATAAAAATAGGTTTATTTAAGCAGTTTGTAAAGGCTCTAGATAAATATGGAGAATGTTTCAAATATATATGTCGTTTTTTTTTCAGATATTAGCCTAGAAAAGATAAAAGCAAGAGTTTTTGATGGACCTCAAATCAAGAGGCTCCTGAATGACAAAATATTTCTAATAACCATGAATGGAATTGAGGAAGCAGCATGGTCAGGCTTTAAGGCTGTAGTACATGGATTTTTTTAGGTAATAGAAGAGACGATAATTACAAAGAGCTTGTCCAATATATTCTTAAAAGCTTTGAAGCTTAAGGTGTAAATATGAGTATTAAGATTCTCTACTTGCATAGTAACCTGGACAAATTCCCTGATAATCTCGGTGCATATAGTGATGAACAAGGCGAGCGATTCCATTAAAGCATGAAAGTGATGGAAGAGAGATATCAAGGTGTCTGGGACTGCCACATGATGGCAGATTACTGCTGGAATCTGTCTCGCGACCTGCCGGAATACACTTATAAGAGAAAATCAAAAAGGTTGAAATTCATGAAGGATTGACTGCAGCATTTTACTTTTTTTTTTTTTGATAGATTGGTTTTCTTATACTACATTAAATAAAGTACCTTTTGGTATGGCGTTCTTAGTTTATATTTGCGTTCAATGTGTTTTCGTTCCTTTATGGACTGATATATCACATTGTGACCTAAATACAAGGTATGTCCCATAAGTTCCCGGAATGGGTCCATAAAAAAATAATAAATGAAAAAAATTAACTGTTTATTATAGAAAAAATATCTGGCAACACTGTGGTACCAATATCGAGGCGGTACGTGCGCGCGCGCCAAGGTCATTCTAATTTATTTAAAGGTTACACCTAGCGCTGCGGATTTTACAATTGAACAAAAATTGAAGCATAGGATTTGCATAGAATTTTATGTGAAACTTCAAATATCAGCAACCGAAACTTTTGAAATGCTTAATAAAGCATTCCCTAATGACGCCCCAAAGAGAACAACTGTTTTTGAATGGCATTCTAGATTTAAAGCTGGCGGAATTTCCATTGAAGATGATCCTCGTCAAGGACGCTCAAAATTTCAAAAGACTGATGAAAATTTGCAAAAAAAAAAAAATCGCCGATTTGATAAAAGAAAATCCTCGAACCACTTTTCTGGAGCTCGAGCAAGACAAAGGCATCTCTGAAACAATGATTGTAAGGATCATAACCGAAGATTTGAATCTCAAAAAGACTCCTGCAAAATTCATCCCAAGATTCCTCACTAATGAGCAAAAACTGTGTCGGCTTGCAACCTGTGAGGACATCTTGGAAATGACAAGAACTGATCCGGAATGGAAAGACAAGATAATCACAGGCGACGACACATGGGTCTATCGCTATGACCCTTAAACCAAGCGTCAATTTGTCGAGTGGAGAGGTCAGGGTGAGCCTAGACCCAAAATCCAGGATATTGAAATCCAGAAACAAGGTGTTGCTGGTCGCTTTTTTTATAACAAGGGCATTGTTCATCACGAGTATCTTCCTGCAGGCCAAACAGTTATAAAGGAAATGTATTTGGGCACTTTTCGCTGTCTAAGGGAAGCGATTTGAAAAAAAAGGCCAGAAAAATGGACTAATGGTGACTGGATCCTACACCATGACAATGCCCGCCCTCACACAGCGCACTTGGTGACGAGTTTTTGGCGAAAAACGGGACACAAATCCTACCTCAACCACCCTATTCCCAGACATCGCACCAAATGACTTTTTCCTATTCCCCAAACTTAAAGCAGTTCTAAGAAGAAGAAATTTTTCCACCAGTCATGACATAATAGAAAAATTGATGTTGGGATTGAAAAGCATTCCAAAAGAGGTATATAAAAACTGTTTCGACAATTGGGAGTAACGATGGCGCTGGTGCGTTGAAGCAAGGGCGGATTACTTTGAAAAGTTTTAATATTTAAAAAAATATATATCTTACCTTATGGGACATACCTTGTATGCATATATTATATCTCTAAAAATTGATGAGATACATAAAAACTAACATTATATTTGTGATCAGCACCTCAAATTAAGTCAGAAACTGATGCATTATCAAAAACATATTTTTCAGTGTACACCAGTGTTATATATTAATTGATTATATATAGGTTTTCAACTTTTAATTAGACAATTTTAATTTAAATAAGACATTTTTCATTTTAATTTAGACCCATTCATTTTTATTTAGACATTTTCAATTTTAATTTAGACATTTTCATTTTAATTTAGACACATGGGCTTTTGTTAGAAAAGAGTTAATTTAAAAGTTAAAAAACTATATATCTATATGATTAATTAATAATATGATTATATACTGAAATTAAAATATTAATTGTATAAATTTAACTAGGCTTATTATCAAAGAAATATTCTGTGCTAACATGTAATCTGTGTAATTTCTTTTGTTTATTTATTTAGAGAAGTCTTATTTACGCTAGTCGTCAAACTTTGAGAAGTTATAATTGAATTTGTTAATTTTTATTTACATTTAATATATATTTTATCTAGATTATTAAATAAACACATATATCATAGTTAATACTTTCTTTTAGAAATGGGTAAACCCAAAAAGTCATTTGGTAAACGTGGATTTAAAAGGAAATATGATGCTACCGAAGATGAAATAGTTGATGTACCGGATACAATTGTACCATCAGTTGCTAGTCAAAAGGTAGTAGACGAAGTTCCAAAAGATGAGTTTGGGGCAAAAGATTATAGAGGAGAACTACATTTAAGAGATAATAGTGAATCAAGACCATTACTAGTGGCACCAAATGGTCATATATTTTTAGAAGCTTTTTCACCGTTTTATAAACATGCACACGATTTTTTGATAACTATTGCAGAACCTGTTTCAAGACCTGAACATATTCATGAGTACAAGTTAACTGCATATTCTTTATATGCAGCAGTGTCAGTTGGACTTCAAACAGGGAGTATAATTGAATATTTGCGTAGATTATGTAAAACTACTCTTCCAAAAGGTATTGTAGATTTCATAAGTGCATGTACTGTTAGCTATGGCAAAGTGAAGCTTGTTCTTAAACAGAATACTTATTTTATTGAAAGCACCTTTCCAGATATTCTGCAGAAATTACTTAAAGATGAAGTTATACAAGATTGTGTTAAAAGAGGAGAAGATGATGTAATTAATATAGATAACCCATCAAATTTACTTGTAAGTCGTACAGAACCAAAAACTAATGGTAAAAAATTAAATCAAGGTGCTTCTAAAGCCCCAACAGAAACTACAGATGATTCACAAGCAAAAGTTCCAGATGATATATTAAATTATTTAGAAAAAATGGAAAAAGATGAAGATGATATTGAAGACTTCAAAATACTCTCAGTTGAAGTTAATACGGAAAAGATAGAAATTATTCAAAGACGGTGCATTGAATTAGATTATCCATTATTGGCAGAATATGATTTTAAGAAAGATAAAACCAATCCAGATATCAATATTGAATTGAGAGCAACAGCAGCTCTACGTCCGTATCAGGAACAATCGCTCAGCAAGATGTTTGGGAATGGACGTGCAAGATCAGGAGTGATTGTATTGCCTTGCGGTGCAGGGAAGTCATTGGTAGGTGTTACAGCATCTTGTACAGTACGCAAGCGATGTCTGGTACTCTGCAATTCTGGAGTTTCAGTTGAGCAGTGGAAGTATCAATTCAAGTTCTGGAGTACAGCAGATGACAGTATGATTTGTCGTTTTACATCCGAAGCCAAGGAAAAGCCAACCTTGTCCAGTTCCATCTGTATCACTACCTATTCCATGATCACACACTCCCAGAAGAGATCCTGGGAAGCGGAACAGACCATGTCCTGGATCCGAGACCAGGAATGGGGACTATTGCTACTTGATGAGGTACATACCATTCCCGCTCGTATGTTCCGAAAGGTGCTCACCATTGTCCAGGCTCATGCCAAACTTGGGCTAACTGCCACTCTTGTGAGAGAGGACGACAAAATTCAGGATCTAAACTTCTTGATTGGGCCCAAGCTGTATGAGGCCAACTGGCTTGAACTTCAAAACAACGGGTATATTGCCAAGGTGCAATGTGCAGAGGTGTGGTGCACCATGACCCCAGAGTTCTACCGCGAATACCTCAACACTAGGCCCGTCAAGAGGGTGCTCCTCTTTGTCATGAACCCTAACAAGTTCCAAGCCTGCCAATTCCTCATCAACTACCATGAAAGGCGAAATGATAAGATTATTGTCTTCTCTGACAATGTCTGGGCTCTCAAACACTACGCCATCACCCTGGGTAAACCCTATATCTATGGTCCATCATCACAATCCGAGAGAATGCAGATCTTGCAGAATTTTAAACTTAACCCTAAAGTGAACACCATTTTTGTATCTAAGGTTGCAGACACTTCTTTTGATCTTCCAGAAGCTAATGTGCTGATCCAGATTTCGAGTCATGGTGGCTCCCGTAGGCAAGAGGCTCAACGATTGGGCCGTATTCTTCGAGCCAAGAAAGGAGCCAACACAGAGCAATTCAACGCATTCTTCTACTCTCTGGTGAGCCAGGATACTATGGAGATGCACTATTCCCGCAGACGACAGCGTTTCCTGATCAACCAGGGCTATAGCTACAAAGCCATTACTAGATTGCAGGGGATGGAAAATGAGAATCTGTTCTACAAATCCAAAGATGACCAGTTGACTTTACTACAGAAAGTTCTGGATGCCAGTGATTTGGATGAAGAAGAAAGAATCGACGGTTCTGCCTCAACCTCAAAGAAGACATCAAATATCAACTCTCTCAGTGGAGCAGATGACTCTATCTACCTGGAGGTGAAGGGCTCTAAGTCCAATCACGAGAGACATCCGCTCTTCAAAAGATTCCGGTGAGTTTATTTCCTCCACCCATACATACAACTGGTACTAATCCCATGCTGTGTGATTGCAGAAGTGGGAAATAAGACTCTATATATATCATCTTGATAATCAAGTATGTTAAATAAAAATATATAATTCCTGAAAGCACTGGTATCATCAAAAATAAATAGCATCAATAGAAAAATAGACCTCCAAACCCAATATAATCCTTGACTAATTATCTAAATATTAATAATTATTTGTATATATATTAAAAATAAAGAGACATATCCTGACCAGGAGCACATGTGCTTTTCAGAAGGCAGAGCGTCATCTGGTGGAATAGAACAGGTCTCTCTTTAAAATGCATTATGCTTTTAAAGATAAATACATCTTACGAGGTATGGAATTTCAAAAATATACAATGGGAATCGTTTTCATTGTGCTGTATAAATTATGAAAAAAACAGTAAAAAAAAAAATAATAATAAGTAGGTCGGGTGTTAGTATTAAAAATAAAGAAAGCATATCCTGACCACAAGCACATGTGCTTTTTAGATGGCAGAGCGCCATCTAGTGGAGCAAAAATAAACGAATGTTTATTTATCGTAAATGGCTTTTCTTGATTTATCAAGAAATTGAGTTGGCCATATATCGGAGAACAGGTTAAATCAATGAATAGTTTATTTCTCTTTCACTAGATGGCGCTCTGCCTTCTGTAAAGCACATGTGCTCCTGGTCAGGATATGCTTTTTTTTATTTTTAATATCAACACCTGACCTTTTTATGTTTTTCTAGTGTTTTTTCATTTGTATGTATATATATCTTATATAAAGATAGATGATTTTCTGCTTAAATTTAGATCATGTTGAGGATTATGGTATGGTAATGGTGATGCCGTCATGGTTGAAATCCTTAAAGTATGATAATGAAAATGGATTTGATCAGAGATTGTTTCATTTGAACTAAAGTAATATATAAGAACATAATTTGATTAAAGTACTGCCTGGCTTAAGGCGTAAGAATAAAAAATGAAAAGCTTATTTACATAATGTACAAATGTTTCGAGCCGACCAGCGGGGAAGAACAACAACGAGTTTTTATATGCAAAGCATAACCTCTGGCGGTCGATTTAGCAGAGTATTTGATTCTATGAAATTATATAATATTTAAAATAAAATAATATTTTTATATAACATATGTCGCATACCTCGAGATATTTGCATAGTATTGTTTTGTTTTATATATTTTTACATTTTGTTTCTTATGAAAGGTTGATATATTTGCATGTCCGCGAGAAGCGCGATGTATATATATAGGTAGGAAAAATAATAAAGTTAGAGTTTCTTTTGCTTAGAAATCTTCTCATGTCTCGTAAAACTCGTTCTTTTAAAATAGAACTTCACAATATGGCGCAGCCGACAGGATCCTCAAATTCGACCATTGAAAGCCTCATCAGGACGATGGCGAAGCAGCAACGCTTGATGATGGACTTACTTTTTGAAAATAAAAATAAAATGGTAGATGAAGAAGAAGAAGAAGAGGAAGAAGAAGAAGAAGAGGTAGAAAGTGAAAAAGCCGAAGTTGAGAAAAAATCCGTTTAAGCAGATGAAAGTGAAAAGGCTGAAGTTGAAAAAAAGTCTGTTGAAGTTGAAGAAAGTGAAAAAGCTCAAGTTGATAAAAAGTCAGTTATAGAGACTGAAAGTGCAGAGCCTCTTACGAAAGAGGTAGATGTTATTGCTGATAGTGGAATGGAGCCTAAAGATTCTACAGAACCTGATAATGGTGCGGAAGAAAAAGAACCTACTAAGGAGTCTGTTACTGGGGAACAAGGGCCTACTGAGGAGTCTGGTACTGGCGAAATAGAACCTACTAAGGAGTCTGGTACTGGCGAAAAGGAACCAAAGCCTGGGTACCGGCGAAGAAGCACCTCCAAAGGAGTTGAGCCTCTCCACCCCCTGGAATAACAGAATCACCATCACCGAGTGGCTGGAGGACAATTGCATCCCTTACACTATGGAGCCTCATCGGAAACCTGATAAAGTGAATTCTAAAGACGGAGATAAAGAAGATGGTAAAATCCATATAATTGAAGAAATTATTATAAAAGATGATGAACTTCTTCCTGCATCTTATATTATTGATGGTCATGAATGTAGATGGGATGAAATCGAACGAAGCGATGCTTTTAAAAAGAAAATGGCAGGTATTGTTAGGAAAATGAGATTTGACGAGCTCTTCTGGGGTAGAAAGTTAGTTCCTGTTGGAAAAGGCACATGGCCAAAATGTTTTTTTGAGGGATGTTACTGATAATGGCGGATCTTCTGTTTATAGAATTGAACAGATTTCTGAATATAGGAATCCAAATATTGATCATAGAAAAAATTGGTCTTATATTCCTCCTAGAACGATTAAAAAGGAAATAAATATTTTTGATGCTTTAAGGACCTTACAAGGTAGTGCTCAAGCCAATCTTTGTTATCCTAAAGATTTTTGGATTGTTCGTGATTTGAGATCTAAACATTTTTCAAATATTATTGAAGATAGTGAAAAGAATAATTTGGATTTGCATGATATGAATTTATCTCATTTTGTCATTTTTCATCCTGAATATGGAGGGAAATCTCTAAAGAAAGTATTGGAAAATGGAAAACTTTTGCCAGAACAATTAATGAGCATTCTTTGTCAGATTTGTATTTTGATGAGTCATGCTGAGCAAAACATCGGGTTGGTTCACAATGATATAAGTCCCAGAAATATTCTGATACAACCGACTGCTCAAAAGGTTTTGAACTACGACATTGGAGGAGAGAATTATGAAATCCCAACCAACAACTGCATTGCCAAGTTGAAAGATTTTGAGATATCTCGACTTGTAAAGAATGACGATCCTAATCCGAATGTTTTTTACGAGAATGTTTCTCAGCTAATTTGGACCCATAATGAAATGCGAGAATTTAACTCTGCTTGTGAAATACATACTGAATTCATTGAGGAGACATCCACGCAGGATATAACCATCACCAAGTGGCCGGAGGACAATTTCATCATAGAACACCAGGAGTCCCATCACAGGAGTGATGAGAGGTCATGGAGGGGGAGTCTGTCGCATACCTCGAGATATTTGCATAGTATTGTTTTGTTTTATATATTTTTACATTTTGTTTCTTTTGAAAGGATGATATATTTGCATGTCCGCAAGAAGCGCGATGTATATATATAGGTAGGAAAATTAGAGGGGGCGCTATAGAAATCTTCTCATGTCTCGTAAAACTCGTTCTTTTAAAATAGAACTTCACAACATATATATATATTTCATCCCAGTATAATATCTATTACTTTAGCTGGAAACAGTCTGATGCACGCCCACACATGCCAATAACAAAAGTTTTTCAATTATTTTGTATAAAGTTTATTAAGAGATTGTACATAGAGTATCAGCCCGTTGAAGAGCAGTATATTTGCTAGAAAACTTGTAAATTCAAAATTAAAAGAAACTTTTTACCTGATTTTATATTTTTACTTTTTCAAATATAATTACACACTAATAGTAAAGTGTCTCCACATTCCGGTGGATAACTCTTAACAAAGTGTACTTAATATTTCAATATTTTGATATATTGTTGTAATACAGTTAAACCTGTCTATAGCCCCCCTCTGGGACTTACCAAAATAGAGGGCTATAGAGAGGAGGTGCTATAGCCAGGTCATTTTTAATGTAAATCGCATCGTACTATGTATTTAAAATCGGGCGCTCTAGAGAGGGAGGTGCTATTTAGAGGGGGCGCTATAGACAGGTTTAACTGTATTTGGATATACAGTTAAACCTGTCTATAGCGCCCCCCTCTTGGGACTCACCAAAATAGGGTGCTATAGAGAGGAGGTTCTATTTAGAGGGGGCGCTATAGACAGGTTTAACTGTATTTGGATATATAGTTAAACCTGTCTATAGCGCCCACTCTTGAGACTCACCAAAATAGGGTGCTATAGACAGGTCACTTTTGATGTAAATCGCATCGTACTATGTATTTAAAATCGGGCGCTATAGAGAGGAAGGTGCTATAGACAGGTTTAACTGTATTTGGATATACAGTTAAACCTGTCTATAGCGCCCACTCTTGAGACTCACCAAAATAGGGTGCTATAGACAGGTCACTTTTGATGTAAATCGCATCGTACTATGTATTTAAAATCGGGCGCTATAGAGAGGAAGGTGCTATAGACAGGTTTAACTGTATTTGGATATACAGTTAAACCTGTCTATAGCGCCCACTCTTGAGACTCACCAAAATAGGGTGCTATAGACAGGTCACTTTTGATGTAAATCGCATCGTACTATGTATTTAAAATCGGGCGCTATAGAGAGGAAGGTGCTATAGACAGGTTTAACTGTATTTGGATATACAGTTAAACCTGTCTATAGCGCCCACTCTTGAGACTCACCAAAATAGGGTGCTATAGACAGGTCACTTTTGATGTAAATCGCATCGTACTATGTATTTAAAATCGGGCGCTATAGAGAGGAAGGTGCTATAGACAGGTTTAACTGTATTTGGATATATAGTTAAACCTGTCTATAGCGCCCACTCTTGAGACTCACCAAAATAGGGTGCTATAGACAGGTCACTTTTGATGTAAATCGCATCGTACTATGTATTTAAAATCGGGCGCTATAGAGAGGAAGGTGCTATAGACAGGTTTAACTGTATTTGGATATACAGTTAAACCTGTCTATAGCGCCCACTCTTGAGACTCACCAAAATAGGGTGCTATAGACAGGTCACTTTTGATGTAAATCGCATCGTACTATGTATTTAAAATCGGGCGCTATAGAGAGGAAGGTGCTATAGACAGGTTTAACTGTATTTGGATATATAGTTAAACCTGTCTATAGCGCCCACTCTTGAGACTCACCAAAATAGGGTGCTATAGACAGGTCACTTTTGATGTAAATCGCATCGTACTATGTATTTAAAATCGGGCGCTATAGAGAGGAAGGTGCTATAGACAGGTTTAACTGTATTTGGATATACAGTTAAACCTGTCTATAGCGCCCACTCTTGAGACTCACCAAAATAGGGTGCTATAGACAGGTCACTTTTGATGTAAATCGCATCGTACTATGTATTTAAATCGGGCGCTATAGAGAGGAAGGTGCTATAGACAGGTTTAACTGTATTTGGATATACAGTTAAACCTGTCTATAGCGCCCACTCTTGAGACTCACCAAAATAGGGTGCTATAGACAGGTCACTTTTGATGTAAATCTCATCGTACTATGTATTTAAAATCGGGCGCTATTTAGAGGGGCCGCTATAGACAGGTCACTTTTGATGTAAATCGCATCGTACTATGTATTTAAAATCGGGCGCTATTTAGAGGGGCCGCTATAGACAGGTCACTTTTGATGTAAATCGCATCGTACTATGTATTTAAAATCGGGCGCTATTTAGAGGGGCCGCTATAGACAGGTCACTTTTGATGTAAATCGCATCGTACTATGTATTTAAAATCGAGCGCTATTTAGAGGGGCCGCTATAGACAGGTTTAACTGTATATACTTAAATTAGATAATAAAAAGGTATATATTGGATTTAATAAAAGATTTATTTGCCAATATTTCTGTTGGCTGAATGCCAAACCTTTATCAAGGCATTACATTTTGTATAAATGATAAGGCACAATTTGGATTATAGATTATAAATACAAGGTAATAAGACCAAATCCAAATAAATAAATAGTGTGTAACGTTTCGGTAACAACGCTGTTACCGAAACGTCACACTTTATTTATTTGGATTTGGTCTTATTACCTTGTATTTTGTATAAATGTTTTATACAAAAATGTAATGTCTTGATAAAGGTTTGGCGTTCAGCCAACCAAAATATTGGCAAAAATATTTTTCATTCAAGCCACTATATGCCTTTTTATTTCTAATGATTTAAGTATGGATTGCTCTATTTTAAGAACAATATATACTTTAACTTTATATTAAATTGTAGTACATTTATTTTTATATAATTTTTTCTCTCTATCCTATGGTGGAATCCTCGAATGAAGGTAATATACATACAGTTAAACCTGTCTATAGCGCCCCCTCTTGGGACTCGCCAAAATAGGGGTGTTATAGATAGGTCACTTTTAATGTAAATCGCATCGTACTATGTATTTAAAATCAGGCGCTATTTAGAAGGGGCGCTATAGACAGATTTAACTGTATATATGTTATGAATATTTTGTTGTTGTTGTTAGATAAAGGGTTGATAAGACAAAGGATCGATAAGATAAAGGGTTGAGGTGAAGTCGTGATAAAAAAAGATAATTATTTACTTCAAGTAGCTTTTATTTTCAATTACTTGAGGAAATATTACACATTAGTTATTTTTACATTATATAGAATTTATAAAGTTAATCCTATATTAGTGATTTAAAAGGATTGATATGTTAACTACGCATATTTACAACAAAACTATACAAACAAAAACTGAAAGTCTTTCTAAAAACGATGATAACAAAAGTAAAATTATCAATGAATAAAATTAAATATATATTTTTTAAAATATAGAAATATTTGAGTTTTTAGATTATATAATATATATATTTTTTATATGTGTATATATGATTTGTTCTTTATTTTTAGCCATTGCTAATCCCAATTAAAGTATTACCTAAAAAACTATAGAAAAAAGTTTGTGCGAGACTCTTAAATATTTAAACTCAGCTTAATGTAAAAAAAGTAAAAAGATGTTTACTAAATTCTTTATCTATTCTCTCAATATATATATATATACTAGACGAATGGCCCGGGCAACGCCCGGGTTTTACCCGAGTGCGTATATATTTTAAAAATGTTTTAATTAAAATACTATTCGTTACAATTATAAATTGGCGCCGTGGATGTCTCTCTTGTGAAACGTCCCGCCCCAAACTGTGTGTGTCTTGAAAATATAAAAATAAAAATGTGAACGGAAAAATATGTCCAGGGTAGCCTAGTGTTCATGGCATCTGCCCGGTAAGCGGAAGGTCGTGGGTTTGATTCCCATCCCTTGACACTTTTTTTATTTTATCCATTCTGACCAAAATCTATCCGTGAACTTCACACAGAGAGAATAAGGCAATTATATAAGTAGATAATCCAAATTGTGCCTTATCACACACTATTTTTTTATTTGGCCTTATTACCTTGTGTTTATAATCTATGACGTAATGCCGGTGGCGCGCGCCCGTTGGCTGCCGGCGAGCACGTGACCTCCCTGTGCGCGCGCATCCGTGACAGAACCGGCCGGCCCATGACGGTCGTGACTATATATATAATGGATGGATAATAATTAATAATATAATAATAATAATAATAATTATTATTATTATTATCATTAGATAATGATAATGATCATAATGATGATGCGCGCGCATCCGTGACAGAACCCATGACGGTCGTGACTATATATGTTGATGATGGATGGATAATAATAATAATATAATAATAATAATAATAAAATTTATTATTATTATTATCATTAGATAATGATAATGATCATAATGATGATGCGCGCGCATCCGTGACAGAACCCATGACGGTCGTGACTATATATGTTGATATATAATATATTATGTTCAAATCAATAGGCTTGAGGGATAAGTCTCTTTTAAATACATTTATTTCAAGCTTTCGGGCTCAACCGCCCTTCGACAGGAAAAATTATTTTAGCTACTAAAGTTTTCAGATCCAATCTAAATATAAATTTAAATTTGTGAGACGCCTGTGTCTCGAGTGTAATGCGAGGCTTGCCGCGGGAGGGGGTGAGATCTTTGAAAAAGATGGCCGTTTAGCCCATTGAAATATCGGAAATAAAATATTATTTAATGAATCGCAAAGTTCATGATACCGTGGGGGGTGTGGTGGCTGCAGGGAATATTACATTGTAAATTTCAGGTAAATCAATTTTTCTATTGAGGCTATGTAATTTGCTTGATAGGATAGATTCAATGATAAGTCTTTGGTGTTTGTTGGCAATATTGGAATAGTGAATTTTCGGTGATGTAATGTTGAAGGAATGGCCAGTTTCGTTTATGTGCTGTACTATTAAGGATCTATGGTCTAAGTTATCAATATTTCTTTTGTGTTCATGAATTCTAATATTGACTTGTCTCCCGGTTTCGCCTACGTAGACTTTTGGGCAGTTCAAACATTCTATGGAGTAAATAGCGTTTCTTGGTGTGCTGCTAGGTTCATTGAGTTTCATGATCTGGTTTCGGAGAAGGGATCCAGAGGTAGGTGCGCAGGTGAAGTAGGTTTTGATTCCAAATTTCAATAAGAATCTCGCTATTGTGGAGGATAATGGTGAATATGGCATATTGCAGATAGATCTGTTAATTGGAGACTGTGTCTTTTTAGTTGGGTCATAAAAGTGTCGCAATATAAAGGATATCGGGTATGCGCAGTCCCTGAGCTTAGCTAATATGTTCTGTGTTTCGAGGTTCTTGTACATCTGGAGGGAGCAGTGGGTATGGACTCGTTTTGATAGAGCAATGACTGTGTTGATTTTGTGACTGATAGGACAGAAGGACGAGTTTTAACAGATCTATCTGCAATATGCCATATTCACCATTATCCTCCACAATAGCGAGATTCTTATTGAAATTTGGAATCAAAACCTACTTCACCTGCGCACCTACCTCTGGATCCCTTCTCCGAAACCAGATCATGAAACTCAATGAACCTAGCAGCACACCAAGAAACGCTATTTACTCCATAGAATGTTTGAACTGCCCAAAAGTCTACGTAGGCGAAACCGGGAGACAAGTCAATATTAGAATTCATGAACACAAAAGAAATATTGATAACTTAGACCATAGATCCTTAATAGTACAGCACATAAACGAAACTGGCCATTCCTTCAACATTACATCACCGAAAATTCACTATTCCAATATTGCCAACAAACACCAAAGACTTATCATTGAATCTATCCTATCAAGCAAATTACATAGCCTCAATAGAAAAATTGATTTACCTGAAATTTACAATGTAATATTCCCTGCAGCCACCACACCCCCCACGGTATCATGAACTTTGCGATTCATTAAATAATATTTTATTTCCGATATTTCAATGGGCTAAACGGCCATCTTTTTTCAAAGATCTCACCCCCTCCCGCGGCAAGCCTCGCATTACACTCGAGACACAGGCGTCTCACAAATTTAAATTTATATTTAGATTGGATCTGAAAACTTTAGTAGCTAAAATAATTTTTCCTGTCGAAGGGCGGTTGAGCCCGAAAGCTTGAAATAAATGTATTTAAAAGAGACTTATCCCTCAAGCCTATTGATTTGAACATAATATTATGGGATTACCTATTAATAATATAATATATTAAAAAAATGAAATTTTCTGTTGATATATTTTGGAATTATTTTTAAGATTGAGGTTATGATCTTGAGATTTGATATATTTTGGAATACATTAGTATTAGGTTAATGGTATGCAGTCGTGGCAAAAATAAAATTAGTTATCAAAAATAGCTTTAATTGAACTAAAGGAATATATTAAAAACATAATTTGATAAAAGTACTACCTGGCTTAAGGTGTAAGAATAAAAAAAAAATGAAAAACTTGTTTACATAATGTACAAAAGATTTTAGCCGGCTATCGGGAAACAACAACAATGAGTTTTTGTGTTTTTGTATGGGAATCGTGACCTCTGGCGGTCGATTTAACAGAGTATTTGAATCTATGAAATATAATTTTAAATAAAATAATATTTTAATATAACTAGACGAATGACTCCGGCTTCGCCGAGAATTCCCCCAAGTGCAATTTCCTTCATACTGAAAGTACATCAATAATAAATAGTAGAAGTGCCATAGAATAGCAATACAGAAGTAACACATAAACCACAGGCAAAAAGTGTGTGTGATGGTAAAAATTGTATTATATTAGTGTTTAGGTATTTGATTTAATTATTTTTATGAAATCCATTTAGTTGTTTCAAAATCAATATAGTTTAAATTGATGGCAGCTTTTCCACCCAACCCCGAGGTACCCGCCCCAGCGCATTAACCCTTGAAATCGGCTGAGTTGAATGAGTGACTGCGATGCCCATCTTCTCAATAAGAATAAGAAAAAAATTAATCCAAAATACTGGCATGTAAATTTTTTTCTGTAAAAAATAAAAGAGAACATGGAAATTAGACAAACATGTGTTTGCTAATAACTGCATTTTTAAACGATAAAAAAAAAAAAATAGATTAAAAAAACAAAGACCAGAACAAAAATTAATAAAAAATACGAAAGCCATTATTTACATACAAGTAACGCTAATTTTGTAAAGTTTCTTTAAAATTGCATTGTGCGCACTTACTGTAACTTAGTAATATAAATTTCTCTCTCAATACTTTTGTAAAAAAGAGTAACACTCGTATAAAAAGATATTTCAAGAAAACTACGCAAGCAACTTGAAAAAAAATGCAGAACGCTCATTGGTTGCTTAATTGGCCTGGTGTTGTTACTTCACCTCGTATTTACTCCGCGTAAAAAAAAGTTCTTTAAATGAAAAAAATAAATAGCCAAAAATACTAATCAAAATGTAGCTGAAAATTTTCCTCAGGTTTATAAAAAGCGACATGCAAAATTTGGTACCAATTGGTTCAGTAGTTTTTGAGTTTATCGCGAAACAGACATTGACTTTTATCTACTTATATATTTGCCTTATTCTGTCTGTTTGTTTGTCTGTTTGTCTGAAGCTCACGGATAGAATGCGCGCCCATTGGCTGCCAGCAAACACGTGACCTCCCTGCCCGCCCCCCTCTAGACAACCCTGTTATCAGCTGTGTGATACATACACCTGTCTATAGCGGCCATTCTAGACAACCCTGTTATCAGCAGTGTGATACATACACCTGTCTATACAGACCACCCTGTCTATAGCGACCACTCTAGACAACCCTGTTATCAGCTGTGTGATACATCCACCTGTCTATACAGACCACCCTGTCTATAGCGACCACTCTAGACAGCCCTGTTATCAGCTGTGTGATACATCTACCTGTCTATACAGACCACCTGTATATAGCGGCCATTCTAGAAAACCCTGTTATCAGCTGTGTGATACATACACCTGTCTATAGCGGCCACTCTAGACAACCCTGTTATCAGCTGTGTGATACATCCACCTGTCTATACAGACCACCCTGTCTATAGCGGTCACTTAGGCAACCCTGTTATCAGCAGTGTGATACATACACCTGTCTATACAGACCACCCTGTCTATAGCGACCACTCTACAGCTGTGTGATACATCCACCCGTCTATACAGACCACCCTGTCTATAGCGGCCACTCTAGACAACCCTGTTATCAGCTGTGTGATACATCCACCTGTCT
>CP092864.1:148789645-148807688 GCA_030710605.1 Cordylochernes scorpioides
TTAGGAACTGCCTCAAATTACAGGCAAAGTCAGTCTTTCACCAAAGTATGCCATGATCAATGAAAGCTGCACCCATATACTCCATGCCATGAGAAAAATGCAATTACTTCACGGAATCCTATTCACCCCTACTTAAAACGCTTTTAATTAAATAATAACAAAATAAAATAACAACAAAATCTACCCCACTTGCCCAAAATGTAGCTTGGCACCTGAAGCTCCAGAACACATTTTGGCTTGCATTAGATGCACTAAAAAGGACCTTTGGGAGAGGCTGCTGCTTATCATAAAACAGCTGAAGGAGCATGAACTCATGGAATTCGTGTAATCTTTACACAAGGGGATAAGAAACAACAACAACAATGCTTTTAATTAGCTGATATTCTAAATTTCCATTAACCACTAGGTTTATCTGTACCTGATGTCAAGGGAGGTGAGACCAATGTTTCTTGTTCTTCTGGCAATGCCTTGAAGTATGGCACCACCTTGAAGCAACGTATTGTGTGGGCAGATTTGTATTGGTAGCAGCTTAAGTTTTTATTATAATTACAATTATATTCTCACAATGAGTATCTTTTTTATTTAAAAATGCTAGCTTTCAAGCGTTATTCGCTCTTCAACGGGCTTACAAAAATATCGACTTAATCCCACTAGAAATATTTACAAAACAAAAAACAAACGAACGCGCGCCGCGTGGATATTTATAACTGAAAATTTTGAATTGGTTTGTAATTTAACTATTTTAAAGGGGGTCGGTGGAAGGCTGGTTAAACCGTTTGGTTTTCGACCACTAGGACCCAGGTTCGATTCCCGCATTGGACACTTTTTTCTGTTTAAAAAAAAAAAATGCTCCAATGGCCCCCGATTCTTGCAAAAGTCCAACCCCACCAGCGAGTGCAAGTAACCAAACGGGGCTCTGGCATTTGTAAGTGCAAAGTCGAACTGCTTTTCACATGTGTAGACATGTGGTGCGCTTACAGTAAAAAGCAGTCGCTGACTACCCACCATGATTATCATGGCCTGTACCACGTGTACTAGGAATAAGCAAAAGCTGTTTTATGATAAGCAGCGGCCTCTTCCAAAGGTCCTGTTTATTACATCTAATGTAAGCCAAAATGTGTTCTGGAGCTGCAGGTGCCAAACTACATTATGGGCAAGTGGGGTAGATTTTGTTTTTATGTTCTATCTTCAATGGCTTGAGATGGCCTGTTCTAAATCTTGTTAGTGTTGTTTGGTGCTGTCTATTTCTGATGTTCAGAGCTCCTCCTGGGTTCACTCCACTGTACCAGCTGTGCTTAGGTGGGATCCTCCAGTTCTTGTTTATTTTTGTTTTGGCTACTGTCTCTATTTCTTTAAAAGTAACAACCAGACTAGTGAGTGCAAGTAACCAAATAGGGGCTTAAAATTCAGAATTTGAACTGGTTCTACTTGTGTTGTTTCTTATCCCCTTATGTAAAGATTACACAAATTCTATGAGTCCATGCTCCTCGAGCTGTTTTTATGATAAGCAGCAGCCTCTCCCAAAAGGCCTGTTTAGTGCATCTAATGCAAGTTAAAATGTGTTCCATGAGATCTACATGTGTAGGCACAGTATAAACAACCCACCACGATGGATCAAGAAACAATTGCTATGTCCCCAGTGGTGATGCTGACCTATGAGAGGGAGGCTGTGCTGGTGGAGTCCCTGAGCCGTCTGCGCGGAGTTCCATTCCTGCACAAGGTTCTGGTTGTCTGGAACAGTCCACGCGATCCCTCCCCCGACCTACGGTGGCCTGAGATTGGTGTTCCCATTGTGGTGAGTCTATATTACCTTGTTGTTAACTCCAGACAGTGGTCTAACTCCAACTCTCATCTGTAGGTTCTTCTCTGTTTTTTTCCAAGATTTTATAGTTGGACTACCATATACAGTAAAACCCCGCTAATATGAACCCTGGATATAACGAACCTTCCCTTACAACGAACCTAGGGCAATTCCCAATTCCATTCCATTGAAAATACCATCGCTATAACGAACTTTGCGATATTTAAAATAACAAACTACCCTCTATAAAGAACCTATTTTCGGTCCTAATATAATAAAATATATTTAAAATAATATGCTTATAACGAACATAAAATTGTAATTTAAAAAAAATTAAAACAACAAAATTTTGAACATGTTTTAGCTTGCAGATCCTTATTTCAAAACAATAAATTTAGCACAAGGTAATAAGACCAAATCCAAATAAATAAATAGTGTGTGACGTTTCGGTAACAACGCTGTTACCGAAACGTCACACACTATTTGTTTATTTGGATTTGGTCTTATTACCTTGTGTCCTATGTACTCTGTTGTATTACTTCATAATTTGACATCCCATATTATGTCAGGCTACCTTGTGGCCATTGTTGTTGGTTTCCAAAGTTGACGGCTCCCAAAAGTTTAGTGTCTGCTATAGGATAACCTGTAGAATGTGGCAGTTAGTTCCTTGTACAATTCACACCATTCCCATTGGTCTCCCATATTTACACCCAGGCATGTACAGGTGGTGAAGACCAAGAAGAACAGCCTCAACAACAGGTTCCTACCCTACGATGCCATTGAGACCGATGCCATCCTTTCCATTGATGACGATGCCCTGCTCAGACACGATGAGATTGTCTTTGGATTCAGGTCAGTTCATTCCTTCTTTGTTAGCTGTATGGTATAGCATTCTCTCAGAAACAAGGTGTTATTAATGTCTATGATAATATAAGTTGGTATAAAATCTCCTGAAAATTAATTAAACAATTAAAAAAGGTTTCCAGAAATGAGTTTCTTTATATTTTAAAACTGTCTCAAGTTTTCAGATATCTCTGTTCTTCTACAGGAGAACTTGTATAATGAATAAAACGCTGCTGATTTCAAACTTAGGCGACGTTTTATTCATTGTCTTCTGTAGATGGACAGAGATCTTGGCCTACCTGAAGCCAGGGAATCTACCACCCAACTAAACGAAAAAGACCTTCTCCGTACCATCAAAACCCAATGTCTGCAAGAATGGAAATCTAATGCTGTACATGACTGGTACAAAGCAGGAGGGACAAGCACCAGTTCTGTTCTCCCAAGATAACAACAGTCTTTGATTTCCAGACTTAAGTCTGGTCATCTACAGACAATGACAGAATGGTTGCAAGGTTTTCCCACTATGTACTAAGTGTCAACCTTCAACCTCAAAACACATTATTGACTGTATTGACTCATCCATTGATGAACTCTACTAATCCCCAGCAGACACCATCAACAAGCTTTACAAGCTTGATATCTTAATATGATTGAGTGGAGATAAGAAAGAAAAAGAGAAGGACAGAGATGTCTGAAAGCTTAGATGGTTTTAAAATAAAAATAAACTCATCTCTGGAAACCTTTTTAATTGTTTAATGTCCAGGAGATTTAAAATCAATTAACAAGATTTATTATTATCATATATAGACATTAATAACACCTTGTTTCTTATGATAAGGCACAATTTGGATTATAGATTATAAACACAAGGTAATAAGACCAAATCCAAATAAATAAATAGTGTGTGACGTTTCCGCGTTGTTACCATCTTCAGACAAAAGTACTGAATGTATACATGAAGATGGTAACAACGCTGAAACGTCACACACTATTTATTTATTTGGATTTGGTCTTATTACCTTGTGTTTATAATCTACTAGCCGAATGACCCAGGCAACGCCCGTGTTTTACCCGATTGAATGTTTTGATTCAAATACTATTTGTTACAATTATAAATTGGCGCCTTAAATAAATTCATATATTAGTTAATAACTATAGTCTATGTGCTTTATCTGTCTATGTACTGTTGGCTTCCATAGGCGTCTCATACTGGGAAAAAGAAAGAGAGGATTCCATTTAGTTATTAACTAATATATGCATTTATTTAAGGAGCGACCCGCTCCAACACAATAGTTACAAAAACGAAAAAGCGAGTGGGGGAGGCATGATGGGGGGGGGGGGCAAAGGTGGCGTGATTGTAGCCAACCAATAGGAGGGCGCCATTCCAAAAAAAAAAGCAAACGGTGACAGAGTTGATTAGGAGATGAGGAATGACGCTCGTAACTGTATATAGAATAATCCAAATTGTGCCTTATCCTAAGAAACAAGGTGTTATTAATGTCTATGATAATATTATAAGTTGGTATAAAATCTCCTGACATTAATTAAATAATTAAAAAAGGTTTCCGGAGATGAGTATCTTTTTATTTTAAAACCATCTCAAGCATTCAGACATCTCTGTCCTTCTACAGGAGAACTTATATCCCTATATATATAAAAGTCAGTGTATGTATGTGGTAATATGCTATGTCGACTTTCAATATAGCTGTGGTATTATGCTATGCTGGGAAGCCTTACTCTTGGGATTGCATATTGTTGAAGTGGTGACGCAGTCGTGGTGGCTGAGTAAGCAAGGATTACACACAAGGGAAATAAGCCAGAACGCTTGATGGGTTTTGAAATAAAAGGCAACTGGTTTGGAGGAAAGAAAGACTTGAGAAGGCGGAGCGGGTTTGGATTGTTAATTATCTGATCACATGGCGGTGATTGACTTAGCTATGAGCTGAGCGGAGGGAGGAGAGGTCCAGAGCAGATGTTACCTTGTTGGGAGCGAAGGAGCAACTACATAGGTGTTGTTCCTATGGGAGCGAAAGCACCACTGACAATTCTTGCTTCTCGATTTAACACCAAGACTTAGCTTCTTTCCCATTGGTCGAGGGATGGAGCGTGCCCGTTTTTCTATTGGTTGACCTACTTAGTTATTGCTTCCTAATTGGCCCTGCGGCTTTCTTTGATGGAAGATACGTCCGGCCTGGTCAGGAAGTATTGGGTGTTAGCTCGACTCTTATAACTTCCGCGGTTATCAAATACGTCCGGTCCTGCTCCGGAAATATTGGGCGTCTCTCAACTTTTATAACTTCTGCGGTCACCAGATACGTCCGGCCTTGTCAGGAAGTATTGACTGTACAAGTTATTAATAATTGTGCCCGCTTTAAGCCTACTTCCTATGTCTTGTTGCTACTTTCTTTCCTCCAGTTACCTTATTCTTTATTAAATCTTTGAAAATCATACATTGTACATGCATAGTGGGTCGGGGGTGCATACAATTATATACAAATTATGACAGATGCGCCCCCTACATGTGAAGAATTCAAGAAGGGGTTAGCCTGAGAGAATTCTGTAAAGTAAAAAATAATTTTGTGGGAAAATTAGTTGTGGGTATTGAGAGGCTATATACAAGCATTGGTGGTGATATAAGAAGTAAAATAGAATGGTGTTGATGATATAGGTTGAGTATAATTAATAGAAATCAAAAAATTTTTTAATTGTAAGAAATCAAAATGAATGCTATGGTACATAGTGGATTAAAAAGAAAAGAAAATGTGCCTAACTATATTCTACTCGAAATTTGGAAATAAAAACGAGGGAGTTCTATTAGGGCTTTTGAGAAATCAAAAAATAAAAATAAAAAGTTGGAAGAAATCAAAGTAAATGCTTGGTTGCATGGTGAGAAAAAAAATGTTTTGTTGCATGGTGAAAAAAAAAAGAAAAGTGCTTGTTGCATGGTAAAAAGAAATGCCTAATTATATTTTACTCGAAATTGGGAATGGAAAATCGAGGGATTTTTATTAGGTCTTTTGAGAAATCAAAAAATAAAAATAAAATAAAAAGTTGGAAGAAATCAAAGTGAATGCTTGATGCATGGTGGGGAAAAAAAATGCTTTGTTGCATGGTGAAAAAAAAAGAAAAGTGCTTGTTGCATGGTAAAAAGAAATGCCTAATTATATTTTACTCGAAATTGGGAATGGAAATCGAGGGATTTTTATTAGGTCTTTTGAGAAATCAAAAAATAAAAATAAAAATAAAAAGTTGGAAGAAATCAAAGTGAATGCTTGATGCATGGTGAAAAAAAAGGAAAAATGCCTAACCATATTCTACTCGAAATTGGAAATGGAAATCGAGGGAATTTTATTAGGGCTTTTGAGAAATCAAAATAATATAAAAGTTGGAAGAAATCAAAGTGAATGCTTGATGCATGGTGGAAAAAAAATAGAAAAAAAAAGAATGTTTTTGTAAATCAAAATAAAATATAATATCCAATTTTAAAAGAAAACCAATGAGTTTTCGTTGATTTGAAACTATGATAATATAACTAATTGGTAAATAAAATGATAATTAATGATTAAAAGTGATAATAAGTTGAATAAATTGTTAAATTGATTAAATATTTAAATTTTAATTGAGAGAAAATAATGAAAATGATTAATATGAACAATAAGGTGTATTGGTTTGAACCCTTTTGTATCTACATGCCCTGATCTAAATGTATTGATTGCTCCATTATGCCCTATAAATTTTTTGTCTTCGTGTGTGTTGTGAAAAATGTTAGAAGTCTGTAAAGTAATTATGATTAATTATAATAGGAATATGAACTCATTTAAATGTGTGTGACGTCTTGTGCGTGCGGAATTGGATGGTAAAAATCGATACGCAGACTCGAACTGGAATCCAAAATCGGTGGCATGAGGAATCTGTGGATGGGAAAAGCGGTGACCTATTTTTATGTGTCGGCCAAAAGAGAGGGAATGAAATTGGATGACATGTAGAAGTTCTCAGCTTGACCTCGATTTAGCTGCTGGTCGAGGGAGATGGTAATTAGAAACCGGACATGGGACGTGGGGGAAACAAGACTTCCTCTCTATTTGCACGTAATTGAAGTAAGAGCGTTTCGTTTTTGTCGCTACGTCTCAAAATTCTCACTTCCTGCCGTCTAATTTATTTTGAGTGCGACTTGCATCTTTTATTGTCTCTCTACTTTTTTTTTATTGGTGTTGGATTCATCGATATTTGTAGATAATTGGCAGGTGGGACAGGTTTTTACCTGTTTTTGTATTGTCGTGTGTTATGTTCTGCTCATAATATTGTGAAGAGATGAGTGGGTGTAGTTTCGACGTTATTTGTATTTTGAAAATCCGGACGTTGTATCCATTTATTAAATCGAATGGTCGTTGTGACTTTAGTAAAAAATGCTATTCAGTGATATTAGAGTGGAATTGAGTGAAAATGAGGCTTACGACGTGAACACGTTTTGAGTGGGGACGTGTCACAGGCGTGGTGAAAGGCGTCTGTGGCCTGAAATGAAAAGTTTTGTGGGGTGACCTGTGACACGAGTCGAAAAAAAAAATTGTGAATGAAAAGGTGTCACGCGAAGTCCTTGTTTGTACAAAATCTAACCTGTTCTCACTATGAACAACAAATTTATTAAAGTCATGGGTGCTGGTTGTACGAACATATATCGAAATTTCTATTGTTAGTGTATATGGCACCTTTTAATGTGAACATTTTTTAGTGTTTTGGGTAGACGAGATGATTGTTATTAACGGCTGTGCATGCGTTTGTTGGTTGTTGTCGTCTTTTGGCGCGCGTGTTGCGTTTGTTGTGCGGGTTGTGCGTGTTTGTTGCGTGATGACGTATGGGAGCGTGTGTTGTTAGCGTGAAAACCGTCCTTTGGATGGATGTTGTCGGTGTATTGTTGTTGCGAATGTCGTGGTTGTTGCTAAATACGTTTGTGTGATTGTTGTGAGGTACATTTGCGTGATTATGGCGTGGCGACTTATGGTCATGTATGGATTTTGTGTGGTAAGTGTGTGAGCTGTACTGACACGTTTTTTTTTTGGGCATGGTGATGGTTGAAGCCGTTGTGGCTTGTATTTGAGGGCAT
Organism: Cordylochernes scorpioides; assembly: GCA_030710605.1. Classification (NCBI taxonomy): domain Eukaryota; kingdom Metazoa; phylum Arthropoda; class Arachnida; order Pseudoscorpiones; family Chernetidae; genus Cordylochernes; species Cordylochernes scorpioides. The sequence goes on from CP092864.1 coordinate 148,797,391, forward strand.
ATAGTACTGTTAATTGGGTTGAGTGATAAACATTGTGGTGGGGTCAATGAATGCAGGCAAGGGTTGTCCTGTGTGACAAATTTGATTGCAGTGCAAGTCCTTTCGGACAGGTTTGGCCTAGTCCGTGCGTGCATTCATTGAGTACAAGGTTAGATACATGATTAAAGGGGTATGTAGGTTAGATAGAAGTCCAAAGTCAATTTCTTGACGCCATAGGGTGCCTACCTCAGTTCAACAGGTCTCCTCTGGGACGTCTTGGTTTGGGATGGTTGGCTTGGGGCTCGGGACTGCTCGCACCGTCCGCGAAATGGAAGTGAAGTCCGGTACTGGAATATCGTTTTGGGACCGTTTGTACTGTCCCGGGTCGCGCGGATTGGTTTCGGGGGCGGTGTACGGCATGGCGGTGGATGACTCCTCGGTGGTCGGTGTCCGGCCTCGGTGACACTCGCCTGGGGTTGGCGGGGGTTGTGTCCGTCGTCCTCCCCGGGGGATGGCGCTACGGAACTCCGTCTCACCTTGCGGGGCGTTGACTCGTCGGAGGACCCCGGTCATCTGCCATATGATGACCGCTAGAAGGCGCCTGGTCGCCTCGCTTCTTGTCTGCTTCTTTCCGCTCGTTGCCAGTTTCTTCCCTTTTTCTTTCGTAGGGTTGTCCGTTTTTACGCTTATTAAATCCTGATTAATCTCCATCTCTTTATCCTGTCGACTTCAATTATATGTGGTAATATGCTATGTCGACTTTCAATATAGCTGTGGTATTATGCTATGCTGGGAAGCCTTACTCTTGGGATTGCATATTGTTGAAGTGGTGACGCAGTCGTGGTGGCTGAGTAAGCAAGGATTACACACAAGGGAAATAAGCCAGAACGCTTGATGGGTTTTGAAATAAAAGGCAACTGGTTTGGAGGAAAGAAAGACTTGAGAAGGCGGAGCGGGTTTGGATTGTTAATTATCTGATCACATGGCGGTGATTGACTTAGCTATGAGCTGAGCGGAGGGAGAGAGGTCCAGAGCAGATGTTACCTTGTTGGGAGCGAAGGAGCAACTACATAGGTGTTGTTCCTATGGGAGCGAAAGCACCACTGACAATTCTTGCTTCTCGATTTAACACCAAGACTTAGCTTCTTTCCCATTGGTCGAGGGATGGAGCGTGCCCGTTTTTCTATTGGTTGACCTACTTAGTTATTGCTTCCTAATTGGCCCTGCGGCTTTCTTTGATGGAAGATACGTCCGGCCTGGTCAGGAAGTATTGGGTGTTAGCTCGACTCTTATAACTTCCGCGGTTATCAAATACGTCCGGTCCTGCTCCGGAAATATTGGGCGTCTCTCAACTTTTATAACTTCTGCGGTCACCAGATACGTCCGGCCTTGTCAGGAAGTATTGACTGTACAAGTTATTAATAATTGTGCCCGCTTTAAGCCTACTTCCTATGTCTTGTTGCTACTTTCTTTCCTCCAGTTACCTTATTCTTTATTAAATCTTTGAAAATCATACATTGTACATGCATAGTGGGTCGGGGGTGCATACAATTATATACAAATTATGACATGTATGTTTGTCGGCTATACACGTCCACAATACTTAACTAATCTGGCTGAAATTTTAACCATATATAGAGTTGAATCTGGAAAACCTTATAGGCAAATTTTCAGGCTTCCATCTCCAATATCCTTATTCAGATTTTTAGATCAATATCCTCCCGGCAAAATTTTCATCTATATTTTAGCCATTGATTTGGCCCAGCCACTTTACCAGTTAAAAACCTCTTTGGCAGATTGTCAAGATTCCATTAGATCCTGTGTGGATCTCATGGAATAAAGTCCGTCCTAGACTGACGAGTGCCATTAGCCTGAAACCATGGTCTCTAGGTGGACGCTTCTCTGTTTGCCAAAGCTGGTGTTGTGGCTTTGTCACCGACCCTTGTATCTTGCAGTAAAATATCCCTGTAAAGGACACCTAGTTGTAGAGCAAAAGTGTTCTTTATGAAGAGGTATCCTCTTACCGGAGATTTGCTAAATAGTCAAAAAGCTAATTTTGCAAATAAAAACTCTTCTTTCTAGAGAGGTGTCCTTTAGTCGGAGTGCATTTTCATCAGCAAATTTTAGTTTCATGATGAGGAGATGCCTTTTTCTTAATAATTAATCTGTTAACCACTTTTGGGCACCTATTTGGACAACAGAAAAATATTATAGGCCAAATAAAAGCATTTTCATGTTGTTTACTCACCTTACACTATCAAATATATCTTACAAATGAAATCTGGATGTTTTGAAGACCATTTTTTGGTTGGAAGCTGGTATGGAGAAAACAGAGCCACATCAACCAACAAATGGTGATGCCAATAGCAATCCTCTTCTTCTTTCTCATCTCAAAGCCATGATAATAATCATGGTGGGTAGTTAGCGACTGCTTTTACTGTAAGTACACCACATGTCTACACATGTGAAAAGCAGTTCGACTTTGCACTTACAAATGTGCAAGAGCCCCATTTGGTTACTTGCATTCGCTGGTGGGGTTGGACTTTTGCAAGATTCGGGGGCCATTGGAGCATTTTTTTTTTTTTAACAGAAAATAGTGTCCAATGCGGGAATCTAACTCGGGTCGTAGCAGTCGAAAACCAAACGGTTTAACTAGCCTTCCACCGACCTCCCCCGACCACCAACAGATGGTGATGCCAATAGCAATCCTTGAACCCAAGTATTGGGTAGGTAGTTGGTGACATCTGTTTTTTTTTTAATTAGCCCATTGTACAATAATACCAGGTCATGGAGACTATATTCATTGATCAAATTCACTCAAGGTTGGAATACAAGTCCTGTCTTGAGGCTCCCATGCATTCCAAGAGGTGGTCTGGTGAGGTCTCTTTGATCTTACAGATGGTGTATTGTGTCTTTACACCATCCTGGAAAAGGAGTGGTCTTATATGACCAGTTTTGAGCCTGTAAATACAGGTTGCTGCTTGTCAGTTCATCCCACATTCCAGAATAGCTCCAGACTTTTGGTTCAGATACCAATGATGGGATTTTGACTCCTGTATTTTTGTTTCTATGTTTCTTTTTTGTGTGCGTTTTAACAACAACAAGGATGACTGTGTACAGGGTATGGAGGGAGTCCAGAGACAGGATTGTAGGGTTCCCTGGACGCTACCATGCCTGGGACCTACAGTACGGAGGTTGGCTCTACAACTCCAACTACTCCTGTGAACTCTCCATGGTCCTCACTGGGGCCGCCTTCTTCCACAAGGTGAGACTTCTCTTCAACCACAGAACTCTAATAATACACTCATGGAGTCAAAGGTAGTTACTCATATAAATAACTAGCCGAATGACCCGGCCCGGGTTTTACCCGATTAAATGTTTTGATTCAAATACTATTTGTTACAATTATAAATTGGCGCCTTAAATAAATCCATATGTTAGTTAATAACTATAGCCTATGTGCTTTATCTGTCTATGTACTGTTGGCTTCCGTAGGCGTCTCATACTGGGAAAAGGAAAGAGAGGATTCCATTTAGTTATTAACTAATATATGCATTTATTTAAAGAGCGACCCGCTCCAAACCAATAGTTACAAAAACGAAAGGGCGCGAGTGGGGGAGGCATGATGGGGGGGGGGGGGGGGGGGGGGGGGGGCAAAGGTGGCGTGACCGTAGCCAACCAATAGGAGGGCGCCATTCCAAAAAAAAAAGCAAACGGCGACAGAGATGACTGATGAAGAATGACGCTCGTAACTGTATATAGAATACTATTCGTTACAATTATAAATTGGCGCCGTGGATGTCATTCTTGTATAATATATAAATGAGTTTTAAAAATTGTTTTAAAAAATGCATCGGCCGGGAATCGAACCCGGACCGCCCGCGTGGCAGGCGAGCATTCTACCACTGAACCACCGATGGTTATGAGAAATGGCCATATTTGGGTATTTATTCCATTCACAAAAGCAAACGGTGACAGAATTGTTGATTGATTGTTGATTATGGCTCTGATACTTGTATATATATATATATGTTTTTTAAGGAATAACTCTTATCATGACCAATTTAGTATGAAGTAAGGAATAAAGAGTAGCTTCTTATATAGACATTCTTCTTCTTATATAGACAAGAGTAGCTTCTTACATAGCCATAAGAAGCTACTCTTTATTCCTTACTTCATACTAAATATATATATGTGTTAGTGAAATGTTTTGATAAACTCCAAGAGTTTTTTTTTGCTTATCCCTAGTATACATGGTACAGGCCATGATAATCATGTTAAGTAGGTGAATGATTTTACTGCAAGTGAACCACATGTCTACACATGTGTCACTCCAAGAGTGGCAGACATCAGGTATACAAGAGAGGACAAGGTGAACTATTCATGTGTAGCCATGTGTTCCACTTACAGTAAAAGCAGTCCCTTTCTTCTACCCAACATGATTATAATGGCCTGTACAATGTGTACTAGGGATAAGCAAAAAAAAAAAAACTAGCAGCCAACTTCAAACCTTCACATTCTCTTATGCCGGTCCCAAGCCCGGATGAAAAAGGAGGAGGGGGAGCAGTAACAAGCTCACTAAAAAACCTGGGTTCAGCTGGCCCGGCTGATAATACCCTGTAAGGGCTCCAGGTATACAGGATGAGTCTGTACTCCATGTTAGGAGTGACTGCACATGGCGTATGTTCCTCATGTCAGAGGCGACTATTTCATTTGGAGCTAAGTCGGCCTGCCACTGAGTAATGCTTCCAGTCTTAAAGGCAGACACATTCTACTTCACCCAGTCATGATAGTTTTCAAACAGACACCATCAAGGGTCAGAACTTGATACCCTAATATGATTGAGTGGAGATAAGAAAGAAGAACATTCTTCCAATGAAATCTAATTTCTCCATTTATAAGATCATTTTGGGAAATTCCATCTATTAGTAATGAGAAATGCATTGTGAGAAATTTAAGAGGTGAAGGTATCTCGAATGAAGTTCTAGACTTGCTTAGCAAAGGTTATAAATATGCTTTGGGTGGAAATCTGAAACAAAAAGAAAAATTGGATTTTATATTCAAGAACATTCTCTTATCACAGGTTCACCATATTGGCCAATGGTTGACTTCATTATGGCAATATTCAATTTTTTTGTCATTTTATTTATTGTTACAAAAGCATGAAGTCCAAAGGACTATTGTGCTGTGCTATTATTATTTACATATATATGATTAAATATTTACACAATGGATTAGTAGTGTTTTGTAAATTATTGCACAAATAGTTCTAAACTTAACAAAGTTCTCATAAGATAGAGTATATACACAAAGAGAATTTGGTAATGTTTCAAAGTATCTACATACAATTTGATTAGTCAGAGGGCAAGTTAAAAGAAGATACTCTGGTGATTCAACATCTAAGCAGCATTCACATGTTGGATTATTGATAACATTCAGTTTGAATAGGAAACTTAAGAAGGGTCCTTTGCCTGTTAAGATTCTATAGCATGGTATATCACACTGTTGTTGTGTCCAGTACTACTCCTACATGTACAGCTATTGGATGCCACAAGCCATCCGAGACAAGGTGGATGAGTACATGAACTGCGAGGACATCGCCATGAACTTCCTAGTTGCCCATCTCACCCACAAACCTCCAATCAAGGTAAGAGCTGCTTGTCTCCCTTCCTGCTAGATTAACTTCTCACACTTTAGTCATTTCTTTATGTTGTCACTGCCCACATTAATAGGCCCTCGAGGTAATGGTCAAATTTGAAAAACAATTTTGCAGACTCTCTGGAAATTTGTTTAACAATGAACTTTACTATTGTACTTTAGTATTATAGATATCATGATGGTTGTCAAACAGACACCATCAAGGGTCACAACTTGATATCCTAATATGAATGAGTGAAGATAAAAAAGAAGAAGAAGAAGTATTATAGAAAATTACATTTTATTCTTCTCACTTATCTCAACTTTCTTATCTCCACTCAATCATATTAGGGTATCAAGCTTGTAGAGCTTGAGATTGGGTGAAGTAGAATGTAGGATCTGGGTAGAATCAAGGTAGGAGCTGCTTGCATCACTTCCTGCTAGATTCTCATTGCCTGACACATTTTAGCTATTTCTTTATGTCGTCACTGCCCTCATTAATAGGCCCTCAAAGGACTACTCAAATTTGGAAAACAATTTTGCAGAATCTCTGGAAATTTGTGTTTAACAATAAACTTTACTATTATACTTTATTGTTATAGAAAACTACATTTTTTCCTATTATAGGCTCTCAAGATACTGGTCAAATTTGGAAAACAATTCTGCAGACTCTATGGAAATTTGTTTAACAATAAACTTTACTATTATACTTTAGTATTATAGAAAACTACATTTTTTCCTATTTTTATTCTTCTTTCTGTTCTCAGCTTTCTTATCTCCACACAATCATATTAGGGTATCAAGCTTGTAGAGCTTGAGAATGAGTGAAGTAAAATGTAGGATCTGGGTAGAATCAAGGTAGGAGCTGCTTGCATCACTTCCTACATAGATTCTCATTGCCTGACACACTTTGGTCATTTCTTTGTGTTGACTGCCCTTATCATTAAGTCCTCAAAGGACTGGTCAAATTTGGAAAACAATTTTGCAGAATCTCTGGAAATTTGTTTAACAATAAACTTTACAAGGTATTATAGAAAACTACATGTTAAAGCACAATTTGGATTATAGATTATAATATAAAAATCAATGTTTGTTTGTTTGTATGTCCGGTATACAAATTCGCAGTAGTTCACTAATTCAAACCAAAATTTCCATACATAGGTAAAAAATAACGGGGAAGACGATAGGCTATTTTAAAATATATATAAATCAATTATTAAAACTATATATTCAAATTATTCTACTTAGCTCACGAACAGCTCCCTCTATCAAAGATTAGATTAAATTATGCTGATGCAAACAAATAGATAATGCTAATAACAAACAATTATTTTAAAAAATCTTATCTAAATATATATCACTCAGGTAGATATGCACACGGGTCAATCCCGGGTCACCCGTCTAGTAGATTATAATACAAGAAATAAGACTTAATTCAAATAATTTAATAGTGTGTTACGTTTCGGCAACAGCATTGTTACACACTATTAAATTATTTGTATTAAGTCTTATTTTCTTGTATGAAAACTACATGTGTTTTAATTTTTTCTTATTTTTATTCTTCTTTCTTATCTCCACTCAATCATATTAGGGTATCAAGCTTGTAGAGCTTGTTGATGGTGTCTGTTTGACAACCATCATGACTGTGTGAAGTAGAATGTGTTTGCCTTTGTCATTAAAACTGGGAGCACTACTCAGTGGCAGGCTGACTTAGCTCCAAAAGAAATGGCCGCCTCTGACATGAGGAACAGATGCCATGTACAGATGCTCCTAACATGGAGTACAAACGCTGTTCATCCTCTATCCCTGGATTAGGAGCCCTTACAGGGTACTATCAGCCGGGCCAGCTGAGCCCAGGTTTTTTAGTGAGGGGCTCCTCCTTTTTCATCTGGGCTTGGAACCGGCAAAGGCGAAGTTAATCAGCTTGTTATAAGGCTAAAACTAGAAATGCTAATTAAATAGTGTCTATGCCTATTTTCCAACTACCAGCTGAATACCTCTTTGACAAATTCTGAAAATTGACAAAAGCCCACCAACGACTGATAAAAGGCATTAGCCTAAAATCAAGTGGACATTCTGAATTTACCAAAGCTGATGTTGTGGCATCGACTCAAGTCTGCAGAGACAGTCAATAGATGGCACATAGTTTTTTTTTCCCTATAGTTTGATGGGCAAGGTCTTTTTAAAAACCTTGTTATAAGGCTGCCAATGGTGAAACAACTGCCTATGCTAATGAATGCCTGAAATTAGTTTCTACATGTTTTAGGCATTTTCAAAATGTCGAACAATGAACATTTTCAATGAATATTTATTTGATGCAATTAGAATTTCAAAAGAATTATATTAAATACTAGCGGACGTACCCGGCTTCGCCCGGGTTTTACCCGAGTAAAGGTTTGTCTAACGAATCTCTCGATAAAGTGAACATTTTTTCCCGGTCCCTTGAAAAATACTCGATAAGTTGAATAAAATCAATATTAATTGGTGCCCTCGGTAATTGGAAGTTAAAGGAATAGTATTTTGCCTTGGAATTGTATAATTATTCTTGTCTCAAATAAATTGCCGTGTCATCCTGAATTTTGTCTTTCCTAATTTTCTACATTACAAAATCATCGTATCATCATGATAATATTTAGAGCAGATTGTTGAATTATAACAGATAAATTAGAATATTTATCTTGATTATTTTAAAGCGAAAGTTATTTCAAAAATTTTATTTGCTAGAAACCTTCCCAGTACTATACTAAATAACTTCCCAAAGTTTCATGGCGTTCCAATGAGTGGTTTGGTCAGGCATAAAGGACAAACAGACACACATACATTCATTTTTATATATATATATATTGTCACGAGTCATCAGTAAAAAAAAAGGTATCATCATCGTCACAAAAAAAAAGCAGAAGAAAAACTTGTCATGAGTCATCAGTGAACAAAAAATAAAACTTATCATCATCACAAAAAAAAAAAAGCAGAAGAAGAAAAACAGAAAAGAAACAAAAGGAAAGAAAGTTTTTTTTTTTAACTTAAAAATTTTAATTAAAAAATATAGTTAATTTTTTGTAAATGTCTTGCGAATATTACATGAATTCCATGAGTTCATGATCTCGAATGGGATGTAGGGGTGCAGCTTTCATTGATCATGGCACCATGGCACACTTTGGTGAAAGTCTGACTTTGCCTGTAGTTTGAGGCCGTTCCTAACATGGAAGCCTTTGCTGCCGACTCTAACATGAGTACAGACACAGCTCCTCTGTATCTCTGGAGAGGAACACTTGCTGAGGTCTATCAACTGGGTCAGTTGAACTCAGGATTTTTAAAGAGGTCTTTCTCCTCTTTTAACAATGCTGTTGTTGGTTCGCTACTGCTTATTGGTCAGAGTTATTCTGCTTGTTTCACAGCTGGTCTTCATATGTGAAGGTCGTTCCCCTATCTGCCACCTGGGGATATGACCTGTAGCAGTCAGCTCTGATAGGGAGGTGGTGTCATGGTGTAGCCAGGTCCACAGTAGACTTATGTTCTGTTCTCTGCCCCTTCTTTTTGAGCATTTTTTTATAAATTGCTTGGTCGGTATAAACATTTATTATTTTTCTGCTAATTCCAAGTACACATGGTACAGCGATAATCATGGTGTGTAAAAGTTGGCAACTGCTTTAACTGTAAGTGCACCACATGCCTGAGCACTGTTTGGTTACTTTTCACTCACTGGTGGGGTTGGACTTTTGTAAGAATCGGGGGCCATTGGAGCATTTTTTTTTTTCTTAAATCAGAAAAAAAGTGCCCAATGCGGGATTCAAACCCGGGTCATAACGGTTGAAAACAAATGGTTTAGACCATCCTTCCACTGATCCCTGGTGGTTTCATGTGTAGCTCTAGGTGCACAGTAGACTTATGTTGTGTTCTGTCTCTTCTTTTTAAACATTTTTTATAAATTGATTTATTTTTTAAAATAAAAAGACATATATTGGATCAAAATATCATTTATTTTACCAATATTTAAGTTGGCTGAACGCCAACCTTTATCAAGGTATTATAACATTTTAATGTGCGTCAACAACAAACTCAGCCCCACATATAACGTCAATAGAATTAAGTTTAAAAATATTTTTGCTTATATTCAATGGGGAAAAAATTGATATATATATATTTATATTATGGACAAAATAAATTTTGTAAAATATCGGTGTGAATATTTTGAATATTTACAATAATGCCTATTTTATATTTATAATTATACCAATTTTTCTCACCATTGAATATAAGCAAAAATATTTTTAAACTTTAAATTTATTGATGTTATGTGGCGCTGAGTTTGTTGTTGACACAAAAAAATATAATAAAATGTTATAATACCTTGATAAAGGTTGGCGTTCAGCCAACTGAAATATTGGTAAAATATATGATATTTTGATCCAATATATGACTTTTTATTTAAATATTTATTTATGGATTGCTCTATTTTCAAAATTGATTTTGTCCTTAGTGAAGTGGAGTTACTGGAGAGAGCTGTATGTTTAGGTGACATCACGGTGGACTTTCCGGTGTCCTGGCTGCACGGTCTCCCTCTTCCAAGAGGAGTCCCACTTCCTGGAGCGACACATTTGTATAAACTTTTTCCTGCAGCAGTACGGGTACCTGCCACTGCTCAGCACCCAGCTGCGGGCCGACTCGGTCCTCTTCAAGAC
>CP092864.1:148807788-148886545 GCA_030710605.1 Cordylochernes scorpioides
GGTCCCATGGAACCTCCCATGTCCAGCCCCAGGTTCCAGCACAACTTCAGCCTGGCTCTGTCCCACAGCTACAGCCTATGGAACAACCTCATTGATCCCTTTGTTCTCTATCCCAGCACCCCGTTTGACCCTGTCTTGCCTTCAGAAGCCAAGTTCTTTGGTAGGTTTAGCTCTCTGCCATCAGCTTCTTCCACTTACCGTAAATCTGTGCAGGTTCTGGCTTTGGCTTCCGCCCCATTGGTCAAGGGGCTGGAGGTGCTGGCAAGGAGTTCAGCGAAGCTCTTGGTGGGAATCATCCTAGAGAACAATTCACAGGTTAGTTTCCCAACATCACAGAGAGTGGAAGAAATCTTATAGAGCATCCGACTTTGAATGTTAAATATTTTGACACTTATTATAAAAATATTGCTGTTGTTTCTTATCCCCTTATGTAAAGATTACACATTGTTAGGAGAAAGACCTCTTTAAAAAAACTGACCCGGTTGATAGACCTCAGCAATGGTCCCACTCCAGGGATACAGAGGAGCTGTGTCTGTACTCATGTTAGAGTCGGCAGCAAAGACTTCCAGGTTAGGAACAACCTCAAATTACAGGCAAAGTCAGACTTTCACCAAAGTGTGCCATGATGCCATGATCAATGAAAGCTGCACCCCTATACTCCATTCCATGAGAAAAATGCAATTACTTCATGGACTCCCTATTTACCACTACTTAAAACGCTTTTAATTAAATAATAAAAAAATAAAATAGCAACAAAATCTACCTCACATGCCCATAATGTAGCTTGGCACCTGCAGCTCCAGAACACATTTTGGCTTGCATTAGATGTACTAAACAGGACCTTTGGGAGAGGCTGCTGCTTATCATAAAACAGCTCGAGGAGCATGAACTTCTGGAATTCATGTAATCTTCACACAAGGGGATAAGAAACAACAACAACAATGCTTTTAATTAGCTGATATTCTAAATTTCCATTAACCACTAGGTTTATCTGTACCTGATGTCAAGGTGAGGTGAGACCATTGTTTTCTTGTTCTTCTGACAATGCCTTCAAGTATGGCACCACCTTGAAGCAATGTATTGTGTGGACAGATTTGTATTGGTTGCAGCTTAAGTTTTTATATCACAGGTCTTTTGTTGTTGCTTCTTATCCCCTTGTGTAAAGATTACACCAATTCCATGCGTTCATGCTCCTCGAGCTGTTTTATGATAAGCAGCGGCCTCTCCCAAAGGTCTTGTTTAGTGTATCTAATGCAAGCCGTGTTCTGGAGTTGCAGGTGCCAAGCTACATTTTGGCCAAGTGGGGTAGACTTTGTTGTTATTTTCTATATTCAAAGGCTTGAGATGGCCTGTTCTAAATCTTGTTAGTGTTGTTTGATGCTGTCTGAGGTTTAGAGCTCCTCCTGGGTTCACTCCACTGTACCAACTGTGCTTAGGTGGGATCCTCCAGTTCTTGTTTATTTTTTTTTTTGGCTATTATTTCTATTTCTTTAAAAGTAACAACCCCAACTAGTGAGTGCAAGTAACCAAATAGGGGCTTAAAATTCAGAATTTGAACTGGTTCTACATGTGTTGTTGTTGTTTCTTATCCCCTTATGTAAAGATTACACAAATTCTATGAGTCCATGCTCCTCGAGCTGTTTTATGACAAGCAGCAGCCTCTCCCAAAGGTCCTGTTTAGTGCATCTAATGCAAGTCAAAATGTGTTCCATGAGATCTACATGTGTAGGCACAGTATAAACAACCTACCATGATGGATCAAGTAACAATTGCTATGTCCCCAGTGGTGATGCTGACCTATGAGAGGGAGGCTGTGCTGGTGGAGTCCCTGAGCCGTCTGCGCGGAGTTCCATTCCTGCACAAGGTTCTGGTTGTCTGGAACAGTCCACGCGATCCCTCCCCTGACCTACGGTGGCCTGAGATTGGTGTTCCCATTGTGGTGAGTCTATAATAACTTGTTGTTAATTCCAGGCAGTGGTCTAACTCCAGCTCTCATCTGTAGGTCCTTCTCTGTTTTTTTCCAAGATTTTATAGTCAGAATACCATATATGTCCTATGTCTTCTTCTTCTTTCTTATCTCCACTCAATTATATCAGGGTATCAAGCCTTGACAACCATCATGACTGGGTGAAGTACGAGGTATGTTCAAAAAGTATCGCGACTTTTGTGTTTTTTCAAAAATTATTTATTTATTCATGAATACCTATTTTGTCCCCTTCAAAGTAATCCCCATGAGATATTATACACTTGTGCCAACATTTTTTCCAATCTTCGAAGCACTTCAAAAAATCATTTTTAAAAATCTTTTCAGCTCCTCCTTCGATGCCGTCTTTATCTCGTCAAGCATAGCGTAACGTCGTCCTTTCATGGGCCTCTTCAGTTTAGGGAATAAGAAAAAGTCACAGGGGGCCAGATCTGGGGAATACGGTGGCTGCGGCATCATTAGTGTGTTGTTTTTGGCCAAAAAGTCGTGCAAGCAACGATGTGTGAGCAGGGGCGTTATCGTGGTGCAAAAGCCAATTTTTGTTCTTCCACAAATCCGGGCGTTTCTGGCGGATTGCTTCGCGCAAATTGCGCATAACTTGCAGGTAATATTCCTTATTGACCGTTCTACCCTGTGGCAAGAACTCATGATGCACCACGCCCCTGCAATCGAAGAAAACTGTCAGCAAAACTTTCCCATTCGACCGAACTTGGCGCGCTTTTTTTCGGTCTTGGTTCGTGCGGCAGCTTCCATTGAGATGATTGAGCTTTGGTTTCCACGTCATAACCAAAAACCCACGCTTCGTCACCAGTTATGACCCTCTGGAGCAAATTTGGGTCGTTGCGGACAGAGTCCAACATCTCGTTAGCAATGTTCATGCGATGCTGTTTTTGGTCGCAATTGAGCAATTTTGGTACGAATTTCGCGGCGACCCGTCTCATGCCCAAATCATTGATAAAAATCGAATGGCACGAGCCAATCGATATGTTTAGGTCCTCAGCAACTTCTCTAACGGTGATTCGACGATTGGCCAATATCATTTTCTCCACTTCATTAATTTTTTCGTCTGTTGTTGAAGTGCTCGGGCGTCCGGTACGCTCTTCGTCATTCACATCTTCTCGGCCTTCTGAGAACATTTTGTACCACCGATAAGCGTTTCTTCGGTCCAAGGTAGCTTCTCCGTATGCCACAGTCAACATTCGGAATGCATCCGCGCACTTAATTTCGTTTTTCACACAAAATTTGATACAGGTTCTTTGATCAGTTTTTTTTTTTTAATAGATAAAAATCGAAGACGATCCAAAACACCTGCAAGCAAAGCAGCTGTCAACAATTAAGTGAACATTCAAAATGGCCGAGCTTGTCGGCATAAGTGAGAGACATGAGTACCAACATAAAGCCACAAAAAGATCGAAATTCGAATATACGTAACCTGCGAAAATTCAAAAGTCGCGATACTTTTTTGACACACCTCGTTGAATGTGTCTGCCTTTGTCATTAAGAATGGGAGCACTACTCAGTGGCAGGCCGAATGTCCTATGTACTCTTTTGTATTACTTCATAATATTTAATTCTGACTTTGCCGTTCCCAAGCCCGGATGAAAAAGAAGGAGGGGGAGCAGTAACAAGCTCACTAAAAAACCTGGGCTCAGCTGGCCCGGCTGATAGTACCCTGTAAGGGCTCCTAATCCAGGGATACAGGATCAGCAGCGTTTGTACTCCATGTTAGGAGCGGCTGCACATGGCATCTGTTGCTCATGTCAGAGGTGGCCATTTCTTTTGGAGCTAAGCCGGCCTGCCACTGAGTAGTGCTCCCAGTCTTAATGACAAAGGCAGAGGCATTCTACTTCAACCAATCTATTGACTCATCCATTGATGAGCTCTACTCATCCCCAGCAGACACAATCAACAAGCTCTACAAGCTTGATACCCTAATATGATTGAGTGGAGATAAGAAAGAAGAGACTCATCCCCAGCACAGACACCATCAACAAGCTCTACAAACTTGATACCCTGATATGATTGAGTGGAGATAAGAAAGAAGAAGACACATTCCCAGCACAGACACCATCAACAAGCTCTACAAGTTTGATACCCTGATATGATTGAGTGGAGATAAGAAAGAAGAAGAGACTCATCCCCAGCACAGACACCATCAACAAGCTCTACAAGCTTGATACCCTAATATGATTGAGTGGAGATAAGAAAGAAGAAGAGACTCATCCCCAGCACAGACACCATCAACAAGCTCTACAAGCTTGATACCCTGATATGATTGAGTGGAGATAAGAAAGAAGAAGACACATCCCCAGCAGACACCAACAACAAGCTCTACAAGCTTGATACCCTGATATGATCGAGTGGAGATAAGAAAGAAGAAGACATCATAATTTGACATGCCAAAATAATTCAAGAGGATTTCCTGTGTCCATAGATATTACTTTATAATTTCACAGCCCAAAATAAGCTGGGCGCACTCTGTATCCATTGTAGTGGCACTTTATAATTTGACATCCCATAATATGTCGGGCTACCCTGTGTCTATTGTGGTTGGTTTCAAAGTTGACGGGCCCCCAAAAGTTTTGTTGTTGTAGTTTCTTATCCCCTTGTGTAAAGATTACACAAATTCCATTAGTTCATGCTCCTCGAGCTGTTTTATGATGAGCAGCGGCCTCTCCCAAAGGTACTGTTTAGTACATCTAATGCAAGCCAAAATGTGTTCTGAAGCTGCAGGTACCAAACTACAATTGGGCAAGTGGGATAAATTTTGTTATTATTTTCTATCTTCAATGGCTTGAGATGGCCTGTTCTAAATCTTGTTAGTGTTGTTTGATGCTGTCTGATGTTCAGAGCTCCTCCTGGGTTCACTCCACTGTACCAACTGTGCTTAGGTGGGATCCTTCAGTTCTTTTTGTAGTAAAACAATTTAATGACATCTAGTCAACGGTCAAAAAGACCTACAAAAGCCTTAGCTACAAAAGCATTTGAAATTTGTACACAGACGAGGCCTTCATCGAAGGGACGTCTGGGCCCTTTCAGGAACTTAAAGTTTCCTTGATTTTTAGCAGGCCGTTGCAGATAGAGGGATCCGTGTCCCCAATATGCATAATAACATTGGTGATAAATTTAACAAGAATCGGCCTGTGTTTAGGCAACAGGTTCTCAAGGAAATTGTCAACATCGGGTACAGGATCGTAAGGATGATATTCTTCCCGGGTGTCCCCCGCCTAAGAATAGGCCTCAGGACAGTTCTTGTTAATTTTTGTTTTGTCTATGTGTGGCTATTGGCTAAAAGTTTTGTGTCTGCTATAGGATAACCTGTAGAATGTGACAGTTGGTTCCTTGTACAATTTGTACCATTCCCATTGGTCCCTCATATTCACACCCAGGCATGTACAGGTGGTGAAGACCAAGAAGAACAGCCTCAACAACAGGTTCCTGCCCTACGATGCCATTGAGACTGATGCCATCCTTTCCATCGATGACGATGCCCTGCTCCGACACGATGAGATTGTCTTTGGATTCAGGTCAGTTCATTCCTTCTTTGTTAGCTGTATGGTATAGCATTCTCTCAGAACTGAGTAAGAAACAAGGTCAAGGTAATATAAGACCAAATCCAAATAAATAAATAGTGTGTGACGTTTCAGCGTTGTTACCATCTTCATGTATACATTCAGTACTTTTGTCTGAAGATGGTAACAACACTGTTACTGAAACGTCACACACTATTTATATATTTGGATTTGGTCTTATTACCTTATGTTTTTAATCTATAATCCAAATAGTACCTTATCACTTTCAATTAAAAATGAGATGAAAAGTTGACAAGACTAAATCCAAATAAATAAATAAATAGTGTGTGACGTTTCAGTAACAGTGTTGTTTCCATCTTCATGTATACATTCAGTACTTTTGTCTGAAGATGGTAACAACACTGTTACTGAAACGTCACACACTATTTATTTATTTGGATTTGGTCTTATTACTTTATTATAAACACAATTATAATCTATAATCCAAATCTATCCCACTTGCCCAAAATGTAGCTTGTCACCTGCAGCTCCAGAACACATTTTGGCTTGCATTAGATGCACTAAACAGGACCTTTGGGAGAGGCTGCTGCTCATCATAAAACAGCTCGAGGAGCATGAACTCATGGAATTCGTGTAATCTTTACACAAAAGGATAAGAAACAACAACAACATAATCCAAATTGTGCCTTATCATAAGAAACAAGGTGATATTAATGTCTATGATACTAATAAATCTTGTTTAATTGATTTTAAATCTCCTGACATTAATTACACAATTAAAAAGGTTTCCAGAGATGAGTTTTTCTTTTGTTATAACCATCTCAAGATTTCAGACATCTCTGTCCATCTACAGGAGAACTTATATCCCTATATATATATAAAAGTCGGCTATACACGTCCACAATACATAACTAATCTGGCAGAAATTTTAACCATATATAGAGTTGAATCTGGAAAAACTTATAGGCAAATTTTCAGGCTTCTATCTCCAATATCCTTATTAAGATTTTTAGATTAATTTCCTCCCGGCAAATTTTCCATCTATATTTTAGCCATTGATTTGGCCCAGCCACTTTGCCAGCTAAACACCTCTTTGGCAGATTGTCAAGATTCCATTAGATCCCGTGTGGATCTCATGGAATAAAGTCCGCCCTAGACTGACGAGGGCCATTAACCCAAAACCATGGTCTCTAGGTGGACGCTTTTCAGTTTGCCAAAGCTGGTGTTGTGGCTTTGTCACCGACACCCTTGTATCTTTTTATATATATATCTATATATATAAAAATGAATGTTTGTTGGTCCGTCCGTAAGTGATAATCTTCTACATCGCTCAACCGATCGTGATGAAACTTTGGGAAGTTGTTTAGTATACTACCGGGATGGTTTCTGGCTAATTACTCTTTAGAAATAACCTTTCGTTGCATTTTTATTTACAATAAAACGTAAATTCACTCGCAATCAGCGCCCCCTCGCGGCAGGCGTATGGCCTGAAATAGCCTCGCATGAGTGTATTTGTAACGTCAAGCTTAGCCTATAGGTTAGGTACACAGCTTCGTACCCCCACAACCTAGGTTTGAGGCTCAGCGTGGGTGTTTTTTTTTTTTTTTCATTTCTTTTATATTATTGTAGCAAATTATTAAAAATATTATTTTATTTAAAATGTAGGCTAACAAACCTAGGTTCGAGGCTCAGCGTGGGTGTCTTTTTTTTATTTTCATTTCTTTTATATTATTGTAGCAAAGTCTTTTTTTACAGCATTATTATATTTTAATTGGTTTATTTTAAATATGTTTGTTATGAAGGCTCTATGTAATACTATTTAGAGCACATTTTACATTTTTAAACACCTAAGCACCCCTCTTTTTAATATTGTAGCAAAGTATTAAAAGTATTATTTTATTTTAGATGTTTGCCATGAAACTTTGGGAAGTTGTTTAGTATACTACCGGGACGATTTCTGGCGAATTATTTTAAAATAATATTTATAACATAATTATAGCAAATTTTAAGACATATTTTTAAATTCTGTGTTTGTGCATATATAAATATTTTACAAAAATTGTGAGAACGTTCTATTAGAATATCTCAATAACAAAAAACAATACATATAAACAAGTTCACTGACATTTATTAATGCAGTGATTATAAAGGGCTATATTATCTATATATATAAAAATCACTTTCAAATTTTAACGTAACGTTCCATTCTCAATCCCGTAGGGCTTTAGATCGGCTAAAACATTTTTATCTTTATAAGTGAATATTAACTTTACTGTACTGAATAGTTTAGTATAATATTAATTTAACATATTACAACTTAGCCACAGCAACGCGTGGCCGGGTTCGCTAGTATATATATATATATATTGCAGTAAAACCTCTCTGTAAAGGACACATAGTTGCAGAGCAAAAGTGTTCTTTATGAAGAGGTATCCTCTTACCAGAGATTTGCTAAATAGTAAAAAAGCTAATTTTGCAAATAAAAACTGTCCTTTCTAGAGAGGTGTCCTTTAGTCGGAGTGTCCTCTCATCAGCAAATTTTAGTTTCACAATCAGGAGATGCCTTTTTCTTAATAATTAATCTGTTGAACACTTATGGACACCTATTCGGACAACAGAAAAAGATTATAGGCCAAATAAAAGCATTTTCATGTTGTTTACTCACCTTAAACTATAGAATATTTGTTACGAATGAAATCCGGATGTTTTGAAGATAATTTGTTGGTTAGTTGTTTTGGAGAAAACATAGCTATATCAACCAACAGATGGTGATTCCAATAGCAATCCTCTTCTTCTTTCTTATCTCAAAGCCACGATAATCATGGTGGGTAGTTAGCGACTGCTTTTACTGTAAACGCACCACATGTCTACACATGTTAAAAGCAGTTCGACTTTGCACTTACAAATGTGCAAGAGCCCCCATTTGGTTACTTGCACTCGCTGGTGGGGTTGGACTTTTGCAAGATTCGGGGGCCATTGGAGCATTTTCTTTTTTTTTTTAAACAGAAAAAAGTGTCCAATGAGGGAATCGAACCCGGGTCGTAGTGGTCGAAAACCAAACGGTTTAACCAGCCTTCCACCGACCCCCAACAGATGGTGATGCCAATAGCAATCCTTGAACACAAGTATTGGGTAGGTAGTTGGTGACCATCTGTTTTTTTTAATTATCACATTGTACAATTATACAAGATCATAGAGACTATATTCATAGATCAAATTCACAATCTTGGTAGGGTTGGAATACAGGTCCTGTCTTGAGGCTTCCATACATTCCAAGAGGTGGTCTGGTGAGGCCTCTTTGGTCTTGCAGATGGTACATTGTGTCTTTACACCATCCTGGAAGAGTCTTGTATGGCTGCCAGTTTTGAGCCTGGAGATATAAGTTGCTGCTTGTAGGTTCATCCCACATTCTAGAATACCTTCAGGCTTTTGGTTCAGATACCAATGATGGGATGTTGACTCTTGTATTTTTGTTTCTATGTTTCTTTTTTGTGTGTGCGTTTTAACAACAACAATGGATGACTGTGGGTAGGGTATGGAGGGAGTCCAGAGACAGGATTGTGGGGTTCCCCGGACGCTACCATGCCTGGGACCTACAGTACGGAGGTTGGCTCTACAACTCCAACTATTCCTGTGAGCTGTCCATGGTTCTCACTGGGGCCGCCTTCTTCCACAAGGTGAGACATCTCTTCAACCACATAACTCTAATAATACACTCATGGAGTCAAAGGTAGTTACTCATATATCAAACTAGCCGAATGGCCCGGGCAACGCCCGGGTTTTACCCGATTAAATGCTTTTATTCAAATACTATTCGTTACAATTATAAATTGGCGCCGTGAATGTCATTCTTGTATAATATATAAATGAGTTTTAAAAATTGTAAAAAAAAAAAATGCATCGGCTGGGAATCGAACCTGGGCCGCCCGCGTGGCAGGCGAGCATTCTCGCCACTGAACCACCGATACTTATAAGAAATGGCCATATTTGGGTATTTATTGTATTCACAAAAGCAAACGGTGACAGAATTGTTGATTGATTGTTGATTATGACTCTGATACTTGTATATATATATGTCTTAGTGAAATGTTTTGATGAACTCCAAGAGTTTTTTTTTTTTGCTTATCCCTAGTATACATGGTACAGGCCATGATAATCATGTTAGGTAGAAGTAGGTGACTGATTTTACTGCAAGTGAACCACGTGTCTAAACATGTGAGCGGCAGGCATCAGGTATTGGAGAGAGGACAAGGTGAACTATTCATGTGTAGACATGTGTTCCTCTTACAGTAAAAGCAGCCGCTTTCTTCTACCCAACATGATTATAATGGCCTGTACCACGTGTACTAGGGATAAGCAAAAAAAAAAAAACTAGCAGCCAACTTCAAACCTTCACATTCTTTTATGCCGGTCCCAAGCCTGGAAAAAAAAGGAGGAGGGGGAGCAGTAACAAGCTCACTAAAAAAACCTGGACTCAGTTGGCCATGCTGATAGTACCCTGTAAGGACTCCAGGGATACAGGATGAGAAGCATTTGTACTCCATGTTAGGAGTGACTGCACATGGCATCTGTTCCTCATGTCAGAGGTGGTCATTTCTTTTGGAGCTAAGTCGGCCTGCCACTGAGTAGTGCTCCCAGTCTTAATGACAAAGGTAGGCACATTCTACTTCACCCAGTCATGATGGTTGTCAAACAGACACCATCAAGGGTCACAACTTGATACCCTAATATGATTGAGTGGAGATAAGAAAGAAGAAGAATAAGAACATTCTCTTATAACTTATTTCATCAAATCTTCACCATATTGCCCATTGGTTGACTTCATTATGGCAATATTCTATATCACACTGTTGTGTTTTCCAGTACTACTCCTACATGTACAGCTCTTGGATGCCACAAGCCATCCGAGACAAGGTGGATGAGTACATGAACTGCGAGGACATCGCCATGAACTTCCTAGTTGCCCATCTCACCCACAAACCTCCAATCAAGGTAGGAGCTGCTTGCCTCCCTTCCTACTAGATTCTCATTGCCTGACACATTTTAGCCATTTCTTTGTGTTGACTGCCCTTATCAATAGGCTCTCAAGGGACTGGTCAAATTTGGAAAGCAATTCTGCAGAATCTATGGAAATTTGTTTAACAATAAACTTTCCTCTTATACTTTAGTATTATAGAAACTACATTTTTTCCTATTTTTATTCTTCTTTCTTATCTCAACTTTCTTATCTCCACTCAATCATATTAGGGTATCAAGCTTGTATAGCTTGAGAATGGGTGAAGTAGAATGTAGGATCTGGGTAAAATAAAGGTAGGAACTGCTTGCATCACATTGCCTGGCACACTTTGGTCATTTCTTTGTGTTGACTGCCCTTATCATTAAGCCTTTAAAGGACTGGTCAAATTTGGAAAACAATTTTGCAGACTCTCTGGAAATTTGTTTAACGATAAACTTTACAAGGTATTATAGAAAACTTCCCCTATTTTTTTCTTTCTTATCTCCACTCAATTATATTAGGGTATCAAGCTTGTAGAGCTTGTCATTAAGACTGGGAGAACTACTCAGTTACAGGCCGACTTAGCTCCAAAAAAAAAATGGCCGCCTCTGACATGAGGAACAGAAGCCATGTACAGCCGCTCCTAACATGGAGTACACATGGTACATTGATAATCATGGTAGGTAGAAAGTTGACACATGCTTTTACTGTAAGTGCACCACATCTCTATACATATTCTCTTATTTCTTATCCCCACTCAATCATATTAAAGTATCAAGCTTGTAGAGCTTGTTGGTGGTGTCTGTTTGACAACCATCATGACTGGGTGAAGTAGAATGCGTTTGTCATTAAGACTGGGAGCACTACTAAGTGGCAGGCCGACTTAGCTCCTTCTTTTTGAGCATTTTAAAAATAAATTTATTGGTCGGTTTAAACATGAAATAAGACACCTACCATTTCTTTTATAAATTGATTTTGTCCTTAGTGAAGTGGGGTTACTGGAGAGAGCTGTATGTTTAGGTGACATCACGGTGGACTTTCCGGTGTCCTGGCTGCACTGTCTCCCTCTTCCAAGAGGAGTCCCACTTCCTGGAGCGGCACATTTGCATAAACTTTTTCCTGCAGCAGTACGGGTACCTGCCGTTGCTCAGCACCCAGTTGCGGGCCGACTCGGTCCTCTTCAAGACCCGTATACCTCACGACAAGCAGAAATGTTTCAAGTATATCTAACCTGGCACTCTCTTCTTTGCCTTTTCCCCCACTTTGAAATTACATATCCCACGATTGGACACTGGATTGTTGTCCAGAATTCTGCACAAGTAATTTATGACTATGCCACCTTTCCCATTTGCATCCTTCCTGACAAGAAAACATTCTTCTTGCCCCCCTTTTCCCTTCATCCCAAGCAAAAGTTCTTCAAGAATATTCAACATTATTCTGTTTTGACACCCAGCATTTACAATGTTTCAAGCATTTATTTCTCTCTTCTTCACAAGATCAGAATCCCTACAACCAACATGAGTGCTTCGAAGACATCCGACACTTTCCCCCCCTTCTCTCCTTTTGACGCTCCTTTCACCACAGCATGTTTTACCTATGTACATCTTGCCCATGGTGGCCATACAACTCTTTCTTCTGCTAACCTTTCTAGCAAAATCTCAGCTTAAGGCATTCATACAACTTGCCATATACCATGTCTAGTTTGTACATCACACCCCCTATGTATAGGCATATTTTTATATGTAAGTGTATATTGTAATAATATATTTATATGTATGATATATATATATGATTAAAAAAGGCATTATAGAAGAGCAAAATGATCTATTCCTAAAAAGAAATCCTTTTATCACCATTTTTTCACTTCTGATCTCATGGAATGGGATGTAGGGGTGCAGCTTTCATTGATCATGGCACCATGTCACACTTTGGTGGAAGTCTGACTTTGCCTGTAGTTTGAGACCATTCCTAACATGGAAGCCTTTGCTGCCGACTCTAACATGAGTACAGACCTCCGTATCCCTGGAGAGGGACCATTGCGCTGATGTCTATCAACTGGGTCAGTTGAACTCAGGATTTTTAAAGAGGTCTTTCTCCTCTTCTAACAATACGGCTGTTGGTTCGCGACTGCTTATTTGTCAGTTATTCTGTTTGTTTCACAGCTGGCCTTCATATCTGAAGGTTGTTTCCCTATCCACCACCTGGGGATGTGCCCTGTAGCAGTCAGCTCTGTCAAGGGAATAAGAAACAACAATTTTTTGCCTTCAAATAAGACAATTTCTACTGTTCTTAATATGAATGGAATTGCTAGGCAGTGAATCTTTCAGTACTTTTACCAGACCACTCATTCTACTGACTGTTCTGTTTTATCTAGCAGACAGTTTGCTGGAATTCTTGGGAACAGTATTTAAGTAACTATGGACGCAAGGCAGTAGATATATATACAGATTCATGTTTTAAGCATTGCTTCTTTTTCAATAATTTTCACGCGGATTCAAGGAAACTACTCAGAAATTTGGATGAATTTCTTTACCTTAGTATTGTATCTAGAATGTTTTCATCCTCCCCTTTTTTTTTTTAATCTATGTTAGTTAGGCTCAAAAATTGATCTTTTTAAAACATTTAACAGTTAAATACATTTTTTTTTAGGACAAATTAATAAAGCCTCCGAGGTTGTGTTTCTTTTTTAAAACATTTAATAACGCTCAAGCTTTCGGGTATGGTGGCCCTTCTACAGGAGCAACGCGAATGGTGGTGAATCGTCAGCAGCTGTCATGAACAAGCTGTCATGAAGCTGTCAATGACAGCTGCTGACGATTCACCACCATTCGCGTTGCTCCTGTAGAAGGGCCACCATACCCGAAAGCTTGAGCGTTATTAAATGTTTTAAAAAAGAACACAACCTCGGAGGCTTTATTAATTTGTCCTAAAGATTTCACAGAGGTTATAATTTCTGAGTTAAATACATGTACAGTAGAACCTCCGTGTAGAGGATACCTAGTTTCAGAGCCAAAGTATCCTTTAGAGAGAAATGTCCTCTTACCAGAGAGTTGCTAAATACAGTAAAACCTCCCTGTAAAGGATACCTAGTTGCAGAGTCAAAGGGTCCTTTAGGGAGAGATATCCTCTTACTGGAGAGTTGCTAAATACAGTAGAACCTCCCTGTAAAGGATACCTAGTTGCAGAGTCAAAGGGTCCTTTAGGGAGAGATATCCTCTTACTGGAGAGTTGCTAAATACAGTAACACCTCCCTGTAAAGGATACCTAGTTGCAGAGTCAAAGGGTCCTTTAGGGAGAGATATCCTCTTACTGGAGAGTTGCTAAATACAGTAGAACCTCCCTGTAAAGGATACCTAGTTGCAGAGTCAAAGTGTCCTTTAGGGAGAGGTGTCCTCTTACCGGAGAGTTGCTAAATACAGTAGGACCTCCCTGTAAAGGATACCTAGTTGCAGAGTCAAAGGGTCCTTTAGGGAGAGATGTCCTCTTACTGGAGAGTTGCTAAATACAGTAGAACCTCCCTGTAAAGGATACCTAGTTGCAGAGTCAAAGTGTCCTTTAGGGAGAGGTGTCCTCTTACTGGAGAGTTGCTAAATACAGTAGAACCTCCCTGTAAAGGATACCTAGTTGCAGAGTCAAAGTGTCCTTTAGGGAGAGGTGTCCTCTTACCGGAGAGTTGCTAAATACAGTAGAACCTCCCTGTAAAGGATACCTAGTTGCAGAGTCAAAGTGTCCTTTAGGGAGAGGTATCCTCTTACCGGAGAGTTGCTAAATACAGTAGAACCTCCCTGTAAAGGACACCTAATTGCAGAGTCAAAGTGTTCTTTAGAGAGAGGTGTCCTCTTACCAGAGAGTTGTTAAATAATAAAAAAAGACAATTTTGACAATGAAAACTGTCCTTTATAGAGAGGTGTCCTCTAGCATGAGTGTCCTCTCATGGAGGTTCTACTGTATATAGTCCTCTCCAGGCAATATGATATTTTACCCATTGAATTGACCTAGCCCCTTTGGCAAAACCTTGTTCTTCTTCTTTCTTATCTCCACTCAATCATATTAGGGTATCAAGTTGTGACCCTTGATGGTATCTGTTTGACAACCATCATGACTGAGTGAAGTAGAATGTGTCTGCTTTTGTCATTAAGACTGGGAACACTACTCAGTGGCAGGCCAACTTAGCTCCAAAAGAAATGGCCGCCTCTGACATGAGGAACAGACGCTATGTGCAGCCACTCCTAACATGGAGTACAAATGCTGCTCATCCTGTATCCCTGGATTAGGAGCCCTTACTGGGTACTATCAGCCGGGCCAGCTGAACCCAGGTTTTTTAGTGAGCTTGTTACTGCTCCCCCTCCTCCTTTTTCATCCGGGCTTGGGACCAGCAAAGGCGGAGTTCCATGGTCTAAAGTTGTTGACTCAAAATCCAAGCAATTAAGGTGCTGTTTTTTTTCTTCTATTTGCTCAACCACATTTTAACATGGATTTATTTATTTATTTTTTGGGTTCAAATTTTCATTATGATTTTTATGCAGGATTCAAACTGGATCATGATTTTCTGATAGTTAATAGGACATTGAGATATTGTAACTCAGGAATAAATAATAAATTAACAAACAAAACATCTTTTTTTTCTTTTATTTAAAGCAACAAAACTTAATTATTTATCTGTAAAAATATTAAATTTGGAATAAAAGAGAATATAAAAATGGTTTGATTACATATTATTTATTTTATTTTGAAAAGCAATCTATTATTTAATTTTTTTTTATGTGTGTGTTTAACAGGCTCTAATATAAATGATTCATTGTTATTTCCCAACTTGAAGGTAGTTTTATGATGGCTTCAAACCTTCTAAACGTTCAAGTTGTTCTGTGAAGAACCAATATGTAATATAGGATTTCTGTATTCTTATTTTGTATGTGAATCTAGTCTCTCTTATTACAGTTCTAGCTATCTACATGGTTGTTGTCGTGTCCAATGAAGAGCCTCAGATGTCTCCATAGATCTCTATCACAGCAGTAGCAATATCCACTATCTTGGGTGTGTATACTGTATTGTTGTTGTTGTTGTGTCCAATGAAGAGCCTCAGATGTCTCCATACATCTCTATCACAGCAGTAGCAATGTCCACTATCTTGGGTGTGTATACTGTATTGTTGTTGTTGTGTCCAATGAAGAGCCTCAGATGTCTCCATACATCTCTATCACAGCAGTCACAATATCCACTATCTTGGTTGTGTAAAGCTGCTGCTCTGGGTCCATGTCAATTTCTGCAAGGCTGCGGTCATTACTGGGCATGAGAATATGAGGGTAGGTGTTAGTTCCACACCAGGACAATATCTACACGATGAAGGGGCTATAAAAATAATTTTGTAACAACCGGGTTCTTTTCTGTGTTGCCTTTTTGTTTAACAACTGAGTTTTATATTCTCTCTTATCTGTTGGAGATTACAATTTTGTTTTTTAACAAGGAGATTCAAAGAAAATAAAATATCAGAGGATAACAAGACCAACTTATTTATGTAACTTTCTGGAGACTTCATTGTTGCTTTTCCATTCTGAGAGTACATCAATTTCCTTGTGTGTGCTTTAACTTAATGTTTTATCCCTAGTACACGTGGTACAGGCCATGATAATCATGGTGGGTAGTTAGCAACTGCTTTTACTGTAAGCGCACCACATGTCTACACATATGAAAAGCAGTTCGACTTTTGCACTTACAAATGTGCCAGAACCCTGTTTGGTTACTTGCACTCATTGGTGGGGTTGGACTTTTGCAAGAATCGGGGGCCATTGGAACATTTTTTTTTTTTTTAAACAGAAAAAAGTGTCCAATGCGGGAATCGAACCTGGGTCGTAGTGGTTGAAAACCAAACTGTTTAACCAGCCTTCCACCGACCCCCTTAAGTCACAATTTAGATTATATATTATAAACACAAGGTAATAAGACCAAATAAATAAATACTGTGTGACGTTTCAGAGTTGTTATCATCTTCATGACAAAAGTACTGAATGGCTTGAATGGCAACTAAAGCTTAAATGGCAGTACTTTTATCTGAAGATGGTAACAACACTGAAACGTCATACACTATTTATTTATTTGGTCTTATTACCTTATGTTTAAAATTAGCCATTGTATAAATGATAATTGTATATTATTGCTAAATACTCATTTAGTTGTGTGATTTTTAAATTTTATTTTTTAGAATTGCATGTTCCTGTAGAGAGGGCTAATGTTGTAATAGTGAGTGTTTGTTCTTTCTTTCAGAACTTGTTTATTTATCTTTTGATTTATTATTTTTATTACTTTTGACTTGAAATATCAATAAAATAGGAGATTTTGAAGTAAACTTATTGTTTACCTTTTTTCTGGATCCCTTCTAGTGATTTGTATTCTATTTATTTATTTCCTCTCAAATTTACAGTGTACCATTCGAGCATAAAGCTCATGAGTCACTTTGTCGTGTATATGTTAGGCATCAAGAATTTCTAAAAAATGGCCTTCAGAACTGACTGGAAGGTCACAGTTCAGGTAGAGTGAAGTCCAGGTCTTTTATGTCTTGGATTGAGGTCTCCATCCAATTGGAACAATTCTTTTATAACTGAATTTTGTATTCTAATAATGGTTGTAGTTTTGTTGGAATTATTGACTAGAAAATGCTCTTTTTATTTTATAATTTCCTCTCTATATATTATTATTATTATGTTTTTTTTTTATATAAAATATAATTTTACATATCTGAAATATTATATTTGCCAGCCTGTTCTGTTGCATGAAATAAAAAAGATATTTTAAGGGCACAATTTGGATTATAGATTATAAACACAAGGTAATAAGACCAAATCCAAATAAATAAATAATGTGTGATGTTTCAGCATTGTTACCATCTTCAGACAAAAGTACTGAATGACATTCAGTCAAATACATTCAGTACTTTTGTTTGAAAATGGTAACAACGTTGTTACACACTGAAACATCACACACTATTTATTTATTTGGATTTAGTCTTATTACCTTGTGTTTAAAAAAATATATTTGAATAAATGAATACAAAGCAATAACACGTCATCTATATTTTAAAGTGCGTTTTTAAATTAAATAATACAATATAACGATAACAAATTAAATATATAATATATATGCTGAAAGGTACAACTTCCTTAAGTTTTTTTCCATGTTTTTAGTAAAACGAAAATTGCAATTATACCGTGAATGTTTCTTTTAAACAAAAATCAAAATCTATTTTAAAGAGAAATAACGATTATTTCTAATTTTAAGGATGAAGTATGATAGGATGAATTATGAAGAGTAATGACAAACGGAAAAATAAAAGTGTCCAGGGGCGGGAATCGAACCCACAACCTTCTGCTTACCGGGCAGGTGCCATGTCCACTAGGCTACCCTGGACGTATTTTTCCGTTCGTAAATAATATTTAAAGTAACTTATAATACATTTAAAATACAATATAACACGGCTGATGATTGTAAAACGAAAATTGCAATTATACCGCGAATGTTTCTTTTAAACAAAAATTGAAATCTATTTTAAAGAGAAATAACGATTATTTCTAACTTTAAGGATGAAGTATGATAGGATGAATTGTGAAGAGTAATGACAAACACGGAAAAATAAAAGTGTCCAGGGGCGGGAATCGAACCCACAACCTTCTGCTTACCGGGCAGGTGCCATGTCCACAATTCATCCTATCATACTTCATCCTTAAAGTTAGAAATAATTGTTATTTCTCTTTAAAATAGATTTCGATTTTTGTTTAAAAGAAACATTCGCGGTATAATTGCAATTTTCGTTTTACAATCATCAGCCGCGTTATATTGTATTTTACATGTTTTTAGTGCGTATAACATAAAGTTAACGGGAGAACGATATTCATGTATTAAAAAAAAAAAAAAAGAGACACTTCTACTTTGAAAAATGTATTGTTCTAATACTTTTTAGAGAGAGAGAGCTGTCTTTTAGCACAGAATAATAGCACTATATTATAACGAATAAAGACATTAAGATGCGAATGTTTCTTTTCACACATCAACAAACTTCTACTGTCCTTACTGCGATGAAAAAATATTGGTAGGGATTGGCTCATCAGTGGTGAACCCTCCCAGCTGTTTCACCAATTTAATCTACCAGACTTCTTCTTTAGAGCTCAATGTAATTTAAAAATCCTGAGTTCAACTGACTTGGTTGATGGTTCTCAACAAGGGTACCACTCCAGGAATACGGAGGAGCTGTGTACGTACTCATGTTAGAGTGCAGCAAAGGCTTCCATGTTAGGAACAGCCTCAAACTACAGGCAAAGTCAGACTTTCATCAAAGTGTGCCTGGATCATGGTGCCATGATCAACGAAAGCTGCACCCCTATACCCCATTCCATGAGATCATGAACTCATGGGATTCGTGTAATCTTTACACAAGGGGATAAGAAACAACAACAACAGTAGAATGATCCAATACAGTATTAGAGCTCTAAAGAAACGGTCTGGTAGATTAAATTGGTGAAACCGCTGGGAGGGTTCATTATGTTGTTGTTGTTGTTTCTTATCCCCTTGTGTAAAGATTACACAAATTCCATGAGTTCATGCTCCTCGAGCAGGGTTCATTATTGATGAGCTAAGCCCTCCCAATATTATTTCATCACAGTAAGGACAGTAGAAGTTTGATTTATTTGTGAAATAAACATTCGAGTCTTAATGTCTTCATTCGTTGTATTTAAATATATCTAAAATAAAATGCAAAGTAATTGAAACTATTTTTTTTTTTTTGCTATCCCTAGTACACATGGTACAGGCCATGATATTCATGATGGGTAGAAGTAGGCAACTGCTTTTACTGTAAGTGCACCACATGTCTACACATGTGAAAAGCAGTTCGACTTTGCACTTACAAATGTGCCAGAGCTCCGTTTGGTTACTTGTACTCGCTGGTGGGGTTGGACTTTTGCAAGAATCGGAAGCCATTGGAGCATTTTTTTTTTTTTAATCAGAAAAAAGTGTCCAATGCGGGAATCGAACCCGGGTCGTAGTAGTCAAAAACCAAACGGTTTAACCAGCCTTCCACCGAACCCCGAAACTATTTTAGATTCATATGATTCTTTTTTTAAAGTTAGACTGAGGAAACTGCTGGAAGGTTCACCACTGATGAGTGTGGCCCTCTCTTTATCATTGTAGTAAGGGAAGTAGAAAATTGTTTAATATCAGAAAACTACAAGGTAATAAGATTAAATCCAAATAAATTTCTTTATATTTGCTCTTTTTCTTTCTTATCTCCACTCAATCATATCAGGGTATCAAGCTTGTAGAGCTCCATCATGACTGGGTGAAGTAGAATATGTCTGCCTTTGTCATTAAGACTGGGAGCACCTCTCAGTGGCAGGCCGACTTAGCTCCAAAAGTAATGGCCGCCTCTGACATGAGGAACAGATGCCATTTGCAGCTGTTCCTAACATGGAGTACAAACACTGCTCATCCTGTATCTCTGGTGTCCTTACAGGGTACTATCAGCCGGGCCAGCTGAACCCAGGTTTTTTACCGAGCTTGTTACTGCTCCCCCTCCTCCTTTTTGATCCAGGCTTGGGACCGGCAAAGTCTAAGGTCTACAGATTTGATAATTTGTAAATACATTTTAATTAAACAATTAAAAAGGTTTCTGGAGTCTTGTAGAGAGGTGTCCTCTACCGTAAGTGTCCGCTCATGGAGGTTCTACTTTATATGCTTTATCTATTTGCATATAAATTTACATAACAAAAAAAATAGAGAGTTGTGTATGCCCATTGTGATAATATCGTCTGCTTTCTTTTGGAAACAAAACCAATACATTCACTCCATCATGTATTCTTTTGATTTTTAAAACAGTAGTTTTCTCTATCTAGATTTGTTTTTTTTTAGTAAAATGTGTGTAATATTTATAATACCATTTTAAAATGTAAACCTATATTCATTCATATATGTCCTGTTAATAGTAATGTGTGTGTACATTTCTTTTGATGTAAATATTATACATAACAATGTCTCTCCACCACCTGAAAAATAATGTTGTACATTTTTTTTCTGCTGTCATTTGTACAATATTTTCTTTTATAATAATAGTCTCAGACCCCCTTTTGAAAATAATAAAAAAATATCTATGATGTGATTTTTTATATTATTTGACCATTGACTCTATACTTAATTTTGGTTGTACTGCTCATTTACACATATTTATCTAAAAGAGAAGTCCCTCGCAATTTTATTAATATACAAACAATACACACATAAATCTTTTTATTTCAATATACAAGGTTGTCTCAAAAGTTCGTAAACATATTATGATTTATATTTTACAAGTGTTTACAAACTTTTGGGACAACCTTGGTAATATTGGTAACCTTGGTAAAATTATAACAGAATTCTTATAGAAGAATGATTTAATCTCTGATGTTCTATATCAAGGGTGGTCAATCAGTAGGTGGGCCAAGTTTCAGAATTACAAGGTTGTCTCAAAAGTTCGTAAACACTTGCAAAATATAAATCATAATATTATGATGCATTAGTGCGCCATCTGTTATCAAAATTCAAAACTATTATAGACGCATATGATTCTTTTTAAAAATAAACAATTTCTACTGCCCTTACTGCAATGGAAAAATTAATGGAGGGCCTGGCTCATCAGTGGTGAACCTTCCCTGCGGTTTCACCAGTTTAATCTACCATACCGCTGTTATATTGCATTTTTGGAACTTCCTTTTATAGTGATACTGTTGGTAGACCCTTGTAATGGGTATTTTAGATGAACTATGGACATAAGCTCTGAGGACAGTAGAATTACATACAATTATAAATATGTCCTCAGAGCTTATGTCCATAGTTCATCTAAAATACCCATTCCAAGGGTCTACCAACAGTATCACTATAAAAGGAAGATCAAAAAATGCAATATAACAGCGGTATGGTAGATTAAACTGGAGAAACCGCTGGGAGGGTTCACCACTGATGAGCCAGGCCCTCCCATTAATTTTTCCATTGCAGTAAGGGCAGTAGAAATTGTTTAATTTTAAAAAGAATCATACACATCTATAATAGTTTCGAATTTTGATATATTATAATATTCATGATAAAATTGTGAAAAAAGTATTAAAATTACAAATACATTCTCACAATGAGTTTCTTTTTTATTTGAAAAACGCTAGCTTTCAAGCGTTATTCGCTCTTCAATGGGCTTACTATAATATCGACTTGATCCCACCAGAAATATTTACAAAAAACAAACGCGCGCCGCGTGGATATTTATAACTGAAAAAATTTGAATTGGTTTGTAATTTAACTATTTTAACTATTTTATGTAACATATCTATTTTAATTTTTATTTATTTTATATAATAATTAATAGAATAGTTAAATTACAAACCAATTCAAAATTTTCAGTTATAAATACACTGCGTGACATTGAAAATGGAACACCAAGAAATAGTGGCCAGAAAATTATGCAAATTTCAGGGTAGACGCGCCTAACCGAGTTATGCAAATGATGTAAAATGCGCAGCTCTCGTGCGCACATAGAGTAAGATATAAGGGAAGGAACTTGCAGAAAGGACAGTATTCGTGTCGTTATTTCTTCAAGGAAAATCATTGTAGAAATTTTGTTCTTGTGTCAAAAGACACGTGTAATAACAGAGAATGCCTGGTCATCGTAAACGGAGGCAGTTCAAGCAGACAGACGCTTTTACGAGGGGCATGGTGATCGGACTAAAAGGGCAGGTTGGTCCATACGTCAAATCGCAGCTGATACACACCTTGGTGCGTCCACGGTGCACCGACTGTGGAGAAGATGGTTGAAACAAGAAAATGTGGCAATTTAAAGGAATGTCGGTGCAACCAGAGTGACGTCAGCACGTGTGGATCGGCGTATCCTTCGACAAGCAGTGGCGGCTCCATAAGCCACTTGTACCGCCATCCTGCAACATGTGCAAGACACCCTAGATCATTCCATCTCGACCAGAACCATTTCCCGTCGATTGGTTGCTAATGGCTTGCACTCATGCCGTCCGCTAAGAAGACTGCCATTGACCCCACCGAATAGACGCCAACGTTTGGAATGGTGCCGGGCTAGATCGACGTGGATGACGGAATGGCACAGGGTCGTGTTCTCAGATGAGTCGCGTTTCTGCTTGTCCAGTGATAGTCGCCGTGTACGCGTGTGGCGTCGACGTGGAGAAAGGTCCAATCCGGCAGCAATTGTGGAACGCCCCACCGTGCGACAATGTGGAATCATGGTTTGGGGCGCAATCGCGTATGATTCCAGGTCACCTTTACTTCGTATTCAGGGCACTATGACGGCCCAACGATACGTTGATGATGTGCTGCGACCGGTGACACTCCCCTACCTTCAGGGGGTACCCAATGCCCTTTATCAGCAGGATAACGCCCGACCGCACACTGCTCGCATTAGCCAACAAGCTCTGCAAGATGTACAGATGCTTCCCTGGCCACCGTACTCTCCTGATCTCTCACCAATCGAGCACGTCTGGGACATCATTGGACGCCGTTTGCATGCCTTGCCACAGCCGCGTTCAGAAGACGAACTGTGGCAAATGGTTGAGAGGGAATGGAGAGCCATCCCTCAGGACGCCATCCGTACTCTGATTGACTCTCTACCTAGACGTGTTGCTGCGTGCATCGCCGTCCGCGGTGGTCCTACTTGCTACTAAGCCGACGCCGTTCTCGCTCTGTATTATGACTATCATTTTGAAATAAAGATCACTTATTGTTCGTCCCTGTCTCTCTCTGTCTGCCGAGTTTCATCACTTTCTGGCCACTATTTCTTGGTGTTCCATTTTCAATGTCACGCAGTGTATATCCACGCGGCGCGCGTTTGTTTTTTTTGTAAATATTTCTGGTGGGATCAAGTCGATATTATTGTAAGCCCGTTGAAAAGCGAATAACGCTTGAAAGCTAGCATTTTTTAAATAAAAAAGATACTCATTGTGAGAATATAATTGTAATTTTAATAATTAAAATTATAATATGTTTATATAACGAAATTTTGGGATAACCTTATAGTTTCAGCTCAAAAAGGACATTGGAACAAGGCACTCAAAGATACTTTAACCATCGTTATTGAACATGAGAAGGTACAAAGTTATTTTCAATGAGAGCTCGTGGTCAGTTAGTCAGGACAGATCAGCATTCAATAGAAAGAAGCTGGCCAAAATTATTCAACCACATAAAACAAAAAGAGCTTGGAAACCATAAGTCGGTGGATGAGAGGGTAACACGCTCGATTCCCGACAGTCATGAACCGGGATTGGATCCCGCGTTAAAATTTGTCTAATATGTGAATAACCTTCACATATTATTCACTGTTTCAATTATCATGAACTAGGTTGCTCTTGCTGAGCGGTTCCTATTAATGTGAATTTGAACCAGGCAGCTTGGAAACCGTCTGGTTGATGACAAAATTATGACCCTATTTATATGGAAGTCAACACATTCAGGTAATAACAGAGCATCACAAACTGCTGGCTCAAAAATATCTCTTTATCCATTTTCATGGTCGGCAAATTTTTAGGTCTAAATCCTCTTTTATTTATTTCAATTTAAAGCGCTGTCCCCCTAGGACACTTAAGCTGTCATACATGTATGACATTTGTCTATACATATTTATATATACAATAATTTAGGCCGTGAATAGAATAGTCATATGATGTTAACAATGAGAAAGGGAGAGAAAAAAGAACT
The DNA here is from genome assembly GCA_030710605.1 of Cordylochernes scorpioides. NCBI lineage: Eukaryota > Metazoa > Arthropoda > Arachnida > Pseudoscorpiones > Chernetidae > Cordylochernes > Cordylochernes scorpioides. The sequence continues at coordinate 148,832,024 of CP092864.1, forward strand.
GTGTACAAAAGAAATGAATGTCTGGCAATATGTACAATCAACATAATATAAATTATCAGTTTCTTAAAATATATTTGTTGCTATATAATTCAGAATATATCTACAAAAGGTATTGAATTTAATATACATTTAAAGGGCAAAGACTCTTCCAGTAAGATATGTCAAGTAAGAAGTTTCAGAAGATGAGTTTCTTTTAATTGTAAAACATTACAAGCTTTCGGGCAATGCCCTTCTACAGTGAAGAAGGGCATTGCCCGAAAGCTTGTAATGTTTTACAATTAAAAGAAACTCATCTTCTGAAACTTCTTACTTGACATTAATATACATTTCTTTACTGGAAATAAAAATACTTGGATCTGTTACAATTAAATTATTGTCAATTCTATAGTCTTGAAAAACAGGACAATCCAGTAAAAGATGTATTGAGGTTTGTTCCTCATGTCCACAAAAACAACTCGAGTCTTCCACTGCTTCAATTCTTTTTAAAAGCTTCTGAAATTTCCATGATTAGAAATGAATTGAGAATAATGAAAGATTGGCCGGAAATATTTTGATATGTTGTTACGGAAGAAGCTTTGAAAAGTTTCAATTGTGTTGTTCTTCAAAGTTACCATTTTAAATTCAATAAAATCCGTTATTATGCATAAGACATCCTCTTTGATCATGATTTCTTTTTTTTTTTTTTACACAGTATTGAAAAAGTCTGGTGGTTCTATTGAATAATTAATAAGAAAGGGTATTTGATAGTCAATAAGATTTTTAATAGAAATTTCATTTCACTTTAACGATGTAATGAAATCATAAAATATTTCGATATTCTACTTTTTTTGGGGGGGGGGGGGGGGGGTACAGTTTCTATTTAAATATTAGATTTCACAAAAACCTAACAGAACTAGACGAGCATTCTCAAATGGCCAATTAGTCGAGTTAAAGAAGGCCAGCAAGAACCTAACTGATATTTATTGAATTTACATACGACTTTTGAAGATCTTCCACGTACAAGGTTGCCCTAAAATTTCGTAAACAATTGCAAAAACTGAAAAAATAAATATTATTCGCCGTTAGGTATAATGTCTTTGTATTATGTATAAAGTAATTGTATTATGTATTATTATGTATTCGCCGTAATACTATTATTCGCCAAGTAATAAGAAAAATAACGTTAAGAAAAACACGAACTTTTGGGACTGTCTTTGCAATAAAATAGATTAGAACAATGATCTGTATTTTGATTATCTCTAGTACTTCCCTAGCCATTCTGACCGTAGATCTCGAGGTAATGCCATCGCAAACAGAATGGATTCTAATGGCTGTCAACAGATCAGATGGCGTGTATGAGGTCAAGTGGACTAAGGTCAGGATGGGTTAAGCCAACAAGAGACCCACATTTCCCATGGATATATTTAGAAAATAATATTTTCTTCGACACCTAGTCTCTCCATGGAATGAATCTCAAATATTTGTACGAATCATTTATATTCATTGCACTCACTCTCCATGGACCTTGTATGAATAAACTGAGTATGTTTTAAAAATAATTCTTCTTCTTGATTGATCAATAGAAAGAGAGTATGCAACTGCATGATTTTTTCAATAAGGGTTAATATACAGTAAAATCGTATACACCTATCCTCCGATTTACACGGTACTTGTTTTACACGTTTTCGCTTTTACACGGTTTTCCAAATAAGTTTTTTGTTTGTTTTTATCGCACTATACTAACGAAATACTATACGAAAAAATTGTAGAGCAATTGCCATCTTCTTCTTCAACTGAAAAGGAGCCAATTTTTTTGGCAAGTCATGGCTGGTTTGAAAGATTTTAAATAAGACATTCTATTTTTTTTTTCGATTTACACGTTTTTCTCAGGAACGTATCTACCGTGTAAATCGGGGGATAGGTGTATATTGTAACAAAGTATTTATTAACAGAGTGGTCATTTATATGTTTATATTTTGCTACTCTGTAAATTTCCCTCGTTGCTTATCTTTTGTTTACCATTCATAGTTTGTCCTTCCCTGAAATAAATTGTTATCTACTTCTGAAGTTTTTGTCTTCCCTAATTTTCCACGTGGCAATATAATATAATTCTATTGCTGTTAACTTTGTATATTTAGTCATTTTCTGACACTAATGGATATTTATTATTATTTATTAAATCCATAATAAACTATACAGTAGAACCTACATGAGAGGACACTCACACTAGAGGACACCTCTCTATAAAGCACAGTTTTCATTGTCAATACAATAGAACCTCCATGAGAGGACACTCACGCTAGAGGACACCTCTCTAAAAAGCACAGTTTTCATTGTCAATACAGTAGAACCTCCATGAGAGGACACTCGCGCTAGAGGACACCTCTCTATAAAGCACAGTTTTCATTGTCAATACAATAGAACCTCCATGAGAGGACACTCACGCTAGAGGACACCTCTCTAAAAAGCACAGTTTTCATTGTCAATACAGTAGAACCTCCATGAGAGGACACTCACGCTAGAGGACACCTCTCTATAAAGCACAGTTTTCATTGTCAATACAGTAGAACCTCCATGAGAGGACACTCACGCTAGAGGACACCTCTATAAAGGACAGTTTTCATTCGCAAAATTACCATTTTTACTATTTAGTAACTCTCCATTAAGAAGATACCTCTCCCTAAAGGACACTTTGGCTCTGCAATTAGGTGCCATCCTTTACAGGGAGGTTCTTCTGTATTTAGCAACTCTCCGGTAAGAGGACAACTCTATCTAAAGGACACTTTAGCTCTGCAATTAGGTGTCCTTTACAGGGAGGTTCTACTGTATATATATATTTTAGGAGGAAAAATTAAGAAAAAATAGAATATTTGTTGATTTCTAATTATTCCAGAATTGGCCAAATACCCATTCTTGATTAATCAAGAAAAGTTAACCACGTACGCGTTTCTGGCTGTTGGCCCTCATCAGCGTGGTGCAAGCTTTCGATAGATGGCGTAAGCCATCAGCAACTTACAATTGTACGATAAAGGAGATACCTTTTTTTATTTCTTAATTTATACACCTCATGCCCAGTAAAATATCACATTTGTACTGTTATTTCACATTGTTTTTAAGATAGTTATTTTGATTCTCTCTCTCTCTCATTCCCATGGATCTTAAGAAGAGGAAACTTTCGCCCTCTACTCAACAGGCTCGTAGGCCGCAGCCTGGCACCTCTCACCAAACCATCGCCACCCATAACAGGGTAGCCATGTGACCTCAGCCACCAAAGAAGCATGCTGTGACACAGCTGAAAAACAACAAACAGCAGCAGGCCCTGTGCAAGTCCAGGTCAGCTGCAGCCACCTTTGACCAGTGCTGCTTTGGGGAGTGGCGCTCTGATCTTTCTCCACTGGACTACATCAAGGCCCTGGAGGTAGAGCTTGGAAAATCTTCGGTGTTCCAAATAATGAAGATGTCCGGCCAGGTACTGGTCGGGCTGGCCAGCGTCAATATGGCGGAGCTCCTGGTTGAGGAGGGCCTCACTATTAGGACCACCCACCTGAAGGCGTTTCCCTATAAGAAACGGGCGGAGAAGATAACAATTGGGAATGTCCCAATTGCTATCAGGGACGAGGACGTCGTTGCGGCACTGCGGCCCTACTGCAGGGTGGTTTCCCTGAACCATGAGGTCGTGACCAGCGGCGGATACACCTGGACCACCGGCAACAGGGAGGCCTTCGTCCTTTTGAATGAAGGGCGCAAACTCCACCAGCTCCCTGCTAAGCTGGTGATTGTCTCCAAAGGAGAGTCGACTCCTGCATACATAACCTACGGCATTGAGTGCGGAAAATGCCACCGAAAGGGACACCGGCGAGCTTCCTGTCCCTTGAAAGCTCATGAAAGTCGTCCTGCTCATCTTCAGGACACACGGAGTGGACCGGAGTCTCCATCCTCCCAGCCTACGACCTCCACAAATTCCGCAGAGAGGAGTTCTGACACTGCCGCTGCGAACTATTCCGTTCCTCCCCAGATGACTCCATCTGCTGAGCCTTTTGTATCGGTGCCGTCTCTGCCAGCGCCTTCCTCGACCGCTGCTGTACCAACAGAGGTATCTTCCAAAGAGACTCACTCAAAGAATGCACCAACCATCCAATCCACAATACCACAGCTCCAAGAGAAACAGCCTCTACAGACCACTTTACAACAGGTAGAGGAGTTGTTCGAAAGCTTGAATGCCAACACCATGCTAGAACCTCTCTATGGAAACTTTTATAGGGAGGAGATAGAAGACGCTGTTGTCTCCCCTTCTAACAGGGAGGACATCCTCGAGTACCTGACGCCTGAGCAGAGGTCTGCTCTGAAGCTATTCCTCGACATGGCAATAGCACATGTCGGGGAGATGTCCAATCTACGCGAAACGCTGTTCGACTTCAGGACAGAATGTGACATCATACCAGACGACCCTCAGTGGGATTCGTCTTGTTACATCATGATTAATGGCGTATTTATTATATTATTTTTAATATATTTGAAATTTAAATTATATATTTATTTATTTTTATATTCTATGATATTTATTTAAAACAGATTATTTTTAGATTATCATCATTTGTATTTAGGTACACTGTGACTTCACTGCTCTCTTTGATGTGAGAAAATAAATAAATTATTCTGGTGGCTACATAAAGTAGACTTATCTCATTATTCCCTTTTATAAATTTGTAGGATGGTTGAAACACGCTCTGGTAAGATGCAAGACCCAGCACAGGAGAGAATCAAGGTTGAAGAGTCTGCCAAGCCGCAACCTGGTGCAACAATTGGTAGAGATGCTAGTTCCGACCCAGTTGTCCTGAATCCCAACATCGACATCCCCAAGTATGATGGAACAGAAGACCCTCGCCCATGGATTGAATCTCTTGAAGAAATTGGCTTCCTGTACCATTGGGCAGACTACATTATCTCCCGTTATGCTGCCATGAATATGATTGGTAGCGCCAAAACCTGGCTGAACCTACACAAAGTAAGTTTCACCAGCTGGGAAAATTTCAAGAGCCGCCTAATTGAGGATTTTGCCTCAGACGCCAACAAAGAAGAAATGAGGATGAGATTAAACAGGATACAACAGTGGAATGAACCTGCAATCAGGTTCGCAGAGGATATCCTTGTACTGTGCAACAAGGTCGACCCCCAAATGGAAGAAGAGACTAAAATAAACTGGGTTATTGGAGGGTTAAAGAAAGAATACTCTTTTGCCCTTCACCTAAACCCTCCTAAAAATACCAATGAACTTCTAGAAATTTGTAAAAAGCTGGATTTGTTCGAAAAGAATTACCAAGAACGTGCAGAAAAATCAAAAGCTCTTTATAATGGACCACGCTCTCCTCGTCCCCATTATCAAGAGCAATGGAAGAATGCTACGTCGTTCAGAAGACCATATCAGAACACCTCCAAGCCCCAGGCCCCCGCTCCGAGGTACTACCAGAACACCTCCAAGCCCCAGGCCCCCACTCCGAGGTATTACCAGAACAAGCCTCTGCCCCAGGTATCTGCCCCTAGACGATCTTACACTCCCAATCCTGAGCCAAAACCGGTCTACCCAAGTAAAACATACAATAAGAATCCAAATTCAAATAGGAATAGGACAGAAGACGGGAGACCAATATGTTTCAAGTGTAACAAGCCAGGACACGTAGCGCGGTATTGCAGAGTCAGGTTTGTAAGAATTGTGGAAGAGGACCCCATAGTTACACAAGACAAGGTCGAAGAAGAAATCCGAATGGATAATGGAACTCAGAAGTCGAGACCTCTGCTCTACTCTGACGTAAGTAATAGCCCGTACTCGAGTATCCCTACAAGGAATAGATATGCTGCATTAGAAGATTTAAACTAAACATCGCGCCTGAGTCCGTCAATCAAAGCAAGTCGACCATAAATGGAATTAAAAAGTTAGACCCCAAATATAAAATGAACATTAACGTGGATATAATCGGTATCTGCGAAGCTTTGATTGATACAGGCGCCGATCTTTCAGTGGTCGACCTTAGTACAGCTCTTAACACAGGTCTTGAAATAATAAATCCTGATAAAATGTGCTCCGGACCCGATGGCAAAGAATTAGATATCGTAGGAAATATTATTTTAAATATAAAATTTGATGACAAAACAATTACACATCAATTTGTGATAATGAGAACACATTTGCGAATATTTATACTTGGACGTGATTTTCTTAAGAAAATGAACGCAAAAATTGATTGTCAGCGTGAAATAATCAAATATGACTTGACAGAAAATCGTGACATAATCAAATATCAACAGAAGAAAATAAAAAGTGCAAAGGATGCCATTATACCAGAACTTTCTATTAAATTGATTAATGCATTTGTAGAAGCAGAGGATGGCGAATACATCATCGAGGAGAACCATAAAATGTTTCAAGCAAATGGACTTCGACTAGCGAGAAGCTTAATAAATGTTGTGAATAAGGAAACATATATCTGGATAACAAACCCTTACCCTCGACCATTAAAAATATTAAAAAACCAAACATTGTGCTTTGGAAGCCAGCCAGCCGAAGTGAATCTTATGGAAGAAAGTGAACAAAAAGAGCATGAAGAACCCCAATTTCAGATAAACGAAAATTTAGCATATACGGAAAAGGAGCAATTGAAACAAGTTTTGGAAAGGTACGAGGATTTGTTTTCGTCGGGATTAGGAAGATCCAACTTAGCGAAACATCGGATCGATACAGAAGGCGCGAAACCGATCAAACACAAGCCGTATAGGGTGAGCGCGAAAGAGCGAGAAATCATAAAAGAACAAATTGATGAAATGCTCAGAGACGGCATAATTAGACCATCCTCGAGTCCATGGTCCTTCCCTGTAATCTTGGTCAAGAAGCGAGATGGTAAGTACAGATTTTGCGTTGACTACAGAAAATTGAATGATGTAACAGTGAAGGATGTTTACCCAATTCCCAGAATTGATGAAGTATTGGATACACTTCAAGGATCCAAATACTTTTCAGCAATTGACCTTAAATCAGGATATTGGCAAGTAGAGGTTGAGGAGAAAGATAAAGAAAAGACAGCCTTCACTACAGCACATGGCCTATATGAGTTCAACGTAATGCCCTTTGGTCTATGCAATGCCCCTGCTACATTTGAGAGGAACATGGAAAATATGCTTGGTAATCTTAGATGGCAAATTTGCTTATGTTATCTAGATGACGTAATCATTTATAGCTCGGATTTTTCAAACACATCTCAAAAGAATAGAAGCTGTTTTAAAATGTTTTCGCGAGGCTAATTTAAAATTGAACAACAAAAAATGCCAATTTGCTTTCGAAGAACTGGAGATTCTTGGCCATATAACTAATCAACATGGTATAAAACCAGCGGAGCATAATATCAAGGCTATTAGAGATTTTCCTCGGCCCAAAAAGATAAAAGAAGTTCAATCATTTTTAGGAATGTGCTCATATTATAGAAAATTTATCAAAGGTTTTTCAAAAATTGCCGATCCATTAACCAGTCTTATAAAAAAGAATGTACCTTTTACCTGGACAGAAAATCAAGAAAAAGCATTTCAAACCCTTAAAGTAGCATTGATAAATCCTCCAATCTTAGGGCACTTTGACCCGAATGCAATTACTTACATTCATACTGACGCATCTAACATCGGCCTGGGTGCAACATTAGTCCAAAAGTTCGGCGATAAAGAAAAAGTTATCTCATATTTAAGTCGAACACTGAGCAAACCTGAGCAAAATTATTCGACTACCGAAAAAGAATGTCTAGCTGTTGTGTGGTCAATGTCCAAGTTACGACCCTACCTATATGGAAGGCACTTCAAAATCGTAACTGATCATCACGCACTATGCTGGCTTAAGAATCTGAAAGATCCGACCGGCCGATTAGCACGATGGGCACTGAAGATTCAGGAATATAATTTCGAAATCATACATAAATCGGGTAAAAAACATCTGGACGCTGATGGTCTATCTAGAGGACCCTTACCTGAAAACGAATGGGACGAAGATTATGAAAGACTATTTCTGAATCAAATAATAGACGAAAAGGATGATTTTATTGAGAATATTAAGGAGAACCTTAGTGAAAACAAGCGTTCAATTACACAGAACTTCAAAGAAGAAAATGGGTGTCTCTACAAGAAAAATCCAAATCCTGAAGGTAGGGCATGGTTGCTGGTAGTGCCAAAGAAGAGAAGGAAGGAAGTCATGAGTGAATACCACAACCATATGCTGAATGGCCATCTGGGCGTCGCCAGAACCACTTACCGATTGAAGAATAAATACTATTGGCCTTCCATGTTGAAAGATGTTTCAGAATTTGTAAAGACGTGCCATCTTTGCCAAAGTCGGAAAGGTTCAAATCACTTGCCTTCTGGACTTCTACAACCTATTCCCCCAGCTAACTACCCTTTTGAAAGAATCGGAATTGACTTTGTTGGCCCCTTGCCATCAACGAAAAGAAGAAGGAAGTGGATAATTGTGTTGACTGATTATTATACCAAGTATGCTGAAACAAAGGCAGTATCAGAAGCAACCGTGAAAGAAGTCTCTACATTTTTAATCGAACATATTATTTTACGTCACGGGGCCCCAAGATTTCTTATTAGCGATAGAGGTTCACAATTCACTAGCAATTTGATGAAGGAGGTAATGAAAATGTGCAAAGTGAAACACTGCTTCACAACGAGCTACCACCCCCAGACTAACGGACTAACGGAACGGCTAAATAGAACTTTAATCAATATGATCAGCATGTATGTGAACACAGACCAAAAGAACTGGGATGAAATCCTCCCTTTTATCACCCACGCGTATAATACCACGATTCAAGAAACCACAGGCTACTCTCCATTTTTCCTGTTGTTTGGAAGGGAACCCATGTCCCTCTTAGACGACGATAATATCCCAACGGACAGTAACATGGACGATTACGACGAATATATAGAAAACTACTTAGATAAAATAGCAAGGACGAGACAGGTAGTCATTAACAACACAGAGAAGACTCAGGAAAGAATGAAAAGAAACTATGACAAAAAACACAATGAGAAAATCTATGAACCAGGACATTTAGTGGCAGTTTGGACACCAGTCAGGAAAATCGGAAAATGCGAAAAACTATTGAGAAAATATTTTGGCCCATATCGAATATTAAAGAAGCTGTCTAACGTAAATTACTTAATTGAGCCGAAAGATAATCCTGGCCAAGACCCATTGATTGTCCATGTCTCAAGACTCAAACCCTATTTTGAGAGAATTGATGAGGTAACTCACGAGGACGTGACGACCTCTGGAGAGGGGGAAGTGTTACATCATGATTAATGGCGTATTTATTATATTATTTTTAATATATTTGAAATTTAAATTATATATTTATTTATTTTTATATTCTATGATATTTATTTAAAACAGATTATTTTTAGATTATCATCATTTGTATTTAGGTACACTGTGACTTCACTGCTCTCTTTGATGTGAGAAAATAAATAAATTATTCTGGTGGCTACATAAAGTAGACTTATCTCATTATTCCCTTTTATAAATTTGTAGGATGGTTGAAACACGCTCTGGTAAGATGCAAGACCCAGCACAGGAGAGAATCAAGGTTGAAGAGTCTGCCAAGCCGCAACCTGGTGCAACAGTCTGATGAAAATAATATTTAAGTTTATTTATTTATTTTTAAAATATATATTAACCCTATATAATTTTATATGTACGATTAATAAATATGTTTCAATCTCAATCTCTCTCTCTCGAGGTGCGAGGATGCACGGGCGCGCGCTCCTGCCCCAACTCTAGAGGCTTGGAAATTCTAACCGCCTTCGAAGATAATAGAATTTTTGAAATTTTATGGGGGATTCCCCACCCCTCCAAGCTCAAATGACCTTGGCTGAAAGCCATCCGTCATCAACATCTGCTGATGCCATCAGCACCCCTCAGACCCCAGTGGTTACTATGGGGCACACCAAAGAACTAGAGCCTGGTACAGGCAAGCCTTCGACGAGCTGGGCTGACCTCGTCGAACAAGGCAAACAACTCCCGATGGAGGGACAAGATGATGGCTTCATCCTCGTCAGCCACGAGCGAAAGAGGCCATCTGAAACGGCGGCAGAAGTTCAGAGCAAAAGAGGCCGCGTCCAATCTGCAGCCACCAGGCCAACTGCTGTCCCCTCTGCGAACAAGCCCCGAGAGGTGCACCAAAACTCTGCAGAAACAGGCGGAGTTCAGAGCCAAGTCGGCGGCCGGTCAGGTAGACCAATGTGCCTACCTGGAATTCTCCCCAGAATTCGGCCAGGCGCAGTACTTCTTGGCGCTGGAGGCGAAGCTGGGAAAAGGCTGCGTGTACCAGCTAGGCAAAATGGAGGGGCACATCCTAGTCAGCCTCTCCAGTGTGAAGCTCGCCGAGAGGCTCATCGAGGAGCGCCTGGAAATTCAAAGTGCCAATCTTCGTGCCTTTCCCTTGAGGAAGAAGGCTGAGCGTATCGCCTTGGGCAACGTACTGTTTTTTATAACGGACGCTGACCTGATCGCGGCGCTCAGGCCCTACGGCCGTGTAACTTCCATCGTCCAGCAAATGATGGAGCTGGAGAATTCCTGCTGGACTGACACTCGTCGGGAAGCCTTCATTACTCTGCACGACGGAGTTAGGCTCTCCCAGATTCCTGCCCGGCTGGATATCAAGGCCAAGGGAATGATCTCGCCAGTCTACGTGAGCTACGGGATCCGCTGTTCCCTCTGCCACAGGCAAGGACACAAGCGGGCCAACTGTCCACAAAAGACTGGCATGACGGAAGACAAGCTGCTTTTTCCTGAGCGGACGCCTGTTACGCGCCCAATTGCCTGGCGCAAGCCGCTTGACTCTTCCTTCCAAGCCTCACCAGCAGCTGCGCCAACATCAGCAGCTGAAATCCCTCCTCCCCCCACCGCCACAGCCGTCGCAGTCCCTCCACCCAGCGACGAAGATGAGCGGACTAACGTGGATTCCAGTCCACCAAATAACACCCAGGAGCTTCCTCTATCCCAGGATAAGCGAAATTTGGCCCAGAAACAAATGGACGCTCTTATGAAGAACGCCAAAGCTTCTGAGGCCATCGCCAGCGTCCAGAAGGTAGGCTTGGAGAGAGAACAACTCCTCCAAGCCATTACTAATAATGGCCTCATGGACAAGCTTCTGGCCAACTCCAACATCCAGCAGAGAAAGGCCATCGACACCATGGCCACGGCGCTTATGGCTTTGACAGGGGGCACTAGCAACACCCTGTATAAAAAGCTATCTCGCGCCAGAAACTCTGCTCGACATCCTAAATGAACTTCCGAGTTGCAACCTGAACACGCGCGGCTTCGCCGCTCTTCGCCGGAGAATTCAGCTCTGCTGTTTTCTCAAGGAGCATGAGATCGACATCTGCTCTCTGCAGGAGACGAACGTCATGTCCCTGGATGACGTAGGAGACCTCTGCCAAGGCTACAGCGCCGTTGCTGCTCCCGCAACGACCACCGTGGGATCAGGTCTCACCTGCGTCTTCGCGGCCGGCGTCGTTGTTCATCGGCAGCAGATTCTATGGCCTGGCAAGGTGGCTGTCATCGACCTCACCGTCCGGGGATACTCAATGACGTGTGTCAACGCCCACGTCTCTCATGCTCCTGAAGAGCGCTGCCGCCAGCTCCAGATCATCGCAGCTTTGGCGCGTGAAGAAGGTGCGTGGATCCTCGGTGACCTGAACATCTCCGAGGAATCGGCGAAGGACCTGGCATCAGGTTCAGCAGAATCCCTCGCGGAGCTCCTGGACCAAACCGACCTCGTCGACGTCGCCACCTTCTTCGATGCTGCACTGGAGCACACCAGGGTTGCCACCATCGGAAGCCGGGTCGACGCGCGTCGTCTGGACAGAATCCTACTTCCATCAGGCTTCTGCGACCGCGTCACCCAATACCAAACTGTTGACTATGCCTACTCGGACCACCGTGCCGTCCTGATCCAAGTAGGTGACCCAGCTCCTACAAGACTTCCCTGCATCGGAAAGCCGCTACGGTCAGACCTCTTTGTCGATCGAATGGAAACGTTCATCGATGAAATATCGGTAGACCTAGCAAATCTTTCACCACCAGGATCAAGGCAAATCTGGTCGCGGAGATACGGTCACTCGCGCCTGCCGTCGCCGAGTCCGGCGGTGGATACATCGAGAGAGCAAGCCTCTTCCTGAGGCGGAGACTGGAGGACGACACTGCCCGCTCCGACTATCCTTCCTTGTCGGACCTCGGGCGTTCCCTCCGAGCCAAACGCCGCTCTCCCTCCACCTTCACCGACGACGACGGCAACGCCATCTCCGGGGGGCAGCTTAGGCGTTTCCTTCTGGAGCGCTTAAGCAGTCGCTTCACTCAGGCTCCAAGCTCGGAAGAAGCCATCGCCGACTTCCTAGCTGAAGTGACTCCCCTGGAGTTCGACGAGTGGGACCAGCTCTTTCTCACTGACATATCCCGCGACCAGATAGCGGCAGCCATCCATCGCCTGCCAAATGGCCGTGCCTCGGGATGGGACGGACTAGCCTGCGAGTTTGTCAAAGCCTTTGAAGATTTCTTCGCCGAAGTTCTTTGGCAAGTCTTCGAGGCTTCTCGACTCCGCGGAGCCTTACCTCCATCCTCAAGGCGCAGCAAGGTGATCTTGCTGCCGAAAGTGCACGGTGGTCCGGGTCTACAGGCATTCCGGCCAATCAGCCTGCCAACGACCGACTACAGGGTCCTCAGCGGCGTGCTCATGGCTCGTCTGCGACGTCATCTGCCAGACCTGGTGCCCCAATGTCAGACCTACGCCGTTCCAGGACGGTCATCTTCCTGGAATATCGCGCGAGTGTCTGACGAAGCCGCCGGGGCATCCAGACATGACACGCCGCTGGCTGTCATCTCTTTGGACCTGAAGTCGGCCTTCGACACCCTGAGCAGGAGCTACCTGTTCGCCCTGCTGGAGAAGCTGGGCCTACCATCTACCTTCCTCGGGTGGATTGCTGTCCTCTATGGGGAAGCAGACGCCTCCATCCGGGTCGGAGATGTCTACACCAAGGCCTTCCCGCTTCTCAACGGGGTGAGGCAGGGCTGCCGTCTCAGCGCCGCGCTCTTCAGCATCGGAGTTGGACCTCTGCTATGCCGCCTCGAGAGGACCTTGGGCCGCGGCAACGTGGTCGCCTATGCGGACGACATCGTACTCTTCATCAGGGACGACGCTCAGTTTGAGCTCGTGCCCCTGATCTTTGAAGAGTTCCGCATGTCCTCCGGGGTGGCTGTCAACTTCAAGAAGAGCTGCGGGCTCTGGTGCGGTTCCTGGAAGCACCGAACGGATTCTCCTCTGGGAATATCTTGGACGTCCGAGTCGCTGACCGTCCTGGGCTGCACCATCACCACCAGAAACACCGTCGCCTCCCAGGCCTCACACCTGATGGGGCTGCTGGAGCGAGCCATCGCGAGGTGGTCGCCCTTCACCCGCGGCCTGTCGCTGGTGGGTCGTGCTCGCGCGGCCAACAGCCTGGTCCTGGGTTCCATAATGCACCACCTCCATGGCCACCTTCCACCTGAAACCACCATCGGCCGGCTGCAGGCGCGGTTGGCGCGCTTCGTGTGGGGTACGAGCCGAGTCTCGTGGCTCCCCGGGCGCATCCTGGCTCGTCCAGTCTCCGATGGTGGCGTCGGCCTGCTTGACATCGCGGGCCAGCTTCGGCTCGCCTGCCTGAAGGGGGTCCAGGCCTCTCTTCGCGGCGCCGCCAACGGCTACTCTTGGCTGGTCCGCAGCCTGACGTCTGGCACTCGCCTAGGAGGAGGAGACTACTGGGCCTGTGGGAGGCCGCGTCCAGAGTCCTCGAGCTTGACCACCGGGTTCTTCATCCCGCCAGCCTGAGGTCCCTGCGCCTTCGAGGTGACAACAGGTTCCTGCGGCCGCCAGACCTGCTGGCTCCCGAGCGCTGGCTACAGGCGACTGTCGGGGACTTCTCCGATGGCGCCCCTGAACTTGCACGCTCAACGCGGACCGCGCTCCTAGATGCGCAGCACCTGGGGGCCTTCTGCCAACGTCTCCTGCGGGAAAACGCCAGCTCCAGCTATCATGCGGAGTACGAGGCGGAGACCATCGTCCTGCGGGGATCGGCGACCCCCATCACCCGCCTACCCAGCCAGAGGGCGCGCCGGGCATTGGACTCGGCACGGCTCCAGGCGTTTCCTACTGCAGAGCTGGCTGCCCGGTGGACCCTCACCGTGGATGTGCCCCGCTCCATCCCCTGGGCCGACCTGCGTCGAAACTGCTTCTCGGGGAACGACGCAGATGTATCCCTACGGCTGGCCCTCCACGCCCTACCCCATCCTGACCATCCTGCCTCGAGGCGTGCCAACTGTGCCGCCTGTGGGTCCAGCGACGGGTCGCTGGCCCACAGATATTGGAGTTGCCGAGCCGTGCGACCCCTGCTCCGGGAGGTGTTGGCCTCCTGCGAAATGCCTCTGGATTTGCAGGCCTGGCTCTTCGGCGTCGGCCTCCATCCCGAGGCAGTGAAGCTAACAAGTGTGGCGAAGGCTGCCATCTACGAGTACCATCTTGGTGTTGAGGTGGGTAACACCAGTCATCACATCGACCTGCCCACTTTGTGAACTTTCGCAGTCTACCGGTGGCTGAGTCTTTCCCTTGGTAGGCGCCACCAATGACGACTTGTATATATATTTATATATATATGTATATTTATCAATTGTTTTATATATTTATATCTATTTATCCATATATTTATCATTATATAATCTTATTTATTCATATTTATATTTATTCTGTATTCATATATGGACTTTGAAATGAATCAGTTTCAATCTCTCTCTCTCTCTCTCTGTTGGCTATATAGAATGAATTTAGGTATATTGTTGTTCTTCCTAATAAAATGTTAAATTGTTTGTTGAGAAGATTTGTGAAGTTTAATGCTTTACCGAAGGGGGCGGTGAGAGGGGGACCATCTCCAGTTAGATTTTAATGATGATATCATTATTGCAGCCCATCTGCAAATAGATGAATGCAACTCTCCTAAGTGAAAGAAAACACACTACGGTGTAGATTGTCAAATTATATTGACAAATATTCGCACTCTTATCTTATCCTATTTCTTTAGTGCGAAGAACGTTGTTTTATCAGATAAGTAAACCGATCTCTCCAGCATTCTAATTGGACGAATGTGGCCATGTTTGTATATAAAGGGGGTTGAAGGGAATGCGTGGGAGCATTGTGATTTAAAATCTTGTGCAGAGACGCTTATAGTGCTCTCTTCGTATATTTTTTTTTCCGTGCTTGGTGTTCTCTACGCATTCCCTGAGTGACCCCGGTCCGATCCCTACATAAGCAGAAATAAAAGATAAGTACTTTTTATTTTTATTTAACTAATTGTGAATTATTATTTACTTTTTTTTTGTGTGTTATACTTTTGCGTGTACGGTTTTATTGTGTTCAAGTTACTCTTACGGTAGGCCCCCGTATATTGCAATTTTGTGTGTTAATCCGTAATTAGTAACTTTTGTCATTGGCGAGCCTTGCCAGGATAGTTTCTTGGCCTATATTCCCGTAATTTTGGCCTTGAATTTTTTTTTTTATTATCTTTTATAATTAATTATTGTGTGCAATTTTTGTCTTTCTTACTGTTATTATGGATAGTAACTATTCTATCAAACTTTCTACGTTCAATGGAGTGGGGCTAAAAGCTTTCATCTGGGAAGTAGAGCTGAAAGCTAGCATAGGTAAATGGAATAAGGAAGTTAAAGCACTGCTTATGTTCGAGGCTTTGTCGCCTAGAGTTCGGGCTAGCATAGAAGAGATGGGCATAAAAAATGACAGTAGTGTAGAGAGCATTATAGAGAAATTAGGCATTTTATTTCCTGAAAAAACGCGCGGATTTAGGGAATGTTTAAAAGAATTAGAGGGTCTTAAGCAACGTGTAGGAGAAACTCCTAATGTGTTTAGAGAAAGATTCATGGCCACTAGGAGAGATATTGATTTCGATCTGGACAGCAGTTTAGTGTTCAATATTTTCGTAGACAATGTTCTTGATAAGTATAAGGAACCTGTTGTCCGTAGTGGGGTCAGCTGTATTGACGAGGCAGTTAGAATTATGGCCATGGAGGATGGTGTAGAGAACCGCTGCCACTTTAAGCAACGGGCATGTGCGGCGGACATAGAGGAGGTTAGCAGTCTGAAGGGAAGGTTAGATACGCTCAATGCTGTAGTAGGCAAGACAAAGCACGAGTCAGAGAAGTGCATCAACGACCTTAAGGAGGAAATAGAAAGGCTGACTAAACTGCTTAGCGAGAGTAAGCCGGGTTCTTCTAAAAATGGCGGTAGGCATAAATTAACATGTTTCCGCTGTGGGAAGATGGGGCATATTGCCAGGTTTTGCAAGGAGAAAGGAGCTTTAAACTACTAAACTCGGGCAAAACGGCCAGTGCTTGCTCGAGTTGGCAGAAGTCAGCCACTGGTATTCGACCAATTGCTAAGATTGTTAATGTTCGTTCTAACCGGGATCCTGTTGGAACTCTGCCTATTGTTAGAGTATCAATAAACGGCAATACTTGGCACCTGTTATACGATACAGGAAGCCAAGTTAGCATAATGGATTCAGAAAGGTGTAATGTTCTGAATGAGGACTGGGACGAAGCTATTAACAATCTTAAAATTGTGTCAGTCACAGGCCACGTCCAGACTTTGACAAAGGTAAAAACCTGTAGGGTAAATACAGATAAGGGTGTCGAACTAGGAGACATAAGTTTCTGGTTAATGCCACTTGAAGATAAGGGCTACGACGGTATTCTTGGTATAAAGGAGATAAGGAGATTAAACATTTATTTGCCACCTGTGTGGGAGGAATGCAATGTAATGTCTGCGGCGACTGAAGACTGGCAACTGGTAGATATTGGCCAAGTTAATGGCAAACATCAGCAGCTGGTCCGCGACATACTGCAACAAAGATCAGATATGTTCGTGGAAAATGTCGCAGCGTTAAAAGCAGCTAAGGTTCCGCCAATAAAAATTGACGTTGACATAAATGACGTTACTTTTAGGCGGCAGTATCCTATTCCCTATAGTTTGTTAGAGCCGTACAAGGTATTTTTAGACAAGTTCTTAGAGAGCGGTATCATAAAAAGATCCAGATCTGATTGGAACAGTCCAGTACATCTTGTCAAGAAGCCTGACGGTTCCTTGAGATTCGTGCTGGACCTTAGACAGGTCAACGATAAATTAAGGAATCAAGATTATCCCATGATCCGGATAGACACCGCCATGGCAGCTGTGGGAGGTGCTAAATATTTTAGTACCTTGGATCTAGCCAGTGGGTATTATCAGCTGAAGCTGGATAGTAACGTAACGAAATGCTTCGCTTTCCAAACCCCTTTCGGAAAATTTGAGATGTCGAGACTTCCTCAGGGCTGTAAGATATCTTCGAATGTATTTCAGAGAGAAATGCATCGTATCCTAAGCGGCCTATTGGGCAAGAATTGCCAATGTTTTATTGACGACGTTCTGATATACTCGGAGTCGTTGGAGCAGCATCTGGCTGACTTAACTGAGGTGTTGGACAGGCTTAGAAAATATGGGCTTCAAGTGAGGCCGAGCAAATGCCAGCTCTTTCAGGAAGAAGTGACCTTCTTGGGACACAGAGTGGACAAGGATGGCATTCATCCTAAGGAGAACAACATCGAAAAGATTAAAAACATGAGTCCTCCTAAAACTGTATCAGGTGTCAGACGCTTTCTTGGAGCTGTTGGTTTCTATAGGAAATTCATTGCTGGTTTCTCTGAAATAGCGGCCCCTTTATATGAGTTGACTAAGAAGGGCACCAGGTATGAGTGGAACGAGGCAGCGCAGCGTGCGTATGACAAACTAAAGACTTGTCTTAGCTCTGCACCCATCCTAATTCATCCTGACTACAGGGAAAAGTTCCTAATATTCACTGATGCTAGCGACATAGGATGTGGCGGGATGTTATCACAGTTGAAGAACGGCACTCCGCAGCCTATTAGTTTCTACAGCCATAAGTTCAGAGGTGCCGAGTTAAACTACAGCACCATAGAAAAGGAGTGCTTGGCTATTATTATGGCAATTGAACAGTTTGACTACTACATCTATGGTCAGCAGGTGGAGATATACTGTGATCACAAACCATTGCAATATCTTAAGTCACTAGAGAATAAAAATCGTAGGCTCATGAAATGGGCCTTGATGCTACAGGACAGGGAATTAACATTTTTCCATGTAAAAGGGAAGGAGAATGCGATGGCTGACTGGCTGTCCCGCGACACCTATAATACTGAGGTTGCTGTAGTCGATGTCTATGGAGGGGTGACTACCATTCCCAACTATGAGAAGTCCATGCTGAACTGCCCTGTATGGAAAAACATCTACAAGAGGGCTCTGAGCACTGATAGTGAGGTAGAAGAGGGTGATGGCACGTATTTTATAAGCAAGTCCACCCGATATCTCGTCAAGGTCAGTCCAGACAGTAGACCCACTCGTAAGGGAAGGATGGTGAAGCAAATCGTAATACCTCCAGTTCTCCGCGATACCATTCTGGAAAGGTGCCATGACAGTCCCATAGGAGGGCACCTCTCAGTAGAGAAAACACTTTACGCGGTCTTAAGCCATTACTATTGGAAGGGGGCCATGTCTGATGTACGTAGGTACGTGAAGACATGCCCAGTGTGTGCCGAGAACAATGGTAGGCTTAAGAAAGCTCCTAATATGCCCATTCAACCCGCTAACTACCCTTTCGAAAGGTTATGCGTAGACTTCGTGGGTCCTCTTACCTTGTCTAGGAACAGGAATAGATACCTGCTCGTGTTCATTGATGCTTTTACCAGGTACGCTGAGGTTATCCCCGTCAGGGATTGTACCGCATAGACTGCTGGGCTAGAGTTTGTCAATAAGATAGTGAACAGATATGGAACGTGCAAAGAAATTTTATCTGACCGTGGAGCTGCATTCGAGTCAGACCTTTTCAGAGAGATATGTAAATTATATAGTATTAAAAAGTTATCCACAACTTCTTATCGTCCTACCTGCAATTCGATCGTTGAAAGAGTTAATGGCACCATTTGTTCCATTCTGCGTCACTATGCCAATAGCAGGAATTGGGAAGACAACCTCGGTGCGGCGGTTGCTGCGTACAATAATGCCGTGCACTCAGCGTTAGGTGAGAGCCCCCACTACATGCTCTTTGGTTACGACGCAGTCAATCATGAAGTTAGCGATAAAGATGTGAGCGAATTCAGAAAGCCATCCTTGGCGGAGAGATTGAAGGAAATGCAAGATGCCAGGGAAACTGTTAGGAAATTCCTGTCTGAAAACTATGATGAACGAGTCAAGAAGTATAAAACGCAGACTGTGAGAACCTTTGAGACGGGGGATTTGGTATTGTTGGCTGTTCCTAAGGGCAAGGGGTCCTCTAAATTCTCCGCAAAATTCTATGGACCTTTCCGTGTGGTAGCTAAGGTGTCTGAAGTAAATTTCAGAGTGCGCGGAGTCAATTTGCACGATGAACAAGTTGTGCATATTGACAGGATGAAGGCATTCAGGGGCATGCGTCATAGAAAGCCCACAGCTGCTAAACGCGAGTGCTATCCTTGGAGAAGGATGATTCCTTTGGCTCGGGAAGGTGGGAGTGCCTGTCGTATCTCTCCCCGCCGAGAGATGTCCACACCACCGTTAGAGACCAAGACTGTTCCCGACCAGGAGAAAGGAGATTCTCATGACGAACCTACAGTGGTCGATGGGGCGTTCGACAGGGCACATTTCAGCCCTTATTTTCTGAGACCAAATCCTCGCCCTGCCGATCCAGATGAGAGCTTATTAGTCCCCCATTAAACTCTGTCTATTAAAGCATATTATATATATGTGTGCTTGGTAATCACTCATGGTAACTCACGTAGTTTGCGCAGATCTTTGGTTATTTTCTTTTTGGGAGGAACAAGATGGAAGGCATCTGTATGGAACGACCTGGATGCCTACTTCTCCTCTCTTTAGTTTTTTTTTGTATCTTTATAACATGGCTCCCGTGAGCTTTTCCCTCCCGAATAGCGGGAGGTTTTCCTTACGGGACAATAAGAATGTTTGGTAGATTGGTTAGTTTTTTTTTTTGGAAAGAGACCTTTTGTCAAATTATATTGACAAATATTCGCACTCTTATCTTATCCTATTTCTTTAGCGCGAAGAACGTTGTTTTATCAGATAAGTAAACCGATCTCTCCAGCATTCTAATTGGACGAATGTGGCCATGTTTGTATATAAAGGGGGTTGAAGGGAATGCGTGGGAGCTCCAGCATTACAACTCGCCATGTGTAAATAATCTGGACAAGGTGACTCACGAGCTGTGCTCGAATGTAACACCTGCAAATTGAGATGAAATAAATAAATAAAATGCGTGGGAGCATTGTGATTTAAAATCTTGTGCAGAGACGCTTATAGTGCTCTCTTCGTATATATATTTTTTCCGTGCTTGGTGTTCTCTACGCATTCCCTGAGTGACCCCGGTCCGATCCCTACATAAGCAGAAATAAAAGATAAGTACTTTTTATTTTTATTTAACTAATGGTGAATTATTATTTACTTTTTTTTGTGTGTTATACTTTTGCGTGTACGGTTTTATTGTGTTCAAGTTACTCTTACGGTAGGCCCCCGTATATTGCAATTTTGTGTGTTAATCCGTAATTAGTAACTTTTGTCAAGATACTCCCTCGTTCTACGGGAAACAATACACTACGGAGTACCTGCCGTCTACAGGAAACAATATACAACGGAGTAAATATTCCCTCGTTCTACAGGAAACAACACACTACGAAGTACCCGCCGTCTACAGGAAACAATACACTACGGAGTACCCGCCGTCTACAGGAAACAGCACACTACGGTGTAGTTACTCCCTCGTTCTACAAGAAACAATACACTACGGAGTACCCGCCGTTTACAGGAAACAGCACACTACGGTGTAGTTATTCCCTCGTTCTACAGGAAACAATACACTACGAAGTACCCGCCGTCTACAGGGAACAGCACACTACGGTGTAGATACTCCCTCGTTCTAAAGGAAACAATACACTACGGAGTACCCGCCGTCTACAGGGAACAGCACATTACGGTGTAGTTACTCCCTCGTTCTACAGGAAACAATACACTACGGAGTACCCGCCGTCTACAGGAAACAGCACACTACGGTGTAGATATTCCCTCGTTCTACAGGAAACAATACACTACGGAGTACCCGCCGTCTACAGGAAACAATACACTACGGAGTACCCGCCGTCTATAGGAAACAGCACACTATGGTGTAGATATTCCCTCGTTCTACAGGAAACAATACACTACGGAGTACCCGCCGTCTACAGGAAACAGCACACTACGGAGTACCCGCCGTCTATAGGAAACAGCACACTATGGTGTAGTTATTCCCTCGTTCTACAGTAAACAATACACTACGGAGTACCCGCCGTCTACAGGAAACAATACACTACGGAGTACCCGCCGTCTACAGGAAACAGCACACTACGGTGTAGATATTCCCTCGTTCTACAGGAAACAATATACTACGAAGTACCCGCCGTCTACAGGAAACAATACACTACGGAGTACCCGCCGTCTACAGGAAACAGCACACTACGGTGTAGTTATTCCCTCGTTCTACAGGAAACAATACACTACGGAGTACCCGCCGTCTACAGGGAACAGCACATTACGGTGTAGTTACTCCCTCGTTCTACAGGAAACAATACACTACGGAGTACCCGCCGTCTACAGGAAACAGCACACTACGGTGTAGATATTCCCTCGTTCTACAGGAAACAATATACTACGAAGTACCCGCCGTCTACAGGAAACAATATACTAAGGAGTACCCGCCGTCTACAGGGAACAGCACACTACGGTGTAGATATTCCCTCGTTCTACAGGAAACAATATACTACGAAGTACCCGCCGTCTACAGGAAACAATATACTACGGAGTACCCGCCGTCTACAGGAAACAGCACACTACGGTGTAGATATTCCCTCGTTCTACAGGAAACAATATACTACGGAGTACCCGCCGTCTACAGGAAACAGCACACTACGGAGTACCCGCCGTCTACAGGAAACAATACACTACGGAGTACCCGCCGTCTACAGGGAACAGCACACTACGGTGTAGATACTCCCTCGTTCTAAAGGAAACAATACACTACGGAGTACCCGCCGTCTACAGGGAACAGCACACTACGGTGTAGATATTCCCTCGTTCTACAGGAAACAATATACTACGAAGTACCCGCCGTCTACAGGGAACAGCACACTACGGTGTAGATACTCCCTCGTTCTAAAGGAAACAATACACTACGGAGTACCCGCCGTCTACAGGGAACAGCACACTACGGTGTAGTTACTCCCTCGTTCTACAAGAAACAATACACTACGGAGTACCCGCCGTCTACAGGAAACAGCACACTACGGTGTATATACTCCTCGTTCTACAGGAAACAATACACTACGGAGTACCCGCCGTCTACAGGAAACAGCACACTACGGTGTAGATACTCCCTCGTTCTAAAGGAAACAATACACTACGGAGTACCCGCCGTCTACAGGGAACAGCACATTACGGTGTAGTTACTCCCTCGTTCTACAGGAAACAATACACTACGGAGTACCCGCCGTCTACAGGGAACAGCACACTACGGTGTAGTTATTCCCTCGTTCTACAGGAAACAATACACTACGAAGTACCCGCCGTCTACAGGAAACAGCACACTACGGTGTAGTTATTCCCTCGTTCTACAGGAAACAATACACTACGAAGTACCCGCCGTCTACAGGGAACAGCACACTACGGTGTAGATACTCCCTCGTTCTAAAGGAAACAATACACTACGAAGTACCCGCCGTCTACAGGAAACAGCACACTACGGTGTAGTTATTCCCTCGTTCTACAGGAAACAATACACTACGAAGTACCCGCCGTCTACAGGAAACAGCACACTACGGTGTAGTTATTCCCTCGTTCTACAGGAAACAATACACTACGAAGTACCCGCCGTCTACAGGGAACAGCACACTACGGTGTAGATATTCCCTCGTTCTACAGGAAACAATATACTACGAAGTACCCGCCGTCTACAGGGAACAGCACACTACGGTGTAGATACTCCCTCGTTCTAAAGGAAACAATACACTACGGAGTACCCGCCGTCTACAGGGAACAGCACACTACGGTGTAGTTACTCCCTCGTTCTACAAGAAACAATACACTACGGAGTACCCGCCGTCTACAGGAAACAGCACACTACGGTGTAGATACTCCCTCGTTCTACAGGAAACAATACACTACGGAGTACCCGCCGTCTACAGGAAACAGCACACTACGGTGTAGATACTCCCTCGTTCTAAAGGAAACAATACACTACGGAGTACCCGCCGTCTACAGGAAACAATACACTACGGAGTACCCGCCGTCTACAGGGAACAGCACACTACGGTGTAGATACTCCCTCGTTCTAAAGGAAACAATACACTACGGAGTACCCGCCGTCTACAGGAAATAGCACACTACGGTGTAGTTATTCCCTCGTTCTAAAGGAAACAATACACTACGGAGTACCCGCCGTCTACAGGGAACAGCACACTACGGTGTAGTTATTCCCTCGTTCTAAAGGAAACAATACACTACGGAGTACCCGCCGTCTACAGGAAACAACACACTACGGAGAACCCGCCGTCTACAGGAAACAATACACTACGGAGTAGATATCTCCAACAAGCAGCAACAACACACTACGGAGTACCCGCCGTCTACAGGAAACAATACACTACGGAGTACCCGCCGTCTACAGGAAACAATACACTACGGAGTAGATATTCCCAACAAGCAGCAACAACACAATCCATCCCTCACCACCCCCAGAAATAATCCCAGGACGGGAGCTCCGAGCGGCTGATTTGGAAGTATAATGTAATCTCAGCAGGCAATATGTCCGGGATGTGTCGAAATATTCGTTTTAAAATTCATGAAGTCTCCTTTTAGCCCTCATTCTGGTTGGTCACCGGCCTGTTTTATGTCCGCGCCGGCGGTTGACAACTTGTTCCCATCACTCCATTCTCGCGACAGTATATGACCTCAATAATTATAGATGTTGATCAATAAAGGTAAATCCACAGATTGGATAAAGTTGGCTAAACGGTCACCGAGATGGTACATCGAGCTCAAGACAGAGATGGCTGGCGTCGTGTTTGGGATGTAATACGTACAGTACAACGTTTGATTGCGAATAAAATGATATTAAGTGAACTCACTGGTTTAAACGGTCAACGAGATGGTACATCGAGTTCAAGACAGAGATGTCTGACGTCACATCGTGTTTGGATTAAGTTTTTAAACTTGGTGAAACAAAACAAACGCATTCTACGAGGGCCATCCAATATATAATTTTCCCTATTTTTAAACAAATAAACAACATTATTTACAATTATACAGTTATTTTATTTTCATTATACAACTCATAGACTACTTCTCTACATAATCACCATTTCTGTCCAAACATTTTTGGTACCGTTGTAGCAATATTTTGATACCACTGTTGTACCAAACCGTTTTCTGTCTTCGTAGCCAGTGGTTCGCCTCCGCCTGCACTTCGTCATCATTCGCAAAGTGCTTGCCTCCAAGGTGCAACTTGAGTGCTGGAAAAAGATGGAAGTCCTTGGGGCATGTTCCGGAGAATAAGGTGGATGTGTGAAAATTTCCCACTTGAAGTTTTCCAGCAACGTTTGGGTCGTTCGAGCTGCGTGAGGGCGAGCATTGTCATGGACGAGTAACACTTTCCGAGACAAAAGTCCAGGACGTTTCCGTTTTATTGCAGCTCTGAGTTTAATGAGGACTTCGCAGTACCTCGCAGCGTTAACCGTAGTGTTTGGGGGCAGGTACAGTCCCAAAAGACGATAGCCATAACTTTCCCTGCAGAGATTGTGACCTTCACCTTTTTTGGTGCACTTTCCTCAGGCTTCTTCCACACCATGCTTTGTCGTTTTGTTTCTGGAGTTGAATGATGCACCCAGCTTTCATCTCCAGTGACAATACGGGAAAACTGTTGATCTCCATCTCTTCGATGCATTTCCAGGAAAGCTCGGGCTGCCTCCATCCGTTGTTGCTTGTGATTTTCCGAGAGCAAACGCGGGACCCATCTTGCGCAGATTTTGCGAAAATAAAAACATCTGACATGATTGTTCCAATCGAAGAGCGTCCAATTTCGATTCCAGGAGGCAGTCGAATCATTATTTCGTCAATGGTGACGCGGCAATCTGCTTCCACCACATTCCGAACAGCAGCAACGGCTGCATTGTCCGTAGCAGTAACGGGCCTGCCGTTTCGCTCGTCATCATGCATGTTTTGCCGTCCTTCCAAGAACCATGAACTCCATCGGCGAACCTTTTGGATGCTCATACATCCTTCACCATACACTGACACTAAATTGCGATGAATATTGACCGCAGTTTAATTTTTCGTCGTGAAAAAACGAATTACAGAACGGAGTTCGCAAGTGGACACGTTCACCAGTGGTAGCTCCATGGAAACTGAAGCGCTACGGACTTGCGCGTAAGATTAGCGTGATTTTGAAGTTCACGCGCTTCCAACGCATCCTAGTGACCATTTCTTACACCACTAACTAATTTTTACAACGTTCCGTTTGCAGAAAAAAAAATTGGGAAACTTATTTATTGGTTGGTCCTCGTATTTTGAAAAACCGAATTTGGAAGCGCGTTTCTTCAGTGCTGCCCAAGCGGGGCCGTTTTCTATGAATTGTCTAAGGTCTCTATAGAATCGTTATTTATTCTATCAACAGTAGAACCTCCATGAGATGACACTCCCGCTAAAGAGCACCTCTCTACAAAGGACAGTTTTCATTTGCAAAATTACCATTTTTACTATTTACCAACTCTCTGGTAAGAGGACACCTCTCCCAAACGGAAATTTTAGTTCTGAAATCAGATGTCCTTTACAGGGAGGTTTTACTAGGACAGTATAAATAAGAAAAATAAGTCCATAGATCAAGAGTCGGCAAATTGCGGCTTGTAAGCTACATGCTGCACTTTGAATGTGAAGCTGCGGTTCTTTATATAGTTCCATATATAAAATGAAAGGATTTAAAAGCACGAATGTTTCTTTTATACATAATACAAACTTCTACTGCCCTTACTGCGATGAAAAAATATATTGGGAGGGCTTGGGTTACCAGTGGTGAACCCTCCCAGCGGTTTCGCCAATTCAATCCACCAGACCGCTTCTCAGAGCTCTAATACTGTATTGGATCATTCTGCTTTTATATGCTACACTGAAGGATGGAATTTCAGAAATGGTTCTCAAGAAAACTATGGACATAAGCTTATAGGACAGCAGAATTACATTCAAATATTTGCATCGAGCAATGCTCTTCCGCAAACAATAAATACAAGGTCAGTTAGGCATAAATTAACACAAAGCAATAGCGCGCCATCTATATATATAAAATGAAAGGATTTAAAAGCACAAATGTTTCTTTTATACATAATACAAACTTCTACTGTCCTTACTGCGATGAAAAATCTTTCCATTTTATATGTATAGATGGCGCGCTATTGCTTTGTGTTAATAGTTCCATATGTGAATATTATTTATGTGAGTACTATTTATTGTTGGCAAAAACATATTTTGTGGCTCTTTAAAAACTTTAAAATTTTGTAAATTGTAATTTTTGACTTTTCCGACTTAAAAATGTGCCTATCCCTGCTCTAGGGTAACGTACAATTTACCTAATGTGCCGGCTCTAGAAAAAACCGACCAACAGGCCTTTTGGGTATCACTACATAGAGGCATAACCAAATTGTAAATAGCCGTTTGGAAACATAAAAGGGATGTTTGACTTCCCCAAATAGTGTGTTCATTTTGTTCTAAAACTTATTCACAGAAAGCGGAAAGACATTGAATACAAGGATCTCTTTGTTTATAAACAGTAAGGACTTCTATTTAAAATTTAGGAAATTATGTAAATATATCTTATTTTCTCTCTTGGTTAGAAAATCTTAATTGCTAACTATATATATTATATAAAATATTTAGATTTCTGTTGTATTTTGATTATTAGAGCTATATAGAATTAATACTTGATGCTGATTATTTTGAGAATAGAGATATTTGTTGAGCAGTCGTGGCATAAATCTTGAAATAATAATAATAAATATGGTTTTGATCAGAGATTTCTTTATTTGCTTAGGAATATATATGAATAACATAATTTGATAAAAGTACTGCCTGGCTTGAGGTGTAAGAATAAAAAAAATGAAAAACTTATTTACATAATGTACAAAAGTTTTGAGCCGGCCAACGGGGAACAACAACAATCGGTTTTATATAGGGAAAGTCCCGACATCTGGTGGTAGATTTAAACAGAATATTTGAATCCATGAAATATATTTTCAAATGAAATAATATTTTAATATAACATGTATATATTTGTATTTGTTTCATTGTTGTTGTTTCTGTGAAATAGTTCTCTGAATTCGGTGTTGTTGCTTGATGCAAGCATCCTTTGTGGGGATATCGCGTCTGATTTGATCATAATAAATTTGAAAAAAAAATCATCAAAATACGCCATAATATTTCATTCTATGAAATTTTCAATTTGTTTTATATGGGTATTTTATCTGTAAACCTTTTAAGAGAATGTTTTTTTTTTAATTTTTATTTTAATATAGTTCAAAAATTCTCCTATACAAATTCACATAATGTGAGTCTTATCATTTTATATCTTTAGTATATTGATTTGGCCCAGCCACATTGGCAGCAAAACACCTCTTTGGTAAATTGTGAGGATTCCATTAGATCCCGTGTGGATATCATGGAATAAAGTCCGCCCTAGACTGACGAGGGCCGTTAGCCCGAAACCATGGTCTCTAGGTGGACGCTTATCAGTTTGCCCAAGTTGGTGTTGTGGCTTTGTCACCGACCCGAGGCCGCTAGTTGCGGCGACGGTCAATAGATGGCGTCAGATTCTGACGTTTATTTTGACGGGAGAAGCGCCCATTGATTCTATTGATTAATGTATTTTATCGACATTGTGAATAGCATTTAATTTGGCAACATATCTGATATAAATCAAGACAATTCTGAACAATACAACCAAACAGAAGATCATCTTTCACGTCAGTTAATATTTTGTAGAAACACTAGTTAGAAGAAGCTGAGTTGAAAACATAAGACCATTTTGTAAAACGACGTTCGACAAGGTTTAGCACAAATGTTTCTTTTGAAAGAAAAATAATAATTTATTTTAAGGAGAAATAACGACTATTTCTATCCTTAGGGAGATCAAGTATAAAAGGATGAATTGTGAAGAGTAATGATGAACGGAAAAATAAAAGTGTCCAGGGATGGGAATCGAACCCACAGTGTTCCGCTTACCGGGCAGATGCCATGTCCACTAGGCTACCCTGGACATTTTATTCGCGATCGAACGTTGTACTGTACGTATTACATCCCAAACACGACACCAGCCATCTCTGTCTTGAGCTCAATGTACCATCTCGGCGACCGTTTAAACCAGTGAGTTCATTTACTGATAGTAATATCATTTTATTCGCGATCAAACGTTGTACTGTACGTATTACATCCCAAACACGACCATCTCTGTCTTGAGCTCGATGTACCATCTCGGCGACCGTTAAACCAGTGAGTTCATTTACTGATAGTAATATCATTTTATTCGCGATCTAACGTTGTACTGTACGTATTACATCCCAAACACGATGACAGCCATCTCTGTCTTGAGCTCGATGTACCATCTCGGTGACCGTTAAACCAGTGAGTTCATTTACTGATAGTAATATCATTTTATTCACGATCGAACGTTGTACTGTACGTATTACATCCCAAACACGATGACAGCCATCTCTGTCTTGAGCTCGATGTACCATCTCGGTGACCGTTAAACCAGTGAGTTCATTTACTGATAGTAATATCATTTTATTCGCAATAAAACGTTGTACTGTACGTATTACATCCCAAACACGATGACAGCCATCTCTGTCTTGAGCTCGATGTACCATCTCGGTGACCGTTAAACCAGTGAGTTCATTTACTGATAGTAATATCATTTTATTCGCAATAAAACGTTGTACTGTACGTATTACATCCCAAACACGATGACAGCCATCTCTGTCTTGAGCTCGATGTACCATCTCGGTGACCGTTAAACCAGTGAGTTCATTTACTGATAGTAATATCATTTTATTCACGATCGAACGTTGTACTGTACGTATTACATCCCAAACACGATGACAGCCATCTCTGTCTTGAGCTCAATGTACCATCTCGGTGACCGTTAAACCAGTGAGTTCATTTACTGATAGTAATATCATTTTATTCGCAATAAAACGTTGTACTGTACGTATTACATCCCAAACACGATGACAGCCATCTCTGTCTTGAGCTCGATGTACCATCTCGGTGACCGTTAAACCAGTGAGTTCCTTTACTGATAGTAATATCATTTTATTCACGATCGAACGTTGTACTGTACGTATTACATCCCAAACACGATGACAGCCATCTCTGTCTTGAGCTCAATGTACCATCTCGGTGACCGTTAAACCAGTGAGTTCATTTACTGATAGTAATATCATTTTATTCACGATCGAACGTTATACTGTACGTATTACATCCCAAACACGACCATCTCTGTCTTGAGCTCAATGTACCATCTCGGTGACCGTTAAACCAGTGAGTTCATTTATTGATAGTAATATAATTTTATTCACGATCGAACGTTGTGGCCCACTGTATGTATTACATCCCAAACTGTATCTGTAAATTGCGATTGAAAGTTCAAATAAGTTATTAGAAGTTGAAGAACTTCAACAAACTTTGCTTTCGTTAATGTCCCATCCAAGATGACCTATGAAGACGTCGACAACAGATTGAATTCGAATTAATTCGCCTCCATCGTCTGATTTGCATAGAGAAGGAAGCCATTCCTTTTTTTCCTTATTCCCACGGGACCCTCTCGATCACGCCGCTGACAAGAAACTCCGGTTGGATATGA
This sequence comes from Cordylochernes scorpioides, assembly GCA_030710605.1. Lineage (NCBI taxonomy): Eukaryota > Metazoa > Arthropoda > Arachnida > Pseudoscorpiones > Chernetidae > Cordylochernes > Cordylochernes scorpioides. The sequence goes on from CP092864.1 coordinate 148,862,111, forward strand.
GGTCTTGCTTGGGCCGGTTTCATAAGGATGTTACGCCATTTCCTTAATCGTTGAGATTCTATCGTCGTAGATTATGTAAGATTTGACTTTTTTCTTCTGAAAACTTCTACCATTCATATAACACTATTGAGTTGTAAAATCACTTAGTTTTCATCTTATACAAAATGGGAAGAAGACTTTTAAAGTAAATAATTATAGCGTATATATAAGGTCCCAAAAGTTCGTGTTTTTCTTAAAACCTTGTTTTTCTTATTACTTGGAGAATAATATTATTACGGCGAATACATAATAATACATAATACAATTACTTTATACATAATACAAAGACATTATACATAATGGCGAATAATATTATTACGGCGAATATATAATAATACATAATACTATTACTTTATACATAATACAAAGACCGTGCGGCCACGCGTCGCGCGAGCTCCGCGTATTTCGCCTCTGGCGGATGTATGAGTTCCGGCAATACGCCGAGTTTGGCACGGGCTGAAAGCCCTTCAAAAGCCGAGGAAAAGCCTGCAAGGCTCGGCTCAAAAGCACAGCCCAGTGCGGAGTTACCAGCGAGAAACGCTTTGAAGTTCAATTCTTCAATGAAATCGACGAAGAATCAAAGTTATGCAAATCCGGCTACCGGCGGCAAGGATGCAAATCCGGCCGCGCCGACCGACTTTGCCGCTGCTTCATCCTCTGAGGCTGCTGCCCAAGCCCATAGAAACTGGGCAGAATTAACCGAGGATAGCAACTCCGAATATGAGGGCAACTTCACCATTGTCCAGAAAAGAAAGAGACGTCGCGGCTCGGCGAATTCGTCTCCAGCGGCCGCACCTTCCTCCAATTTAGGAGGTGCCAAAACTAACCGCCGTCCGCAATCTTCGGCAGAATGGGCGCTGCGCGCCCAGGAAGTCAGGACTACCCGAGCGCACATCGTGGAGGCCAGGGCGCGGCAGGCGTCCTCAACAGAAGACCACTGCGTCTATGTAGAGCGCAGCCCTGAACTGGAGCCCTACCACTACATGAGGGCCATGGATCGAATGTTTGGGAGCACCAGGGAGGTCTTCCAAGTGACCAAGATGAACGGCCACTTCCTGGTGGGACTGGCGAACAGAGGCATGGCCGAGCGCCTCGTCAACGAAGGCCTCGAGGTGGAGGGGACACTCCACAGGGCCTTCCCGTTCCGCAAGAGGGCGGAGCGAATAACGGTGGGCAACCTCCCCTTCTTCGTGGGGGATGCAGCCGTCATCAGCGCCCTTACACCTCTTGGGCGAGTTACATCCATCGCCCCCAAGCTGATGAAAGCGGGCCCATACACCTACAACGACGGCCGCCGAGAGGCGTTCATCATCCTCCGCGAAGGAATGACCATCGAGGGACTGCCCACCCGTCTCAACATCACCATCAAAGGCGAGGCCTGGCCCGCATACCTATCCTCCGGGATTAGGTGCTCCAGGTGCCGAGGCCAAGGACATCGCCGGGCCAACTGCCCCCTGCTTGCAGGGCGAACCAACGCTCCTGGACCGGCCACACCTACCTCTCCCACCAGCGTCCCTTCAGCGTCTGCGCCTGGCCTGCCTCAGCAGCCATCCGCCCAGCCTCCACCTTCGGCGTCTCCCAGTCCAACCATGGAGCTCTCCGACGTGCCTCCCGCGAGCTGTGCCGCGCTACTTCCACCTGCTGCACCCCGGCCACCACCACCAGCGCCTTTGGCTTTACCTGTGGAGGACACGTCTCCTGCCCCTCCACCTGTGATACCAGCTCCGTCCTTGCGGGCTCCTGGGGGTTCCGTGAGCCCCCAATCAACGAAGTCGGGACCCCCCGCTCAGGACATTGAAATGACCGCCATCGAGGAGTCCTCCGCTTCCTCTACAACATCAAGCAGGACATCCATGAGAGATGACCTCGTGGCGTTCATCCGGACAAGCCCCACCGTGTCCTTTACTGGGACGGACGCTCTTGGTCTTGGGCGGGAGGAGGTCTTGGACCTCCTCTCCTCGAGAACCAAGGCCCAAAGAAAACGCTGGCTCCTGACACCTCCGCAGACCGATGCTCTTGCCGGTCTGATTAAACAAATCCTTGGCCTGAAGCCCGCTGGCAATACCAATGTATACAAAATCTTACACCAGGTCAAATCCGAATTGAAAAAAGGACCGGCGGCAGTGCCTCCAACACCCCCACTGCCTGCGCCTTGGCCTGCAGAGCCACCACCACCCGCTCCCCAAGAGAGGGAGTCGACGCCGGCCATGGCCACACGTTGCGATGAATTGCGGCTTTTAACCATCCAATTGATGAAGGAACTCAACCTCTGGCCACAACTGAACTCTCTATACCCTGACCTCGTGGAAGCGGTGCTATGCCCTGAGGATAGGAAGGGCTTCCTCAGGAGACTTTTCCCGGAGGACAGGAAAGCCATCATCCAAATCCTGGACAAGCTTTCCGAGCACACTCGGGACTTACACTCCCTTACTCTCAGGGACCTATCTGAGCTTAGGGCCGCCTTGCCGTCCGACCTCCTGTTGAAATAATTGTTAAATAATTGTAAATTTTTAAGCTTTCTCTCCGGAGTGTACTGATTGACTGTGAAGCCAATAAAATCTGTTTAATTGGTACATAATACAAAGACCGTGCGGCCACGCGTCGCGCGAGCTCCGCGTATTTCGCCTCTGGCGGATGTATGAGTTCCGGCAATACGCCGAGTTTTGCACGGGCTGAAAGCCCTTCAAAAGCCGAGGAGAAGCCTGTAAGGCTCGGCTCAAAAGCACAGCCCAGTGCGGAATTACTAGCGAAAAACGCTTTGCAGTTCAATTCTTCAATGAAATCGACGAAGAATCAAAGATATGCAAATCCGGCTACCGGCAGCAAGGATGCAAATCCGGCCGCGCCGACCGACTTTGCCGCTGCTTCATCCTCTGAGGCTGCTGCCCAAGCCCATAGAAACTGGGCAGAATTAACGGAGGATAGCAACTCCGAATACGAGGGCAACTTCACTATTGTCCAGAAAAGAAAGAGACGTCGCGGCTCGGCGAATTCGTCTCCAGCGGCCGCACCTTCCTCCAATTTAGGAGGTGCCAGAACTAACCGACGTCCGCAATCTTCGGCAGGATGGGCGCCGCGCGCCCAGGAAATCAAGACCACCCGAGCGCACATCGTGGAGGCCAGGGCGCGACAAGCATCTTCCACCGAGGACCACTGCGTCTACGTGGAGCGCAGCCCTGAACTGGAGCCCTATCACTACATGAGGGCCATCGACAGGATGATCGGAGGAACTAGGGAGGTCATCCAGATAAGCAAAATGAACGGCCATTTCCTGGTGGGACTGGCAAACAGAGGCCTGGCCGAGCGCCTCGTCAGCGAGGGCCTCGAGGTCGAGGGAACACTGTACAGGGCCTTCCCGTTCCGCAAAAGGGCGGTGAGAATAACAGTGGGAAACCTCCCCTTCTTCGTGGGGGATTCAGCCGTCATCAGCGCCCTCGCACCGTTTGGGAGAGTAACATCAATTGCCCCCAAACTGATGAAGGCTGGCCCATACGTCTACAACGACGGCCGCCGAGAGGCGTTCATCATCCTCCGCGAGGGAATAACCATCGAGAGGCTGCCCACCCGCCTCGACATCTCAATCAAGGGCGAGGCCTGGCCCGCATACCTATCCTCCGGGATTAGGTGCTCCAGGTGCCGAGGCCAGGGACATCGCCGGGCCAACTGCCCCCTGCTTGCAGGGCGAACCAACGCTCCTGGACCGGCCGCACCTACCTCTCCCACCAGCGTCCCTTCAGCGACTGCGCCTGGCCTGCCTCAGCAGCCATCCGCCCAGCCTCCACCTTCGGCGTCTCCCAGTCCAACCATGGAGCTCTCCGACGTGTCTCCCGCGAGCCGTGCCGCGCTGCTTCCACCTGCTGCACCCCGGCCACCACCACCAGCGCCTTTGGCCTTACCTGTGGAGGACGCGTCTCCTGCCCCTCCACCTGTGATACCAGCTCCGTCCTTGCGGGCTCCTGGGGGTTCCGTGAGCCTCCAATCAACGAAGTCGGGACCCCCCGCTCAGGACATTGAAATGAACGTCATCGAGGAGTCCTCCGCCTCCTCTACATCATCGAGCAGGACATCCATGAGAGATGACCTCGTGGCATTCATCCGGAGAAGCCCCACCGTGTCCTTTACTGGGACGGACGCTCTTGGTCTTGGGCGGGAGGAGGTCTTGGACCTCCTCTCCTCGAGGACCAAGGCCCAAAGAAAACGCTGGCTCCTGACACCTCCGCAGACCGAAGCTCTTGCCGGTCTGATTAAACAAATCCTTGGCCTGAAGCCCGCAGGCAATACCAATGTCTATAAAATCTTACATCAGGTCAAGCCCGAGCTGAAAAAAGGACCGGCGGCAGTGCCTCCAACACCCCCACTGCCTGCGCCTTGGCCTGCCGAGCCAGCACCACCCGCTCCCCAAGAGAGGGAGTCGACGCCGGCCATACCTCCGCCTCCCCCGTCTGCCCAAATGGAGGCTGACCTAATCGATATACGTTGCGATGAATTGCAACTTTTGGCCATTCATTTGATGAAGGAACTCAACCTAAGGCCCCAATTGAACTCTTTATACCTTTACCTCGTGGAAGCGGTACTATACCCTGAGGATAGGAAGGGCTTTCTCGGGAGACTTTCGCCGGGGTACAAGAAAGTTATCGCCCAATTCCTGAACAGGCTTTCCGAACACACTCAGGACTTGCACTCCCTTACTCTCAGGGACCTTTCTGAGCTTAGGGCCGCCTTGCCGTCCGACCTCCTGTTGAATTAATTGTAAAATAATTGTAAATATTTGAGCTTATCTCTCCGGAGTGTACTAAATGACTGTGCGGTCAATAAAATCTGTTTAATTGGTAATTGGTACATAATACAAAGACATTATACATTACGGCGAATAATATTATTACGGCGAATATATAATAATACATAATACTATTACTTTATACATAATACAAAGACATTATACATAACGGCGAATAATATTATTATGGCTAATACATAAATTGGTCGTTGAGGTACAGCTTGCACCACGCTGATAGGACCAACAGCCCGAAACGCGTACGTGGTTAGCTTTTCTTGATTAATCAAGAATGGGTATTTGGCCAATTCTGGAATAATTAAAAAATTAACGAGAATAGTTGATATTTATTCCGATAGATGGCGCAAGCCATCAGCAACTTTTAGTTGCACGATAAGGGGAGATGCCCTTTTTTCATAATTATTAGAATAGTTGAGGAAGGAAGGAAGGAAATACACGCTGTATAGAGTAGACTAAAATATTTGCTTCCGTGACAGCGAATGTAATGGGGGAGGTGTTGGAAGTGAGGGGGGAGTTCTGATTAATGTGAAGGTGATAAAATTCCAAGATGGCGGTATTGGATTTTAGAGTCAGACGCCCAATCTCGATAATCAATTTGGCCTTTATTAAAAAGTGCTGGACAGTTTATAGCCGCTGGCAGGGCTAAAGCAATATGGCGGTGACCCCTGAGATTTCGTCTGCCGTTTTAAAATGTTTGAATCAGACGATTGGTATAACATATTTCAGTGTTGCCAAATATCGTTTATTCTATTTCCTCTATGAATATTATGTGAGATGACAATGGAATTAATATAAAGGATTAAAATATTGGAATCAGACGATTGGTATAACATATTTCAATGTTGCCAAATGCCTTCTATGAATATTATGTGAGATGACAATGGAATTAATATAAAGGATTAAAATATTGGAATCAGACGATTGGTATAACATATTTCAATGTTGCCAAATGTAGTTTATTCTATTTCTTCTATGAATATTATGTGAGATGACAAAGGAATTAATATAAAGGATTAAAATATTGGAATCAGACGATTGGTATAACATATTTCAATGCTGCCAAATGTAGTTTATTCTACTTCTTCTATGAATATTATGTGAGATGACAAAGGAATTAATATAAAGGATTAAAATATTGGAATCAGACGATTGGTATAACATATTTCAATGCTGCCAAATGTTGTTTATTCTACTTCTTCTATGAATATTATGTGAGATGACAATGGAATTAATATAAAGGATTAAAATATTGGAATCAGACGATTGGTATAACATATTTCATTGTTGCCAAATATGGTTTTATAATGCCGTTTTTTCTATTTTCTCTATGAATATTGTGCGAGATGAAAATGGAATTAATATAAAGAATTAAAATATTGGAATCAGACGATTGGTATAACATATTTCAGTGTTGCCAAATGTCGTTTTATAATGCCGTTTATTTTATTTCCTCTATGAATATTGTGCGAGATGACAATTAAATTAATATAAAGAAATAAAATGTTGTAGATTCAAAGAGTAATTAACGTATTTCACTAATTAATTATAATGAAAGATTATATATTAATGAGAGATCAAGGGCAACAAATCCTACATATCATAATCAATTTTCGCGCCATCTATCCATAAAAAAATATAAGTAATTTTAACGCTACTTTTTAACAACAACAATTTCAAGAATCAGAACAGGACATTTTAAAGAAATGAAGATAAATCCAGACATGACTAGATCCTACAGTAACTACAATAACTGTCACAACACCCAACTCACTCCGGACCATATATACCTGGCCATCCTTGCAGCCCTCTATATCGCAGACATCAATCCAGAAGAGGACATTCATACGGACATCTCAGTTGGCCGGTATTGTGATCAGGGTACACAAACCGATCTGATCTGCTCCATGGACAAGACACCACCACCACCTCAGTTGGCCGGTATTGTGATCAGGGTACATGGACCGATCTGATCTGCTCCATGGACAAGACACCACCACCACCTCAGTTGGCCGGTATTGTGATCAGGGTACATGGACCGATCTGATCTGCTCCATGGACAAGACACAACCACCACCTCAGTTGGCCGGAATTGTGATCAGGGTACATGGACCGATCTGAACTACTTCATGGACAAGACACCACCAACGCTACTTTTAAAAATATATATAATAAAAGCCATTTCTACAGACCCTATACTGTAATGAAAAAAAAAAATTGAATGAGGGAGGGCATGGCTCATCAGTGGGGAACCCTCACTGCTACAAGCCTAGAAGCATATGTCCATAGTTCTCTCAAGTACTCATTTCTGTATTCCATAACAAATATAGATAATTGTGTGATTGAAATAATACAACAGTTTCTTTTTATTAATGTAATTTCAAGCTTTCTGAAATCTCTGCTCTTCTACAAGAGTATGTAAACCGTCGTATTATATTATTATTCGTTTTATGTACTCCTGTAGAAGGGAAGATATTCCCGAAAACTTGAGATTGCATTAATAGAAAGAAACTCATCTCCAGAAACCTATTGTATTAACCTATATTTATGAGATTCGAATCAAGTGAATATAGACTATATAAGAAATTTTGTCCAATACAATAGTAGAGCGGTCTGGAGAGTAAAATGGCGAAACTTCCTGAAGAGTTCACCATTGATGAGTAAGGTGTGGACTTTAGCGTTCAGATAGGTAACCGCTCTATGCAACGTTTTGAGTAAATATTTCAAATACTCTGTGTGTTGATTCCAAGTGTTGCCTGGGTGATCAAATCTTTCCCGCCATTCGAGGAGTTCCATGTGGGAGTTGTTTTCTTGTTAACGGCATGAGTCAGTCTATTCAAGCTCCAGGCTGCTTCTGCGGTCGCATCTCTCTTGACACAGCAGCACTTATCATCGCTCTGCTCGGCTTCTTCGGCTCTCTGGGCAGTCTTCTCACTCTGATTGGACTGATGTCTTTCCTCCAGTCAGCCGTGGAGCAGATCCTAGTCAGCATTCCGCCTGCCCAGGTCAAATGTATCCTCGCCACCGGCTGTGTGGTCAGTCTAATTGAGCTGGTCCTTGCATCCATGCTGCTTCTTGGTGTCACCCACTATGACCGCGTGTTAGTTCTGCCTTGGGTCTTCTGGAACGCCTGTCTTTCCATCCTTAGTATCGGCTTCTATGCCTTCTGTATGACCAGCTTCCATGAGAATATAGTTCTACAGGTAGCTGCTACCATCGTAGAGGCCTTGTTCCTTATCAAAGTTATCTACGCCTCCCTAGTGATTTATGCATTCTTCAAGAACGGCACCTCAAGACCCATAAGTAATTGGAAGTCTTCTGGGAAAAGTGATCAGGCCAAGATGTTGGTCGTTTAGGTTTTCTTGAACTTAGCCGTTGCCGGCTACGCTAACTTGATTACGAATAGAATAAAAATGGTTTTAAAGTACAAAACGCTTATAGTGGAAAAAACGTTTTTAATATTAAATTTATTTCTAAGAGGTCCTCCGTTGGGATATCCTTACAACTGAAATCTCGACAACTTAAAATCCCGACTGGGACTAAATTCAACAACAACAACAACAAAAGATTTATTAAGACTTTTTAGTCTTATACAGGGGGGAGAAGTCTGACCACACCAGTCCCGTCTGGACCCTTGGAATATTTGACCAAATCCTGGTTCAAGGTGACTGACATGGCAACGGTACCTCTTTTCCAATGAAGAGAAAACACCCAAAATAGAGGACACTGCGACTGTTGTGATAGAGATGTATGGAAACATCTGAGGCTCTTCATTGGACATGACAACAACAATACAGTATACACACCCAAGATAGTGGACATTGCGACTGCTGTGATAGAGATGTATGGAGACATCTGAGGCTCTTCATTGGACACGACAACAACAACAACAATACAGTATACACACCCAAGATAGAGGACATTGCGACTGCTGTGATAGAGCTGTATGGAGACATCTGAGGCTCTTCATTGGACACGACAACAACAATACAGTATACACACCCAAGATAGTGGACATTGTGACTACTGTGATAGAGATGTATGGAGACATCTGAGGCTCTTCATTGGACACAACAACAATACAGTATACACATCCAAAATAGAGGACATTGTGACTGCTGTGATAGAGATGTATGGAGACATCTGAGTCTCTTCATTGGAAACGACAACAACAATACAGTATACACATCCAAGATAGAGGACATTGCTGCTGTGATAGAGATGTATGGGGACATCTGAGGCTCTTCATTGGACACGACAACAACAACAACAAAGAGAAATAGGGCTGCATTTGATCATTATAGAAATATACAAATAAAAAATGCTCCAATGGCCCACGATTCTGGCAAAAGTCCAACCCCACCAGCAAGTGCAAGTAACCAAAACGGGGCTCTGGCACATTTGTAAGTGCAAAGTCGAACTGCTCTTCACATGTGTAAACATGTGGTTCACTTCAGTAAAATCAGTCGCCTACTTGTACTCACCATTATTTTCACGTACCACGTGTACTAGGGATAAGCAAAAAAACCCACTATATTTGATATATATCCTGACCTATCTATTCAATATAACGTTAAAAACTTTTAAAAAATCACAAAAATACAATTTTACCTATTTTTATAGTGTAGTTTTAATTTCAATTCATTAGAACCTCTCTGTAAAGGACACCTAATTGCAGAGCTAAAGTGTCCTTTAGGGAGAGGTGTCCTCTTACCGTAGAGTTGCTAAATACAGTAGAACCTCTCTGTAAAGGACACCTAATTGCAGAGCTAAAGTGTCCTTTAGAGAGAGGTATCCTCTAACCGGAGAGTTGCTAAATACAGTAGAACCTCCCTGTAAAGGATACCTAATTGCAGAGCTGAAGGGTCTTTCAGGGAGAGGTGTCCTCTTACCAGAGAGTTGCTAAATAGTAAAAATGGTAAATTTTGGAAATGAAAACTGTCCTTTATAGAGAGGTGTCCTCTCATGGAGGTTCTACTGTAAATATTTTGAAAATGGTATCTTCAATATTTATAAAGATACGTTAAATAATAATGTTGACCTTTTATAAACTACAAATTATCTGTGAAATAGCTGATAAGTTACTCCAGGCATGGGGTCGGCAGTTTGCATATGCAAATTGAGGACGGATGGAGGGTGAAGAGTCCGCGGCTGGAACAGATCCGACAAGCCTCCCTACGTAACAAGATGGACTTGATTGCACATTTAAATATTTGGAGATTTTGGTTATTTCTAGGTTTGTGGCTGGGACGGAGCGAGATGACAAATTGGTTCCGTTGACATCCTTCTGACATCATTATATCGGGGGTTGTCTTCCTTTGATTAAACGGCTGTGTTTGGAAGGGGTATGCAGATGAGGCCGTATGCAAATACATCAGCCCATGTTGTGCTCTATCGATTCCAGTCGATTTACTCTCTTTTTTGGTCGTTTTTAGGCCCAAGCAGATTTCATCTTTTTATTCGATTTGGTTTGGATGATTTTTTTTCTGACTTCATCTCTCAGAAAACCCTTTCAAGGATTGGAAGTAGATTTATATTGGGGAGTTTAAAAAGGACTCAATCGTCTTCTAGTAGGAATCACCGTCCATTTGGTTGGATAGAAGTTTAGGTAGCTCACCCAAATGGCTTCCACTATCGCAATCTCTTTTTATGGATTGGAAGAATCTTCCTTCCGAAGACCAATTGAACTGTTATGTCTTTACCAGAGATCGCATAAATAGATCCCCATATTGGTCTTTTGTCAAATTCATTGTTCTTTTCGGGTTCTAATGAAGAATTATTGCTTTTGTCGAGTTCTAATGACGAATTATTGCTTTTGTCGAGTTCTTATAATGAAATTTTGCTTTTGTCGAGTTCTAATGACGAATTATTGCTTTTGTCGAGTTCTTATAATGAAATTTTGCTTTTGTCGAGTTCTAATGACGAATGTTTGCTTTTGTCGAGTTCTTAGGAAGAATTTTTGCTTTTGTCGAGTTCTAATGACGAATTTTTGCTTTTGTCGAGTTCTAATGATGAATTTTTGCTTTTGTCGAGTTCTTAGGAAGAATTTTTGCTTTTGTCGAGTTCTAATGACGAATTTTTGCTTTTGTCGAGTTCTTATGATGAATTATTGCTTTTGTCGAGTTCTAATGATGAATATTTGCTTTTGTCGAGTTCTAATGACGAATTTTTGCTTTTGTCGAGTTCTTATGATGAATTATGGCTTTTGTCGAGTTCTAATGATGAATTTTTGCTTTTGTCGAGTTCTAATGACGAATTTTTGCTTTTGTCGAGTTCTTATGATGAATTATTGCTTTTGTCGAGTTCTAATGATGAATATTTGCTTTTGTCGAGTTCTAATGATGAATTATTGCTTTTGTCGAGTTCTAATGATGAATATTTGCTTTTGTCGAGCTCTAATGAAGAATTATTGCTTTTGTCGAGTTCTAATGAAGAATTATTGCCTTTGTCGAGTTCTTTGGATGGATCGACTAATAATTGATCGACTACTTACAGTTTATTTCAACTCCACAATATTACCGTAAATATGTAAATTTACATTGTTACTCTTAGTGACTGTTCTGAAGCTCATTTGTTGGTTGGAAGTAGATTCAAAGAAAAACACAGCTACATAAACCTGTAGTTTAACTCCCGACGTTTCAATGAGTCCTTGTCACTCTGAGAAGTCATCTTTCGTCATTCCTCTGAAGAAAGTGACAAGAAATGTCTGAAACGTCGGGAGTTGAACTATTGGTTGATTGTGACTGTGTTTTTCTCCCAATATTAGTAACCGCTTATATAAGATCGCCCGTTTAACGAGTAAATTATTAGAGAAAGTGTGTTATATTAAAACTTAACAAAATACAATAATAGAAATGTTTTCAATATAGATTACATTTGAAGTTACACCGCACGAGTTTCTTTTCAATGAAAAATCAAAATTTTATTTCAAGGTGAAATATTGACTATTTCTAACCTTTTTGGATTTCCCATTCCTGGACACTTTTATTTTTCCGTTCATCATTACTCTTCATAATTCACCCTTTCATACCTCATCCAAAAAGGTTAGAAATAGTCAATATTTCACCTTTAAATAAAGTTTTGATTTTTCATTGTAAAGAAACTCATGCGGTGTAATTTCAAATGTCGTTTTGCAATCACAAGGCCGCAGTGTATTATATTATATAGATTACATTTGGTAGTTGTAAACTTACCTTAAATATGTATGTGATGATATAAACTGCTGGCCATCGTAAATGCAACACCCTGAAAGAAGTATGCAAATAACATGAAATTTACAACATGCATTAACGGAGGTGAGATATGTAAATGATTAGAATTTCAGCGCAGACGCACATCACGCGTGCCTGTGGCTTCACTTCAAAGCACTATTTAAGGCTTTGAGCTTTCGACGATTTCAAGTTCGGCAATTGTGTTTTTCTTGTTAAAAAAACAATCAATTATGCCTCGTAGAAAACAGCGATCATCTTTTGATCAAGTATCCGAGTTCGACAGAGGAAGGATAGTGGCCTACCGAGATTGTGGATTATCTTTCAGGGAAATCGGTAGTCGTGTTGGACGAAACCAAACAACTGTAATGCGGATATGTGATCGTTGGATGCAGGAAGGTACGACGGACCGACGTGTTCGATTGCATCCACCTCAGTGCACCACTTCACGTGCTGACAGGAAAATTGTGCGCATGGCAGTGACAGATCGCTCAGTCACATCACGAACCGTAGCACAGCACATTCAGTCTGTAACGCATCATCCAGTGTCTTCGCGTACCATTCGACTCTGTTTACAGCAGAGTGGTCTGTTCGCAAGACGTCCATTGCTTCGTCTATCCTTGACGCAGAACCACAGACGTCTCCACCGACAATGGTGCGATGAAAGAAGGATGTGGACGGCAGAATGGAATGAAATTGTCTTTACTGATGAGTCACGCTTCTGTCTGCAACACCACGATGGTCGGATTAGAGTCTGGAGAAACCGTGGAGAGAGGATGCTGAACAGCTGCGTTATGCACCGCCACACTGCACCGGGTATTATGGTATGGGGCGGTATTGGATATCACTCTCGCACTCCTCTAGTACGCATTGCCGGTACTTTAAACAGCCAACGCTACATCTCCGTGGTGTTGGAGCCAGTTGTCCTTCCTTCAGGGCTTTCCCACAGCCATATTTCATCAGGATAATGCACGACCACACGTGGCACGTATTGTCCAAAGGTTCTTCGTCAATTGCCAATTGAATTGCTTCCCTGGCCGGCTCGCTCTCAGGATCTTTCGCCGATAGAAAACATGTGGTCCATGGTTGCTCAACGATTCACCCAGATTACAACCCCAGCTGCCACACCAGATTAACTTTGGCAACGTGTGGAAGCTGCTTGGTCGCTGTACCCCAAGAACAAAGTCTCTTTGAATCAATGCCGTGTGGCAGCGGTGATCTCCAACAATGGCGGTTACTCTGGCTACTGATTCTGGCAGGAACCACACTTCGTAGAGGTCTATAAATTTAATCATTTGATACTTGGCCAACATGTTATCTACAAATAAATTTTGTTGTGATATCTCTTGTCTTTCTTGGGGTTGCAATTTGGGTGGCCAGCAGTGTAGTTATATCGTTAAAACTTTAAATATAGAATATCTCTCCTGTATATAATTTTAAAAAATTCACATGTTAAGCGTATTTACGCAAGTTTGGCCTTAAAAACCCATTTCTTGGTTTCTCAAGAAGCTTCTGGGACCAAAACATTTTTAGTTGCAGTGGTACAGCCTACTTCACGCTGACCAACAGCCCGAAACGCGTTCGTGGAATGCTATTCTTGATTTATCAAGAAATTGGGTTGGCCAAATATCAGGGAACAGGCTAAATCAATGTTTAGTTGATTTCTGTTCCACTAGATGGCGCTCTGCCTTCTGAAAAGCATATGTGCTCCTGGCCAGGATATGCTTTCATTATTTTTAATAGTGAAATTAATAATGATGTAAATCTTGCGGGAGGATATTGACCTAAAAAGACAAAGGTCGCCTCTCCCGTCAAAATAGACGTAAAAACTAAACATCTATTGAACGTCGCCGCAAACTAACGGCCTCGGGTCGGTGACAAAGCCACAACACCAACTTTGGCAAACTGAGAAGCGTCCACCTAGAGACCATGGTTTCAGACTAATGGCCCTCGTCAGTCTAGGGCGGACTTTATTCCATGAGATCCACACGGGATCTGATGGAATCTTGACAATCTGCCAAAGAGGTGTTTAGCTGGCAAAGTGGCTGGGCCATATCTATGGCTAAAATATAGATGGAAATTTTGCCGGGAGGATATTCATCCACAAAGGTGGATGAGAGAGTAACACGCTCGATTCCCGACAGTCATGAACCGGGATTGAATCCCGCGTTAAAATTTGTTTAATCTATATATATAAAAATGAATGTCTGTCTGTCTGTCTGTCTGTGTGTGTCCTCTATGGATTCAAAAACCATACATCCAATCGGCGTGAAATTTTGGGATATTATGAGGTGTATCCCCGGAAAGGTTTACGAAAAAAAATTTCTTGAATATCTTGAATATCCTTAGAGTTATTTGCAGATTTGTATATTTAACTCGCAAGCAGCGATACCATTGAGACGGAGATAGGCTTAGTTTGCTGCTCCTGATGACCTTGGGTCATTGTGTGAGTCACAGCATGATGCTACAAAAACACTCTCTCTGGGGATTTTACAGCGTCGACAACCTGTAAGATTGCCTCTCTCATATATTATACTTTAAACATCTGCTTAATTAAAGCATTTTTCATTTGAAAGAGACTGCTCTCTTAACCCCCTTTAGACAACATTAAATGATATCCCGTGTCGATGATTTTGTAATGTATAGAATTAGGAAAGACAAAATTCAGGATGACACGGCTCACAGGGAACGGTAAAAAATGTTCACTTTATCGAGGAAATACAAAATTCGGGATGACACGGCACACAGGGACCGGGAAAAAATTATCACCTTATCGAGAGATTCACGACCATGATTTTATTCAACTTATCGAGTATTTTTCAAGGGACCGGGAAAATATGTTCACTTTATAAAACGATTATTTTGTAATATAGAAAATTAGGAAATACAAAATTCAGGATGACACGGCACAAGGGACCGGGAAAAAATGATCACTTTATCGAGAGATTCAAATTTACGAGTTTCAAATCATCAAAATATATCTTTCTTTTTTTATATGTTTATAGAGAATTGTTTTAACAAATGTTCGTTATACAAACCTTTACTCGGGTAAAACCCGGGCGAAGCCGGGCACATCCGCTAGTCTATATATATAAAATTGAATGTCTGTGTGTGTGTCTGTGTGTGTGTCCTCTATGGATTCAAAAACCATACATCCAATCGCCGTGAAATTTTGGGATATTATTAGGTGTATCTCCGGAAAGGTTTACGAAAAATAATTTCTTGAATATCTTTAATATCCTTAGAGTTATTTGCAGATTTGTAGCTTTAACTCGCAAGCAACGCCATCTTGCAACGGAGATCTGCCCCTCCCCCCCGGCCGCCCGCTGGCCAGTTCCCACCGACCAATCAGAGGGATCAAGAGCCCCCTCCCCCCCCCCCCCCCCGTCCGGCCGCCGGCCAATCAGAGTGATCAAGAGGTCCTGGCGCGCGGGGGGCGGGTGACCTCCGGGAACTACGTCCATCTTCCATAAACGACCATGATTTTATTCAACTTATCGAGTATTTTTCAAGGGACCGGGAAAATATGTTCACTAGATTAAACGATGATTTTGCAATGTAGAAAATTAGGAAAGACAAAATTCAGGATGACACGGCACACGGGGACCGGGAAATAATAATCACTTTATCGAGAGATTCACGACCATGACTTTATTCAACTTATCGAGTATTTTTCAAGGGACCGGGAAAATATGTTCACTAGATAAAACGATGATTTTGTAATGTAGAAAATTAGGAAAGACAAAATTCAGGATGACACGGCACACAGGGACCGGGAACAAATGTTCATGCGATAGAACTGAATTATCACTAAAAAAAAAAAAAAATGTTCACTTTATCTATACTTTATATTCAAATTTACGAGTTTCAAATTATCAAAATATATCTTTCTTTTATAAGTTTATAGAGAATTGTTTTAACCAATGTTCGTTAGACAAACCTTTACTCGGGTAAAACCTCGGGCGAAGCCGGGTACGTCCGCTAGTATGTGAATAACCTTCACATATTATTCATTGTTTCAATTATCATGAACTAGGTTGCTCTTGCTGAGCGGTACCTATTTATGTGATTTGAACCAGATCCCGTCAAAAACAGACGTCAAAGCTAGACGCCATTTGAAATTAATAGTGATAATTCTGAAATTAAGGAATTTCTATTTTTGGTATATAGAAGTCACGCTCTCTCTGTGTTGAGTGCTTCACACGGGAAAGACTTCTGGGTGGACTTTTATCTTGTTTTGTGTAAAGGCGCAATGTTTGTGAATGGTTTTATAACATAGGTTACATGGCTCTCAGTTTGTCTGTAGCCACACTTGTCAACATTCTTTATTAATCAACTAGATGCGATATTGAAATATTTGCGTCTATTACAGACGATGTATATTAAATTCAATACCTTTTGTAGATATATTTTGAATTATATAGTGTAGTGTATTTGCATATTTTATTATGGATATGCAAATATCCTGTATTGCATAATGGTTTTCATAGAATTATGTATATAAATGGCGACAGTTTTTAGCTACCAGAAGTCAGTCAATTTATGTTAATAAAAGAGATTACTGGAGTCCGTTTGCCTCGTTGAAGCGACACCTCACTCTTAGCTACCTCCCAACCTTCTAAGACAAAACATATAGCAACAGATATCTTTTAAGAAACTGATAATTTATATTATCAGTTATATATATTATATTATGGACATAAGCTTTGAAGGAGGACAGTAGAAATACATATAAATATATAATAGGCTTCGAGCATTGTTATTCCGCATATAGGAAATGAGGGTATTTTTTTTAAAGAATAATTTATTACTATTGTTATTTTGCTGGAGAATGGTAGGAATGAAACAAATTTAAAATATAATCGTATCTTTTAAATTATTTTAAATTATATATAGCAACAAATATATTTTAAGAAACTGATAATTTATATTATGCTGATTGTATATATTGCCAGACATTTCTTTCTTTTGTACACAGTTCTTTTTCTCCTTCTCATTGTTAATATCATATGAATATTCTATTCACGACCTAAAATTATTGTATATGTGTATAGACAAAACTATACAGGTGGACATAGCGCTTTAAATTGATATAAAATAGAGAAATATAAAGTCTATAGAGTTCCTAGAAACGACCAATTGTTGCCATTGCCGGCCCAGCGCCCGCCGGGGAAGCCTCTATGAACCTCGGGTCTGACTACCTCCTGGTGAAAACTTGTCCTGTCACGACAACTGGCCATAGGTATGCCACCTAGGCCATGGTTTAGCGATGACGATTTGACTATGGGTCATTTTTTAGCCGAGCTGGCGAATGGTCTTAGGCATATCTACTGTTGGTTGTCTTGGCAGGACTCATTACGTCAGGGGTTGATCAGATCGCCAGAGGTGAAATGGCTTCCCCAAATTTTAAATAAAAAATAGAACTCTACGATATCAATTATGTGCCCGTTTTGAGTTTAATATCTTTTGAAGATATATTTTAAATTATATAGCAACAAATATCTTTTAAGAAACTTATAATTTATATTATGTTGATTGTATATATTGCCAGACACTTCTTCCTTTTGTACACAGTTCTCTGTTCTCGTTTTTTTCCTCTCATTCTCATTGTTAACATTATATGACTATTCTATTCACGGCCTAAAATTATTGTATATATATGTATAGACAAAACTACACAGGTGGACATAGCGCTTTAAATTGATATAGAAAAAAATGAATAAATAAAAACAACAAACAAATTAGAACTTCGAATTAAATATTTACATATTTACATGTATTATTCGACAGAGTTCATAATATTTATATAGACAAAGATGTAAGAGAACATTTAGATCAGGGAACAATCTCACTTCTGTAAAGTTCGGACAGTCGTAGATAAGGTGAAGTTTGTTCAGTTTCTCCGCAGGAACAATTTGGTGTTTCTGATAGACCTCTTTTATGTAAGTTTTCTGGTCGAGTGACAAATTAAGTGACTATAAAATTTGTATAAAACTAGGAATTCCATTTGGAAAAACAGTACGAATTGTATAATTAGCATTATAAATGGATTGATACAAATGATATTTGGCAACATTCTTAGAAATGGTCAGAATAGAGAAAACGGTAGTTTAAAAATAAATTATTTCCCAGTACTCTCTTTATTTTTGAGCGATGTTTCATTAATAAACTACAACATACACATGGTTATTTGCGAAGCATGCATGGATTGTGAAACAATCAAATATTGTAATATATTTCTTTCAATATCATAATAATATTTAAAATATGTAAATAATAATTTGTATAAAAATTGAATTTATCATTAATATTATTAAGCCAGATTGAAGCTTTGCAGTGTTCGACCTTTATTTACTATTTATTGTTATTGTGTTTCCTTACCTATGTAATTAACACAAGATGATTGTTACCTTACCCAATAGGGAGAATCTGTATGGGGCAAGTCCCTAATAAAGGCTTTGTGTGTGGTATTGTGTTTCCAGATCGGGTTTCCATATAATAAAGGTAAATTATAAAATAATGAAATAGTTACCTTCAGAAGTTACTAAGTTGTGTTTTCCTCGTAGTTGTCTTCCTCGAAGTTGTTTTCCCCGTAGTTGCCTTCCTCGAAGTTTTCCCCGTAGTTGTCTTCCTCGAAGTTGTTTTCCCCGTAGTTGCCTTCCTCGAAGTTTTCCCCGTAGTTGTCTTCCTCGAAGTTGTTTTCCCCGTAGTTGTCTTCCTCGAAGTCTTCACATCTCTTGTCACAACATTATTCTATCCTCGGCCTTATCTTTAAAACAGTGTGAAGTTCCAGTATTGCCAAATATACATAATAATAAATACTCTGTCGAAATATATAATCATTGAAATGATAATTTATAATTTTATTTAAATCAAATATAAAAATATAATAATTTTGATGATAAAATATATACACATCATGATGCAGCAATATGTAATACTCCTGTTGAAGGAATGACAAGTCCGAAAATAAAAGGTTTGCGCAAGAAACTTAGCCCTGGAAGCTTTATTTATTTTATTACAATTCCTAATATCTTTGTTCGTCTTTTTTTTTTAATAAATATTTGTCAAATCAACCAGTGTTTGTTTATTTAACATATTCAAAAATACTTCAATAGATATATCACTGGATGATTGCAATGATGCTTGATCAAGGTCCTTGGTTTTTATAAATTCTACAAGGCCGCAGTCACCGTTCGGAGGAGATTAATAGAATCGCCGAATGTCGTGGTCCATTTGGATGAGGAAAGCGAAGACAAGAACGCGGCTGATTCCACACTAGCCTGTTCAGTGATTCGCTAACCATGACGTATGCATGAAGGAACGTGTGGCCATTGGACATGCGTCGGACCTGGAGGTTGTTGTTGGGTGCTGCGCTGCCTGGAGTATAGGAGCTCCATCTATTATTTCTTCCTGTGGTGAATCTGTATAAGACCGGTGGTCTTAATAAAGCTGTGTGTGTGTAAAAAAAATACTTCAATAGGAAACAAATACCTAAATAAATTATCGATTATGTATTATTTACGAACGGAAAATATGTCCAGGGTAGCCTAGTGGACATGGCATCTGCTCGGTAAGCGGAACACTGTGGGTTCGATTCCCATCCCTGGACACTTTTATTTTTCCGTTTATCATTATTCTTCACAATTCACCCTTTCATACCTCATACAAAGGGTTAGAAATAATCGCTATTTCACCTTGAAATAAATTTTGAATTTTCGCTGAAAAGGAACACATGCGGGATGGTATTTCAAATGTCGGTTTACAAATTAGAAATCTGTTTGAAAATGTGGAAGAATTTAGTTGTACCAGAGGTTACGGAATGGCCCCGTGTTTTCTCTTATATATTATTTCTATGATAATTATCCCATAGGTAAGATTACACCAGGTCATGAAGGTTGAAAGCAATATCTACTATAGTTTTGTTGTTGTTGTATAGGTCTTAGCTCCAATACAGTCCAGGATATGTGCTGGAGTTGTTGTATAGGTCTTAGCTCCAATACAGTCCAGGATATGTGCTGGGGTTGTTGTATAGGTCTTAGCTCCAATACAGTCCAGGATATGTGCTGGGGTTGTTGTATAGGTCTTAGCTCCAATACAGTCCAGGATATGTGCTGGAGTTGTTGTATAGGTCTTAGCTCCAATACAGTCCAGGATATGTGCTGGAGTTGTTGTATAGGTCTTAGCTCCAATACAGTCCAGGATATGTGCTGGGGTTGTTGTATAGGTCTTAGCTCCAATACAGTCCAGGATATGTGCTGGAGTTGTTGTATAGGTCTTAGCTCCAATACAGTCCAGGATATGTGCTGGGGTTGTTGTATAGGTCTTAGCTCCAATACAGTCCAGGATATGTTCTGGAGTTGTTGTATAGGTCTTAGCTCCAATACAGTCCAGGATATGTGCTGGGGTTGTTGTATAGGTCTTAGCTCCAATACAGTCCAGGATATGTGCTGGGGTTGTTGTATAGGTCTTAGCTCCAATACAGTCCAGGATATGTGCTGGGGTTGTTGTATAGGTCTTAGCTCCAATACAGTCCAGGATATGTGCTGGAGTTGTTGTATAGGTCTTAGCTCCAATACAGTCCAGGATATGTGCTGGGGTTGTTGTATAGGTCTTATCTCCAATACAGTCCAGGATATGTGCTGGGGTTGTTGTATAGGTCTTAGCTCCAATACAGTCCAGGATATGTGCTGGGGTTGTTGTATAGGTCTTAGCTCCAATACAGTCCAGGATATGTGCTGGAATTGTTGTATAGGTCTTAGCTCCAATACAGTCCAGGATATGTGCTGGAGTTGTTGTATAGGTCTTAGCTCCAATACAGTCCAGGATATGTGCTGGGGTTGTTGTATAGGTCTTAGCTCCAATACAGTCCAGGATATGTGCTGGAGTTGTTGTATAGGTCTTAGCTCCAATACAGTCCAGGATATGTGCTGGGGTTGTTGTATAGGTCTTAGCTCCAATACAGTCCAGGATATGTGCTGGAGTTGTTGTATAGGTCTTAGCTCCAATACAGTCCAGGATATGTGCTGGAGTTGTTGTATAGGTCTTAGCTCCAATACAGTCCAGGATATGTGCTGGAGTGGAGTTGATAGCATTTTGAGCAGACAGAAAAAACTTTTCCTCCAACAATGAACATAATGGGTCTAATATGTCCGGTCTTTAATCATACAATTGTTGTGGCTTCGTTTCTGGAAAGCTGTGATGTAGAATAAAACACACACATTATAAAAAAATCATTTTTATTCCATAAAAATAAAATTAAAAGTAAAAACCCAAAAGAGAACAAATGGCTAGAAGTGCATCCACCAAAAAGAGAACTAAAGAGACAAGTTTTCTAACTATATACAAGCTGTCCCAACATTTTTATGGAAAATAAATCTCTAAACAATAGCATAAAATTATAATTATAAAGAAAAAGGCAATATCTCCACTTTAAACTGAAGTACAAAAGGCATTAAAATAAAGACAATGGCACAAAAGTACACAATAATAAACTAGGGAGGGGTTACTTGAGTACAAAAATTGGCACTCACTATACAAATTTGTATATAAAAGCTCACAATTTGAACAAGAAACAAGTTGTACCTATTTTACAAATATATTGGCAACATATGGAACTATAATTCCAATATAAGTTTAACATTAGATGTATAAATGATAAAGGCACATATGAGAGCTTAAAGATAAAATTTTAATATTTTATAATATTGGAAGATGTTATGATGAAAACAAGCTCCTTGCTTGGCATGCGCCAATTAGTTACAACCGCCACCACGAGGGGGAGCTCCAATCTTCCTATAACGTTCCATGTGTTTTGCCTTTGTTACTGTACTAATATATCACCTTGTGGTTTACAATTTCTAGTAATTCAACTAGCACGTATCATCTACCATGCACATATATTTTCAAAAAGAGCTTAATAATTTTCTTTCAAGAACTTTCTATGCAAAAAATAAACTTTGTTTACAGTAATATCCCGAATTTAGGTGCTCTGTGGAATCGAAGAGGTTTTACAACTTGGCGGAATTCTTTTAAAACACAGTTCCATCCAAATTTTATAGTCAATTTGTCACATCACACGGCCAGAAATACTTACATAAAAGAGGTCTATCAGAAACACCAAATTGTTCCTGCAGAGAAACTGAACAAACTTCACCTTATCTATGACTGTCCGAACTTTACAGAAGTGAGATTGTTCCCTGATCTAAATGATTTAACTCTCTTACATCAGCCACTTTGTCTATATAAATTTTATGAACTCTGTCGATTAATACATGTAAATTTGTAAATATTTAATTCTAAGTTCTAATTTGTTTGTTTTCTCTGTATTAGGCGCAATTAGTTCAATATAGCGCGTCTGGTTGATTGATAAATTAAATTTTAAAAAAGTTTCATTGTTTTATTCCAGCAAAAGCAGCGCTGAAGAATGCGATTCCGAGTTCACCAAAGTTCGGATATTACTGTATCATCTTGTAAGTCACTTGTGAATTCTATTAAGATGATAAAATGACATTTTAAACGTTTTCAACACTTGTCAAAAAAATGTATAATGACATAATTTTATGATAGCATTTTATAAAAGAAAACAGCTAGAGAAAAAATAAATCAGAGAGTTGAATAGATGATGTTGGATTATGTAATAAAACATTGCAGATTTTTAAAAATAAATCTATTAAACCATCTCTTAACCCTGAATGGAATGCAACCACGCTGATAAAAGTTGAATTTTTTAAAATGCGATAGTGGTTGAATTTTTAATATTTGATTGGGCTAGAGATTTAAGAAATACAAAACATCGAATCTGTAGTTATTCTGTCAAATGGCAAACTTTGCAATGTTTTATCATATAATCCTTAATTAACATTTAAATAACAAGATATATAAATAAAAAAAGGGCATATCCAGACCAGGAGTACCTGTGCATTTTAGATAACAGATCGCCATCTGGTGGAACAGAAATCAACTAAACAATGATTTAGCCTGTTACCTGATATTTGGCCAACCCAATTTCTTGATAAATCAAGAAAAGCCATCCACGAACGTGTTTCGCGCTGTTGGAGCTCGTCAGAGTGGAATAGGCTGATATAGATATACCCCAAATATACCAAATATTTCCAAATTTCAAATACAATAGCCAAATTCTAGTGTGAAAAGGTAATGACAATTTATATACAGATCAATGCTTACTCTATATGAAAACACAATTACAAATATTTTAAAGTATTCTACAGTTAAACCTGTCTATAGCGCCCCCTCTTGGGACTCACCAAAAAAGGGTGCTATAGACAGGTCACTTTTAATGTAAATCGCATCGTACTATGTATTTAAAATCGGGCGCTATAGAGAGGAAGGCGCTATTTAGAGGGAGTGCTATAGACAGGACACTTTTAATGTAAATCGCATCGTACTATGTATTTAAAATCAGGCGCTATAGAGAGGAAGGCGCTATTTAGAGGGAGGGCTATAGACAGGTTTAACTGTATTTCTAAGTTAATAATGTAATTTAACTCTGTGAAAATCCACCATTGACAAAATGGAATGAAGGTTTCATAGCTATGAAATCTAAATTGAGATAACGTACTTGGAAATATTGTATTTCAACTCAGGTAGCTGTCTACCGCCTTCTAAATTGTATATGAAAGCTAATCTATGGAAGTATATATGTTTTTATTCGTGATAAAATGGTGAAAAATGTATAAAAAAATACAAAAATAGTTTCCCAGAATGAGTTTGTTTCTATTACACAACGCTAGCTTTCAAGTGATAATCGCTCTTTAACAGGCTTAATAGAGAACATCGACTATATCTTACCAGAAATATTTACAAATATTTTTGTATTTTTTAATATATATATGATTAAACCATTACATATCCTTCAAAAAACTTGTTAAATAAACCAAAATATATTTTCTAAAACACTCAATATATAAAGAAAAATATTTTTTAAAAAATCATAAAAAAATATCAATTTAAAAGACTCTAAAATATCTACAAAAAAGGATAGAAAGACTTTTTTTTTTTAATATCACAATTCTCTATTTCTTTAAAATATATATAGCATATGAGAGAGTAGTAATAAAAAAACAAATTTTAAATTTAAAAACTTGATTTAAAAGTAAAAGATTATTTACACAAGTTAAAAAAAGAAATGCCTCGATAAAAAAAAAGGGGGGGGGGGGGGGGGGGGGGGGGAAATAGAATAAACTGGGATATAGGAAGGGAATCAACTCTGACAATAATGATAATTATCTATTAAGTTTAATAGATTCTGCAGGATGTATATTTCAAGGCGAAAGTGTTGACTGTACATATTTCAAGCTACTATTTCTAATTGCTATATGCAAAATTTGACATCGAACGTTTAATTTTCATGATTCCTAATGTTCAATTGTGTTA